>CM046875.1:467416829-468037829 GCA_025667525.1 Glebionis coronaria | reverse complement strand
GTTTGATGTATCGTGGTCCCTGGTTGAGTAAAGATAGCAATCTGTTGATATCGTATAAAGTTTTTCTTGATTTGGTACTAACAAATCCAGCACGTGGACAAATTAGTGTTTTGGATTGTTTTTAAAGCAATAAAAAAGGGATGAGAGACGGATAGGTGCTACGGTTCAAGATACAAGGATGTGGCACATTATAAAGTTAAAGGAAGTAACGCACCTGTGGTTCGAATCATAGCCGCTGACGGAGGTAGTAGCCATAGATGGTGTCATTGGCTGAGCCGAGCCGCTGACAAGAATAAAACACACGCTGACAAAGAAGACGTTGACACGTTATAATTTAGACGCTGACAGCGTGGTGTCGGATATATTGTTTTTAACCCGCTGACAAGTATCGTCCGATATTGGACAATACATACAAAAGATATATTGGATGACTCAGGATCTCAGACAGAACTATCTGTTTAAATTTTATGGCTTGTTTTTGAAGATTGTGTTTGATACAATAAAGTTTTATTTGATTGTGTGACAAGGCTAACCTTGCGGTTACGTACCGACTTGGATTAGAAGCAGAACGCCGACAGAGGCAGCAGTTGCATAAAAGAAGAGGATGATATTGTATTTAGATGATTTTCATTGCAAATTGGAGGTTTCGATGAAGACGATTGATTATTAATTCTTTGGTGTTGGAGTTGTTTTTCGTAGGTTTGTATTTTATCATATCTTAAAGTCGTGAATCCATGCACTTACTTTAAAGGTAACTTGTTCGTGCTTACATTGTTGGTGACGAAGACTTGTCATATCTAGCAATCTTCTCTTGCTATCACTTGAAGGAGTTACATTATCGTGCTCAGTGTCTCACAAAGGATGAGGATTTTGACAAGAGATCAAGGTCTGCTAATACTTTAACGTTTTCATATAAGTTCGACGTCACATGGATAGTGCAAGATATAAGGTACAAGCTTGGGAGATTCCACTTCTTCAACAAATAGGTTAAATTCGTTTTTCTTCATTCGTAATCTACAATTAGAGTCTACATGGTTCGTGATTCATTTATATCCACCACTCAAGGGGAAGTGTTTATTAGTTGATTATCTTTAGAAGACCCCTATTGGATGTGACAAAAAGGGGAAGAAGATTCAAAGATCAAGGTATGCAACTTATTTTATGTGGTGATGTGTTTTTACAAGAAATCTTACTTTAAGGGGAAGCTTGTTTCATTCGTGAGAAATCAAGATTTGAAGATTGGTTTTGTCATCATCAAATAGGGGAAGATTGTTGGGAATTAATTTGATGAGACAAAATAAGAATAATGAAACAAGAAGGACTTATGTGCAAAAAGAAAGATTTACAAGAATATGGAGCCCTTTCATACAACAAGGAGGACTTATTAGCAAAAGATGGAGGGACTTCTAGGTAATTAGATTTCTTATAAGAAGGGATATGTGTAGTTAATACAAGGCTTTTACCTAGTAAGAAAGATTCGTTGTGTGTTCGTTGATGTGTGTCTAATCGAATTGATCTAGGTTTTCTATGTGACTCAGTTTTATTTTGGTGGAAACAAATATTTTTGGTTGGTTTTTAAATTTAAACGTGCAAAGACTTAAAAGTAAATGTCGTTGAAAGTAAAGTGGCGTTAAAGTAAAGTGCGTGAAAATAAATCTAAGTCTAATTAAACAAAAGGGTGTAATATTTAAAAACGTGATGAAAAGGAACTTAATTAAAATTACTAAAAATTAAAGCGTGACGGAAATTAAAGTTAGACAAGTATCAAAAACATAAGCTAAAAAATTAAACAAGAAAAAGTATGGAAAATCACCCCAATCGGAATATATTCCGATCACACCGATCGGAATATCAAAACCAAACCTATCGGAATGTCTTTTACACCTGATCGGAATATGGAGATGGAGACCAATCGGAATACTGTCACTTACCTCCAATCGGAATATCCAGAAAACCCCAATCGGAATGTAGACCTCTGATCGGAATATGGCTGGATGCTGGTCGGAATGATGCTCGGGTCCTTTGATCGGAATCCTGTCACTATTTCCAATCGGAATACCAAACATGCACCTCAATCGGAATGAGGAGTGAAGATCCAATCGGAATGTTGTCACTTGCACACCAATCGGAATACTCACTTACCTGCTCTGATCGGAATACCAAAACACCCTCCAATCGGAATAATGAATCCCTTTTCAGATTGAACCAATCTGAATGTATAACTTCCTTCCGATTGTCACGGTCGGAATACTTGGGAAATAACCAATAATAAGCTACGTAAATAAGCTATAATCCTAATAAGCACTAGACGAAAATCTTAGCTAAAACCGTGTAAAAACAAGCTATAAAACTAAAAGTTAAAAACTTTTAAGACACGAAAAAGATAGACTTTAAGAAAAACAACTTTTATATAAAAATAACTTTTATAAAAACTATATAAACTTGAAAATAAATCAAATAAGCTATGAAATTAAAAGGTTTAAAACAATCAAAAGCATAAAAATCAAATCTTTAAACAAATCAACAAGATAAAAACGTGTAAATCAAAGAAAGGTAGAAGAAGATTAACAAGATAAAGTAAAGGTGCAAGAAATTAAAGAAATACTTACTTGAAATTAAAGGTAATTAAAGGTGCAAAACATGTATTTAAATGTGCAAGTAATTAAATGTGCATAAATGAAAGTGGAAGAATGGTTTGTCAAGCCACCAACCATGGAAGAACTAATTGTCACGATTAGTCAACAAAGCTAAATGAAATGAAAATGAGAGTATTTATAGGTGATTAGGGGAGAGGTTAAAGGAAGCTTCCTCCTCTCCTTCCTTTCTTGTTAATTGCATCATCAAGTCCTTCCTTCTTAATCTTTTTGTTAATCTTGGAATGTGATGACTTTTGGCTCGGGATTTCTTTGGACTCGTCTTTTAATTCTTCGATAAATAAGACTTGAGTTCCTCGGCTTTAAGTAAACTTTCGTCTTTTGACTTTTTCTTCGATAAATCTTCAGAATTGGTCTTGGACTTTCGTTCTTTATCCACTTTTGACTTCTTGACTTCGTCTTTCATCCTTTTCTTCAATAAAAGTCCGTAAATGCCCGTGAATTCTCCACTTTTCACCTTTTCGTCCTAAATCACAACAAAAACACAAACCACGCATAATTCCGACATAAAAGACATAAAATACACGTTTTGGTCCGGTTATTATTGTAATTAAGTGGTAGAAAAGATGGGTGTTTACACACCTATCAAATCCCCTACACTTGACCATTGCAATGTCCTCATGCAATGCATTAGTTACAAAGCAAGTTTACACTTTTCATCATAATCAATCCACGTTGGCCTTTATTAAAGAGATAGAAGATTATAAAAATGCAAAGCAAAGAAATTAAAAGCATACCTTGGGTTTTTGAAAATGTCATGAATAATCATCATCCTCAACTTTTCACTTTCTCCAAACCAAGCTTAAAAACGAGATCATTGTTATTATAAGTTAGTAAACTAACACGAACTCATGTGGGCCAATTACTCACTTAGACTCCCTTATTCCTAGGTGTATCTCTTATATTTTATTATTTGTCTTGAATGATCACGAAGATGCATTGTTTGACTTATTTCGATAATTATTAAGTCTGAAAATAAAGTGCACGATTTAATCAATAGTTAGCTAAAGGACCGAATCTTTTAAAACTGCTTCTCGGGATATCAAAAAGTTCATATCTTGGCATAACTTGGTTCGCGATTTGAGACCTTTCTCGGGCCGATATTTGGCAGCGACTTCATACTTCAAATCTTGAGAGACGTTCATGAAATAATGGTCTTCTCTTCATAATTGGAATTTCTTCACTTGGAATTTTTGAGAGATTCTTCATATATGGACCACGACTTCTTCATTTTTCTCCAATCTTTATTTTGGATTTTGATATACAACGATCCGCCTCCTTTATTGATTTGGATCTATTTATCCTCATACCTTGTTAGGGTCTTTTCGGATACACTTCTCCATGACTTTTGGGGAGTTTTTGCTTTTCGTCGTGTGTCTCGATCCTTCATATTGATTTTCGATAAATGATTCTTCACATCACTTTTGGATCTTTAGCAACAAAACATAGCCCTCATGCCTTGTTAGGGCCTTTTCGGACTCGCCAATCTTCGCGCCCCGCTTCATAAGTTATGCCTTGGCTATGAACTCTCGTCATTACCGAGCAACTTTTAAACGATCTGGGGCTAGAAGCTAAGTAACTTTTCAAATCGTACAACCTTATTTATTAGCATATAAATTTATTAGCAAGCGATGGGAGAATAGGCTCATAATTAACTCACATAAATTCATGAAAGAATACCGACTTATAATTGGCTCTATCATCTCTCGTTCTCCACAGTTTAAAATCTCAAGTAATGAGACTCGTGGATACTTAGCCTATTAAATCAAAGTTTTGGGTTTTCGAGTCGCCTATAGGATCTTGCAAATTCTTAGACTTTTTCAAGTTTAGAAATCGCATTTTAAAGTTCCCTTGATAAACGACTCTCTAGGATCAATTATAGGAACTTGCGAAAAGTTCTTGTTCTTAACCCGTGAGAGTTAAGACTTTCGCGTTTTATAGCTCCCTATATAAAAGCCTAGCAAAACTTGACTTAAACACGTTAAGGATACTAGCTAGAGTAAACTCGGATTGAGTCAAAAGATTCACAACGTTTGAAACTAAAACCACTTATTAAACATTTATTCTAGCAAAGAAAGAAAATAACTATACAAAGATAACAACTAATAGGCCAAAATAGATCAAAAATTTTGAAAAATGTCGAAAAATTGATTTTCCGGTTATAATGAGGACAAAAACAAGGAAAAGGCCACTTAACTTCGATAGAAGTCCCCCCTACACTTAAGATAAACATTGTCCTCAATGTTTAAGCATGTGGGAGGAAACTCCCCTACACTTAGGACATTGTGCACGTTGTTTAAATCTTGCTAAGGAAAAGACCACTAAAGAGATTCCTATTTTAATATTGAGAAAATATAAAATAGTGAATCGAAAAGAGTTTAGGATAGAACCGGGAAGAAGTAGAACACGGAATCACGGGTCGTCAAGAATCATCAAGAGTGGATCATTGAAGCTCGAATCCCTGATTAAGAAGTGAGGAGAGGAAATAGCAATCCAAAGGGTCCCCCCTACACTTATGGTAAAGAAAGCGAAAAGATAGATGCATGGGTTGCCTCCCAAGAAGCGCTTGGTTTTTGTTAACCGAGTCGTGAGCCTGACTCGACCTTGATCATCAACGGAAGTAGCATGAAACAAATCCACCAGGATCAAAGACATAGTTTTCATCCATCAATAAGCAAGAGCTTAAGGTGAACAAGGCAAGCCAAAAGAGAAGTGGCAAGGTTCCCTTAAGCAGTGATGGAGAACGGTGGAAGCAAGTAGGAAGAGGTGTAAGCATGTCTTCAATGGTTCCAAAGATTTTTCCTTTTATTTCATCAGGTGGATACTGAGATGGCTTAAAGACTTCAATACCGGGATCGAACACCTTTTCCTTTAGGGGAAAATAGCACTCAGGCTCAGCCGAGTGGGAAGAAGATCCGCAAAGAAGCACAACCTCGTCCTCAGAAGGGGGACAAAGAGGTGTCAAATCATACGTGCAACGGATTTCGGTGTCAACCGGTTTCTTCTCCTTTGACAAAATGCTCTTCAAATCCAAAGTAGGATCAAGGCGATAATCTTCAAAGTCAAAAGGAGGAGCATCACTCTCATGAGGGAAGTATGTGTTGAGAAATTCAGAGAAATCTTCCTCAAATGAATAATCGTCCAGAGTAGGATCGAGTGATGACGGAGGATTTTCATCATGTGAAGAATCGCTCGAGAGAGTATCGGCCTCATCAAAATCATCATATGTAGGCAGCTCGGGATACTCAGAAGTACAGTTAAAATCATCCGAATCTGAGCTAGAATCATCATCATCATAAGCATCGAAGACCGGTGGAGAATCAAAAATGGGAGAAGCGTCCAAAGTAGGGAGAGAATCATCCACATCATCATGAAAAAGTGGATTATCGATGCAAGAGTCGAATAGAGGATTTTCGTAGACGGTAAAGTCATCTAGCACATTAATCATATTCACTGATTCTCGGCCTCCAAAAGTTAAACTAGTAAGCTTCCCCATTTTGAAAACTTTTGCATCATCCCCGACTCGTAAGATTAACTCACCTTCGGCCACATCTACTAAAGCACGTCCGGTTCTCAAGAATGGCCGACCAAGTATTAAAGGAATACGAGGGTCCATTTCATAATCAACTACGACAAAATCGACCGGGAAAGTAAATGTGCCAACTTTAATGAACACGTCTTCGGCTATACCAACAGGGTAAGCGAGAGTGCGATTTGCAAGTTCAAGAGTCATCTTTGTTGGAGTGAGGTCGGGCAATGATAGTGTTTTCCAAACACTCAAAGGCATCAAATTAATACTGGCCCCGAGATCAGCAAGGGCAGTAAATTCTTCAGTTTTGTTGAACACGCAAGGCAACACAAAACGACCGGGATCTCCAAGTTTTTCCGGAAGTTCTTTAAGAATAACTGCAGAGCAGTTTTCATTTAAGCGTGTGTTGGCGAGTTCAATCAGCTTCTCCTTCTTGTTAAGCAATTCCTTAAATGCTTTAACAAATTTGGGCATGTGGACAAGTGCCTCAAGAAAGCTAATGTTGAAATTCATTTGAGAAATCATCTTGATATAGCTAGTCACTTGAGCGTCCTCCTTGTTTAGCATTTTGTTCTTGCCCAAGCGAGAAGGATAAGGGATATTGGGTTTGGGTGGTGAAGGTGCAGGTGTAGGTAAAGGTTGAGATGTTGAAGGATCATTGGTGGGAATTTCATCACGTCGAGGCAGAGACGGTAATGGTGCACTAATACTAGTTGTAGGAGGAGTAGGGATACAGGGTGGTGGAGGAGGTGTAGATGATGGGGGTGGGATTGGTGGTCCTACGATGGTGACTCCACTACGAGTAGTAATAGCACTTACATTGGCTCGCGGATTAGTGACGGTGTTTGAAGGTAGAGAACTTGAAGTAGAAGGTTGAGCGGCGGGCAAGAAACTAGCAAGCATATTCTTCAAATCATTGGTTTGATTGCTGAAGGAGGATTGAATATCATTTCGAAGCTCGGATCTTATCTCATTTCCTAGCTTTGTGATATCTCCTTTAAGATTGATAATTTGGCTCTGCAAATTCTTGATTTGCTCACCTTGGGTTCTCATGATGGCCTCAACATCCGGATTACTGGGTGGGGTTTGTTGGGCGGGTGGGTGATAAGGATTAGAAGCTCTTGGTGGGATTTGGTTGCTTCTAGTGTAGTTGTTGGCGGGGTTTTGGTTTTGAGGAGAAAAACCGGGTGAAAGGTAATTGTTGGATCGGTAGCTCAGCAGATTTCTATCCCCTTGTTGTCTAGCTTGGTAAGTTTCCGGTGAATAATTACCGTAAGCTGCATACACATTTTCCGGATTTCCTTGTGTCGAAGGACAATCGGTGTATGAGTGAGGACCGCCGCATGTCTCACAAAGATTAGCAACTGCTTTAACTTGTTGTTGTTGTTGGTTTGAAGCGAGAAGCGTAATACTTTTGCTCATTTCAGTCATCATGCGGGTGAGTTCGGTCATCTCAGGGTTTGCTGAGGTTGAGGAAACATTGACTCTCGGGTTGTTCCTAGAAGATGCAGAGGAATCCCAGTTCTTGTGGTGAGTAGTCATGTTCTCAATTAACTCTCTACACTCCTCGGGTCTCCTTTTCATGAATGTGCCACCGGCGGCAGCATTGATCGTATCACGATCTCGAAAAGTCAATCCGTTGTAGAAAGTATCGATCAAGGTGACCGGAAGCATGTTGTGGTTTGGACAACGGTCGATCAAGACATTATATCTCTCCCATGCATCGAAAAGAGATTCATCGGGGTCTTGCATGAAACCGCTGATCTGATTGCGAAGGCTTGTGACCATGGATGGTGGAAAGTAGCGCGACAAAAAGCGTTTAGTCATATCATCCCAAGTGTGAATAGAATTCTTCGGGAGACGATCAAACCATTTCTCGGCATGATGTAATAAGGTATGTGGAAAGAGTTGTAGGTGAAGTTCATCCATTGTGGCACCAGCCAACTTCATGCTCTGGGTGATAGTAATGAACTTGTCGAGGTGTTTGTTGGCATCATCATCAGGCAATCCTCTAAATGGGTTTGTTTGTACTTGCTGAATCATGTGGTGCTTCAACGAAAACTCAGGAGCGTTGATTTGCATCGGCGCAATCGGTCCTCCTCGTCCAAACATGGTTGGTTGACAAAATTCCTCCATGGTCCGAAGATCGGGCTGTGGAGGAGCATTGTTGTTATTATTATTATTATTGAGGTGCGGTATTTGATTATTGTTGTTAACACCTGCCATATCTAAATCTTCTTGAGGCTCGGGCTCTTGATAATTAGAAGATCTAGTACGCATACACCTGAAAATGCAAAGGAAAACAAAACCAAAAACAAAGACAATATATATACACAAGAAAGATAAAATCTTTTTGGATTTTTTTTTTTTAATTTTTAATTTTTATGGTTTTTTATCAATTTTTAATTTTTATGATTTTTTTATTTTTTATGCAAGAAAAATAACGTTCACAAGTGAACGGATCCCAAAAAGCAACGTGTCTCTCACAGAAAACTATTGATCTTAACGAAAAGAGCCGGCAGCGGCGCCATTTAATACAAGGCTTTTACCTAGTAAGAAAGATTCGTTGTGTGTTCGTTGATGTGTGTCTAATCGAATTGATCTAGGTTTTCTATGTGACTCAGTTTTATTTTGGTGGAAACAAATATTTTTGGTTGGTTTTTAAATTTAAACGTGCAAAGACTTAAAAGTAAATGTCGTTGAAAGTAAAGTGGCGTTAAAGTAAAGTGCGTGAAAATAAATCTAAGTCTAATTAAACAAAAGGGTGTAATATTTAAAAACGTGATGAAAAGGAACTTAATTAAAATTACTAAAAATTAAAGCGTGACGGAAATTAAAGTTAGACAAGTATCAAAAACATAAGCTAAAAAATTAAACAAGAAAAAGTATGGAAAATCACCCCAATCGGAATATATTCTGATCACACCGATCGGAATATCAAAACCAAACCTATCGGAATGTCTTTTACACCTGATCGGAATATGGAGATGGAGACCAATCGGAATACTGTCACTTACCTCCAATCGGAATATCCAGAAAACCCCAATCGGAATGTAGACCTCTGATCAGAATATGGCTGGATGCTGGTCGGAATGATGCTCGGGTCCTTTGATCGGAATCCTGTCACTATTTCCAATCGGAATACCAAACATGCACCTCAATCGGAATGAGGAGTGAAGATCCAATCGGAATGTTGTCACTTGCACACCAATCGGAATACTCACTTACCTGCTCTGATCGGAATACCAAAACACCCTCCAATCGGAATAATGAATCCCTTTTCAGATTGAACCAATCTGAATGTATAACTTCCTTCCGATTTTCACGGTCGGAATACTTGGGAAATAACCAATAATAAGCTACGTAAATAAGCTATAATCCTAATAAGCACTAGACGAAAATCTTAGCTAAAACCGTGTAAAAACAAGCTATAAAACTAAAAGTTAAAAACTTTTAAGACACGAAAAAGATAGACTTTAAGAAAAACAACTTTTATATAAAAATAACTTTTATAAAAACTATATAAACTTGAAAATAAATCAAATAAGCTATGAAATTAAAAGGTTTAAAACAATCAAAAGCATAAAAATCAAATCTTTAAACAAATCAACAAGATAAAAACGTGTAAATCAAAGAAAGGTAGAAGAAGATTAACAAGATAAAGTAAAGGTGCAAGAAATTAAAGAAATACTTACTTGAAATTAAAGGTAATTAAAGGTGCAAAACATGTATTTAAATGTGCAAGTAATTAAATGTGCATAAATGAAAGTGGAAGAATGGTTTGTCAAGCCACCAACCATGGAAGAACTAATTGTCACGATTAGTCAACAAAGCTAAATGAAATGAAAATGAGAGTATTTATAGGTGATTAGGGGAGAGGTTAGAGGAAGCTTCCTCCTCTCCTTCCTTTCTTGTTAATTGCATCATCAAGTCCTTCCTTCTTAATCTTTTTGTTAATCTTGGAATGTGATGACTTTTGGCTCGGGATTTCTTTGGACTCGTCTTTTAATTCTTCGATAAATAAGACTTGAGTTCCTCGGCTTTAAGTAAACTTTCGTCTTTTGACTTTTTCTTCGATAAATCTTCAGAATTGGTCTTGGACTTTCGTTCTTTATCCACTTTTGACTTCTTGACTTCGTCTTTCATCCTTTTCTTCAATAAAAGTCCGTAAATGCCCGTGAATTCTCCACTTTTCACCTTTTCGTCCTAAATCACAACAAAAACACAAACCACGCATAATTCCGACATAAAAGACATAAAATACACGTTTTGGTCCGGTTATTATTGTAATTAAGTGGTAGAAAAGATGGGTGTTTACACACCTATCAGTAGTATATAAACACATACACCCTACGTGAATATTTATCTCATTATTCACAATGTAGTCATAAAGCGTGTGTCGTGTTCTAGGCGTGTAGTTTGCATTGTAAACACGCCTAGGGTTATTTGTTTTAATCGTTAATGTTTAATACAAGTAATCGTTGGAAAAGAAACACCTTGTTCGTAATCAATGTTCTAATTCCACTATGTTTATCATATGAACGTTGATTATCCTAGTAAGCTTAATCGATCCGTGAATAATGGATTCCACAATCTTCACATAGCCTGAAGATTCATTCAGGACTTGTTCAATCAGGTACATGTTATTACCTCAAACCAAGGCAAAGAAAGGAGACAACATCCGGGCTATTTGTATATCCAAATAGGGGGAGATCCAGCAAGTACTGTACCTTTGTACCTCCAACAGTCCTAAACAACCATCAGAACCTCTCCTCTTTCACCCCTAGAGGTTGCACCCACCAGAGGTCCTCTTCAGTGTTTACACCATCAGAGGTGTAACCATCAGAGGAAGTTCTAACCATCAGAGGTGTAACCATCAGCGGTCACACCCATCATCATCAGATGTCACCATCAGAGCTCGCACCCATCAGAGGTAGCCATTAGAGCTCGCACCATCAGAGGTCACCATCAGAACTTACACCCATAAGAGGTGTAACCAGAGACCTCTGGACCTCAGGTACTTATATGTTGCTTAAAATTTTCAAAGACTTATTTTTATACTTAAACTTTTTATCAAAAATATTTCAAAGGTTAAGTGATTTTAATTGTTAAAAGTCAGAAGTTTTACAACATCAGCTCTTAACTTTATAAACTTAAAGCCAATCTGAGTAAAGTCAGAATAGATAGAAAGAATCTCCTTGCCTTAAGGCTAAGCATCACAGATCCTTGAACGGGATAGCCAAAGGCTGAAAGTTCACCAAGTGTCAGTTTCACCACCACACCAACAAATGGTTATCAGTTCACCATGTCTAACCAACAAGAAAGAATTAGCTATTTCGGAGTACATGGCTAACCGGTAAAGAATTATCAAATCCGTTTATGGCTGATAGTTTGCCAAAAACTATTGAACCAGCTAAGTTGGTTAAGCCACAAGGTTACATCTTGAGGCCACATGGGTATTCAAACACCCTAAAAAATCTAAGGTTCAAACCTTAGTATCGAAGCAATTCGATCAAGGGATTCAATCCCTAAAATGGTGAATAACAGGAGTGTGTAATGGTTTCAAAAATCACTTCTTGGGAAGCATTTTTTAAGGGGGAGAAAGACACACTTCCTGATGAAGACACATCCCTGATGATTGAACCTCAGATATATCCTCACCATACCATACAACACAACCATCCCACAACTACCATACAACCTCTCAAAACACAACAAAACAATAAAACCAATCACATACCAAAAAAATCAAAATTTTATCCAGGAGCATCACTTATAAATCCATCACATTCCATTAGTAGGTATCGACAAGTATCTGGTGAATGTTTGAAGAAAGATATGATGAAGCTGGTGTTGGTAATGTGTTTGAACAGGTTAGAGGTTTTATTGAATGAAAGAAGTTGGTTTAGGGGTAGAAGAGATTGCGTACATCTGATGTACGTCAACATCAGATATGTGAGCAAGTGTTCTAGGATTGGATTGTATACTTGGGTGCTAGTATTTTGGAGTGAAGTCTTCGAGCCGTGTTTGATCACAACTGTTTGAAACGAGTCTCTGAAGCACTAACATTACCCAAGTCTCTAAAGATGTTCATCAGAGACTTCACATGATGATGTTGAAGATCTGGTGTAAAGTTTGAGCACATGTCACGACTACAGTAGCAAATGATCAGAAGATTGTTATATGTATTATGTCACTTTGTTGTATCTTAGTATGTAAGAAGAAGCCGTTATGCTCACTTACTACTAAAAGACTTAGGCTATATTTATATTCAAATAGGGGGAGATTTTTGGGCCAATTTAGAGTCTAAATTGTCCCTGTACTGATTTGAATGAAATATACCCTAAGTATTCTATAAGTCGGTAAACTCAAGTAAGTTCGCTGAGTCATCCTCAAGATGTTCTTAGAAGTCCACAAAGACTCCTTCACTACTGCAGCGGATCTGAGGCAGTGAAGACAAGAACCAAGATCAGGATGATGGAGTTAGTGAGTAATGACAATGACTCATTAACTCCCGAAGAACATCTCTGATATGAAGACCTCTGAAGTATTTACTGAAGACATAGTGGGAACTTCCTTTGGTGAAAAATGAAGAATATAAAGTGCAAGGTGGTTACTTGACTTTATTGAAGCTTCTAAAGGAAGCTTCACTTTCCCACTATATATAGTGGTCTCATTGGTTAGAGATGGTTAGAGATTTTTACCACCAAAATAAACGTAGTGTTAGTGTCAGGATTTCCTCCTCCCGTTGGTTCTTTCCTATCTTGTAACAATAGGAGTTTAGTTTGTCATCATCGTTCAGTTGTTATTCCGCAAACAACCGGGCAACACTTGTATATTTGTTGATTCATTATTAATAAGATATACAAACGATTAAAAGTACAAGCTTGTGTTATTAGTTAGTCAATTGGTTTAATTGTGTACATTGTTCTTCATAGATCTTCGTAGATTCGATATGTGCACAAAATTAGTGGACCAACAATATCCACCACGGAAGCCGAGTATGTGAGTGACGGTAAAGCTTGTCAACAAGCTTTATGGATGAAGCAAGCACTTGTTGATTATGGGATTACACTCAATGATGTTCCCATCATGTGTGATAATAAGGGTGCAATAGACCTTAGTAAGAATCCCGTGCAACATTCGCGAACTAAGCACATAGAGAATTGCCACCGTTTCCTTAGGTATAATGTTCAAAAGGGTAACATTTTTGGTTGAAAAGGTACCCTCGGTAGAAAACTTAGCCGACATCTTCACTAAGCCACTTAAGAGGGAACCTTTTAATTACTTGCGTCTAGGTCTAGGTTTAATGGAACATATACCTTAATTGCGCATTTTCTTAATTGAGTCTTTTTCTCTTTTGAGTCTTTTCTTTCTTTGAGTTATTGAGTCTCTTAAACTCTTTTCAAGAATTCTCTCTTCTCTTTTTCAAATATCTTAAAGTTCTTTCGAAAATTGTCAAGAAATGTTTTTGCATTGTTAATCCAATCTAACGATGTTTTTCATGGTTTCTTGCTATTAATATCGAACATACATAATTCATATGTATAAGTCTCTCAAATGTAGCAATAAAAACATTAAACTATGGAGGATCATTGTGTCATGACTATGTGTCTAGATTAATATACCTCCAACATCGATTTTATTTTAAAATCTTCGTATTTTTTGTCAAAGTCGTGTTTGGTTAGTTTTTGTGTGTTTCTTAGTCCTTTATTGCTTTTAAGCATGTCTCTATGATTAGTTGGACTAGAACATTAGGATTTTCAAAATTGGAAAATTCCCCTTATCCCCCAAATCACACCTTCTGTAGGCGGTTCTTTAATTAACCCACGGCTCAATAACATTATCGTACCGCAAGCCGAAATAAGGAACCGCGAGAAGAAGCTTCTGTTGTCCCTAATAATATGATGATAGATTAAAGAAATGAGATGGAAAAGATATGAATTTTAGAGAGAGAAAGTAGTGAGAGAAAGTAGAGAGAGAGATGATTAACTTGTAAAATTAGATTAAGAATTATGAGATCATCCACCCTCCTAACATGCTAGGAGGGTACTTATATAGTCCACCCACATGCGAGCTCTCTAATGGACTATATTATTTTGGGTCGGGCTTGAATAAATGCTTAGAACCTTGAAAGAGGCCTTTTAAGCTAACCATCAAGCCCGTAATGTCACGACTATTTTTAACTAACTATCACAACGTTCTAATAAATATTTCAATATAAATCTATGACCGAACATTCTTGTTTGACTCGATATTTTGAGGCTAACAATCTCCCCCAATGTGAGGTCATTCCTCTTCGATATTTGGAGTTCAATGGAGATTATGAATTTTGCCATAAATGAGTCTTGAATGTGTAATAGTAGTGTTGTTCCTTCATGCTATGATCTTTGACCCTTTGTCATTGTCTTTCGACTTTGTCTTTTATCTTGAGATCTTCAAATTATCCTTGACTTGTGTTTGCCATCTTGTGATCTTGTGTCTTTATCCATATGCTCATACTTTGCATTATCTTGAAAGCTTGCTAACAATCTCCTTTGAAGATAGATCATTCCTCTATATTAATTAATAATGAAGATTTTGATCATCAGAGTTGCGAAAGTCTTTAGCTTTCTTGATTGTTGAATATGTCTTTGGACATAAGTATGTGGTTTTGAATCTTTGACTTTGCTGAGTACACCGTAACGCCACCTTCTCGAGACAAAACATAGACACGGACTGAATGGCTTTGACATTCATCCTAAATTGGTAGCGTTTTACCTACGGTCGGTGAAGACCGTTACACGATATTAAATATCGTACATGTGATTAGGTAGATTCAATTAAGAACCTCCTTGATAGGGTTTCGCGGCAGTACTAGCCGTTCTCTTTACTCGACCGTCTTAAAGCAAGACAGCGAACATAAAGAGTGAATCAATTGGATAAATATCCGCTTGATTAAAGTCGTCAATTCAAATTCCTGGAACAAGTTTGATTCATTAAGAATCTTACCATCGTTGCTTTCCAGTTCACACAAGCTTGATTCATAATAATCTCGCAAGTTACCTACCGTAGCGCTGTATGATGTTGACGCTAGAAGGATTTCCATTCATCACTGTGAATATTAATAAATATCACTCTGAATGTTCTGGCGAGACCATAAAGATATTGCGTAGAAACCTGAAACGAGTTTGAATCGATAAAGAAACAAACCACTGTTGATTTTTAGTTTTATATATGTTCAATTCATAAAGAATCTTACACATGACCTACCGCAGTGCTGTTTGTTGTTAACACTGTAAGGATTTCCACTCATCGTTGTGAATACTAAGTAGTATCACTCTGAGTGTTCTAGCAATATCACAAGGATATAACGTAGGACTCTCTTGATCTTCATCCGTGTGTCCTAACTAGATTTGATTGATCTCTTGGCTCTAGACTCGATTTGTGCACTTTTAGTAGTCGAAGGCTGGAGCAGATGCCACCTATTCAATATCAACTATCTCGGAGTGAGAAAGTCAATAGAATTCGTGTTGGTCTCCGTGACAATAAAACAAACTTCTTTTAAGAGAAGCCTGAGTTAGCTGGGGAGGGGTTGTTCAATACATCACTGGGTCCATGATGTGTTGTCTTCATGATGTGTTGACCCGATTTCTGCCTAAGTTGTATAAAGGGCTAATTTCTTTACACCCTTTATCCTTACATTTGTTTTTCATTCTTCAACCCCTTCAATGCTAACCAAGACATCATTAACAGCACCTTGTTGTGATTGTTCCAATGCTATCATCAGTACTTAGTCGGCATTCAGCTTCGTTCACATTCTACTCCACTTGCATTGTCCCTGGGAAGATCCGTCCGGTTCTGGTTGGATCATAGGACTTAAACCTAACCACCCTTTTGACACCAATAACGTCAATTAAAGATGTTGTGGGTATTTGATCATAACCATGAGTGCTTGAGTCTTTAGATCACATTTTAATCACATTTTCTCCCCCTATCTCTAATATATAAAATCGATTGATATTAGAGATACTAAATTTGATTAAAATATATTGTGAAAAATAGTTTTGAAAAACTTTCGGGAGAAAAATGTGTCAAACTTAGCATGAATTTGGAACGCTCCCCCTCAAAAATTAAACCAATGGAATTGTCATTACGAGGATATGATCCACATTAAACTTTTGAGGATAGGAGTTGTTGAACATACAATTTTTGAAAGATTTTGAATATCATTGATAAATTCTTGAAAAAAAATTGTGTTCAACGCTTTTTGAAAAATCAATTCTTTTTGGCGAAAAAGTTTTTCTAAAGCATAAACTTGAGTTCATAGACTTTGAATGTCTTGACGAATCCGCTCAAGTGTAAGAAGGTTTAAATTCTTTTGCTAAGGGTAAGGGCATGAAAGCGTACACTCCCCCGTGAATTTAGATCCGGGTTGCAATCTGAAAGTGATTACAAGCCATTGTGTTGAGCTCAAAACATGGAATGTTCTGTGACAAGCTCAACCCAAGATAGATTGCTCTACCCGTTGTTGGAAATATTGTCCAAAAGAGACAATTTCCTTTATAAAATATGGAAATTACATGTTTTGAAAAATATTTACAACTTTCATTCGAACTTTATGTACACACCCGTGTCGTTACTGAGCGACATTTCTAGGTACGTCCATATTATCGATACTGAAAGACATGTCGAGAAGAATCTTTTTGGATTTTCAAAGTTTTTTAATTTTGTATTTTGCTTTTTCATTAATATTTACATGTGGATGTTTGATAGATGAATCAAGCAGGCTTCTTTGCCAGAATCTCCAGTTCTGCTGGAGTCAAACATCTCATACCAATTTGCCTAACTAGATACGCAAACCTCTCTTTCGAAAGAGCTTTTGTAAACAAGTCAGCTAATTGGTTATCAGTTCCAACAAAGTATAATTCAACAATACCCTTTTCAACTTGTTCCTTAATGAAGTGATATCTGACATCAATTTGCTTCGTGCGGGAATGCTGTACCGGATTGCAGGAGATGGCTATGGTGGACTTTGAGTCATAGTACATAGGTACTTTATCAAAGTGGAAGCCATAATCCGTGAGTTATGTTCTCATCCAAAGAACTTGAGCACAACACGCAGATAGAGACACATACTCTGCTTTGGCTGATGATAAAGATGTGCAATCCTGCTTCTTGGAAGACCATCCCACAAGCTTATCTTGACCTAGAAATTGTGCACCACCAGAAGTACTTTTTCGTGTATCAAGACACCCCGCATGATCAAAATCTGAATAGGCCGTTAGAAAGAAAACGGTTTCCCTCGGATACCAAAGTCCCATGTGAATGGTATTCTTAAGATACCGAAAGATCCGTTTAACCTCCCTGAGGTGATTTTCAGTGGGTCGTGCTTGATATCGTGCATAATAACACATAGCATGTGATATATCTGGTTGTCTTGCTGTTAAGTACATGAGGGAGCCGATCATAGAACGATATTTCGTTTGATCTATGGCATCACCCTCCAAATCAGCATCTAGGGATATGGTTGATGATGGTGTCCCAACTGGGTCATATGATGTCATACCATGATTTTTGATTATCTCTTGACAATACTTAGCTTGGTTAATAAAGATACCACTTAGGGATTGGTGAACTTGAATTCCTAGAAAGAATTTTAGTTCGTCCATCATAGACATTTCAAATTTGTTGTGCATTACTTTTTCAAACCATTTTGAAAGTTTTGGGTTTGTAGACCCAAAAATAATGTCATCAACATAAATATGCACTAGAAAAATGTCATCCCCATATTTATAAGTGAACAAATTTAGATCAATGGAACCTTTTGAGAAACCTTTGGAGACCAGAAATTTTGAGAGCTCGTCATACCACGCCCTTGGAGCTTGCTTGAGTCCATAAAGTGCTTTATGGAGACGATACACCTTGTCAGGATAATGAGGATTGACGAATCCTTCCGGCTGTGTGACATAGACTTCTTCCTTCAAAGGACCGTTAAGAAACACCGTCTTTACGTCCATTTGATAAACGATGAATCCCTTATGTGCAGCATAAGAAAGAAAAATCCTGACCGCTTCCATTCGAGCAACTGGTGCACATGATTCTTCAAAATCAATACCCTCTTGCTGGCCATACCCTTTAGCCACTAGCCTAGATTTTTTCTTGATGATCGTGTTCTCTTCATCCATCTTGTTTTTCCAGATCCATCGAAGATTTAATGGTATTACATCGTATGGTCTGTCAACAAGTTCCCAGACTTTAAGTCTTTCAAATTGTTGAAGTTCATCCGTCATCGATTCAATCCAAGCATGATCAGCCATGGATTCTTTGATGTTTTTCGGTTCAGCTGAACTCACGGCGAGTGCGAACATACAAACATAGCCATCGGTGTTAAGTTGTCGTCTTGTGCGAACAGGCTGTGAAGGGTTTCCAATTACTTGAACCAAAGGATGTTCTCGGGTCCAATGATGTGTTGAAGGATGTCGTTGGTAGAACGTATGCATATTTGACAGATCAACATGGCGAGTAGAAGACTCTCCAGTTTCGTGTACCGGTGTACCGAATGGGTTGATAAATTCGTCTTCGTCAGATAATGCATTGTCTGCTTGATTTGTGTTCTCTGGAGCAATGACAGTAGTTGTGGATGTTGTAGGAGCGGTTGTGGATGTGATATTCTGACGAGGAAAATCTGCAGCAACCCGTGTTGAAGTAGATAAAGTTGTATCCTTTTGTTGACGATGATCGGTATCATCATTCTTATCATGAGTGACAGTGGAAGACTTCGATACAACATGTTTCTCCCCCGTGAAATATTCATCATACATTGGTCCATATAACATTTCCAACTCTTCAATTTTCGTGTTGATTGTCATATCTGCTCTTGGAACACTTTGTGGAACCAGCTTTGAACTTGACGGTTCATTGTTGTGGTCTTGAGTTTCGAGTTCCGTACGGTTGTGAACGGAAGTCGTTTGTCGTTGTGGTTCGGGACTTCAACTGTTTTGTTCAAGTGTCATTTCTTGTAATTCATAAATCGGATGTGAATAGTCTCGACTATCAATTTTGTTCTCTTGTTTTATACTCTATATCCCTTAGACTGAGTTGCATATCCCACAAGAATACATGCATCACCTTTGTCTTTCATCTTATCCAAATTTTCACCAACTCGTATTATGTAACAAGTACGTCCAAAAACGTGAAGGTGTTTGAGTGAAGGTTTTCGATCATGAATTATGTGATATGGTGTCTTTTCATGTCTTGGGATAATTAAGGAACGGTTTTGTGTGTAGCATGCGGTTGACATGGCTTCGGGCCAAAAGTATAGTGGAACTTTTGAAGCGGATAATAATGTTCGAGCAGCCTCAACTAAAGTACGGTTTCGTCTTTCAACAACGCCGTTTTGTTCGGGTGTTCGAGCAATAGATGTTTCATGTTCAATTCCTTCGGCTTCAAAGTAGTTTCTCAGATTTGAATTCAAAAATTATGTACCTCTGTCAGTACGAACCACTTTAACTTGAGCTTGAAGACCACGTTGTATCAGTTTAAGGAAGCTGATGAGAACTTCAGGTGTTTCATCCTTGGACCTCAAGAAGTGAGTCCATGTGTACCTAGAGTAATCATCGACAATTACCATAACATATTTCTTCCCATTGATACTATGAACACGCATGGGACCACACAATCTATATGAAGAAGATCTAACCGTCCTTTAGAGCTAGGTGTAGTCTTTGTTTTGAAGCTGCTTCGTTTAGCTTTACAAAGCTCACAAGAAGAACAAAGATGATCTTTGATGAATTTTAAACTTGGAAGGCCTCTCACAATATCTTTCTTGTAAAGCAAGTTAATGGTATCAAAATTAAGATGAGATAAACGTTGATGCCATAACCATTCCTGAGTCGTTGAAGCTTTAGCCATGAAGCAAATTGGAGTTGATGAAGTTGTATCTTGAAGTGAAATAGTGTAGAGATCAATACCCCGTGTACCGGTAAGTAAATCATTCCCATCATAATCACGAACAAAACATGTCTTCTTCCTGAAAGCAACCTCCAATTCCGCATCACAGAATTAACCAACCGAGAAAAGATTGTGATTGAGCCCTTCTACGTAGTATACCCTTTTGATCGTGATATTCCCCTGAACCAAATCTCCATATCCTAGGATCGGTGAAAATTGATCATTTCCGAATCGGACCGTACCCAGGAACTTCTCCACGAAGTTAATTAGAAGCTTGAAATTCCCCGTCATGTGCTTCGTGCATCCGGAGTCCAGTATGAAGAGAATTATTTGTATCACCTGCAGAAGAGTTAGAACACGATGGAGCATTTGCTAAATTGGATACCACAGTAGTTGTGATTGTAGAATCATTAGTGTCCTTAGCAACATTTAAAGGCATACTAACACTCGTTGTAACATTTTCTGTCCTAACTTTAGGCATCCATTTATATCCTGGAGGACATTGATTAGCAAACCACCATTTCCAAGACTTGTTAGCAGACTCATATAATTCCTTAATTCTGCTTCTAGGGTTCTTAGTGGTGGAGTCTGATGCATTACTTTTCTTAGTGGGGGTTGCACCAGAATGGTGCACTTTGTGTTTGGGTTTACTAGCACTAATAGGCATCGCAACTTGCTTCTTAGTTCTAGTTTCTACGCCTTTGACATTATTCATAGCACACATAGAATGATTAGCATTAGCACACTTTCCACATTTGACACAAACAAATTTCACATTCATAGCATTCAAATCATTTAAATCATTCAAATCATTCAAATCGTCATTACATGCGATTACAGACTTTTTATTCTTAAAAACATTCAAATTCCTAGGGTGTTCTTCTACTTCCTTCATCTTCCCTTGACTCTTGTGTTTCTAGACCTTATCATTCACTTGAGTGCTCTTAAGTCGAGGCCGGCTAACACTAGCAGTGGAGACTACTCCTGTAGTAGAAGACACACGAATATTAGTGTTTCTAGATGTCTGAGGTGAGTGACTAACTTTATTTGTGGGTTTAGTGGTCATTCTATACATCTCTGGTTTAATCACATTATTGTGCTTAACGCTTGGTGCTATAGCATTCTTATGGGTTGAGTATGTGGTAACCTTTTCTTTCCATCCATCTTGGGGGCAAACACAGGTTTTGCAAACGAAGAATTTGAGAAAGCAGATGGTTTTCCCAAGATAGAGGATCTATTCACTCTAGAGGCATTGGGTTGTCTAACAACAGGTTGCTTAACGCTAGGTTCCACAACTTTCCCACCCATTTTAGCAACGAGTTTCTTCAACTCTGCTATTGCTATGCCTTTTTCTTGCAACTGAGCTTTCAAATCTGAAATATCAAGACTTTTTTCGATTAATAATCGACATGACTCAAATAATTTTACTTCTAATGGTGTATCATTTGAAAAGATGCCAACTTTCTTTTGCAAAGCAAGTTCAAGTGAGTGACAATGTTTTTGAAGATAATCATATCTATGTTGAAGTAACGAAAACTCTTTTTGGTCAACTTTATTCGAATGCTCAGTTTCAAGACGTTCACATTCTTTAACTTGATCAAGATATTTACATGCAACATCAGAATATTCATCAATGTCAGCGCAAGATGTAATATAAGCACACATAATATCTTTTGAGAGACATTCAGGTAAGAGTAGATCATATGCTGTAGAAAACTCGTCTCTTTCAGTTTAATGGTCGTTAACTTCTTGTTCAAGAGATCATATTTCAAATCATCAAACATTTCTTTCTTAATTAGTGTTTCAAATTCCAAAATATGTTTTGCGTTCTTTCCGCAAGCGGAATCAAAATACTTTTCACAAGCACAGTATATCGTGAGGAATTTCTTTGTCTCCTTTCGAAAGTTCACGTTTTTTCCAGTCATCATCTACAACCTTTTTGAAATGTTCAATGTTACTCTTGAGAATACTAAGTGCTTTCTTACTCTTGCTTACAGAAGCTTTAAATGGCAAGTATTCAATAAAGTTTGAAACATTAGTTTTCTTAGTCGCAAAGGCTTGTCTCCATTTAACTCTTATTTGTTGACATTCCAAAAATATTTGCTCACGAGTTTTCTGTGTTTGCGGTTTGAAAAGACCATAAAGACTGTTTTCATAAGCATAATTATATGGTTTAACAAATTCTTTATTAACTTTTGGTCTACTCTCTTCTTCCACATCGTTTGTCTCTTCACTATCGGGTCTAACAACAAGACAATCAAGATCGATCCATTGGGACTCATCAAGATATAAGTGCGGATTCTCAAATTGAGCATGCTCAAGGTACTTAGGATTTGCAAAACTAGGTCTATCCTTGAAAAACGAACGAGGTGCCAACATTCTCATGGTTTGAATTGATTGATTAGTTTTGTAAACAATTTTCTTGTAAAAATCAAGTTGAGTTTCAAGTTCCACCATTTTGTCGATGTCATTCGCTTGTTTAGTTTTGAAATCTTTTTCCATCTTTTCAACCACTGCTTTCTTTTCATTAACAAGTTTAGTTTTATCGTCTTGAAGAAAACCATTTACTTGAGTTGACTCATTGACTTTAGTGGTAGCAAGACACGTTTTGTGACGTTCAGTACTCAAAGAGGTGTTATAATTACGTTTCTCTTGTTCAAGAAGCTTAAGAGTTTCGTTATATTTCTCTTGAAATCATCCTTTTTAACATTAATTAAACACCCTTTGTATCCCTCAACCTCATTGGTCTTTTGAAGAAGCTGAGCTCTATAGCTATCAATGGTCTCACTAGATTTAATTAGAGCAACTTTACATTCTTCAAAATTTTGAGTGAGCGTAGCGTTTGCCTTCTTTAATTGCTTTTGGCTCTTTCTAGTTTCTTTGACATCTTTTTGTAAAGAAGCAATTAAGTTAGCAAGCGCAATACGCTCCTCGTCATCATCATACTCATTTGCATGTTGATCATCCTTAGACTCATTATTGCACATGATGAATCGGGTGTGGTATTGCTATCAACCGTTTCCATCATACATGTGTCATTAATGGATTTGGGTAGCTCAGAATGCTCATGAATATTACCAAACACATTATATTCCTCTTAAGTGTGTACCTTATCGATTGGCTCAGTGTCAAAAATAGGACCATTGTCATCTTCAGTGACATTGAGAAATTCTTCAACGTTGGCCATGTACGAGTAATGTGCTTCAAGTTCTTGATCGGAGGCTTCATCATCAGTATCATCAAGCATTGCTCCTTCCTCAGCCGACAATTTAACCCCAGCTTCCATCTTCTTTCAAAGCAGCATCTTTTCCTAATGATATCCAGAGTCTCTAACCCGTTTCGGCTTCCTACATTCCTTTGCCATATGCCCATAGCCTTGACAATTAAAGCATTGGATCCCACTTTGCTGAACCACTTTAGTACCAACAGTGTCCCTATTCCCAGCAGTAGTAGCAATCCTCTGAGCATCATACTTAGCAGTTTGTCGATCATACCGAGCCGAACCCTCAACATGTGTTGGATTACGTAAATCATACCTTGGAGGACTTTCATCACGTTGACGTGTATCATACCTTCGAGGACTCTCAACATATTGGTTCCTTGTATTTGATGATGTTCGAAGATTGTTGTTGGTGGGTTTGAAGATTTTCTTGTAGGTCTTCATAATGAAAGCAATTTGTTGCTTCATCTCCCTATCCTTCTGAGCTAGTTCTTCATCACTGTCCTCTTCAGATGATGGCTCAGGTGATGGTGAAGGTGCTCTTGGTTCTTTGTATCGTGATCGTGTGGGAGCAGAATACTTAGATGAAGTGGAGTATCTTGGTGAGGAGGATGTAGTGGAGTACCTTGGTGAGGATGATGTTGTGGAGTATGGCTTTGGAGCACGAGAGCGATGATCTCGAGTGTGTTGAGTGGTAGACACCAAAGCAAGTGGATTAGCAGTCTTTGCTATCCTTTCAGCTCGAAGTTCATTTGCCTCATTCTGAAATTGTTTCAAAATGTCAAAGAGCATGTGATAGTTGACCTCGTCTAACTTACTTTGTTGTTTCACCAAAGTTACAAATCGTGTCCACTCAGGTTGAAGTTGCTGTAGAAATTGCACATTGACTTGCATGGTGGAGACTTGCAAATTGTTTCTTGTCATGTCATTCATCATCTTGTAGAACCTTGAGTAATATGAATCAATTGATTCCCCATCCAAAGAAGTAAATTTACCAAAGTTCCAGAACAAGTTAGTTTTGACATCTTTCTTGTTAAGTGATTCACCTTGTTGCAAGCGTTCAATGGCAAACCACATCTCTTTAGCAGTAGAGCATGCATCAACAGTTGAGTAAATATCATCCCCAATCCCACTTAGAATCAAATAGATTGCTTCCTTCTCTGCATCAATCCAAGCGCGTTTCTCTTTCGAAGTGTTCTCATATGTTTCCTCAATTGTTTGTTAATCAGAACCGGTCGTCGAGTCGGTTGCTGGAATTGCAGGAATGGTGATTGTAGTGGGAGTATAAGGTCCTTCTTGATGCAACGTCTAAGAACATCACCATTGGGTTTGGTGTCAAGATATCGAAGAAATCGTGATTGCCATTGTGCATATCTACCAGTCACAAGCATTGGTGGTCTCTCTTTGTTACCCGCCACCATGATGTTGTTATTCGTAACACGATATTCAGTAGTAGAATCCATCTCAAGAATGAAGTGAAGTGAATAGGATCTTAAGTAGATGTTGTTGTGAGTAGATTTTGGTTGAAACTTCAAAAAATGGTGTGAATACCCCAAAAAATGTCTTCGTATGAAACCAAAAATTCTTAAGCGAAAAATCACATTTTTGAAAATTTTAGAATAAGTAGGAATAAATCTTCAAAGAACAATTCGGAATCCAATGAACTCAACCTAATTCAGAATCACAGAAATTGACCTAATCTGGAAACCACGTTCTGCACGTAAGTCGGAATAATTTTCTATACCTTATCCGGAATCCAGTTTCAACACCTAGTTCGGAATATGTAAGCAAAACCTAGTTTGGAATATGTGATACAATAAACTAATTCGGAAATTCGTGATTCAATGACCTAGTTCGGAATCTATGAGTCAACGACCTAATTAGGAATCGGTGAGTCAATGACCTAGTTCGGAATCTGGGATGCAATGACCTAGTTCGGAATCTGGGATGCAATGACCTAGTTCGGAATCTGGGATGCAATGACCTAGTTCAGAATCTGTGAGTCTCAGACCTAGTTCGGAATCTGTGAGTCTCAAACCTAGTTCGGAATCTGTGAGTCTTGAACTAAGTCGGAATATAACGAACCACAATCAATCATGAATATGATCCAGATGTTAATTCGGAATACACACAACGTGTACCTAATTCGGAATATGAAGTTCTTGATCTAAGTCGGAATCTATGAAGTTCTGAACTAATTCGGAATCAGTGAATCTTTTACCTAATTCGGAATCCAAACCTGATACTAATTCGGAATACACACAATCGTGCAACTAGTTCGGAATGTGAAATCTGCTGTTAGTTCGGAATAAGATATCCACACTCAATCCGGAATATTGCAAAACCCTTGTAACCCGACTTGTAAAACCCTGTTTTCCCGAATAAGAAAAAGTTTGTACCTTTTGATTTTACCCAAAAACAAGCCAAAAAGTCCAAATTTTTATGAAAATCACCAATATGAGGAACACAAATTCCTACCACAACTTTGTAGGCAATTTGTATGAAGATTTTGAGCTTAAAAACATAAAAAAAATTAAAAAATTGATACGAGATGATTTTAAGATGAAAATCACACGAAATCAAAAATGATAACCACAAACTAAACAGGAATCTACCCCATGGCGATTGATACCAATTGTTGTCCCTATAATATGATGATAGATTAAATAAATGAGATGGAAAAGATATGAATTTTAGAGAGAGAAAGTAGTGAGAGAAAGTAGAGAGAGAGAAATGATTAACTTGTGAAATTAGATTAAGAATTATGAGATCATCCACCCTCCTAACATCGAAGGAGCGGAGCTTAGAGCCTTGACTTTCTATATTAGTCAAGCGCACTCATGCTAGGAGGGTACTTATATAGTCCGCCCACATGCGGGCTCTCTAATAGACTATATTGTTTTGGGTCGGGCTTGAATAAATTCTTAGTACCTTGAAAGAGGCCTTTTAAGCTAACCATCAAGCCGTAATGTCATGACTATTTTTAACAAACTATTACAACGTTCTAATAAATATTTCAATATAAATCTATGACCGAACATCCTTGTTTGACTCAATAATTTGAGGCTAACAGCTTCAGATTTCAAGTTTCTGTAACTACAAATTTGCTCCAACACTTTTTGGAATCTTTGTTTCAAACCTTTGACCACCCCAAAATTTTCTTGTGCTTTCTCCACTTAACCCTAAGCATTTTGCATCCTTTTCTCAAATCAAAATGATTATTCACCAAATGAAAGCCTTGATTATCCTCCATTTTCTTCAATTCCTTTCAATTCAAATTCACCCAAGAACACACTCAATCAAATTTCTTCTCCTTCTAAGAAAATTGATTTTGGAAACTCTTCTATTCAACCACTACCATTTTGTGTTCTTCCTCCTTCACATGATAATGTCATGCATCATGGAACATATTGTCATCGTTGTCAATACCAACATCTTGCTAGGGCTCACATCTATGAGGAGTTGATTTACATCAAAAGTCTCCTAGTCAAGCCTCCCCTTCACTATAACTATGAGATAATTGCCAAGCCTTCACCACCTCCTTCCACCACCACCTTGTCTTTTATTTAAGCATATGGATTGCTTATTTCTAAGACATCTAATTCAAGCAAATCTTAGAGTTCTAGTTTAACTAGGATTAGAATTATGCTTTTCATTAGGCTTATGTTTCATACATCTTTGTATGATTTATTTCCTTGTATCTTTCTCATGTTTTTAACATGACTTATTATGGATCTTGGTTATCTTTTTCTTCTCTTATTTTTCTTATTGTGTGACCTTTGCTATATCTTGTTGGGTGTTTCTTTTCTTCTTCTAACCCTTCTATGTAGCTTATCACCATAGCTCGATCTCTTGGTACCCCAAGCAAGGGGGAGTAAACACCAAGGGGGAGCATTTGCAAAGTCCGATTCTTCTCCTCTACAAAGACTTTAAATACCTTTTTTCTTCGACAAATGGGGAGATATGAAACAAACTCGTCTTTGAAAATCTTGTTTTCTTACTTATTTTAGTTTATGTACTGTCAAATCAAAAAGAGGGAGATTGTTAATGCAATAATGCCAAAAAAACGTTACTTGCATTTTTCGGTCTCACTTGGTTTTGATTTCGACAATATACAAAACAAGCATTTACGAAAACAACAAAAATCTAATTCTTAAGTTCAAGTATTTTTCATTTCATCCATTATCACTTAAGGTATGAACAAACAAGTTTTCAACCTAACTAAGTGATCAAGGATTTAGTTTTTCTTAAAACTTACATTTTATTTAGTGTGACAAAAGTTTTTACTAAACTTTATTTTTAATAAAATGTTTTATTAAATTAGAAATTTTAAAATTTTAAAATGGCATATTTCATATGGTTTAGGAATATCCTTTTAGGATAAATATTCCACCAAATGTGACTAACTTACTAAAAGAAAAAAGGGAGCGGAGTCTACACTCAGTGGTTCCATAAATAGGGTGCAGTTCTTTATCGATAAGGAACCGCATGTGCCTTTAAGGAACCGCGCTCAGAAAGAGCAGTTGGGCCTTCGTCTTATAAATAGTGGACCATTTCCAGATTTTCCTTTCACCTCTTTTGCACACAAATTTCTAGATTCAATCCACCTTCTTAAATAATTCAAATCCTTGGTTATTTGGTTGATTACTACTTGTTTAGAAGTGAATCTTTCTCCTCCCATCTCATCCTCTCAAGTGCAAAGAGAAGAACATTTTCATCCTTGAAGTGTTGTGTCTACCTTAAAGATCCATTGAAGATCAAACTTTTATTTCATTCTTGTGTTGTTGTGAAGATCCAAATTGTTGTGTAAATTTAGAAGTTGTATATGCATTGTGGTTAATACTTAGGCCTTAAAGTATGTTGGTGTAGATTGGTCATAGCTAAGATTAGGGCTCGACTTTTAGCTTAGAGTCGGGAATTGGTTAAGTGACGTGTATGATTTCTCCACCTTAGGGAGCTTGTTGATTAGTGAACTCTCGAGTAAGCAGTACTCGAGGAATGGAGTAGGAACGAGGAGTGAGCTTCGTTGCTGAACCACTATAAGTCCTTGGTGTTTGGTTTGATCTTTCTTTTCCTTATCCCTTTACCCTCATTATTCTTTCCTTGCATATACTTGTGACTATTAGTTTAGACCCACTATCCGTTGTTCATATTGTGCATAAGAATATTTCACATAATCACTCAAGTCTAAGTTTTTGAAAAAGGATTTTTGAAAACCTATATTTAAACAAGTAAATTTTAAGAAAGTATTCAACCCCCCCCCCCCTCCCTTCTAGTTTCTACACAAAGTATATTCACAAATTCAATACCATTATTAGACCTAACAGTTTTAGGCTTAACTTTATATTGATTATGAATCATATTGATATAGGACAAAAATATTTCAAAAACTTCATATTTAGTTTTCAAAAGATAGACTCGCATTATTATTCAGCTTTAAATTTCCAAAATGACTAATAATAGCTAAAGTTCATTTAGGATGACCAACAGTAATCTTAAGATCAGAAATGTTAACCACATTAACCGTTCCGATAGTAGAAACAGTCGAGTGTTTATAAGCACCAAAATCAATAATCCAACCCAACTCGGTAGTTTAGAAATGAGGCCCTACCTGCCAAATTGGCATGAATGCTTCCAGTAAGCTTATCATTGATCATATTAAGCAATTTTGCATCTGTTCAAGAGTAAAACCAAATGAAGTACTAAAAGAAGACTGTTTATCATTAGATTTAACATCCACATTAGCACTATAAGTCTGTCTGTTAGTACCATTATTCCTTTTAAAACCAGAAGGACCCCCATAATTTCATAACATCTATCAACAGTATGACCCATTTTCTCATAATTTTTACAGTTTAGGTTAGGATTAGGCCCTCTATTGACAAAATTATTATTACCATTAGCATTAGACCCTCTGGAAAGTTATTCTGAGAGTTGTAAGGTTTCTTATTATTATTATTAAATCTAAATTTAACAGCAAAAGAAGAAGCATTCATTTTTGTTGTCCCAAAGTCTTAGATGATTAAAAAAGAAAGAAAGGTAGATAAAAGATGAATTAGATGAATTCTAGAGAGAGAAAGTAGAAAGAGAAAGTAGAGAGAAGATGGAGAAACTATGTGAGATTAGATTAAGAAAAAAATGAACAACCAACTACCCTTCCTAACATGCTAGGAAGGGTATTTATAGCCTTTGCCTACATGTAGCTTAATGGGCTATAGTTTGATTGGGCCGGGCTTGAATAAATGCTTAGTACCTTGAAATAGGCCTTTTAAGCTAGCCATCAAGCCCGTAATGTCACGACTATTTTAACTAACTATTACAACGTTCTAATAAATGTTACAATATAAACCTATGACCGAACATTCTTGTTTGACTCAATATTTTGAGGCTAACAATCTTCCCCAATGTGAGGTCATTCCTCTTCGATATTTGTAGATTCATGGAGATTTACGAATTTCGTCATAAATGAGTCTTGAACGTGTAATAGTCGTCTTGTTCCTTCATGTTGTGATCTTTGAGCCTTTGTCATTGTCTTTCGACTTTGTCTTTAAACTTGAGATCTTAAAATTATCCTTGACTTGTCTTTGCCATCTTGCGATCTTATGTCTTCATCCACATGCTCATACTTCGCATCATCTTGAAAGCTTGCTAACAATCTCCTTTGAATAGAGGTCATTCCTCTACATTAATTGTTAAGGAAGATTTTGATCACCAGAGTTGTGGAAGTCTTTAGCTTTCTTGATTGTTGAATATGTCTTTAGGCATGAGTATGTGGTTTTGAATCTTTGACTTTGTTGTGTACACCGTAACGTCACCTTATTGAGACAAAACATAAACATGGACTGAATGGCTTTGACATTCGTCCTAAATCGGTAGCGTTTTACCTCCGGTCGGTGAATACCATTACACGATATTAAATATCGTACATGTGATTAGGTAGATTCAATTAAGAATCTCCTTGACAGGGTTTCGCGGCAGTACTAGCCGTTCTCTTTACTCGGCCATCTCAAAGCAAGACTGCGAACATAAAGAGTAAATCAGTTGGATAAATATCCGCTTGATTAAAGTCATCAATTCAAATTCCTGGAACAAGTTTGATTCATTAAGAATCTTACCATTGTTGCTTTCCAGTTGACACAAGCTTGATTCCTAAGAATCTCGCAAGTTACCTACCGTAGCGCTGTTTAATGTTGATGCTAGAAGGATTTCCATTCGTCATTGTGAATATAAATAAATATCACTCTGAATGTTCTGGCAAGACCATAAAGATATTGCGTAGAAACCTGAAACGAGTTTGAATCAATAAAGAAACAAACCACTGTTGCTTTTCAGTTTGCACATGTTCAATTCATAAAGAATCTTACACATGACCTACCGCAGTGCTGTTTGATGTTAACACTGGAAGGATTTCCACTCATCATTGTGAATACTTGGTAGTATCACTCTGAGTAATATCGCAAGGGTATGGCGTAGGACTCTCTTGATCTTCATATGTGTGTCCTAACGAGATTTGATTGATCTCTTGGCTCTAGACTCGATTTGTGCACTTTTAGTGGTCCTAGGCTGGAACAGATGCCACCTATTCAATATCAACTATCTCGGAGTGAGAAAGTCAATAGAAGTCGTGTTGATCTCCGTGACAATAAAACAAACTTCTTTTGAGAGAAGCCCGAGTCAGCTAGGGAGGGGTTATGCATTACATCACTGGGTCCATGATGGGTTGTCTTCATGATGTGTTGACACGATTTTTGCCTAAGTTGTATGGAGGGCTTCTTGTTTACACCCTTTATCCTTACATTTCTTTTTCATTCTTCAACCTCTTCAATGCTTACCAACACATCATTAATAGCACCTTGTTGTGATTGTTCCGGTGCTATCATAAGTACTTAGTCGGCATTCAGCTTCGTTCACATTCTACTCCATCTTTCCAAAGAACTTCTAATAATCTATTGGATTGTCCCTAGGAAGATCCCTCCGGTTCTGATTGGATCATAAGACTTAAACCTAACCACCCTTTTGACACCAATAACGTCGTGAGTTAAAGATGTTGTGGGTATTTGATCGTAACCATGAGTGCTTGAGTCTTTAGATCACATTTTGATCACATTTTCTCCCGTATCTCTAATATATAAAATCGTTTGATATTAGAGATACCAAATTTGATTAAAATATATTGTGAAAAAATAGTCTTGAAACTTTTCGGGAGAAAAAATGTGTCAAACTTATCATGAATTTGGAACGCTCCCCTCGAAAATTGATCCAATGGAATTTTCATTACGAGGATATGATCCACATTAAACTTTTTGAGGATAGGAGTTTTTGAACACACAATATTTGAAAGATTTTGAATATCATTAAAAAAATTCTTGAAAGAAAATTGTGTTCAACGCTTTTTGAAAAATCAATTCTTTTTGGCGAAAAGGTTTTTCTAAAGCATAAACTTGAGTTCATACACTTTGAATGTCTTGAAAAATCCACTCAAGTGTAAGAAGATTTAACTTCTTTTGCTGAGGGTAAGGGCACTAAAGCGTACACTCCCCCGTGAATATAGATCCGGGTTGCAATCTGAAAGTGATTACAAGCCATAGTGTTGAGCTCAAAACGTTGAATGTTTTATGACAAGCTCAAACCGTGATAGATTGCTCTACCCATTGTTAGGATAAGTTATCTTAAAAGATGTACTTTCCTTTATTTGAAGTTCGAGTTACAATCTGACATTCAATTGTAAGTCGTTTAAATGAGCTTAAAAACTTTAAATGTTTTAAATGAGAGCTCATGACTGAGAAAATTTATTTACCCGTTGTTAAGGATGAGTTATCATTCGTGATCAACTTTCCTTTCTTTGAGGCACGTGTCACAATCTGAGGTAACTGTAAATCATAGAAATGACATGTTTTGAAAAATATTTACAACTTTCATTCGAGCTTTATGTACACATCAGTGTCATTACTGAGCGACATTTCTAGGTACGTCCATATTATCGATACTAAAAGACATGTCGAGAATAATATTTTTGGTATTTCGAAAGTTTTTCCATTTTTTATTTTGTTTTTCTAATGATATTTACATTTTATTTCATTTTTGTGTTTTCTCAAGTTTTTCGAAAATAATCCAAAATAGATTTTTGTACAACATAAGAAGGTGATATAGAATGTACAGAATTGGAATCCTTTGAAGAAGGAGAAGTTGGTTCAGAATCCGCTGAGGTACCTACAATCACAGAAGAAGAGTTTGCACAAATACTAGTATTAGGAGTATCAAATTCCTTTTTAGCGTGTAGAACAATAGCATTAGTGCTGGCACAGGTGTCATCACTCTTCTCTATTGAAATCTACTTAATACCAACTTCCTTGAAGATCCTACCCGTTGGTTTCCACTGAAGACTAGATTTAGGAGTAGTTTTCTCTTGCACAACGGAAGACTTCTTTGGAGAGAAACTATGTCCTTTATTAATCCACGTTTCAGATTTGTTGTTAGTGCTTTTCTTTGCGATGGGTTTGTATCTCCTTGTTGTTTTATAGGATTTTGTATTCGATCTTCGTTCAAAGGAACAAGATTTGACCTCATAAAGGTATTGCAAAATGCAATGGTCATGATTTCCATTGTGAATCTCCTTTTTGAAGGTGGGACATACAGGGAATTTGGGATTCATGAAAGTACTTGTATTCCTTGGTTTTCCAAATTGATCAGGCGTAGTGTTCGAAACACGAGTACTCATGGATGGTTTCCATTTCCTAGGTTGCTGGAATGGGATCCTAGGTTTTGGTTGACTACCATTAGGAGTGTGTTGAACTCTAGCGGGATTTGGTGAACTAGGTTTTGAATACTTCGGTTTGTCTTTCTGAATCTTCCCTTTTTGCTTATCATCCTCTAGGTTGTTGGTATGAACTAAGTCATTTGAACCTATACATTCCTTTGTGGACGCGAATGTCACACGTTTTGGAGGAGTCCTAGAAGTGCTAGGTTCATTCACATGGTTAGATTTAGCAACAGTGTGCTTTCTAAATGGAGGAACATATGGTGATATGGATGGTTTTGGAACACTTGGTTGCACATCAGTCTTAGGGGGTAACCTAGATTTCATATGAGAAGAAATGGAGAACGGAGTCGGTTTTCCTAAGATAGTCGGCTTTGGATCCTTGTAGGCATTGGGTTGTCGACCAACATGTTTCACAACTTTAGGTTCCACAATTTTCCCACCCATTTTGGCAACGAGTTGCTTCAACTCTTCTATCGCTATGTCCTTTTCTTGCAGCTGAGCTTTCAAGTCTGTAATTTCCATACTCATTTTGTGACAATCCGTCAATTTATGGTTGATATTTTATTCTCAAATATTATTTAAAAACATTATTTTAATGTCACATTATAAACTCACTTATTTTTGGGAAGAAATTTGGATTTACGTCTTGAAGTAGCAACGACTACGTCTAAACCGGAGGATTCTACGTTACATGCTCACGTTTACATACACCGTCTTTGGTGACAGTCCGACATTTCAGAAAATAAATTTGTCCGTGAATATTATTTTGATATTTTAAATTTGTGTTGATTCATAAACTCACAAATTTACAAGAAGAGATTAGGACTTACGATTATAATTTAACGTCCTTTACGACTAAATCGGAAACCTTAGGATTACGTATTTACGTTTTCGAACTCCGTTTTTGATGAGACAATTTTTATTAGATTCGTTTTGTGTCGTTGATTCATAATTTATAAAAACGTTTTTCGTAAAACGACCCGAGGACACGCAAATCGAAGAAACTAGAATCGAGGAATACTCGTAAATTAGTGGGGATGAGACAAGATAACTCTTGCCCCACCCCCTACATATGGCATCCATATTAAGCTTATAGAAGCTAAGTTGTCAAGCTTACACCAAGACTAAGGACACTTGTCCTTAGCCTTCCACCAAAACCACCTAAGTTACAAAACAAGTAACTTAAACCATTTATCTCATTTTCAACCATGCAAACCACCCAAATTCTCTCTCAACTCTCTTCTTTGGCCGTCCCTTTTTACCACCACAAAACACCATCTTTGATCAAGTTTATACCATAAATCTTGTGTTTAAACTTGATCAAGATGAGACCCTTTGAAGATATGAAGATTGGAGGTGATCCTAACATCCGAGGAGGTGATTTGGTGATGTTCAAGGGCTGATTTCTACATGAAGTTTACAAGTATTGGTGGCCATGAAGATTGGTGTTGATCTACCACAAGTTCTTCCATCAAAATCCATGTCTTAATCACAACCTACATCATCTTGGTGGTATAAAGATTGTTCTCCCCATCCTCTTGTTATTTTGATTATGTAATCATGTATTTTCTTTCTTATTGTATATGTATATGATGAATATATGATGATAAAAATGTTGTGTGGGGATCAAGTGTTGATAAACATGGGTAAAAAGATGAAAAACTATATGTAAAAGTGGTTAATCTTGCTTTAGTAGGCTGTATAAAAACAGTAAATAACCATATGATGAACTGATAAAATGGTATAGATGAACTGATATACAGTGAGTATTGAGACTTGTACACATGTGAGAGTTGGCCATGCAATGGAATCATAAAAATGAGTGAGATATGATCAAAACAAGTTTAGAGTGCAAATCTGAGTACACTGTTTTGGAAGAATTTTATAAAATACTTAGATGATGATTCATCAGTAGCTACGAAGGAATAAAATGAAGAACATATCATGTAGTTTCTGTGATAAAAATTTGGGGTTCTATTTCCATGTAGAACTCTAGATATGATCATTTTAGTAAACTAGATTTTTACGACTGATTTTGTGAAATTAAAGTTTAATATTATTATATAAGCACTCAAATAAATATAGTATAAAATGTGAATTAAAACCCACTAACTTATATATTTCATTTATATAAAAATGCATAAGGATAAATAAATGGACATTATATAAAAATGGTAGTTTGGTAAGTTTTATAAGTTATAAAAACTATATACTAAGTTTTACGTCTTTTCGGCTAAAACCGAAAGATTAACGTTTTTGTTAAATAAAACTTAGACGGTTGTACCCGTCTAATGTAAACTTTTATAAACTCACATACTGATATATAAACATATATAACAAGTAAAAATCGATAAAACCCGATCTTTACAACATATAGACATTAACGGGCCAAAGTAGCCTTAATGGACAATAAACCCGACTAATTTGGTACAATACTTATAAACTTATTTATTAGGCTTAACCCATTTGGGCCCAACATATAAAGTATAATACTGATAATAAAAGTATAATTGGGCTAATGAATAGTATTGGGCTTGTAATAGGCCCATTGGGCTTCAAAATGTAAATAAGTTGAACTAGTGTAACTAGTCTTGAAAATTACCAACACATAAACACTATAATGAATGAGTAAAAAAAGTATAAACCCACTTGATCATCATCATATATATAAAATCATAATATGTATACATAATTGTTATTTTTATAAAGTCAATGGACAAGAGTCTAAGACAAGTATTATTTGTCTAGGTTTCCGTGATTGAAGCACGTACCGTACATCCGAATTGCCGATAACCCGCTTTCCCACATCAACGTGAGTTCATAGCCTCGCACTCTTTTAAATGTTTTTATGAAATGTTTATAAACCCGCGAGGGAGATAACATGTTAGTTTTTATGAAATAGGACACTAGTTGTCCCGATTGCTTGTTTATTGATTTGGACCCGAATGATTGTATGACCCGATGAATGATTTTATGACCCGATAGATGAAAGGAAATGGATTATTAAAGTTAGGTTATGCCACTAAAAGTCCCATTAGCATGAATTGTGAACTACCGGGATTTGGTAGACGCTTATGCATATAATAGTACTATTTGGGGACGATCACCCCAGTTCGCGCCTTGACGGTTGATCCCCGTCGTGCCACATTGATTGGTAAGCGAATTTTTGTATGAGAAGATTTACACAAGCGTGATTATTGTGATGACACGCTAATTTAGGTGGGCAAATGAGTTTCGGGTTAGCTACCCGTTGTGTGTTGTAGTAAGGTAACAATGTCAAGCGGCTTATAATAATCCAAAATAACGAAATACTGCTATACGCACCGAATTACGATATATTGCCTGACTAGCAATACGGGGTCATATTATTGATATTATGTTTGTGTTTTGGTTTTACATAACCATATTCATATAACGATTTTTATTTAACCCTACACGATGTTATAAAACGTATTGTTTGATATTTTTACGACATTGGTTCGTATAATGGTTTTGAAGGCGAAAGCCTATATTATGATTTTTGATAAAGATTTGTATAAAATAACTTTGGCTATTTTATGGCCTATTACAAAGATTTGTACAAAATGATTTTCGGTAATAATTTTATACCGATGTTATATTGATGGATTTTATTAAACTCTATGAATTCACTCGGCGTTATCGCTGACCTTTTCTTTTAACATGTTTTATCTCAGGTACTTGAAGGTAATTCTCGGGAAGACAACAAAGAATTCATGGCCTGCACTTAAATAATAATTTCCATTCAAATTCTTTGTAAAACTTGTATGAAATACAATGACTTGGGACCTATGTAAATCTAATATTTATGAATGGAAACGCTTTATTATTAAACGACGCGATTTTTAAGCGTTGTCTATGATGTGAGTAATGTGCTATCCCATAACACCAACGAGTCTTCCGCTGTATTGAGTTGTATAAATTTAGGGGTGTTACAGTTTGGTACCAGAGCTCTCGTTATAGAGAACTAAAGATTTTTAAAACCAAGATTTTGAATAAAACATTTCAAAATCTTTTAACTATAAACATTTTTCTAAAAATGTCTAAAAATCTTTTGACTATAACGGTGCCGAAGAATTCCCGAGTTACTGACAAGGCCAGACTGAGAAGTGTTATTTTAATATATATATAACTTGGATTATATATATATATGATGTAATTTTATTACATGATTGTTTGATGATTATTTTGATATTTATACGAGGTATTTATACGACGTAGATTGTCACAAGGAACCCTAAATTCCCTAGTAAATCAATCGAAGCTATTCCCGTAGCAATTCTAGCTATCCTAGATCTAAACCAAGTTGTGGATATTTATGATCCCAACAAATGGTTGATATTCGTAGAAATGTAGATATTAGTTGATTGTGATATTGAAAAAGAATTGGCGAGATTAAAACTAATATCATGACGATCTTTCCTTATAGAGTGGAGTTTGACAAAACGTTACCACCTAGAAAGATGTCATCTGATTCGTTGTCATCCAATTCTTAAATTGAAATCGAAAGGGTGAATGTTGCACTTGAGTCTGTCATTGGAACCATTACCCAAAAGCCTCATGCCACTAGTATCTTTCCGAGAAGTCTAATTGAATGTATGAGTCATCTCATAACTAGTGACTCATTTGATAACTATTGATAAAGGAGCTATAGGATTGGAAATTAAGTGTTGATCATATTGAGCTTTTATTGCCCTATTAAGGTCTAAGAATAAGGTTGAAAGAATTGGAGAATGAGGTAGGATGTCGCATTGAGTATAAGTTGATTGAAACTTGAATAAAATAAAATTTAACCCGTATGGAATATGAGATTGTTAAGAGGAAGTCGTTAAGTCCTGTGATTGAATTGTAAGGTTTTAATTGATTGTTGATTCGTGTTAAGGGTTGTTCCTAGGCCATTGTCCAATGACGAGGATGCCCAGTGTCCAATAAATAAATTGAAGAAATCTTCTTCTGAAATTGGGACCGATGGATCTTCCGGGACAGGTGGAACCCCCATGACTCTTGTAGATTAGTATTCATTGTGGTATCTTTTAAAAATCCCTAACTTAACTGAGACATCAGTTGGTAGAATGAGTTCTTGGAATTGTATGACATAGTGACACGTAATGTGTTACGGTACAATTTTGACTTGTTTCTGATTAATGAAAGACTACCTTTGATTGCTAAATTCTACATGTAATGATGATATCTATCTTTTATTGCTTCATCCTAATGCTCGCATTAGTAATACAACCATTGAACAAGTACTCATCTCGAATTGAGTTACGTTATGAATTATTCTTTTTGAGTGCCATCGAGGTCATAAACCTCATGATTATTTGGCTAAAGCTCATTTCCTATCATATTGTAGTTAGTTCTTGGTGAACAACTCTTCATCACTCTTTTACAGATCACACATTGTTTTTATAAGTTAAAACATTATTCCTTGAGAAAAAATGGATTTTCATCACTATAAGGATGATCTAAAGTCAGATTTATAAGTGATCGTTATCGAAATGAAGTTGTTTATGAAACACCTTGGAAAACTTAATTGTTTTCATAACAAAGAAAATCTTTGTAAATTTATTTTTGATTCTTATTTAAGAATTAAGCATGAAAATGTTTTTATTATAAACATGATGATAAAATTTTGACGAACTGAGTATTGCATCGTTAATCTTGAAATTGTATATAGTTGCACGCCTACATACAATTTGGAAGTGACCATGCAAGGCTGATTAGTAGTCACCATGAAATAATTAATAAACACTAAATTTTCTTTGAAGATTGTGAAAGATTAAAATTTATTTGATCTGCAAGAAGTGAAAAATAAGGACATAGTGTTAGGGACACCTACATATGTGCCTGTAGCATCTATTCTTCTGAGTCGAATTTACTCATCTGTGGAAATTGTCTTATTTGACAATTGACAATTCTTTCTTGTCCAATTCTCCCGTAGTGAGATTCTTAGGAAAAGTATCTGATTACCGAGTGTTATGTAAGATTTTACTAGGTTGAAAGTTCGTTTCTCTGAATCTTCTCGAATTGATCTCTGGTTAATTGTGCGACTCAGTTGTTCTTGGTAAATCAAATGAAAGGATTGTCGTTGTCTAAAACTAATGAAAAATAACGACTTGGAACAAATAAAATAAAGACGGTAAAAAGAAACAACAATGAAAGATTAAAACTTGACGAAAAGTAAATGACGAGAAATTAAAAGAGAAATAAAGTAAATGACACAAACTTAAACTTAAACTAAAAGGAAATCAAATAAAAAATGCAAATAAGGAAAAAGGCGGGAAAAGTAAAGCTTAAGAATTAAAAATATAAAACTACAAAAAACTGAAAAACTCATTCGGAATATCAAACTCGTCCGGAATAACAAAGCTCATCCGGAATATGTCACTTATCCGGAATAAACCAGTTGATCCGGAATAAGTCTTGATCCGGAATAAAAGGGAAAAATGGTTGATTCGGAATAAACAGTTTGATCCGGAATAATTGAACATTCCGAATGAAACACTTGATCCGGAATAAATTGAACATTCCGAATGAAACACTTGATCCGGAATATTCAATATTCCGGATGAAAGACTTGATCCGAAATAATAAATTATTCTGAATGAAGTGATTGATCCGGAATAACAAATTTTCCGAATAAAGAGATTTGATCCGGAATAGTCAAGTATTCCGAATAAAGAAGCTTGATCCGGAATAATAAACTTGATCCGGAATAATATGCTGATTCAGAATATCTTGGGAAAGAAACAGTAGCATGAACACGAAGAATAGGGGATGAAGAAAAAGGCACGAATTTAACCAAAACTAATCAAGATTAACCAAAAGATTAAACCAAAACAACCACAAATGATCTACTAACAATAATCAATCAAAACAAATCATCAAAACTAACAAATAAAGCCAAATCAATCAAAACCCGCTTGATTGAAAACCATAAAACTCAAGAACATGAACACAAAGATTAGACACAAACAAGAAAGGAAGATGAGAGATTAAACAAGAAAAGTAAAGATTCAACAATAATAAAATAAAACTTACTTGGAAATTAAATGAATTAAAAGTGCAATACATGAAATTAAGGTGCAAGAATTTAAAGTGCAGGTAACTGAAAATGGTGGAAGTGGTGGTTTGTCAAGCCACCCAACAAAAACTAATGAAATGAAATCCTAACTATTTATAGGGGAGGATTAGGGAGTGCTTAGGAAGCTTCCTCCCTCTTTCATCTTTTCTTAATTGCACCATTAGGTCCTTAAGTCTTTAATCTTCTTAAATCTTGGACTTTAATGACTTTGGCTCGGGATTTCTTTAAACTCGTCTTGTAATTCTTCAATAATTTAGACTTGAGTTCTTCGGCTTTTGGTAAACTTCCGTCTTTTGACTTTTTCTTCGATAAATCTTCAGAATTGGTCTTGGACTTCCGTTCTTTTTGCACTCGTGACTTCTTGACTTCGTCTTTCATCTTTTTCTTCGATAAAAGCCCGTGAATGCCCGTGTTTTCTCCACTTTTCACCTTTTCGTCCTAAATCACAACAAAAACACAAACCACGCATAATTCCAACATAAATGACATAAAATACACGTTTTGGCTCGGTTATTATTGTAATTAAGTGGTAAAAAGGATGGGTGTTTACACACCTATCAAATCCCCTACACTTGACCATTGCAATGTCCTCATGCAATGCATTTGTTACAAAGCACATTTACATTTTTCATTTAAATCAATCCACCTTGGCCTTTATTAAAGAGATAGAAAACTATAAACATTCAAAGTAAAGAAATCAAAAACATACCTTGGCTTTTAGAAAATGTTGTGAATGATCATCATCCTCAAGTTTTCACTTTCTCCAAACCAAGCTTAAAAACGAGATCATTGTTATTATAAGTTAGCAAACTAACACGAACTCATGTGGGCCAATTACTCACTTAGACTCCCTTATTCCTAGGTGTATCTCTTATATTTTATTGTTGTCTTGAATGATCACGAGGATGCATTGTTGACTTATTTCGATAGTTTATTAGGCCGAATATAAAGTGAACGATTTAATAAATAGTTAGCTAAAGGACAAAATCTTTTAAAACTGCTTCTCGGGACCTCATAAAGTTCATATCTTGGCATAACTCGCTTAGCGATTTGGGACCTTTCTCAGACCGATATTTGGCAGCGACTTCATACTTCAAATATTGAGAGACGTTCATGAAATAATGGCCTTCTCTTCATAATAGGAATTTCTTCACTTGAAGTTTTGAGAGATTCTTCATATTTGGACCACGACTTCTTCATTTTTCTCCAATCTTTATTTTGGACTTTGATATACAACGATCCGCCTCCTTTTTGGACTTGGATCTATTTATCCTCATACCTTGTTAGGGCCTTTTTGGATAGACTTCTCCATGACTTTTAGGGAGTATTTGCTTTTCGTCGTGTGTCTCGATCCTTCATGTTGATTTTTGATAAATGATTCTTCACATCACTTGGGATCTTTAGCAACAAAATGTAGCCCTCATGCCTTGTTAGGGCCTTTTCGGACTCGCCAATCTTCGCATCCCGCTTCAATAAGTTATGCCTTGGCTATGAACTCTAATCCATACCGAGCAACTTTTAAACGATCTTGGGCTAGAAGCTAAGTAACTTTTTATATCGTACAACCTTATTTATTGCAGATAAATTTATTAGCAAGCAATGGGAGAATAGGCTTATAATTAACTCACATAAATTCACGAAAGAATACCAAACTTATAATTGACTCTATCATCTCTCGTTCTCCACAGTTTAAATCTCAAGGAATGAAACTCGTGGATGCTTAGCCTATTAAATCAAAGTTTTGGGTTTTCGAGTCGTCTATAGGATCTTGCAAATTCTTAGACTCTTTCAAGTTTAGAAATCGCTTTTTAAAGTTCCCTTGATAAACAACTCTCTAGGATCGATTATAGGAACTTGCGAAAAGTTCTTGTTCTTAACCCGTGAGAGTTAAGACTTTCGCGTTTTATAGCTCCCTATATAAAAGCCTAGCAAAACTTGACTTAAACACGTTAAGGATACTAGCTAGAGTAAACTTAGATAAGTAAACTCGGGTTGAGTCAAAAGATTCATAACGTTTGAAAATTAAAACCACTTAAATAAAATTTATTCTAGCAAATAAATAAAATAACTATACAAAGGGAAAAACTAATAGGCCAAAATAGATCAAAAATTTTGAAAAATGTCGAAAAATTGATTTTCCGGTTAAAATGAGGACAAATACAAGGAAAAGGCCACTTAACTTCGATAGAAGACCCCCCTACACTTAATATAAACATTTTCCTCAATGTTTAAGCATGTGGGAGTAAACTCCCCTACACTTAGGACATTGTGCACGTTGTTTAAATCTCGCTAAGGAAGAGACAACTAAAGAGATTCCTATTTTAATATTGAGAAATATAAAATAGAGAATCAAAAGAGTTTAGGATAGAATCGGGAAGAATGGAACACGGAATCACGATTCGTCAAAAGTCATCAAGAGTGTGTCTTTGAAGCTCTAATCCCTGCACATGATAAGAAAAAAAACAAGAAACACCAACGAGGCTCCCCCCTACACTTATGGTAAAGATAGATAGATAAGTGGGTTGCCTCCCAAAAAGCGCTTGTTTATATTAACCGAGCCACGAGCCTGACTCGTCCCCGAATTAAATGGTCCATGGGGAAGCCTCGAATGTAATACCGGGATCAAAAACCTTGTCCTCGTTCCCGGTTGACATCAACAAAGGAGAGGCGGGGGGATAAGTCTTGAATGGGAGAAAGGTTCTTTCAACATACGAAAAGTATGTGAAATCAAGATCCACGGGAGGTGGGGTGGGTAAAGTAAGCACATTGTCATCCCCCAAAGAAAATGGATGCTGAGCACTCGGCAAATCCGTAATGTTATCAATGATAGCATACTCAATGTCACCTCCAGGGTCAAAGCACTCATCCTCCGTAATAGTGGCTAAAGGGGAGGATGAAAGGTGCTCGGGAGGGGGACTTGGGTCAATACCTTCAAGTAGCAAATTTTCAAGAATAATATCCCCCTCCGTAATGTCGATTTCTTCCAACAATGGGTCATTATCTTCAACGGGATGAATAGATAGAGGTAAAGACTCGGAAAGAGGAGGAGAGGTCAACTCTTCGATTTGAGCAATAAGAAGAGGCACTTTCCGTAATCTGTCGCGGAGAATCACGTCTTCCACCTCATCTTCAAGAGCAAGTTCATCGGTGAACTTCTCGTAAGCCGGAGAGAATAAATCGTCATCGCCCGCATCTCCCGGTGGAGATTGAAAATATTCAAAAGTGAAATTCTCATAGCGGGGAGAAGAATCGTCATCATTTGGATCGACCGCTTGCGTAAGAGCAACGTCGTCCTCAAGCTCCATAGCAGTAGGCATGTCACAAACCTCCTCATCAAAGAATTTATCGAGACCAAACTCACTAAGCTCAGTCAATGTATCACAATCCTTAGACTCGTTTGGGATAGTGAGAGAAGGGATGACAATTGCACTAGGACATTGAGCAGTAAGATCATTCCAAGAAATAGTAGGCTCATCGTCATCATCATCATAATAGTATGGATACACCGGAGGAGGAGTATAAGTCTCGATATTGGATATTTGCTCTTGTCGTTGATCCTCTTGACATTTTTCGATGATCTTGTTGAAAGCTTCTTGAAGTTGTTGACCTTGCGTAACAAGAGTGGCCCATTGTTCGTGGGAGCTCAAATGTTCGAAGGAGGGTTGATGATCGATGATGTGTTGTGGGGGTTCAAAATGTTGAAAACCTGAATTATAGCATGGGTGTGGCTCATAGTAGTTCATCGGTTGAGAAGAATTAGAACACGGGTTTGGTTCATAATAATCCATTGGTGAAGAAAACTGAGGACACGGATTTTGATCATAATAATTCATTGGTTGACAATAAGAGGTATCATGAGGACCCCCACAGTTGTTGCAAAACGGGTAAGGAGAAAGACTGGGTGCGTCTTGTGGATAGCTATTATCATTGTCATAATTGTACCCTGGTTCTTGCTCGTGACCATACGGGTATCGAACCGGGCACGAAACATGCCAATGAGAATCTCTTCCACAATAGATGCACGGGGGAACAGGAGGTGGATTCAAAAAGGATGAATTAGTCGAGTTGCACAAGGATCAAAATCCTAATTGTGTGTTGTCGATATCGTTTCCGCACCGCTCACATGTACACCATCGACATGAGTCGTTCCCGTATAACCGTCTCCCACACCCGACGCAATGGACATAAAAATCCATAAAGAAAAATAGATAAGCAAGAAGAGTATTTTTGGTGCAAAACTTTGAAAAAGAAATGCTTTTTATGATTTTTCAAATGTTTTTGGATTTTTGAAAATTTTTGACACGAAAAATAACGTTCACGAGTGAACGGATCCCAAAAGCCAACGCGTCTCTCACAAAAAACCGTTAATCCTCACGAAAAGAGCCGGCAGCGGCGCCATTTTAATGTAAGATTTTACTAGGTTGAAAGTTCGTTTCTCGGAATCTTCTCGAATTGATCTCTGGTTAATTGTGCGACTCAGTTGTTCTTGGTAAATCAAACGAAAGGGTTGTCGTTGTCTAAAACTAATGAAAAATAACGACTTGGAACAAATAAAATAAAGACGGTAAAAAGAAACAATAATGAAAGATTAAAACTTGACGAAAAGTAAATGACGAGAAATTAAAAGAGAAATAAAGTAAATGACACAAACTTAAACTTAAACTAAAAGGAAAGCAAATAAAAAATGCAAATAAGGAAAAAGGCGGGAAAAGTAAAGCTTAAGAATTAAAAATATAAAACTACAAAAAACTGAAAAACTCATTCGGGATATCAAACTCATCCGGAATAACAAAGCTCACCCGGAATATGTCACTTATCCGGAATAAACCAGTTGATCCGGAATAAGGCTTGATCCGGAATAAAAAGGGAAAAATGGTTGATTCGGAATAAACAGTTTGATCCAGAATAATTGAACATTCCGAATGAAACACTTGATCCAGAATAAATTGAACATTCCGAATGAAACACTTGATCCGGAATATTCAATATTCCGGATGAAAGACTTGATCCGGAATAATAAATTATTCCGAATGAAGTGATTGATCCGGAATAACAAATTTTCCGAATAAAGAGATTTGATCCGGAATAGTCAAGTATTCCGAATAAAGAAGCTTGATCCGGAATAATAAACTTGATCCGGAATAATATGCTGATTCGAAATATCTGGGGAAAGAAACAGTAGCATGAACACGAAGAATAGGGGATGAAGAAAAAGGCACGAATTTAACCAAAACAAATCAAGATTAACCAAAAGATTAAACCAAAACAACCACAAATGATCTACTAACAATAATCAATCAAAACAAATCATCAAAACTAACAAATAAAGCCAAATCAATCAAAACCCACTTGATTGAAAACCATAAAACTCAAGAACATGAACACAAAGATTAGACACAAACAAGAAAGGAAGATGAGAGATTAAACAAGAAAAGTAAAGATTCAACAATAATAAAATAAAACTTACTTGGAAATTAAATGAATTAAAAGTGAAATACATGAAATTAAGGTGCAAGAATTTAAAGTGCGGGTAATTGAAAATGGTGGAAGTGGTGGTTTGTCAAGCCACCCAACAAAAACTAATGAAATGAAATCCTAACTATTTATAGGGGAGGATTATGGAGTGCTTAGGAAGCTTCCTCCCTCTTTCATCTTTTCTTAATCGCACTATTAGGTCCTTAAGTCTTTAATCTTCTTAAATCTTGGACTTTAATGACTTTGGCTCAGGATTTCTTTGAACTCGTCTTGTAATTCTTCAATAATTTAGACTTGAGTTCTTCGGCTTTTGGTAAACTTCCGTCTTTTGACTTTTTCTTCGATAAATCTTCATAATTGGTCTTGGACTTCCGTTCTTTTTTCACTCGTGACTTCTTGACTTCGTCTTTCATCTTTTTATTCGATAAAAGCCCGTGAATGCCCGTGTTTTCTCCACTTTTCACCTTTTCGTCCTAAATCACAACAAAAACACAAACCACGCATAATTCCGACATAAATGACATAAAATACACGTTTTGGCTCGGTTATTATTTTAATTAAGTGGTAAAAAGGATGGGTGTTTACACACCTATCAATACCCGATTGGATGTATCGACGTTCGTATCATTTCTTTTGATTATATTTCATTTGAATGACTTGGGTAACGATCCGAGGAGCTTTCGAATGCGTACTCAAAATATGAAAACATGGGATATATTCATATTCGTTAAATGTTTTCGTCTTTATCTGAATTGAAATTCTCTCGCGTAAATTATGCGTTGACCTTACTCCTTTAAGGTTAGTTATGTCTCCATATATCCTTGAATTTGTGAAGGATTATGAGTTATTATTAGTCTTTTGAGAAGTTCACATCTTATCGACGGTAATAAAACTAAAAAGTTGGTAATGCCAGTAGAATGGATTGATTGATTATGACATGACGACATTGTCTTAATTGATGGGAACTCGAGTAGAATTCCCCTAAAAGATAAGATGTTGATTATCAAAAGTGATCTAAATAATCCTTGATGGGTGACCATATCCTGCATTTAGACTTGAAATTATACCGTGAATGGTTGTGAATTAGTCATAGATATTATAATCTAGAAAGAACTTACAATAAATTTGTTAAAAGATGTTTCTGTTGTCTGAAACTTTAGGAAGTATTTGTTGGTGAATTACCTAGACTTTCGTCGTTATGGCAAGTTGAATTTGGTATTGATTATATTCCTGGTGCTGCACCTGTGGCCTGTGCACTGTACTTCAGCACCATCTGAATTAAAAGAATTACCGTACAACTGAGAGAGTTTTCGGTGAAAGATTTTATTCTACCAAGCTCGTCATTATGAAGAGCTATGGTGTTATCATTCCTTATATTTGTTTAATTACCGTGAACTAAGTAAATTGACGATTAAAATCTATATCCACTACCCAAGATGATAGATTGTTCGATCATTTACAAGGTTCTAGCGTATGTTTTAAAAATTTGATCCACGACATGGTTATCATCAACATCGCATATGCGAAAAAGATTATCTATTCCAATCACTACATTCAGAACTTGTAATAAACATTATAAGTTTCCCGTGAAGACGTTTGGATTGACTAATACACATGTAGTATTCATAAATTGGGTGAATCACGTGTGTAGGCTGTAATTTGATAAATTCATGCTTGTGATCATTAAGGACCATCTGTTTGTTTATAAGAATAAGAATGAGTTAATAATTATTTATAGACTGCCCTAAATTAGCCGAACAACGAAAACCTGTACCTTGAATATATAACATGTGATTTAAGACTTAATCCTTTACATGATTTGACCATGAGATTAATAAGATAATGGGATCTATATTGACTTTTCAAAGATTAGAGCCATTAAGGCTTAGGGTTATAACAAAAAGAAAATGGAAATATGTTTTGACAAATGTTTTAACAAAGGAATTTTTAGGGATTATTCCCTTATACACAAATCATTTAACTAAACTCCTGTTTAGGGGTAAATGTTTGTGTGTACTTCTAGACAACTAGAAGAATTGAGGAAACTTTATAACTTATGACTTGAAATTTGAAACGACAATTTTTGCTTTTCAACTAAGAAAATTTTTACCAAAGAATAAACGAAGGTTTTTCGAACATTTACGAATCTTATTAATTATTTCCGATAAATCAGCAAAAATTGTGTTAACTAAATTCAAATTTATTTTGAACATTTTTATATAATTGGACAAACTAAGAAAATTTAAAAACTTTTTGCGTCTACGTTTCAAAAAAAAAATTTAATATTTATTATTTAATTACTTGTAATAATTATCGACGCTTTAAACGTCGGATTGAGTAAAACGGATAAAAATAATAGTTGAGACGAAATTAAAACTTAGAAAATATGAAGAAAGAATATCTGAGTGAATTGTGGGCATGATAATTATTTCATCAAGGAAGGTGAATATAATTACTGACACATTATGTAGAAAAGATAAAGAACCAATTAGGACATTGTTCCTTAATAATGAAGGTGCAAAATAAATTACCGAACAATATAAAAATAAACCATGCTTGTAAAAAGGATAAAATATAGGTAATAAAAGGGGTTCGCGGCTAATGTGAACCAATAGATCTGAGAAGCCTATGGCGTTAAATGTTTTAAAGGCTGCTTATGGTTGCCTGAATATAGAGGATTTTGAGATTTAGTCATGATGGAATCTCGTAAGTATAAGTATTCTATTCCTGTCATTTCTGATTTAATGTATCTTTATCTGAAGAAGTTGTACTGATGACAAATTATGAAGGCATACATCGCCTCATACATTAGCAAACGTCTAACTGTTGTAAAGGTCATCATCTGAATTTGATTCGATTTGGGTCATCGTCGACAGACTGACCAAATCTGATAATATCATTCCTATTAATGATAGATTCTTGATGAAGAAATTGACTCTTTTGTATTTAAAGGAGTTGTGTAAACATGGTGTGCCTGTATCGATCATCTCTATCAAGATCCTCGCTTCGCATCGAATTCCTAGAGATTTTCTCAGAAGTCATTGGGAACGAACCTTGAAGAGAGTACTGTGTACCACCCCAATCGAAGGGACGAGGTAAAGTAACGATACAAAATACTATAAGTGTTGTTCTATGTTTGAATGATTGACCTTTGGTAATAAACTGTAATATCGTTTTCCTTTGGAGAGATTATCATTGATAATTATCGCATTAGGATCAAGATCGAATCTTGTGAGGATATATATATTAGAGCATCTGTAAGCAGGAGTTGGGATGAAGACACCCGACATACACCCACTGTGAGTTGGACATGTCTTTTAGGTTTAAGGTTTCCTATGATGGCGAACCTAACCTTACAAAATACTCGACCCGAGAGACCTGAAATGATTGTTGAAATTAGGATCTGATTATTAACTGCCAGTAGTGGGCAGGAGGTTATGTGAATATGAAATGTAGATCTTGAAGTGCCAGATGGGTAGCGAAGTTATGCCAAAAAATTTAACCATGGAAAAAGGAATTGATGATTTGAAAGATCATGGGATATAAGTCCCCGTTGTATGGGACCATTGAGATGATGTAAAAGATTGGTTTGAAAGACATATAAGTTGGATCTACCCTAGGACTTCGAGAGCTGCGTGAATTATGTTTCGTATATCGAACTTGATAAAATGTCTATCAAGTGAGAATCTGATCACTTCTTGATAAAGTTTAGATCGGCGAAAAGTTGCATTCATCAAAAACCCGTGAACATCATGGATAGAGAAAGTAAGTCAACATTAAGCCTGATCTTATTCCCGTAGTTATGTTTGATGAAACTCGCGTATTGTAATGAATAACACTTGAGAGAAAAGACCGAATGTGGAGGAAATACCCACATGGCTTAAACTCTATAAGAAGCGAGTAGTAAGATAAGATGATCTTTGAGGACAAAGATCCTGTTTAGGGGTAAATGCTGTGACAATCCGTCAATTTATGTTGATATTTTATTCTCAAATATTATTTAAAAACATTATTTTAATGTCACATTATGAACTCACTTATTTTTGGGAAGAAATTTGGATTTACGTCTTGAAGTAGCATCGACTACGTCTAAACCGGAGGATTCTACGTTACGTGCTCACGTTTACATACACCGTCTTTGGTGACAGTCCGACATTTCAGAAAATAAATTTGTCCGTGAATATTATTTTGAGATTTTAAATTTGTGTTGATTCATAAACTCACAAATTTATGAGAAGAGATTAGGACTTACGATTATAATTTAACGTCCTTTACGACTAAACCGGAAACCTTAGGATTACGTATTTACGTTTTCGAACTCCGTTTTTGATGAGACAATTTTTATTAGATTCGTTTTGTGCCGTTGATTCATAATTTATAAAAAAGTTTTTCGTAAAACGACACGAGGGCACGCAAATCGAGGAAACTAGAATCGAGGAATACCCGTAAATTAGTGGGGATGAGACAAGATAAATCTTGCCCCCCCCCCCCCTACATGTGGCGTCCATATTAAGCTTATGGAAGCTAAGTTGTCAAGCTTACACCAAGACTAAGGACACTTGTCCTTAGCCTTCCACCAAAACCACCTAAGTTACAAAACAAGTAACTTAAACCATTTATCTCATTTTCAACCATGCAAACCACCCAAATTATCTCTCAACTCTCTCCTTTGGCCGTCCCTTTTTACCACCACAAAACACCATCTTTGATCAAGTTTATACCATAAATCTCGTGTTTAAACTTGATCAAGATGAAGACCCTTTGAAGATATGAAGATTGGAGGTGATCCTAACATCCAAGGAGGTGATTTGGTGATGTTCAAGGGCTGATTTCTACATGAAGTTTACAAGTATTGGTGTCCATGAAGATTGGTGTTGATCTACCACAAGTTCTTCCATCAAAATCTATGTCTTAATCACAACCTACATCATCTTGGTGGTATAAAGATTGTTCTCCCCATCCTCTTGTTATTTTGATTATGTAATCATGTATTTGTTTCTTATTGTATATGTATATGATGATAAAAATGTTGTGTGGGGATCAAGTGTTGATAAACATGGGTAAAAAGATGAAAAACTATATGTAAAAGTGGTTAATCTTGCTTAATTTAGTAGGCTGTATAAAAACAGTAAATAACCATATGATGAACTGATAAAATGGTATAGATGAATTGATATACAGTGAGTATTTAGACTTGTACACATGTGAGAGTTGGCCATGCAATGGAATCATAAAAATGAGTGAGATATGATCAAAACAAGTTTAGAGTGCAAATCTGAGTACACTGTTTGGACGAATTTTATAAAATACTTAGAGGATGATTCATCAGTAGCTATAAAGGAATAAAATGAAGCACATATCATTTAGTTTCTGTGATAAAAATTTGGGGTTCTATCTCTATGTGAATTAAAACCCACTAACTTATATATTTCATTTATATAAAAATGCACAAGGATAAATAAATGGACATTATATAAAAATGGTAGTTTGGTAAGTTTTATAAGTTATAAAAACTATATACTAAGTTTTACGTCTTTTCGGCTAAAACCGAAAGATTAACGTTTTTGTTAAATAAAACTTAGACGGTTGTACCCGTCTAATGTAAACTTTTATAAACTCACATACTGATATATAAACATATATAACAAGTAAAAATCGATAAAACCCGAGCTTTACAATATATAGACATTAACGGGCCAAAGTAGCCTTAATGGACAATAAACCCGACTAATTTGGTACAATACTTATGAACTTATTTATTGGGCTTAACCCATTTGGGCCCAACATATAAAGTATAATACTAATAATAAAAGTATAATTGGGCGAATGAATATTATTGGGCTTGTAATAGGCCCATTGGACTTCAAAATGTAAACAAGTTGAACTAGTGTAACTAGTCTTGAAAATTACCAACACATAAACACTATAATGAATGAGTAAAAATGTATAAACCCACTTGATCATCATCATATATATAAAATCATCATATGTATACATAATTGTTATTTTTATAAAGTCAATGAACAAGAGTCTAAGACAAGTATTATTTGTCTAGGTTTCCGTGATTGAAGCACGTACCGTACATCCGAATTGCCGATAACCCGCTTTCCCACATCAACGTGAGTTCATAGCCTCGCACTCTTTTAAATGTTTCTATAAAATGTTTTCTAAACCCACGAGGGAGATAACATGTTAGTTTTTATGAAATAGGACACTAGTTGTCCCGATTGCTTGTTTATTGATTTGGACCCGAATGATTGTATGACCCGATGAACGATTTTATGACCCGATAGATGAAAGGAAATGGATTATTAAAGTTAGGTTATGCCACTAAAAGTCCCATTAGCATGAATTGTGAACTACCGGGATTTGGTAGACGCTTATGCATATAATAGTACTATTTGGGGACGATCACCCCAGTTCGCGCCTTGACGGTTGATCCCCGTCGTGCCAAATTGATTGGTAAGCGAATTTATGTATGAGAAGATTTACACAAGCGTGATTATTGTGACGACACGCTAATTTAGGTGGGCAAATGAGTTTCGGGTTAGCTACCCGTTGTGTGTTGTAGTAAGGTAACAATGTCATGCGGCTTATAATAATCCAAAATAACGAAATACTGCTATACGCACCGAATTACGATATATTGCCTGACTAGCAATACGGGGTCATATTATTGTTATTATGTTTGTGTTTTGGTTTTACATAACCATATTCATATAACGATTTTTATTTAACCCTACACGACGTTATAAAACGTATTGTATGATATTTTTATGACATTGGTTCGTATAATGGTTTTGAAGGCGAAAGCCTATATTATGATTTTTGATAAAGATTTGTATAAAATGACTTTGGCTATTTTATGGCCTATTACAAAGATTTGTACAAAATGATTTTTGGTAATAATTTTATACCGATGTTATATTGATGGATTTTATTAAACTCTATGAATTCACTCGGCGTTATCGCTGACCTTTTCTTTTAACATGTTTTATCTCAGGTACTTGAAGGTAATTCTCGAGAAGACAACAAGTAATTCATGGCCCGCACTTAAATAATAATTTCCATTCAAATTCTTTGTAAAACTTGTATGAAATACAATGACTTAGGACCTATGTAAATCTAATATTTATGAATGGAAACGCTTTATTATTAAACGACGTGATTTTTAAGCGTTGTTTATGATGTGAGTAATGTGCTATCCCGTAACACCAACGAGTCTTCCGCTGTATTGAGTTGTATAAATTTGGGGGTGTTACACATTTCGTTCATCTCTCGACACGATGCTGAAAGTTTGACTTGCAAGTTATTATCATTTGGTCCTTTTCCGACTGTGGCTTGCAAAGCAAGTTCAAGAGAATGACAATGTTTTTGAAGAAAATCACATCGGTGTTGAATTAACGCAAAAGCCTTTTGATCAACATTATCTTTGTTTTTCGACAGCTCAGTTTCAAGACGTTCACACTCTTTGACTTGATCAAGATATTTGCATGCCAAGTCAAAATATTCATCTATATCTACACAAGATGTAAGAGCAACACACAAAATATCTTTGGAGAGACATTCTTGTAAGAGTAGATCATATGCTGTGGAAAACTCGTCTCTTTCAGGTTGATGGTCTGTAACACCTCATTTTGATAATGGAATGTCATGCGTACCAGATGGGAGAGTAACAATAGGTGAAGATACTAGCTTCTGCTTCAGGTCTTCAAAGCTCTTCTCTCGTTCTTCAGTCCAGACGAATTTCTCCCCTTTCCGCATCAGTTTGGTCAATGGTAGTGCTAAGCGGGAAAAGTTCTCCACGAACCTACGGTAATAGCCAGCTAAGCCTAAGAAACTGCGGACTTCAGTCACTGATGTCGGCCTCGGCCACTTAGTAATAGCCTCAACCTTCGTTGGATCTATAGTGATTCCTTCTGCTGATACAATGTGACCTAAGAATGCCACCTTGTCTAAGCAGAACTCACACTTGAAGAATTTAGCATACAACTGCTTCTGGCAAAGAATCTGTAGTACTGTACGAAGATGGTCTTCGTGTTCCTCCTTGGACTTTGAGAAAATCAGGATGTCATCGATGAAGACAATGACGAACTTGTCCAGAAATTCATGGAAGATTCTGTTCATCAAATCTATGAACACTGTTGGAGCATTGGTCAGGCCGAATGGCATGACCACAAATTCGTAGTGGCCATAGCGGGTACGAAAAGCAGTCTTGGCGATGTCCTGCTCTTTAACTCGTAGCTGATGGTAGCCTGACCTAAGATCAATTTTGGAGAAGTGTTTGGCCCCTTGAAGTTGGTCAAACAGATCGTCTATACGCGGCAGTGGATACCTATTCCTGATAGTAATCTTGTTGAGCTCGCGATAGTCTATGCAAAGACGCATACTGTCGTCCTTCTTCTTAACAAATAAGACCATTGCGCCCCATGGAGATGCGCTCGGTCGAATAAAACCTCTTTCTAGAAGTTCTTGCAGTTGATCCTTCAGCTCCTTTAACTCTATGGGAGCCATGCGATAAGGAGCTTTGGAAATCGGTTCAGCTCTTGGGATAAGCTCGATATTGAATTCCACTTCTCGTGCAGGTGGTATGCCCGGAAGTTCTTCTGGAAATACATCTTGGAATTCCGACACTATTGGCTGATCCTGAATTGATGGAGACTCAGCATCCATGTCGTGAACCGTAGCTAGATAACCCTCGCAGCCATGTGATAGTAGTGCACGTGCTTGCAGGGTAGATATGATTTGTACAGACCTTCCGGGTACAAACCCGTTGTGAATGTACTCTGGTGCATTAACATCACCGAAGATGACTTCGAGATGTCGTGTAGACACGTCTAGTGGTAGGAGGCGGCTTGTTATCAGCATGTCCCGATGTGCCCTCCATCTCGCCCTTACGGCAGTCCTTCATGCGATGGCCAGGAAGACCACACTTGAAGCATGCGTCAGTGTCACGACGACATGGCCCTGGGTGCCTACGATGGCAAGTAGAGCAAAGAGGATGAGTATATCCTCCAGCAGGTGCTCTGGCTGGCTGAGGACCTGATAAAACATTTTACATGAGACATGATAATAGGGTACAAAGGACAATGCGAATAATCGTAAGATTGAATACCAGTGATAGCTGGACGGCTAGGCTGTGAACCTCTCTGGTTCTAGTCCCTACCGTTTCCATGGTTCCTGGTAGAAGATTTGCTAAAGTTTCATAATTATGAGTTATAACATGAAATCATAAGAAAATGCGTAAGTATTAGGACCTGTTGTCGTTGGAGTGTCCAGCGTTGTTACGGTAATTATCATTACCGCCACGCCTATCCGTAGCAGAACGGTCGTTAGTCTGACCGTTTCCCTTGGGCTGATTAGGCGGCTGCTGAGTAGCCGGCTGAGACCGGTCCCCAGTTTTCTGCCTGGAAGATACAATTTAAAGAGATGAAATATTTGACATATAAAGAAAGAATACGGATTGGTCACCGCTTGAATACGAATGTTTACCTCTTGTCGGGTTTCTCAGCTTCCCCGAACTCATCTCTCTCATTTAGCATCTCCAGCTTACGTGCCGCATCGGCCACTTGTGCTACTGTGTTGAACGTAGCACACACCAAGTTGTTTGCGACCGATGTGCGAAGAGCCCACCTAAAGTGGTGTGCCTGCTCTTAAGGAGTACCTGCTGCTGCACCAAGGAAACCAGCTAAGTGAAGAAAGCGCTGCATAAACTCATTGCTATTCTCCCCAGCTCTATGTCGGATCCAATGGTACTCCCTCTTGAGCTTGTCTTGCTCAGCCTTGGGAAAGAACTGTTCCATCACCCTATCTTTGAACTGAGCCCATGTCAAACCAGCCACCCAATCGTCACCTCCCTCAGACTGCTTCAATGCTAACCACCAATTTAACACATTTCCTTCGAACCGGTAGCATGCCAACCTCGCCTTGAACATGGGGTCACAACCCATAGCATCGAAGATCTTCTCGATGTGAGCCAACCAGCTTTCAGCTTCACTGGGGCTATCTGTTCTCTCGAAAGCTCGAGGACGGAGCTTGTTGAATCTCTCCAGCCATATTGCCAATGTCACTGGAGGAGGAGGAGGAGGTGCTTGCTTTTTCTACTGATTGTTGGCAGCCTGAACCTCAGCCCTGATGTCATTCCTCAGTTGAGGAAGCAAAGCTTGCATTGCAGCTTGGATTGCTGTATTGAGTTGCTCCTACTCGCGTGTGAGAACCATCAGACAGTATGACATAAAACATATGATTAAACAGATCAAAACATAAAATATACATACATGAAAAAAATTTATACCAATAAATCAAGAGAAAATTTTATGCCAGAAAATTTGTATATGAATGCATGATGCAGTTTTATGAAAACTTTTGCATACTCGAGAGTGAACGCCTATGGTCAGTTCACCCAAAATAAAAGACATAGCGAGGGGACGCCTATGGGTCGGTCCCAAATTTAAAAGTTTTGATAAAACACATGCGACTAAATAGGGCCAGTCCTGTACCAACCGTTACTTAGTCATAAACCTACGACAATGACATATATATGTATGCATGAAAATGATGAATGCATGAAAATGATGAATGCATGAAAACCGAGTGTCAGTTCAAGGAAGACCATAGTCACTACCCACTAATCACAGGTCATGTTTTGAGAGCCTACAGGTCGAAGCCTTGGCTCTGATACCATAATTGTAACACCTCATTTTGATAATGGAATGTCACGCGTAATTATGGCGTGTCATCAAAGCATACAAGGATAAATGTCTAAAACATTACATGACCATAAAAAAGAAATACCAGAATCAAACATCGGTAGTCCAAAAATAAAGCTCATCACACACAAACATAAATACTGTAAATGAAAGGACTGAACAATGTCCATGGAAAAAGTATCAAAGTATAGATAATGCATAAAGTAAAGAAAGCCTAGAAAGATTCCAGTCCATATGCACGTACGCTTAAATTCTACGAGCGTCCCTGAGTACCTGCCGTTTTGGGAACATGAAAAGGAAAACGGCTGAGCAATACGCTCAGTGCACGGATGTACAATAAAGCATGAATAATATAAGTATATAAGCATATAACAGCGGAAGAAACTAAGTCCCGAATAACCCGGTTAAGTCTTAGTAAAACCGGTTTTATAGTTTGAAAAGCCTTATGTTTATCTTGTAAAAACTATTTAACATATTTTACCGTTAGCCAATATAGGTCATGAAAATCCATCGTGCATGAATACTTGGAGGGGTGACCTCATCATGCAAATTAGAGGGGCTGTCTCTAATATAATATACTAGTTTTTGGGTAGGAGGGATCAGCTCCTTGTGAAGGATGCAAGGCACACACCACATTCACATTGAGTAATCTGCTGAAAACATGTAACTAGGATGCACCCATACGCCCCACATGATAAATATAATAATATGGCCAAAAGCTGAAGGGACGCCACGAGCAATCACTCCGCCGTGGGGAAGTCATAACACTAGTGCCTCTAGTGTTATGGTTATGGTACCTCCATAACTAGGTGAAATTGGTCATGCATGTATATGGCTTTAGGTATTCCAATTAAACATAAGCAATCAAACATATAAACTTATACTATGGGAAAACAGTTGGCTGCATACGGGTAAATCCTAATAAGGAAAGAATGTCCATACTGAAAGGACGGGAATCCGTACCTTATGTCCAGTGAACGAAGAAGACGAACGGAAGAGGTTCCTACTTCGGTATCACTAATGCTACATAAATACATACGTGTATAAGTATCTTATTACTGAATACGTAACTGGTTTTATGTCATGTCTTAACTTATTTTATACGTTCATGTCATGTTTTACTGTTTTAAGCTTTATACTATGTTTATCTTATATTCTGTCTATTCTGATTAAGTATTTCTTGTATTTCATGCATTATTATGCTTGTTGTGTAATAATAAGTAACTTTCTAAAAATACCAGGTTTCCTAAAATAGAAATTTTCCAAAAATAGAAAGTTACCAAAAATAGAAAGTTTCCAAAAATAGAAAGTTTCCAAAAATAGAATTATTGCTTAAAATAGATAAGTTTTTAAAAATAGTAAGTTTCCATAAATAGATTAACTGCCTTAATTAAATAAGTTTCTAACAATATAATGTTTCCATAAATAGATATAAGTTGGTTAAATAAGCTAATTATATAAGCTTAAGTGTTCTCTGATTATTATTCTATGTCATGTAGTTATAAAGTATAGTTTATTAATTATTACATGTAAATTAAATAAACTATAGGTTAAAAGTATTTAATTAAATATATCATATTTTTATTTAAATAAAGTTAAAATACTTAGGTTAAAACATGTATTATTAATTATTAATAATATAACCTAAGTCATGTTAATTAATTAATTATAGTCATGGTTTTTAATAATTAATTTTAATTATAAAGTCTAGTTAAATATAAATTTTAGGTTAAAATTCATGATCAAATAATTTAATTTATAACCTAAGTCATGTTAATTAAATTAATCATGTCATGTCTTATTAATTTAATTTTTAACACATAACTATTAAAATCATAAACCTTAAAATAATCTATGAACCGGACCCGTGACTAAAAACCATGAACCGGACCCATAATCAACATCATTCCCCGAACCAAGGTTGGGGTTCCCCTTGTTTGCTGTTGCCGTGGGACCACCACCATCATACCGAGACCATATGGTCTCGGTGGTGTAACATAAGCCAAGCCGAGACTCCCCCTTGGGCTCGGTTAGGCGTCGGCCAACACAAAACACCCCTAGAAACCCTTGTTTGATTTACCCATGATCATTAACATGTTTTAATAATAGTTTTTAATTAGTTTTTAAAAACATCATGATTTTATGTGATTCATTAAATCAAAACATAAAAGAAAAAGGTTAAAAAGGTTATACCGATTACGTGAAACAAGTGAAGATGAACACACACGAATCCTTGCAAAATTCCAAGATCAAAAATCAACCCGAAACACCCTTGTGGTGTTGTGGATCCGGTGGCCAAGGGAGAGAAGGAAGAAGAAAAGATTTAAGGTTTTGTTATTTTTCTTGTTTTGTAAATAATAAAACATGTTTTTCCTAATTCCCTTGTTTTAGTAAAAATTAAAATGGGCTTGGCCCATTTCCTTGGTGTAGCCGCGGGTAGGGGGCCCCACTTGGGGTAACCCGTACCTTTTCCGAGTCTAAATATTATAGTGTGTTCGTGTTTTATCGTGTTCGTGTTTTATGTGTTCTAATTCATTATTGATCGTGACTTAATATATTTATTCGTGTTCGTAATAAATATATATATTTACGTAAATAATATTCTCTCGTGATTAAATTACGTTCATGATTTCATGATCGCATGTTCGTGATTATAATTATTATTTGAATAATTATCGTGTGTTCATACGTAATAAATACTTATCGTGTTCTAACACGTACGTAATACTTAAAATTCTTATACGTGAACGTAAACATGCTATAAAAGGAAAGTTTTAATCTTGTATGTACGATCTAAAGGGTACTATTCATGGTAATTGCATGCGGGTTTTACATGGTCGTTCACTTCTTGTTTAAGAGATTCCACATATTTCAAATCATCAAACATTTCTTGCTGAATTAATGTTTCAAATTCAAAAATATGTTTTTGCGTTCTTTCCGCAAGCGGAATCAAAATACTTTTCACAAGCACAGTTATATCGTGAGGAATTTCTTTGTCTCCTTTTGAAAGTTCACGTTTTTTCCAGTCATCATCAACAACCTTTTTGAAATTTTCAATGTTACTCTTAAGAATAATAAGTGCTTGCTTACTCTTGCTTACAGAAGCTTTATATGGCAAGTACTCAATAAATTTTGAAACATTAGTTTTCTTAGTGGCAAAAGCTTGTCTCCATTTAATTCTTATTTGTTAACATTGGAAAAATATTTGTCACGAGTCTTCTGTGTTTGAGGTTTGAAAAGACCATAAAGACTGTTTTCATACGCATAATTATATGGTTTAACAAATTCTTTATTAACTTTTGGTCGACTCTCTTCTTCCACATCGTTTGTCTCTTCACTATCGGGCCTAACAACAAGGCAATCCAGATCGGTCCATTGGGACTCATCAAGATATAAGTGTTGATTCTCAGATTGAGCTTGCTCAAGGAACTTAGGATTAGCAAAACTAGGTCTATCCTTGAAAAACGAACAAGGTGCCAACATTCTCATGGTTTGAATTGATTGATTAGTTTTGTAAACAATTTTCTTGTAAAAATCAATTTGAGTTTCAAGTTCCACCATTTTGTCGATGTCATTCGCTTGTTTAGTTTTGAAATCCTTTTCCATCTTTTTAACCACTGGTTTCTTTTCATAAACAAGTTTAGTTTTATCCTCTTGAATAAAACCATTTACTTGAGTTAACTCATTGACTTTAGTGGTAGCAAGATATGTTTTGTGACGTTCAATACTCAAAGAGGTGTTATAATTACGTTTCTCTTGTTCTAGAAGCTTAAGAGTTTCGTTATATTTCTGTTGATAATCGTCCTTTTTGACGTTAATTAAACACCCTTTGTACCCCTCAATCTCATTGGTCTTTTGAAGAAGCTGAGCTCTATAGCTATCAATGGTCTCACTAGATATAATTAGAGCAGCTTTGCATTCTTCAAAATTTTGAGTGAGCGTAGCACTTGCCTTCTTTTATTGCTTTTTACTCTTTCTAGTTTCTTTGACATCTTTTTGTAAAGTGGCAATTAAATTAGCAAGCGCAATACGCTCCTCATCATCATACTCATTTGCATGTTGATCATCGTCAGACTCATTATTTCATGTGTCTGAGGAATCAGGTATGGTATTGCTATCAACCTTTTCCGTCATACAGGTGTCAATAATGGTTTGAGTTTGATCACAATGCTCATGCGTATTATCATTGGCAAACACATTATATTCATCATTGTGTACCTCTTCGAATGGCTCAGAATCGAAGACATGACCATTATCATAGGAAGGTGTATTACCGATGACTATCTCATAATGGATGCGTTGGTTGCCAGAACTGATGCTTTCATTCCCATTCTGCGTACCATGCTTTGTGATCCCGGATGTGCAGCTATCATTCACATGAGTCGATACTATCCCATTACTTATTTTTGTGACTGGACTAGTATCTGCTACAAGAACCTTTACAACCTTGCACATTTGCATGTTCCGTCTTTTGACCATATCTTTTGCATGAAGTAAGCGTTCATCTATAAGCCTCTCAATTGATTCCATGTTTCCAAATATCAAGTCTCTGAAGGATTTTGCTTCCATTGTAGTGTAGTCTTTGAAGTGCTGTTTTGCATCTCGAACGTCGGAATCAAGATTAGAAGACGTGAATAACTTTGAAACAAAGAAGGGTTGAAATGGTGTTTGGAGTGCTTTGAGGGCTATCTTGTAATTTGTCTCATGAAGGTTGTTGTTGATTAATTCATTCTCAAGTTCTTCAAGTGGTCTCTTAACTCATAAGTGAACGTGCGATGGTCATTTCCGAAGAAGCACTGAAAAGCATACATATACAAAGGATTGTACGAGAAGGTCTCTCTTGTAAGACGTTTTAGATTTGTTTTAAGATCATTGAAAGCTTGCATACAACGTTTTTTAAGTACTTGTTCTTGTAGTTGCATCTCTCGTTCCTCTCTGTCTAAACACGAAGACGTCATAACATTGGTACTCGGGACCATGTTGTTATGAGTGACACTATTCGTTGATGTAGAATCCATCGTGATAATCTCTGAACGGTGAAATGAATATGGATCTTAAGTAGATAAGGTGTGATTGGGTTGAGGTTTAAATTCCGAATTGCTATTTTTCTTCAGTCCGACAATAAATTATCCAGTCCGACAAAACGGTAAACCAAAAAACTTTGAATTACCAAATTTTAAATTCAAGTTAGAAATAGCCAATAATTATTAGGGAAAAATTTTGAAAAAAAAGAAATTTTTAATGAAAAATAAAACCTAAAAAATTTGAAATTTGGCCTAAAATTTTAAATTTTGGTCCGAAAATTTGAATTTTGGTCCGAAAATTTGAATTTTTGTTCGAAAAATTTTCCGCATCGCCAAAATTTGAAATCGAATCTTAAATGGCCTAAAAATGGTCTAGGAAAAAAATAAATTTTACAATTGTTTTCCCGCCAAAAAATTCTTTTTTTTTTTGGAAACGATGTTCCGTAACTAGTCTAGGTACTGGCTAAGTCTAAAAGTGCTTGGATCGAAATACTGGTGATTTCGCAATGTTGTTTGAAGATTCCGCAATAATTTGAAGATTCAATTCCGCAATTCTTGAGAAAATTCAATTCCGTAATCCTATATGTGGAACAATTCCGCAATACTTTGGAGATTCAATTCCGCAATTCTTGAGAAAATTCAATTCCGCAATCCTATATGTGGAACAATTCCGCAATTACTAAGAACATTCAATTCCGCAATCGGTAAGAACATTCAATTTCGCAATGCTAAGAACATTCAATTCCGTAATCACTAAGAACATTTAATTCCGCAATATCCAATAGGATTCAATTTCGCAATACGAAAAAGTGTTCGATTTCGCAGTGTGAAGATAGATTGCGAAATTATGGCAGATTTTCCTAAAAAATAGGATCTTGGATGTACTTTATGTAACTCGAGATTTCAAGCCTAAAAAGAAGCTAAACACTACAAAATTTCGCATTTTTAACCAATCTAAGTAACCCAAATCACTACCACGCCAATGTAGTTGATTTGTCTACTCACTAACACTACGAAAACGCAAATGTTTTTGATGATTCGAGCTTAGATGAAGAAAAAACCCACGAAATCAAGAAGAGAACCAAAACCAATCACATATCTACCCGTGGCGATTGATACCAATTGTTGTCCCAAAGTCTTAGATGATTAAACAAGAAAGAAAGGTAGATAAAAGATGAATTAGATGAATTCTAGAGAGATAAAGTAGAAAGAGAAAGTAGAGAGAAGATGGAGAAACTATGTGAGATTAGATTAAGAAAAAAAGAACAACCAACTACCCTTTCTAACATGCTAGAAAGGGTATTTATAGCCTTTGCCTACATGTGGCTTAATGGGTTATAGTTTGATTGGGCCGGGCATGAATAAATACTTAGTACCTTGAAATAGGCCTTTTAAGCTAGCCATCAAGCCCGTAATGTCACGACTATTTTAGCTAATCTATTACAACGTTCTAATAAATGTTACAATATAAACCTATGACCGAACATTCTTGTTTGACTCAATATTTTGAGGCTAACAATTTTAGAATCAATATTACCAGAATGCTTACCAGAATGCTTAGGAATCCTTCTGTAGGATTCCTCTCTAGACACAGTGGCATATGCATCCTTGACCTCAGGGAGAGGATCACTAGTCAAAAGAGCACTCCTAACAGGCTGGTAACAATCATCCAAACCTATTAGAAATTGCATCATCTTATAAGTTGTTGTTGATGCAACACCAGTTCAGTACTAGCATCACAAGTACAAGGAACGTCACAAGAACATTTAGGCAGTTTAGTCAAAGCATCAAATACTCTCCACAAAGAGTTAATCTATGATAATTATCAGCAACTGAAATACAACCTAGTTTAACATTATTAATCTTTTGAAGCAGATTAAAAATAACAGACCAACCACCTTATCATAAGTCCTATTACGTTTACTCCAAACAGTAGCAGCATTATCAGAATACACAAGAGCCATATAATCATCTTGAGATACAGAGTTCATAATCCAAGTAAGAACAATAACATTACATCTATCCCACTAAACAGACAACGCGTCACTAGTCACATAAGTCTCTTTCAGAGAAGAACCATAACCAAAACAAAACTTATTCCTAGCCTGTAAAGCAAGTTTTATAGCACTAGACCAAATTCTGTAATTTTCGGTACCAATTAGCTTAAAATGAATAAGAGTAGTAGTTGTATTATCATTAGTTTGCACATGTAAATGATGACGACCATCCAAACCATTAATAGAGATAGAAGGAACATGAGGATTACTACCACCATCAGGCATGATAACAAACAATCAAGAACAAAGAAATACACAAATAGATAACACAAACAAACAGGCAACAAACAAGACCGCAAAGCAAATAATAAGAACAAACAATCAAATAAGCAACAAGAGACTGCAAAACCCTGGCTTATCACCTATCAGTGGGAAGAGCATGTATTCACACTTCTCAAACGGAAGAGGATCAATATGTTACCCACTGAGTTTGCAGTGAAATCACCAGAGAAAAACAATGAAGAAACAAGAATGGGTTAATATACACGCATGTTACTGAAGTTTGGCCAAAGTAATGATTTTGTTACTAAAGTTTAAAACCTTACACTTGGGTTACTAATGTATTGCTTACCTGAACTTCAAGTTACCCATAATGTTTTTACCCGTAATTATAAGTTGCAGTCTACGTGGACTCCAACTTACGTTTTCGTCCGTAAACTTACGTTTTCGTCAGTAAACGTAAATTTACGTTTTCGTCAGTAAACTTTCGATTTCATCAGTAAACTTACGTTTTCATCAGTAAACTTACGTTTTCGTCAGTAATTTTACGTTTTCGTCAGTAAACTTACGTTCTGATCAAAAAACTTAGTTCTGGTCAGTAAACTTACGTTTTCGTCAGTAAACTTACGTTTTCCTCAGTAAACTTACGTTTTCGTCAGTAATTTTACGTTTTCGTCAGTAATTTACGTTTTCGTCAATAAATTTACGTTTTCGTCAGTAAGTTTACGTTTTCGTCAATAAGTTTACGTTTTCCTTAGTAAATATATGTTTTCGTCAGTAATTTACGTCTTCGTCAGTAAACTTACGTTTTCGTCAGTAAACTTACGTTTTTGTCAGTAAACTTACGTTTTCGTCAGTAATTTTACGTTTTCGTCAGTAAACTTACGTTCTGGTCAGTAAACTTACGTTCTGGTCAGTAAACTTACGTTTTCGTCAGTAAACTTACGTTTTCGTCAGTAAACTTACGTTTTCGTCAGTAAACTTAAGTTTTCGTCAGTAAACTTACGTTCTGGTCAGTAAACTTACGTTCTGGTCAGTAAACTTACGTTATCGTCAGTAAACTTATGTTTTCGTCAGTAATTTTATGTTTTCGTCAGTAAACTTACGTTCTGGTCAGTAAACTTACGTTCTGGTCAGAAAACTTACGTTTTCGTCAGTAAACTTACGTTTTTGTCAGTAAACTTACGTTTTCGTCAGTAAACTTACGTGTTTGTCAGTAATTTTACGTTTTTGTAAGTAATTTACGTTTATGTCAGTAAATTTACGTTTTCGTCAGTAAATTTACAATTTCGTCAGTAAGATTATGTTTTCGTCAATAAATTTACATTTTCCTCAGTATTTTTATGTTTTCGTCAGTATTTTTACGCTTTCGTCGATAAATTTACGTTTTTGTCAGTGAACTTACTTTTTTATCAGTAAATGAATATTTTCATCTGTATTTTTCCGTTTTCGTCGGTAAAGTTAAAAATAAATTTTACTGACGAAAACGTAAAATTACTGACGAAAACGTAAATTTACTGGCGAAAACGTAAGTTTACTGACGAAAACGTAAGTTTATTGACGAAAACGTAAATTTACTGACGAAATAGTAAAATTACTGACGAAAACGTAAAAGTACTGACGAAAACGTAAAATTACTGATGAAAACGTAAAATACTTATGAAAACGTAAGTTTACTGACTAAAATGTAATATTACTGACGAAAACGTAAAAATACCGACGAAAACATACAATACTGATGAAAACGTAAGTTTACCGACGAAAATGTAAAATTACTGATGAAAACGTAAATTTACTGACGAAAATGTAAGTTTATTGACGAAAACGTAAGTCTACTGACCAAAACGTAAGTTCATTAACGAAAACGTAAATTTACTGACGAAATAATAAAATTACTGACGAAAAAGTAAATTTACTCACGAAAACTTAAAATTACTGACGAAAACGTAAAAGTACGAACGAAAACGGAAAAAAAAACTGACCAAAACGTAAAGGGTTAATATACACGCAAGTTACTAAAGTTTGGCCAAAGTAACGATTTTTTTACTAAAGTTTGGCCAAAAAATAGAAATGGGCCCACCAACCGGTTGCTTAACCGGTAACCCTTCCACTGAGTAATGGGGGGATAGTTTTTCTGAACGTTTAGTAACAAATAAACCACACCCGTATACATTAGTAACCTAAGTGTAAGGTTTTAAACTTTAGTAACAAAATCATTATTTTGACCAAACTTTAATAACCTCCTTGTATATTAACCCAAACAAGAATCAACTTACAGAGCTTGCAAAATAATGCAAGAAACAGCGAAACAAGTAACCCGTGATCTTGATTCCGGTCAAGAAACACAAGAAACCAATCAATTGAGCCCATAATCACTTAGAACAAAAACCCCCAAAAACTGAAATTAAGGTTTCAAAAACGCTAACTCCAAAATCACCGGATCTTTCGATAATCAGCAACTCCTAACACGGTCGCTAAGAATCACCAATCAAATCACCTCAAAACCACAAGAAATAAAAAAACCCAAATCTTGATCTCAAACCCTAGATCAAGAAACACGATCAAGAACCACGATTCAGAGAACCAGTATTTCATACCATGTAATCAAGATAAAAAAACACCAAGAATGCACACAACCAACCTCCCCAAGTGTAATATAATGAAGATTCAATACAATACAACTAGTCCTCAAATGAGTGATAGTAATTCAAATAAAAGACTGTCCAACTAGGTTGATCCAGTCAACTCACTACAAGATCACTCAAACACTCAATATGATCAATACAGATTGATCAAAACAAGACAAATTATCAAGATGAATAACTTAATAACAAACAGAATGAGAAACAAGAAATGTGTGTGTAAAATAACAAAACAGTTGAGGGAAAGATAATGAAACCCTAAGCATAAGCTCAGGTTATATACTGAGCTAATGTATAGGTTAAGCCCTTCATTTCTCAATAGTTAAAATAGTATCCCCTGCTTCTTGAGTTTCTTCACTTGTCACTTTTAGTCCTTTACTCATATTAGCCCTTGTATTCTCAACATAAAGTATACAGTAATTTTGAAATTCTCATTTTTAAGAAGGCACCTTGTTTATTGGTCAAAACCAAATCGTAGCCACAAATCTTCGGTATACGAATCTAAATCATTTGGTTTCAGTTAATAACAGTTCATTTATCGATTATGATAATTTGAAGATATTTGTTTTAGCTTATGAAACGTAATCTTATTTCGACCTATATTTTATAAACCGTACTGAGATTCAGAAAATATAAATCGAAAATAAGCCAGATTTAAATTTATATTTTATAAATCTTAATTTTGTGATTAATCTTGAGAGTGTTTATATAATTTATTACTATTATTATAATATTATAAACTCGCATAAATTCATAAATTTTCAGATATAAACCACAAAATTAACACAAATAAAATATAAATCAAAATAAACTTATATTTAGTACCCCTTAAAATGACGTCATATTCAGTTAACCAAGTATAATTTGACGATCATGTAAATTTTGACAAACTGTTTCCGAGACTGTCGAGAAGAAATAAATTATAAAAATAACTAATCATGCACTGGGCTATTGGAATGGGCTTAATCCACAAGCATATGATATATTGGATATATATAGACCTTACAATATTTCGGGCCATTTGCAGTTGCCCAATTTTTGTAAGGCGATGGTTTTAAATTTCAACAAATAAATCGAAGCAAAGGGAAAAGTCGAAAATTGAACCGATTTTTTGTAAAAGAATAAACCACTTGATAATCCAATCCAAACAGTTTCAAAGTTGAAAAAAGAATAAAATAAATTGGTTCATTGTCTGTGGGTTAATACTGACTAAAATCAAACCATACCAATGATTAATGTATAGAAAATTTCAAGTTATTTTTTCTTGTAATTTTGCCACTTATCGTGAATATATAACCGGATAATGCGTACAAGGACGAAACCAAAATTAAATATTGTCGGGTGCACATAGATTTTTGAACGTAATATCATAAACATATATTGATAGACCGAATGCATTTTACATACGTTTAAGAAAAATCGATGTATTTTTCAAAAATCAACATTACACCGAAAAAATTCAAAAGGCCTTTGAAAACCCGCAAAGACCCTGATTCCATCCCTAAATGCGTAAGTACATGTACCATATCACACGAAAACCTTAAAAAAAAGAAACAAGAAAAAAGTGTACTACAGTCGAACACAAAAATGGTGGCAACATTGCATGAGACTGAGATACTAAATCATGTTATGCGTGTCATTCGTTAACTTGCTCTAGTGGTGCATTACACCCATATTTACCAAAAATAGCTTCAACACATTTTCCACCCTGTCGTTATTAACTTACCTTTTTTACCAATATTTATTTCGGGTGCTATTTATACCCATTATCTCATTCACATTCTGCGTGTGTTTTTTTTTCTTTTCAATTCAAGAAGATATGAGAGGATCTGGAGGCGCTTTATGGCGGAACATGGCAGCGATGGTCGCAACGGCTGTGATGGTAACATGTGTTATGTGTAGAGACCCCGTTCGACACACAGTTGGTGGCACGGTTCTTTGGATACCTAATCATAACTATACAGATTGGTCCGCTAATGAGACTTTTTACGCCGGCGATTGGCTCTGTAAGCACCTTTCTGTCTCTAAAACTCTATAGTAGTATAGAACCCTACATTCTTATGTCAAATTAGCATCACACCATGTATTTTTTGCAACATGATTGATAAATATGCTTAAATGTATGACTAACCCGTAAGTTTTAGTCATACTGTCCGGTTGGATGTCAATCCATGACTCGAGCTACTAACCATTAACATGTCGTTCTAAAAAAATTTAAGACTAAACCTATTTTTTTCTGAGAACACAGATCCACTTATGAACAAATAAATAAACCACTGCCAGGCAGAATTACCCAGAAAACTATTCACTTGTTTAGTCATCTTGATCATTTTTATTTATGGTTAGTATATATATTCATAAATCAACCAGAATGTATTGATCTTTGTATAACGTACTGATTGTAGATTTCGTGTACCAAAAAGGAATGTACAATGTGCTGGAGGTGAATGAAACTAGCTACACGACCTGTAACGAAAAGGATTTTATCTCCAATCTCACGAGAGGCGGGGGTCGTGATGTGTTTGAGCTCAAGCACGCGAAGCCATACTATTTTCTAACAAGTGGAGGTTATTGTTACAATGGTATGAAACTTGCGGTTAACGTGGTCGAATATGTTCCTGCTCCTGAACCTTCTCCAAATGGTTGCTCTATGATCAATGGAATCGGTGTGCTCATGTTAACAATTGTGATTGCAGTATGGGCAGTTTTGGTTTAAGATCAATGCTGGATTTAAAAGGTTTTACTATAAGTTATAACAAACTAGTATAATGTTAGATTTTGGAGTGGCTTGTGTGTTGTGAGTCTTTATGTTTTACTCATTTTCATACATAAAGATTTAACCCATTGTTATTGTTATAAGGTATTTATTATTCACATAAACTAATGTTCATTATGTGTTCTAAAATTACAATGAGAATTATATCATTCGGATAAACAGTTTTTTTTCTTCTTATATTATGTGAATCTTAAACTTTTAAGAGGTGTTTGGTTAAGCTTATTTGTTTGGCTTAGGGTTTATATTATATAAATTTATACATCATAAGCTTATAAGTTTATGTTTAGTGTTTAATTTAATTTATTAAAATCAATAAAGGTAAATGACAAAAAAATTATATAAATATTAAATGATATAGTTATTAAGTGCGGATATAAATATTTTTTATATAATATTATTATTATATAAACTCATTATTTGTTATAAAAGCTACAAATTTTAGATTTACTAAATTCATATTTATAAGCCTACTTATATAAGTTTAATCAAACAGTTAGTTACCATTTATAAGCTTATATAAGCTAAAACAAACACCCCTTAAGTATAAATCGTTTTTATGCGATTTGTAAGAAATTTACGAAGATTTTTTTTTTTTCTTTTTTATAACATTGTCATGTGTAGTCAGTCATTTATTAGTTTTCTTGAAACTATATATCCGATTGTGATTATTCATTATTCAAAGCTCACATGAAAACACACCATTAATGATTAAACCTTCGTCACGTTTTGCACAACTAATCTAAGTTTTATTCCTACTTTTGCAAGACATGCATATGATTTTGTTAGTAATAAGTTGAAATATTCGAAAAATGAAAATATTAAAGAAATGTTATATTTGTTAATTTGATAAAATTATTGTGTTCTATTTGGTTACCATGGTTATTAAGAATTATTAATTAGACATAAGACATTAGCATCATTACTTTAATTATATATATATATTTGATCATAAAATGAGATCTTTACTCGTATTCGTTTTTTTGTCACAATAATTTTAGTAGAGAATAATCACGTTTCCAAAGTCATAATAATGTATTTCACTTTCACATGACATGGACTGTCAAAGGTGAGTTTTAGGTATCACATAAACAAGGAACAACACTATCTTTTTTGGGAATATTAACTTTCAACATTTTAACATCTTTTAAATTAAGTTTGGAACAATTTTAATTATAATCCGGTTATTTTGGAAACTTCGTTTTTTGGAATTTAATAGACAAATCTTAGGGGTTGTTTACTTTTTTTTAGTGGTATCATATAAGGCTCTTAATATGACTCTTAGTGGGAAGAGAAATGTTTTAGTGTGAGTGTGGAACAAGATGCTCAAATGGTTTGGGCCCACATTTGTTTCCCACTAAGAGGTTGCAAAAGAAAAAGAAACACCTCCGTCATTCATTACCTAAGATTAAAGAAATACGGAGGGACTATTTTTGCCAACATGTCCAAAATTTGCAAAAAACGACGAAATGACTAAATTGTAAATATGACGAATATCGGTTATCACAAGTGATATTTCATTACTGATAAAAATAATGAAATGTCACTAGAGATAAATCAATGAAACATCACTAGTGATATTTCATTAACATAGTTATTATGTAATATCCCAGTGATATTTCATTATTTTATCAACAGTGATATTTTATTGATTTTCATTAGTGAAATATCACTAGTGATAAATCATTACTCCGTCATATTTATAATTTTGGTACCTCCACCCTCAACTTTTGGACATTTTGGCAAAAATGACCCTTTTGTGTTTTTTCAAATCTTAGATTAATCACCACTATTAAATCAAAAATAAATGAAGGATTAAAATTTGTCCTTGGTTTTCAAAAAAAAAAAACAAAAATGCAAAATAACTTTTATCTTTTAATTAATCTTATACATATAACTTAGGACCAAAAACATCCACTTGATGTCTACATTTGTAAACCCATTTTTACACAACCTCTCTCTTCTATAAGGCTAGGGGGAGTGGTAACTTAAAATCTCACAGTCACGTCAGCTCCACCTCAGCTTTCTTTTTCCTCTCATTAACCCACTCAAAACTCACCTTTCAAGGTTCTTAAGGAAAAAAAAATCTACCACCACCTCACCTCCACTTCATCTTTCCACTATCACTTTTATTTAATTTATTTATAAAATACATACTTTTATTCTATCAAATTAAAAAATGATATACGCGGGTAAATACAAACATTAAAAATATTAGGCATTATTAGCCAAGTGCTGGATTAAATCGGATCGAAGGTTTTTATGCACTTGAGATGATCTGATGTATCCCATAATATCATGTATTTCTTCTGTGCTTCGTACCAGATCGTCCGGTTGTTGTGCTTCTCCTCGGAACCATTTAGGACTTATCGCATATTCTTTGTGTTTACGAATCATATTATGCATTATGATGCATGCATACATCATATTAACAAGTCTTTCTTTCTTCAAAGCACGTGCTAGATTGGCGATTATGGCCCATTTCTTTTTTAGAACACCAAACGCGCGTTCCACATCCTTCCTTGCCGATTCTTGCTTCTGCTTATACAATATTCGACTGTGGTCATCGTTAGAGGGTTCTGAAATCGTCTTAACAAGTGGAGCTAATTCAAGATATATCTCGTCAGTTAGATAGTATCCAAATGGATAATTAACGCCGTTAGCCATAAAAGGGACCTCTGGTGCTCGTCATGTTTTTAAATCGTTAAACAAAGGGGATTGATGTAACACACTGATGGCGTTGTTAGACCCAGAAACACCAAAGAAAGCATGCCATATCCACAAGTCTTCCGACGCAACAACTTCCAACAAAATGAACGGATTCGATCCGTGATCACGTCTAACATATTGCCCTTTATGGGCGTACGGACAACCAAACCACTCCCAATCCGTGCAGTCTAGACTTCCTAGCATCCCAGGGAAACCGTGCTTCCTTTCGTGATGTTGATATAGTAATTCAACATCACTCACCGTGGGTTTTCTCAGATATTCTGGCCCATAAATCGCCCGTATAGCAGAACAAAAATGATCAAGACTTTCCCGTGAAGTTCTTTTAGAGATTTGCAGATATTCATCTAAAAAGGCTGGAACAATGCCATATGCCAATTGACGAATTGCAGAAGTGCATTTCACCAATGGAGCAACGCCTTCTCTTCCGGTACAATCGATATTAGAATTAAAGTAAGGATCATGTGCAGTTACAGCCGTAACTATATCGTTGAAAAGTGATCGATCCATTCGATATGTCTTTCGAAATGCACATTCGTCGTAGATCGGGTTGTCAGTGAAAAACGCGGCAAGTAAACGATCATGGGCACCATAACGATCTCGATTAACCGGGTTTCTTGAAACTTTTTGTCGTCTATTTCGAAAAAACGCCATCGCTTTTGCTAGCAACCGGACACGAGGGCTATTCATCAAAGTTTCTTCATCTTCGATCATTAGATCGGGGTACATAAATGTATATTCATCAATGTTTTCCATGCTAAAAAATTAGAATTTAGACAAGATGATTTTTTTGATTGAGAGAAAGATGAAATGAGAGATATGAAAAAAAAAGTGAAAATGAGGATTATATAGAAATAAAATGGGGATAAAAAAAGAAAGATTTGGGGTAGTGTGAATGGTGAGAAACTAACCTGTAGCGACTTTTTTTTTCCCTGGAAACCTCAACCCACGCGTGGGTTTTTGAGGTGGGATTGTGGGGTTCATAGCAACCCACGCGTGGCTTATTGCCACATGTATCCCACCCGTGGCTTTTTTGCACCACTCCCCAACCTAAAAAAAAAGTTATACTTAGAAAATCTATATATCTTGAGGCGTTAACCTAGTACTAGCAGTTTTATCGCCAAATTTCTCATCTTAGTAAAAAGTTTTCCAAAGAAATAGCTTAGTAGTCACATTAGCCGCGTTTGGATTAACTAATAATTATTACTTTGGAGAAATTTTAATTACATGATACGTAACAAGCGAGTGACCATACTAGTAACTGTGAAATAAGAAGCAAAGTTTAGTTTTGTTAGCCTTCAATTTTCTTTACATGTCACTATCGCTTTAACAAGAGTATGCCACATTTCATCCAATAAAACGAAAACAAAAGAAGAAAGTGAAAGAAGAAAGGTAAAGAAATATAGCCACAGAAAGAAAGTAAAACTTGATGTGAGGTCTAGTTTATGTCATGAATCCGCGATCGCTAACTAAGATTAACGTAAATCACTAATCTTTCATTGATCACTAGGCTACAAGCCACTTTCCCACTCCAAAACTTTTATTCTGCGTTTAGTTGGAGCTTGTTTCCATAAAATGGTATTTTTTAAACAAAGAAAACAGAAAAACGTTCAAATCAACGTTTTCCAGAAAAAAAATTCCAAAAAAAAAATAATCTATTTTGCTCTTTTATACACAAAACAAGAAAACAACTGTTATTTGTTTTCTCTGTTTTCCTTTTAAAACATCAGATATGTTTTTCCCATAATTTTCTTAATAACACTCGACCAAACCCTAACACCCTCTCACCACCATAACGAATTCTTTTCTTCGAGTTTTTACGTTTTCGTCGGTATTTACGTCTAATTTTTTACGTTTTCTTTAGTATTTTAACATTGTCGTCAACATGTTTACGTTTTTGTTAGTTTTTTTACGTTTTTTTTTTGTAAAGAGGACTCGCCTCGGTAAAATATATTAGAAACCCAAAACCAATTAGTACAATGGAATGTGACTGAGTGTCACATTAACCTCAAGCTAAGCTTGAACTACCACAAATAATTTGGCATGCCAAATTATACTACCTACCAATACAAAGCTAAGAACACCAATAGAAAAAAAACACATAATGGTACAAAGACAAAACAATATAGTCATACTAAACAAAAATAGCTTCACGAAGGTCCCAAAGTTGACCAAATAAAACACCATCCCTGAACTTCTTGAAAATACAGGATAAGAGCTTGAGCCGCACCGCAAACTTAATGCAGTCAATAAGCCGTATATCTGATCTCTTAGCACCCTTAAACAATCTCCAATTACGCTCCTACCAAATGAAATAAGCTAAGCCGCAAGAACTAGTTTAGCAATGACACTCCTAGACGATCTTCGATTAGCAAAGGGCAATAACAGCTGAATAATAGAATCCACATCATGTACAGAAGCTTGAATCCCCGTAAAATCCTTCAAATGCAGCCAAACATCTTGAGCAAACGAACACTCAAAGAACAAGTGTTCATGAGAATCTTGGCGAGTTTCACAAAAAAAGAAAACACTACCAAGAGAGGCCGACTATATTTACGCTTTTGTCAGGATTTTAACGTTTTCGTCGTTTTTTGCGTTTTAATCAATATCTTTACGCTTTTGTCATTACTTTTAAGTTTTTGTCATTTTTTTTACGTTTAGTCGGTATATTTACGCTTTTGTCAGTATTTTAACATTTTCGACATTTTTTACGTTTTAGCCAGTATCTTTACGCTTTTGTCAGGAATTTTACGTTTTCCTAAGTTTTTCTTACGTTTTAGTCAGTATCTTTATGCTTTTGTCCGTATTTTAACGTTTTCGTCATTTTCTTTATGTTTCGTCAGTATGCTTATGTTTTTGTCAGTATTTTTACGTTTTCCTCGGTACTTTTACGTTTTCGTCAGTATTTTAACGTTTTCGTCGGTTTTTTTTAAGAAAACGTGAAAATACTGAACAAAACGTAAAAGTACCGAGGAAAACGTAACAAAATCAAACAAAATGTAAAAAAACTGATGAAAACATAAAAAAATCGAACAAAAATGTAAAAAAACTGGCGAAAACGTAATAAACCGAACTAAAATGTAAAAATATTGTCGAAAATGTTAAAAAAATGACAAAAGATAAAAATAATGACGAAAACGTAGTAAATTAAAGAAAAAACATAAAAATTGACAAAAACGTAAAAATACTGCCGAAAACGTAATAAATCGAACAAAATGTAAAAATATTGACGAAAACGTAAAGAAATAAGAAAAAATAAAAATACTGACGAAAACGTAATAAATTGAAAAAAAACTTGAAAACTGATAAAAACGCAAAACTACTAACGACAACGTTAAAAACTAAAAAGGGATAAAAATACTGACAAAAACGTAACAAATCGAACAAAAATGTAAAAACTGAAAAAAATATAAAAGAGCTGTAAAAATATAAAATTATTGACGAAAACGTAAAAAATCGAATAAAAACGTAAATAATGACAAAATGTAAGAGTTCTGATAAACACGTAAAAAAGCTGACCACATATAAGAATACTGACGAATACGTATAAAAATGATGAAAATGTAAAAATATTTTTATAGACGAATTTATTGTTTATATGTTGAATCATAGTCGTTTTAATATTTTTACATGTTTGTTATGCTAAGTTTGACTTTGATTGTCTGTAGCTTAAGTGCGTGTATGACGACTCTCACATACACGGTATATATAGCCCGACTAGGACAAGACTTTAACACGAGGATTAATCAAGTTCAAACTAAAATGATTCGTACGCGTTTGTGTTCTTGATTTATTATACAATTTGTTATCTACCTCTTATCACTCAACAACAATTCAGAGGTCGTGTTGAGAAACTTGGTAGTTGATAAGAAACTAATGGCGAGGAATAGTTTGGCATCCGGATATAGGGATGGCAAAAAAACAAACCGACGGGGAAAACCGAAACCCGAAATAATTGGGGCGGGCCGGGTTATCTTTATCGGGTTATGGGGCGGGTTTGGGGATTAAATGGGGATTTTTAAATGGGTTTGGGGCAAAAGCGGAGAATAAGGTCCCCGACCCGCCCCGCCCGATTAATATATACACTTATACAAATATAAGTATTTCTATATAGTATTTTCTTACTATTTACGACATAATAAATATTTCTTTAGTATTTTATCTTTTCAATATTGCAAATTGTTATTATAGAAACTTGTTTAATGTAATGTAAGTTCTTTGTGATGAAACATATCATTACTTGTATAATAGTATCGTTTAAAACCTTATAAGTCTTGCTTGTAATTCATTATTATATTATTAGAAGTTTTTAATACTTCAGACTTATAACGGTCTAAAAGTAATAATAAATGTGAAATGATGTAGATTTGGTAGAAATTTCACTTAAAGAGGGAACCTCGGTACGGGTTTGGGGGAGCATTGCGCCCCAACGGGGCAACCCGATTAAATCCCCGACGGGGATCGGGGCGGGCTTGGGGAGAACTTTACTAATCGGGTTTGGGGATAGGGATGGTCGCCCCGCCCTAAACCCGCCCCGTTGCCATCCCTATCCGGATATTATTATACAATTTGTTATCTACCTCTTATCACTCAACAAAAATTTAGAGGTCGTGTTGAGAAACTTGGTAGTTGATAAGAAACTAATGGCGAGAAATAGTTTGGCATCCGGATATAGGGATGGCAAAAAAAAAAACCAAACCGACGGGGAAAACCGAAACCCGAAATAATTGGGGCGGGGCGGGTTATCTTTATCGGGTTATGGGGCGGGTTTGGGGCTTAAATGGGGATTTTTAAATGGGTTTGGGGAAAAAGCGGAGAATAAGGTCCCCGACCCGCCCCGCCCGATTAATATATACACTTATACAAATATAAGTATTTCTATATAGTATTTTCTTACTATTTACGACATAATAAATATTTCTTTAGTATTTTATCTTTTCAATATTGCAAATTGTTATTATAGAAACTTGTTTAATGTAATGTAAGTTCTTTGTGATGAAACATATCATTACTTGTATAATAGTATCGTTTAAAACCTTATAAGTCTTGCTTGTAATTCATTATTATATTATTAGAAGTTTTTAATACTTCAGACTTATAACGGTCTAAAAGTAATAATAAATGTGAAATGATGTAGATTTGGTAGAAATTTCACCCAAAGAGGGAACCTTGGGACGGGTTTGGGGGAGCATTGCGCCCCAACGGGGCAACCCGATTAAATCCCCGACGGGGATCGGAGCGGGCTTGGGGAGAACTTTACTAATCGGGTTTGGGGATAGGGATGGTCGCCCCGCCCTAAACCCGCCCCGTTGCCATCCCTATCCGGATATGGTCTTGAACTGACCAAATATGTTGATTTCTTGTGTGGAATCATTGATAATGTTAAGGACATGATGATATGTAGATATGTAAATCCTACTTATGTTTTATAGAGAAAAAGAGATAGAGAGATGGTTGATTTCACACAATTCTAGAGAGAGAAAAATGAAGTTTACTATGTGTAAAATGAAGAACCACTACCCTCTCCATCAAAGGAGAGGGTTTATATACCCAAGCCCATGAGATAGGCTTGGGTTTACATTAGGCCGCCGGCCCATACATTACATGGGCTCGGTTTTGGGCTTTGTTTAATAAATGTAAATAACTAAACTACGAGCTATTACATGGACTATTGTTGGAGTGACCGATCCTTCTTAATACGTAAAACGTATTTCCAACAATCTCCCCCTAAGGGAGGTCACTCCAAACAAGGGCGTTACCCAAGTTACAATAATAAAATAAACCTAGCATACTATGCTTGTCTTGAGCTCGTAGTCTTCGTCTTTCTTTTCTTTTTCTTTTCTGGTGAACATGCTGATGTGATCATTGATATCAATCTTGAGCATTAATCTCTTGCCTTGATCTTGTGCATCCATCACTTGAGATCTTCGCCTCTTCGTGACACCATGTCCCCCATACTTATACCTTCATTAATTCTTGAAAGCTTCAGAGTTCGATACAGCGGAAGACTTAACTTTTAGGCTTTCTTGAATTAGATGAGGTATTAAGTGCATAAAGTATAAGCATGCGGGGACGACTTCTTCTCAGATTCCGCAACGCCACCGTCTTCAAATGCCGCAACATAAGTAGACACGAACGAAATGGCTTTGAACATTTCATTCTAATTCGGTAGCATTTTACCTCCGGTCGGTGAAGACCGTTGGACGATATAAAATATCGTACTTGTGGTAGGTAGATTTAATTAAAAATCTCCTTGACAAGATTTCGCGGGTAAACCCGTTCTCTTTACTCGACCGTCCAAAGCTGACTGCGAACGTAAAGAGTGAATCATTTAGATTAAATTATCCGCATGAATGAAGACGTCAATTCTGATTCCTGGAACAAGTTTGATTCATTAAAGAATCGCACCATCGTTGCTTTCCAGTTGTCACGAGCTTGATTCATATTGAATCTTGCAAGTTACCTACCAAGTGTTGTTTGATGTTAACACTAGAAGGATTTCCACTCATCACTGTGAACACTAAGGTATCACTCTGAGTGTTCTGGCAAGATCACTGAGATTTTGCTTAGAGGCCTGGAACGTGTTTAAGTTCAGTTAAGAATTAAACCACTGTTGCTTTCCAGTTATCACAAGCTTGATTCATAAAGAATCGCACGAGTCACCTACCATGAGCTTTTTGATATTCGCTCAAGAAGGATTTCCATCTTCATTGTAAATACTTTCGTATTATTCGGATGTTCAGGCAAGATCATGAAGATTTTGCGTAGGACTCTTAAGATCTTTCTTACTTTTCACAGTGTGTGAAGAAGCAAGGAATTATGAAAGTGTGTCCTAATGAGATATTTGATGATCTCAAATGGCTCTAGACTCGATCGTGCATTTTGGATTTTAGTGATCGGAGGCTGGAGAGGAGTGCCACCATTTCAATACCAATTTATTCGGAGTGAATAAATCGATAGATAACGTGTTGTCTCCGTGTGATTAAAACAAATATCTTTTAAGAGATATCTGAGTTAGCTGGGATGGGTTGTGCATTGCATCACTGGGTCCATGATGTCTATCTTCAATATCGAGCATCATTAAAATGATCTCAATAGCATAAGAGTTGACCCGATTTCTGCCTAAGGTTGTAAGGAGGGCTTCTTTCTTTACACCCTTTATCTCTACAATTCTTTTTCATTCTTCAACCCCTTCAATGCTTACCAATACGTCATAACTAGCACCTTGTTGTGATTGTTCCAGTGCTAACTTATGTACTTGGTCGGCATTCAGTGTTGGAAACTCACTTTATGTGACGACATTTAAGAATTCCCGTTAGTTATCATAGTCACGCACAGTCAGTCTAGACTAGGCCCTTTGTAAAGTGCGTGACTATATATACCCCTCCTTAGCTTCCAAGGAGGGGTGTTGATTGTATTTTGTTCATTCAAGGAACACACACATTTCACATTCAACCTCTCTTTCTCTCTCTCTAAGCCAACAATGGCTTCCACCACCACTTACCACCACATTAGACCACCGGATCTTATTTAGCTTTTCTACATTTGGCATCAGAGCCACGGTTCCATCCTTGGATCGTGATTATATTTTCGATTTAGTGGTCTAATTTTTTCTTGTGTCTCGGTTTATATTAATTCTGTCCACTTTATCACAAAATTTTTTTTGTGTCACGTCTCATTATTTTTGTCCAAATTATCCAAAATATCACAAGTTGTGTCTCGGTTTCATCATCTTTTTCACTGGTCCATACTCATATCATTTTTTGTCCATTCGGTTACCTTATTTTTTCACTGGTCAAAGTCTATATCACTGGTCAAAACAATGTCAACTTTTCATGGTCAAGTTGTGTTTTTGTCATCATCTAGGAGTACTGTTTTTTTTCTGGGTTATATATTTTTTTTGAAGATGATGGTGAAAAACTCATATTTGCCAGAAAAATCCTACCCAGAAACATGCTCCCTGGAAAAACGGAACAAGGACAACTTTTGGATCTATCTTCTTGGTACAATCGCATTATTGCGATGGAGTGTTTTCTCACATTCCGATGGGTTGGCCATACCCATTGCGATGGACTCATTCCGATGAGTCACATTGCGATGGGTGGCTAACCTGTCGCAATGGCACAGCCAAGACGTCATGCTGCCCATTTGTTCGCAACATTGCGATGGACTCTTTTTATTGCGATGGGTCACGATTTTGATTGCGATGGAAAATACTCATTTGACTTTGCGATGGACTGTATGATATTGCGATGCATTTTTGTTTACAAAAAGGTTATTGCGATACAAAGTCTTGATAGATTGAAAGGTTTGACAACTTGACCCGAGACCAAAAGAAACTATGACCAAGACTTGACTTGTTTAAAACTATGACATTGACTGACATGAAATTAGTGACCAAACCCACCGAGTCAACTCGGTCATTACCGAGTTGACTCAGTAAAACTCACTGAGTTTGACTCTTATGCCATCCTTATACCGCCTCAACTCCAAAACTAAACCCTAACCCATCGACACCTATCTCCAATCTAAACTCAATCAAAAACTTTTTTAATCTCAGATTTATTCAAACTTACAAAGATCTTTTAAGACCGAGTATGTTTGAATTTTTATCATCATAGATCATTCACATGCAATCATCAATTATATTAACTTACCCGAGACCTTACACAAGATCTAGAACCAAAAATCATTGGTTGTTCTTCGTTCGTGGGTCTCGTCATTGGGAAGATGTATGACGGTGTGAGACTTGATTTATGTCGGTAACTGAAGATTGAAGGTGAGATGAGATTGATTGTCTTTTATTGAATGAGATGAGATTGTTGATTATCTCTTGTGATTGAGGCAGAAAGAGATTAAGGGGTGGCGGATGTATCTAGTTTTGGGAGAAGATGCAGTTAGGTGAGAGGATTAGGTGGGGAGGCGGAGTAAACTAGGTGAAGGGTTAGGATGATGTGTGAGTTAATTTAGGGTGTGTGATGTTATTTAACTCAAATTGATGGACCGGGTTCTAACACACTTGGACCGGGTTACTTGTTTTATCATGGATCGGGTCTCACACGGGTTGGTATTGGGCCGAGGGTCAAGCCGGGTTGAACAATGTTGGGCTGGACAATAATTTGAACCGGTTTTTGGACATGTTTTAGACCAAATATACTTTTGGGCCTTGGATAATGTGTTAAATTTTGGCTAAATGCAATGTTTAAACCGTGTGTTTTATAACACATACACACAAATTTTTTAAATTTTTTTTTTAAATAAATTTGTTGTGTATTACGTTTTAATTCATTGTGACTTCGGGTCGAGACAAAAAGTGTCGAGACTTCGTTAAGGAAAATCGATGCTCAAACAAACAAATTCCTTTTTTGAATTTGTAGTTTTTTTGTCGCATTTGGGGTTCTTTAATTTTTTTCTTGACACCGATTGGGTGACGAGAAATGTGACGCGACAAAATTGAAGTGATAAATGTGACAAGGATTTATTTGAGACAAGATCAAGAAAGAATGGGTGATTTTTTAGTGGCTTCAGATTTTGTTTGATCGGGTATTAATTACGTGACGTTGAAGACGGATTTTTCGAAGGCGTGTATTTATTTTATCTTTGACTAGATAACTTGCTCGTGCTTAATCCTAGAATGAAGACTTGGTTATCTGGTTTCCGGGTTCGGGGTGGATGGTTGATGACTCGGATTACTATCACTTAAAGGGGTTACATTGTTGTAGTCAGTGTCACGCGCTTAGTCGACGTGGATAATTTCAAGAGGTGTTGTGCTTATAGACTTCTTCAGTGATGCATTGAGTACTTAGAGATTTCTCCACCGTTCTTCATTCAACAATAGTGCAAGCTTAAGTCACAAGATCGAAGGATTTTTATTCAGCTTCACGTTTGATGTATCCGGTTCATTCTTTCAGTGGTCACTTCAAATTGCTTTCATGTGGTATGGTAAAGGTGGCCATGGAGAGTTTATGAGAAGAGACTTTCGATCAACAGCTGATTCTCACAAAATATATAATTCTGCTTATTTATTATTCTCACGAGATTTCAGGATCACGTGCGTACAATTTATTGATGGTTCCGACTTTCGAAACCATCAAGGGGGAAGAAGCAGACACATTGAACGCACAACGAGTACACGTGATGAACTTCATACCTTCTTTTGATTTGAAGATATTCCGGGATGACATTTGTCATAGCCGCAGAGAAATCAGTGTTTTAACTCGTGTCGTTATCAATCTCCAAACGGTACACTACTGATTCGAGGTTTAATTGTTTGATTGTTGCAATTAAACATCATCATTATCCTATATGCATTCCCGGGACTTAATTGACTCTGGTGCATCTCCGGAAGAAGACGTGTGCATTTCCGGGACTTGATTGACTCTGGTGTTACGATGTCAACTTCATGAATGGGATAAAGTGTCCACTTCAGTATTTGAGCTTCATAATTGGGATTGATTTACCTTCTTCAACTATGTGGGGGAAGAAGTGTCTTGATTCTTTCTGGTATGCATAACTTGAACTCTCAGGGGGAAGAAAAATTCAGAAGAATTATTCAAGCGTGAGAAGAAAAGGTGTTGATCTACTTGGGGGGAAGCTATTTAAAATGCTTCTACATCAAGTTTACGTGGCATGAATTAGGGGGAAGCTAATTCAGAAGCTTCTCCTTAACTAGAAGTGTATGGGTTACTTAGCTCGTGCCGTTACAGTATTTCTACTACAAGTTAAAGATGAAGACGAAGGCCTTAGAAGACTTCATCAGCATTGGATGCTTCATGGAAGCTCTTGTTCTTAATTATTTTGTACTTGATAGGTAGAATATTGTAAGGAATTCTACACGTCGTCCCATGGGGGAAGATTGTTGGAAACTCACTTTATGTGACGACATTTAAGAATTCCCGTTAGTTATCATAGTCACGCACAGTCAGTCTAGACTAGGCCCTTTGTAAAGTGCGTGACTATATATACCCCTCCTTAGCTTCCAAGGAGGGGTGTTGATTGTATTTTGTTCATTCAAGGAACACACACATTTCACATTCAACCTCTCTTTCTCTCTCTCTAAGCCAACAATGGCTTCCACCACCACTTACCACCACATTAGACCACCGGATCTTATTTAGCTTTTCTACATTCAGCTGCGTTCACAATCTTTCTCCATCTTTCCTAAGGACTACTATTTCTAGCTATGGAATGTCCTTGGGAAGATTCCTCTAGTTTAAGAAGAATCATTGGACTTAACCTATCCTACCATCCTTATGTCACAACAATCTTCATCGTCGTGAAATAAATGGGTTTTGGATAAGTATATGTCACCATGAAAATCCATTTTGATATGCAAATCCGTTTTGCTCCCCCTTAACATATGCCACGATATTCGAAAACATTTCGCATATGTCGGAAAGAGCCAGCACATAAGTCAAACTATTTGTGATAATTTCCCATATTAAATCACATTTTCTCCCCCATATTAAAAATATTAACCCAATCGATGTTTTTAATATCAATTGATTTAATGAAGTTTTAACAACGGTTTTGAGAAGAAAAATGCAAGTCCGTTTTATCATCATGATACCAAATGTATGAGATATGATACCGATTTGTAACATGATCACATATTCATCATATTAGAAAAAATTGAGAAGGTTGGACTTGATTGATGAGAACATCATATGATAAGATCAAATGGTTCTTGTCAGCATATGTTGGTCGCCTCGTCACGTCTGAAGTCATCTCTTGACACCACGTGTACGATTGGTATTGTTGTCTTGACACCAGTTAGTGAGCTTGGCACGTTCGGCATCGAAGATTCTGAATGCTTGACAATTGCTCCCCCTCAATTGTTGACCCGTGTTCTATTGAAAGAGCTGTAGTCGTCGTTTGAGTAGTCGCATCGTCGAGTATGTAGATACCAAATGTAGATAGCTATGGTTGTAGAGAGGATAACTTCATGAAAACAAGACTTCTCTTGTTTTAACAAATAAATGCACTGAAGCGTACATAGATTTGTGTTAGACCAAGTTATAAAGTAAACTTGATCCCTTACAAGGTTTTAAAGTAAACCTTGCCCGAGAAAATTAATTCCCGTTGTTGAGCCAAAGCTTTCATAAGAAATACTTGACTTTAATGTGAAAACCGGGTTGCAGTCAGAAATAACTACAAGCCATTTAGGCATGTTTTATGAAATATTTACAACTTTTGTATGAACTCTATTTATGGCACCGTGTCAATATTAATCGACATTTCTAAGGCCGTAAATATTATCGTACCAAAAGACATGCCTTTGAAAAATAAAGTAAAAATATTTTTGGATTTGTCTAGATTTTTCAATTTTTATGGTTTTTATATGGTTTTATATTTTTGTATTTTGCTTTTGTGGATAAAAAATATAAACAATATATACAGATGATCACCAAGGATACGGAGAATAGTTTACCATCACTATTCTTTCGCTTCATGTGCCAGTTCCTTAAGAGTCTCAGGCGAGAAGGTTCTCATTCCTAGCTTGTCGGCCAAAAATTCAATTCGAGCGCGATCTAAAGCCTTCGTGAAAATATCCGCCAATTGATACTCAGATCGGACAAAATAAAGCTCGATCACTCCATTTTCCACTTGCTACTTGATAAAGTGGTAGCGAATGTCAATATGCTTTGACCGGGAGAACTGAACATTATTGCAGCATAAGGCAATTGCACTTTTGTTGTCACAGTACATCAGAATTTTGTTGAAACCTAGACCATAGTCGGTTAATTGCGATCTCATCCAAATAATTTGAGCACAGCAACCGGACATACCTATGTATTCTACTTCTGTACTTGAAATTTCGGCGCTTTTCTGCCTTTTCGATGCCCAACTGATTAGTCGATCTCCTAGAAGTTGCAAAGTTCCACTTGTGCTACGCCGTGTATCTTGACAACCCGTGTGATCCGCATCTGCATATGCCATAAGTGCAATCGAAGAGTCCTTCGAATACTAAAGTCCCCGATTAATGGTTCCTTTAAGATATCGAAAGATCCGTTTCACAGTGGCCAAATGTAACTCAGTAGGTCGAGTTTGATACCGAGCACACATGCATATAGCAAACTGAAGATCAGGTCGACTAGCTGTGATATACAGAAAAGTACCGATCGTTCCACGATAAAGTGTTGGATCAACGGCAACTCCATGTGGATCTGCATCAAGTTTAGTTCATTCCACCATTGGAGTATCCACAGGGTCGCAAGATTCCATCTTATATTTCTTAAGCGATTCAAGGGTATACTTGGATTGATTGATAAAGATTCCTCTGGGACTCTGAGATATCTGAAGACCTAAGAAGAATGATACCTTGCCCATCATTGACATCTTAAACTTGGAAGACATGAGTTTCCCAAACTCGTCGGATAAGATTTGGGTCGAGGCTGCATATATAATATCATCAACATATATTTGTACCATAATCATATCTTTACCTCGTTTCTGAATGAACATCATGGGATCCACCTTGCCTTTAGCGAAGCCTTGCGTAATGAGGAATTGTGACAATAGATCATACCATGCGCGTGGAGCTTGCTTCAACCCATAGAGAGCCTTCTTAAGCTTGTACACATGATTAGGATAATTAGGATTCACAAAACCATCCGGCTGTTGAACATAGACCTCTTCCTTGATTTCACCATTAAGAAATGCCGTCTTTACATCCATCTGATAGACGATCATATTCATGTGGGTTGCATAAGCGAGGAATAGTCTAATAGCTTCCAAACGGGCAACATGTGCGAAGGATTCCATAAAGTCGATGCCCAATAATTGCTTGTATCCACAAGCTACTAGTCGAGCTTTGTTCTTCAATATTCCGCCTAACTCATCGAGTTTCACCTTGTAAACCCATTTCAAAGTGAGTAATTGCACTTGATCCGGGCATGGGACAAGTTCCCATACTTCAAGACGTATAAATTCATTAAGTTCTTCTTGCATAGCTTCTATCCAACAGGATTGAGTAAAAGCTTCTTGCCATGTCTTAGGTTCAACTTCAGTGAGAAAAGCATCAAAATGACAAAACATTGCATTTTCTTGTAACTGACTTCGTGTGGATACCGGACGATTAGAGTCACCAATAATAGAATCTATAGGATGATCTTTGTCCACTTGCTTTCATGTTCACAAATCCGTGGATTGGAGTAAATCCTAGTAGGAGCTTCCTCTGAGGTGGACGACCCGGCTTGATTAGGGTCGGGAATTGGTACACCAAAGAATGGAAGTTCACGCATTTGAGCGAATTCCAAATCGTGATCATCATCATATTCTTCATCATTAATAGACATGACATGGGTAGTTGATTCGGGTGTTGGTTGAGAATTACTAGTTGATGGTATATCTTGACCAATTGTGGATGCAGACGTATCAGATTGTGCTTCGGTTGTTGGAGCGACAACTTCGGTTATCAGAGCTATTACCTCAGGTTCTGGAGCAACAATACTTGGAGGAGTAAAAAATTCATCAAAGAACAGTTGAAACAACGTATCCCATTCAGTCCTAGAAGTTGGTGTAAATGATGATGAAGTAGGGTTGTTTGGGACAAGACCAAAACTAATATTACTGGGTCCCATTTCATGAAGTGCGGGTTCAGAGCTGCTTTGCTCAGAAGCCATTGCTGTCAGCTCATCAAAATCAACATTCATAGTTTCGAGGATTTTACGAGACTTACGGTTGTAGATTCGGTATGCCTTCTTTGCGGGTGCGTAACCAATGAAAATACCAATATCAGCCTTAGGTTAAAGTTTTCCCAAATTGTCACCAGCATTATTTGGATAGCAAAGAGAACCAAATACATGAAGATATGATAAATCTAGTACTTTTCCATGGAGAAGCTCATAAGGTGTTTACCATGGCGTTTACGAATTAGTGACTGGTTTTGGGTGTACACTGCTGTAGATTTCTGCCCATAAAAACAATGAAGCCTTTGCGTAAATTAACATCGTTCGAGCAGCTTCCATAAGTGTGCGATTTTGCCTTTCAACGACACCGTTTTGTTGTGGAGTGCGTGCAACGGATGTTTCATGAGATATGCCAACTTCTTCATAATAATCACGCAAGATTTGATTCACAAATTCGGTTCCATTATCTGTACGAATGCGTCGGACAGTAGTGTTGAGACGCACTTGAATCATCTTGAGAAATCCGATGATGAATTTAGGTGCCTCATTTTTTGTTGTAAGAAATTTCACCCATGTAAACCGAGAGTAATCATCGACAATTACGAGGATGTACTTTTTGCCACTAAGACTTTCAATACGCATTAGCCCACAAAGATCCATATGCAACAGATAAAGTTTCTCTTGGTTGGTGTCTTCCATCTTGGGTCTGTATGATTTCTTGGTGTTTTTCCCCATTGTACACGCGGAACACAACTGATCCTTGTGAAATGAAAGTTTAGGAAGACCACAAACAAGTTCGTTTTTCGCGAAATGATTAATAGCGTCAAAGTTAAGATGAGATAACCGTCGATGCCATAACCATGACTTAGTCTTCGATGCTTTGGAGAGAAGACATACGGGAGAAGCGGCCATCATGTCTTGTAGAGACAAAGTATACAAATTATTCCCTCGAGTACCTTTCAATAAATCAACCCCTTCCGAATTACGAATAAAGCAGGTATGCTCTCGAAAAGCAACTTCTAGGTTTGCATCACAAAATTGTCCCACAGAAAATAAGTTGTGACCGACACCTTCCACATAATACACTCTTGAAATAATAACATTCCCAATATGATATTCACAATAACCCATTATCTTTACAATATGATCATTTCCAAATCGAACCGTACCAAGAAACTTGCTAATGAAATTTCTGAGCTGAGAGGCGATCTCTGGTCATATGCTTGGAGCAACCAGAGTCCAAATACCAGAGAACAATTTGGACCACCTGTTTTCAATAACAACAGTAGACAATGCATTGGAAACTATTGGTTCCGGAGTGTTAGCAGATACAGATATAAGATTATCAGAATTGCTAACATTTGTGTGACCCTTAGATTTCCTGCGTTTTCTAATGTGAGTTTTAGCACTAACAGGTTTTACTGTTCTAACTTTCTTAGGTTTTGGATTATTCGTGGGCACTACAGTGGGAGTAGACCTATTTAAAGGGCACTTGGTTCCTACAGTAGTGTCGGTGTTCCTAGTTAAAGGACACGCTTGTGTTTTGGTAGCCTTGGTACTCCTAGTTAAAGGGCACGATTTCTTCGCTTTAGTGGGAGTGATCCTAGTTAAAGGGCACATATTTCCTACTATAGTGAAAGTTCTACCAGTGGGGCGCCACAACCAACCAACTTGGGTTAACACTTTCCTAGTCGGTTTCCATTCTAATCCATTTTTCCGGGCATACATCTCATTCACATGGTCAATAAGGCAAGAATCATGACGACTAGAAAACATACATTTATTGCAATTCCAACATTTCAAATTAGAATTCACACTAGGCTTAGAACGCTGCACAACCGCAGAGCCTTTAGATTTAGCTACATGATTATTTTTATTCAAAACAGAAATAACATTCCTAGGATGCGCTTCTACTTTCTTCTTCACTTGACTACTAGATGGGGGAAAGATCCTATCATTCTTCTTGTTTCTTTTAAGCTTAGATCTTTGAGCCTTAGTAGTGGTGATTACTCCTGTAGAAGGCAACACGGGAATATTAGAAGCTGGTTTTGATTCCGCCTTATCTTTAGTGACCAAAGTTTGAGATGGTTTAGTCCTAGGGCCCTTATTAAATGGTGTGACGGCTATAAGGTTCCTTTTGACCGCACTAGAGGACGATGCTGAGACAGTGGCTGCGTTATCCACAACATTCTTACCTTTTATAGTACAAAGTGTTTCCTTTAACTCAGCCAGGATCAGATTCTTATCACAAATTTGTTCCCTCAAATCAGATATTTCCACCGACTTTCAATTCAATTGTTCAATCAATGATTGATTCTATGCAGTGTTATTAACACATGCAGGCTTTACTGAATCGAAGAGTCGTGTATCTTTCTGTTTTAAGTTATCAACTCTGGACAAAATCTTGGAAACTCGATTATCTAGATCAAGTTTAAATTTCTCAGTGGCCTCAAGTACGTTCACACAGTTAAGCTTCTTAGATTTCTCTATGTCTATCGGCAAAGATTTAGCAACTTTGTCACTTGGTTGACGCTGTTTTGATTGTAAATTCAATCGAAAATTCTTTTCAAAGTTTGCATCATCGATATTAACACCTTCGAATGACGTTTCAAAGATTTCTTGAATAAATTGTTGCTTGCATTCAAGCGAAATATAATGTGTTTGAATCTCATCAAAACGTTTTGAAAGCGAAGAATATGAATCTTGAAGCTTTAAAAATTCAGCGTCAGATTCGTGACAAGTACTATCTACCATATTATCCACAGATTCAACATTATGCACAATAGAATCATTATCAACACTTTTATTCACACAGACGGAAACAATATCATGAGACATCACTTGCTTCAGAAGCTGATCATTTTGGCGAGAAACCCGTTCTATTTCAAGTAAACTGTTTTCATAAGCATCATCCATTTCACTGAAAACACGTTTAACTTCTTCGATTTCCAAATGAAAATCTTGATCAAGATTACTAAGACAAGCTTTAACATTCTTTACAAACGGAACAATTTCATCTCGGAACGCAGCTCTAGTGTGCTCAAAGTTCCATTCACCTTCCGTTATGGCCGTGGTCGTCGTACGTTTCAAAATGACCTTGTCAAAATCGGCTAAGTGTTGGTGTACCGCGTTTAAGTTAACGGACGCCTTACTTACCGGTGGAAGTAACCTCGTTAAATCCGTTTTGACAAGTGTAGGAGACGTACTAGGAGGGTTTTCATTTGACAAACTTGGAGGCACAAGAACTGTTAGTTCAGCTAATTCCTTTTGTAAGCGAATTCGTGTCTTTTAGAAAGTTGATCTTTATTATGCTTATCATAATCAATCGTATGGAATTTTGAAAGCATTTTAGAATGAGTTTCTTCCGCAAGTGATTGTGTCTCCTCAGTACTACGAACAAAAGGTGCTTCTTTCGATTTTCCAATTATGGTCATATCATAAAGACCAGGAATATATTCCTGAGCTTGTTTTGCATAACCTGGATTAGGTGGCAAATCTTGAAGGCGCTTAAGTTCGAGTTCTTTAAATAATTTAGTTAAAAGATGAACCTTTTCTGTGGAAGCGTATTGTTTTAAAAGTTGTTGTTCTTTGATTTTAAGAAGTTTGGTAGCATTAATTTCTGATTCAAACTTTTTAGACTCGAGAGTTTCGAAATCCATTTTAAGTTTCTGAAAATCATTGACAACCGACTCTTTTGCTTTTAATTCATTAGAAAGATTAGCTTTTAATGCTTCTATTTCTTTCAAGTGTTCAATCTTTTCAAAAAAAATTGGTCAAATTCAGAACATGTTATTTTCTCTGCTTGAGGGACCATTTCAAAAGTTTTGACCTTTTCTTTATGCAAAGCAAGCTCAGCAGTTAGGGTAGAATTGGTATCTACGGATTGTCTGACGGCCATATGCATTTTATCAATAATATGTTTAGGTACCATGACCAAATCATGTTGAGCATAAGATTCCATACCCGTCGTAGCATTTGGTTGAGGTTCACTCAAATGTGTAGGATTGGGTACCACATCATTTGAGTTACTAGTTCCCGAATGCTGTTCAAGGTTGTCATTTTCATGCCTAACTTGATGTTGGTTATCATCATTACCAAGATTCGTTGTGGTGGGTACCTCACTGACGACATCAGAACCGTGGTGAGAGAGATTAACAACGAGAGCAACTTGGGCAGAGTGAATGTCATCACAATCTGAATCATATGCATCAAGATCATCTGCTTGATAAGCTACATTAGAAGTGGAAACGACTGCAATGCCTTCAGTATCTGCTGCCCCTGGGTCTGCAAGAAATGCTAACTCCTCTGAATCCAAAATCTTTCCCTTAGACTGAGCATCAACCAAATACATTTTCTCACGAAACCACGCTTCATCCCTTCTCCTTTTCGGCTGAGTGCATTGCCTAGCCATATGACCTTGTCCCGGCAATTGTAGCAAGTCACAACCTTTTGTGGACCAATAGGGCTTCCATTTCCATTAGCTTGAGAATTCATAGCTTGAGCATTCACAGTCCTTGTAGGAGGTCCATATGAATTTTGCCTTCCCTGAATAGGTTGCACTGTTACTTGACCATCTTGAACAGTAGCTTGTTGTCGAGGATTTGAAGAGGTGTGGAGCTGATTGTTTGTTGGTGGAAATCCTCTAGTTGCAACAAGTTTTGACAAGTAGGCAGTGAGATGGTTTAGAACATCAGCTGGCGTATCATTTGGAGTAAAGACCGGTGCTTGGATTGGTGGAAGTTCATTAGAGTAGAAAGCTTGTGCTGGTTGTGCTTCTATTGGAAAATATCCTTGCTGATGAGTATATCCTATTGAAGAAGTGTTGGCTTGTGATGGTGATGTTTGATATGGTGGTTGCTGTGGAAAAGCTTGTTGATGAACACTTTGTTGAAATGCTTGCTGATAGGCGTGTGGTGGTGGCTGCTGCAAGTATGATGGTTGTTGATAAGTATAAGACATGTTTTGTTGAGAAGCATACATGGCAAGTGGATCATGAACTTGAGGTTTAGACAACCGAGCCTCGATCACATGGCATTCGTGTTGTTGAAGAAAAGCTTGAAGTTGATCCACATTGGTGTTATGCAAATCCTTAGCCAATTTAACATCCGTCACGTACTTTTTCTATTTTTAAGGAAGAGTGTTCAAATACTTGGTGTTCAATTGAAACGTAGGAATTGCCATGCCATAGATATTTAGCTCATCCAACAATAGGGTAAATCTCAGATAGTAGTCATTGAGAGTCTCCCCTGGCACATAGGCAAACTTATCAAAAGTATCATAAAGCTTACACTCTCGTTCTTGTTTAGTTAACGAGGTGCCTTGCATTAGAACACGAATTCTATCCTATAACTCTTTGGCAACTTTATGTTTGCTGACGAGTTTGTAGGCATCTGGAGGAAGGGCTTGGAGAATGATATTTGTAGCTTGTTTATCACACTTGTCTTGTATCTTAGCATCTCCAGTTAATTCACCCGTTGTGCGAGGACGAGTAACGACACCTTCCGTCACAGTACCATATACCAATGGTCCATTGAGCACCGATGCCCAAATTAGATGTCCATTCTCCTTGTTCAACATATAAAGTTCCATTCGGGAAACCCATTCCTCATACATAGTCTTCACCAACATTGGTGGAAGATTATCCGTATCCGAGAGGATGGACTTATCCGTAAGAGATGTGTACTCCATTTCAATAAGTTAAGATTTACAAACGTTGATCGACCAATGAAATAAGGTTAAGTGTTTTTGTGTTGTTAAATGAAAGATGTTGTTATCTTTTTGCTGTTGTGAGTTAAAGTCGAGAAACAATGTTAAAATCCCCTAAAATATGTTCTCGATAAACCAAAAATTCCAAGTCAAAATTACACACTTTTTTAAGGAATAATTTTTGGATTGTCGGAATGTTGATTTCTGTCGGATACTCTTTTCTGTCGGAATGTTGCTGGTATCGGCATGTCTAGATCGGAATGTCACACTATCGGAATGTCCAGATCGGAATGTCCAGATCGGAATGTCACACTATCGGAATGTCCAGATCGGAATGTCACACTGTCCAGATCAGAATGTCACTATCGGAATGTCCAGATCGGAATGCCACTATCGGAATGTCTATATCGGAATGTAGCTAAAATAAATTGGACAGAGTAACACTCAAGATTCCTTAAAACCGTCGAAATCCCAGATCGCAATGTTCGATCGGAATGTCACGTCGGAATAAGGTAATGAAATCCAGTGATCGCAAAGTAGAACCAATAGGTTATTGCGATCAAACCACACAGTCTTGTACTTTCCGATGGAAACACTTGCAAGAATTTCGGAAAGTTTGAAAAACAAGAAATTTCCCAACTTTTGATCCAAAAGACTTGTGTTTTAATCAAAACCAATATACCAAAATCACTACGACATGATAAAAGAATGTATTCGACTTTAGAACACAAACAAACACGAAATATTTTTTGATGATTCGATAAAAAACAATCAAAACCACACATTATGCATAAGAAAGCATAAACAACACAAATACCAACCTATATTTCATCCCAAGCTCTTGATACCATTTGTAGATATGTAAATCCTACTTATGTTTTAGAGAGAGAAAGAGATAGAGAGATGGTTGATTTCACACAATTCTAGAGAGAGAAAAATGAAGTTTACTATGTGTAAAATGAAGAACCACTACCCTCTCCATCAAAGGAGAGGGTTTATATACCTAAGCCAATGAGATGGGCTTGGGTTTACATTAGGCCGCCGGCCCATACATTACATGGGCTCGGTTTTGGGCTTTGTTTAATAAATGTAAATAACTAAACTACGAGCTATTACATGGACTATTGTTAGAGTGACCGATCCTTCTTAATACGTATAACGTATTTCCAACATGATATTGCGTGAAGGGAAAGTTATCGCATGTGATATGGGTGATGAGGCGATTCTTAAAATGTTTAATGGGATGCAAAGATCCCATGGGAATGTTAGTGTTGAAACCAAGTTGAGTAAGACTTTGGCTCAGTTGAACGAAGTCTATGAAAGCACGCCAGAGTTTGGTGTCAAAAGTTGGCTGAGAAATAACTTCGAGCCTTGGCAAAGATTATTAAGGTAATTGTTACCGTTTTTGGTACCTTGATCGTGTTTCATCAGTGGTGTATAAAGCTTTATGGTCCAAATCCACCCCATATGATATTGCTTCATGATCTATAGAACAAATTGAGCCCTTTACTCGTTTTCTTTATTGGTCCAAAGGGCCCGATTCTGTAAATATTGTTAAGGTACTTCAATTATTCTATGTCTTACGAATTCTTACATCTTAAAAGAAAATCATTGCTTTGTAAAACTGTACATGAACATTTTATAACAAGTATAACAATCATTATTCTATATTGGTACAATTTATTCAATTATAACAAAACTAAAATGATTTGTATACGTTTGTGTTCTTGATTTATAGAATTTGCAAGAACCCAATTGTTTTTTAATTAGCTTCATTGTCTTTGCTCTTTTAATGGTAGAGATTACCAAATGTTGGATGATTTGTATAAATATCGATGATGGGAACAAGATGATAAAAAAGAGGGGCGAAAGGACCAAACTGCCCCTTTCTTAAAAGTATATAACGGTTAACAATACTGCTCTGTTAAGTCAAAATACTAAAACGATCCCAAATTATATAGACCAGGTAGGTTGCCTACACATACGGAAGACCAGGTATGATATCTGCAAAAATAGAATACCACGAGAATGATATGTGCATTTTACTCAAAAGATATAATTAATCATTACCCACTAATGGGTAATGAACCATTCCCTTATAAATTGGGGGTAAAGGATTAACGGTAATATATTGATGTATGTATATGTGTGTCTCCACTTACCACCTCCACTTACCACCACCATTGTTGTTACCACCACCACTCTCTGATCACCACCATTGTCGCTACCACCACCCTCCCAAAGCCACCACCACTCTCCGGCACAAGCACTCTCTGACACCACCACCACCACTACCACCTACCGCTACCACCTCACCATGGTAACGTGTCGCACAATCACCACCCCAACCCTCAACCACAACCGCGACCAACATCACCGTAGATTTAAGTTTGTATTTTTCCACCAGCTACCACCACCTCTACTGATGCCGCCACCACACTCTATCACCATCATTAACGGCTACTGATGGTGTCACCGCTACCACCACCACACCACCACCTCTACTGATGCCGCCACCACACTCTATCACCACCATTAATGACTACCGGTGGCGTCACCGCCACCACCACCACATCGCTAATCATCACCACTATCACAACCGCCACACCCCGTTGCCATCTATACCAACTACCACAACAACTTATTGCAACAACCAACCGTCAGTAACCACTCAAAATCCACAAAACTAAGCTATTACCACCACCCCCACCTCCGATCTCACCTCTGCCGACTACCGCAAGTCCGCAATCGTTTGTTGCAACGACCGCCGTTCAGAACCACCACTAACCGCCACTAATTTTGTTAAGTGTTTCCTTTACCAACATCGTCATCGTCCCGACCACTGACTATCACCCTAACAGTTTTTGCCACCATCTCCAATCACCACTATGACTTATATTAACCAAGCACCAACAATGGTAATGATAATACTAAAGAATGCTCATTGCAATCCTTTGTATTCTCTTACCCTTACCCTTACCCTTACTCATTCTCCTCAGTTTAACCAAGTGCCCCCTAAGTTATTCTTATAAATATGTGTGAATTCTATTGTAATTTAAACTTTACATCACAAAATTGATGTAATTGGGATTACGTCAAAATGGTGGGCTCAGTGTAATTTAAACAATTACAATTACACCAATTTATCAACCACACAAGTTAAATAATTAAATAATATAATTCTGAGTTACAATTACACTAAATTACATCAAATTCCACCAACCAAACACCCCTTCACATTTTTATAGAAAGGGAAGAAAAAAATGAAAGATAGTAATAAACACAAAAGACTACATTGAAACACATAGATAATACATTATCACGCAATATATAGAGTAGCAAACTCTAATGGACCCAACCCACAAGTCGGGCTTGGACCATATCTATTCTATAACACTCCTTCGCAGTTCGAGCAACAAAATCGCAAAAGCTCAAACTGGAAAAGAAAAGAAAAAAAAGAGAAAAACTAATAAATAAGCAAAACGCGGGAGACTAAAGGTATATCTATATGTCAACGATAACAGACCCAACCTATATCTATCGGTCGAAACGCGACGGACTCAACGTATATCTATCTGCGAAACACGACAGACTCAACCTATATCTATCGACCGAAACGTGGCGGACTCAAGGTATATTTATCTGCGAAACACGACAGACTCAACCTATATCTATCGGCCAAAAACTAAAAGTCGTCTCGGGGCTTGATACCCTAGATTCGACTAACAAACAAAAGTAAAAACAATTTATTTTTTTTAACAAAATACGAATATAAATCTAATGAAAAAAAAACACATTCACCTAAAAAGATACCAACAATGGCAATTGACATAACGTCTCTACTTTCTTTCCTTCCTTCCTATAACCAAAAGCCGAAAGGTTTTTTTTTTGGGTTTTTTTTGTAACGTATTATCATTCTGATTGTTAGAGTCAGGATGATCCAATTCATTAGTAGTGGTTTTATCATCTTCGATATTAGCAATAACATCATCAAAGGTATATGATGTATATTGGATGAAAAAATTATGATGATAGTGGGGTTTTGTATGGGATCGTGTATGAATAGATCATATCAGAGATCTTACGTATGAAGAGATGAAAGTTTTCAGAAAACTAACAGCAGAAATCGATTATGAATCTGAAAGAGATGAAAATTGACTAAATGTAACAACGGAAGTTAACGTGGTTAGGGTTTAAATGATAGATCTTACTTAAAGCTGTGATACCATAAAGAATAGTAATAAACACATAAGTTTACGCTAGCCGGCTACCCGCGCAATGCGGCGGCGGGTAGCCGGTGACTAATTTAGTGGATTTGGCTAAACCATGAAACCACCGTTACAAAAACGAACATCTTTTTTGGACACAACGACAATAAATTTTTTCGACACCTTGTCGGCGACAACGATTGGTGGGTGAGAGAGATGGTTTTGTTTTGCTTATTTTACATCTGTGTTTTAAGATTTTTTGAGACTTTGTATATTAAAAATTTAATTGTTTCTATAATAGGTGTAAGAAAATGGGCTTTAAAAATGTTTATATGAATTAAGTTACAACATGATTTGGATATTTAATTTTTTGTTGTAACTTCTAATTATACTTAAAAACACTTAAATTCTCCGTTACAAATTTATATTTATTTACAATTATTTTTAGACTTTTAATATGCATTAATTTTTTAGCAAAAGATAAATATTATGACCAATTACACTTTTAGTAGCTTTCCGTTACAACTTATGAACAATTAAGTTTTTGAAAGCTACTTTTTATGAAATGCTTTTTAGCATTATGATTTTTAATAAACAAAATTGTTGACCATACCTTTAATATTTTGTGGTTATATAAAAATTAAATTTTATAATTAATTATCACACGTTTTATTTGATGCATCGAAAGCATTTATTTGTGCAATAGCATAGATCTGTAAATGGTCGAGCTTTAGTCGATTGTATATTTTTTTATGAACAAATGTTTGGATAATTTAATTTTTAAGACTTGTAACTATAGACAATGACCTAAATGTTTTATAAAGTGAAAAAAAAGAGATCAGTAAACGAAATTATTGACAAGCATCTGTCTCCAACAATGTAAAATGACAAACACAATGATGTTAAACTTTGAAGAAAATACTTCACTTTTAAGATCAATAGTTGTATTTTTAAGAGGTTATTTTAGATATATTTATCTTTACCAATTTATATGATTGAAAAACATCAAAAATATTTAATAAGAAGCTAAAATATCAAATAAAAAGAGTATAATACTTCACCGTGAGCCCTTATCTTCACCCTCACCTTATCTTCACCCTCAAAAATATTTAATAAGAAGCTAAAATGTCAACAAAACGTATATTCGATTGTTTTACTTTCCACGAACAACTAAACAAAATATAAAGGATAACTTACAACAAAGAACAAATTTTGAATTTTTATTTCTAATCAAATCAAGAATCAATTTATTAACACCAAACCTTCTGGAGAAATCATTTCTGTAATTGTTCTTGACTTCTCACTAACTTTTACGAAAAATCACATGAATCTCGAATAGCATACACATAGGAGGATGCACACACTTTTATTAGAAAAAATTCATGTTTGGTCCCTATCGTTTACACAAAACATCAAGTATGGTCCCTATCTCAAACTAAGTCCGCATATCGTCCCTATCGTTTACACTTTGGATCAAAAATGGTCCCTATCTTGGATGGTCGTTAGTTTTGTCAGTTAAGTCGAATGAGGGGCGGGGTATTTTGGGGTTTTACTTGCTTTGAGTTCATTTAATGCACCCTTTTTTCTCATAAACATCAAACAGTAATAAAAAACCCCCCTTTTTTCTCCAATGGTGATTTCTTTTTCCGATCATGAATACTTTTTCCGATCATCTTTCATATTCTAATCTTTCAACCATTATTTGATTTCATTGCGTCTCGGTTCTTTGAGCTCTCTGTTTTTACCAAATCGATTAGAGTTTTACTGTTTCTTGGATCGCGTTCTATTTCTCTTTTTATAGGGTTATAGTCGTAAGCCTAAGATCATTCTAACACTTATTAATTTTGGTTTCAAGTCTCATTGTTTCTAAAACATATTAGACTCAAATTAGGGCTGGTGGTAGGTTGGATCGAAGTGTGGTTGGATTAGGGTTTATGTGCCACTTAAATATCATCACAAGAAATCACCAGAAAAGTCAACAATCCATGGAATCCCTTCAATTGTGTTTTTTTTAGGGTTTCGCTGTTGAGGAAAGCTGTTAGAGATGTTCGACTAGATAAACACGTAGTAGTGTTTGCCTCGTCGTCCAGAAGGGTTTCATTCGTTAGCATTGAGACTATAGAGGAGACGAATGAGGTAAGAGGAGATGATATAAAGGATATTGATGAATAACATGGTGTGAAATCAGTACCTGTTATTTCAGTTGGTATCGATATGGCTTAGCCTAAAACTTTTGTTTGATCAATGGTGGTGTAATGATGTCGCCTGAATAGATGATGATTTATTTAGGGTGTATTGATCATGGATCAACGAAGGGGATTGTAGGTGTCGTCAGTGGTGGATGACATTGATGTCGCCTGAGTTTAAGTTGTGACGAGCTCAGGTCTGCTCATTTACATTGCTAGATAGAACTGAACCCAAATGGCCAAAGGATCAAGTTAGATACAAGGTGCAGATATAACAGTAGACATGGGATACTTTTCAGCCTCATATATTTATTGCAAACAGTGGGGTATTATACTCATATGGTCAAGTTATCGAACCTTGGGCTGTTGAATGTTTGTCTTTACCGATTGCAAACAGTGGGGTATTGTGTGTGTATTACCTATAATATGTTGTGTTGCAAACAATGTATTGTACAAGGTGGTGGTGGTTCGGTTGTTGAATGTTTATGGTGGAGGTGAGTGTTGCTATATGGTAGTGGTTGGAAGGTGATGATGGTGTAGATGGAAATGATACAGATCTTTTAAGATCTTTGGATCTATATTGAAGATAAATATCATAGATCTGGGTTTAGATGAATTTGTGTGTGAGAGAGAGAGATAGATATAAGAAAGAAAAAAATATTAAAAGAAATAACATTATTTTTATTTAATGAAATCGAGAAGACAAAAATACCCCTTAAATAAGTACATTTAACAGGCAAAACTAACGACTATCCAAGACAGGGACCATTTTTGATCCAAATTATAAACGATAGGGACGATCTGCGGACTTAGTTTGAGATAGGGATCATACTTGATGTTCTGTGTAAATGATAGGGACCAAACATGAAATTTTTTCCTTTTATTATGAAGCTTACGATCCTATAACAGAACCACATATATTCTCTTTAGATTCTCAAATATCATAGTTCACAATATGAAATATGAACTTTAATGATAAAAAATAACATTGAATAAAGTATTACTATAAGAGGTATGTACCTTGGCTTTCTTCAGGGCAAGGATTATTGTCAATTTTTTTTCTTCAAACATATATCACCATATATAAAAAAAACATCACGCGAATAAAAGAGTCGAAAGTTAAAGAACTGAGAGGTTGCCATGTTAGGAAATACCTAAGAAATGAAAAAAAAAATATGAATGGTGTGACCTTTTCATTCATGAGCAACTCAATCTACAATATAGAAAAAAAATTATGTGAGAATATATGAATATAAATTCAAAATCATAAGAGAAATGGTTTTAAATAAGTGAGAGAGGGAAAGGGGATGAGACATGAGGTGTAATTTGTTTGAGATTTTCAACTAAACAAAGGTGTTACACTCCTATTTATAATAATGTTTAGATGAGACGTTACAAATTTTTTAATAGGTTGTGTGAATATTGGTCGGTTACAATTTTATATAATTTAATACATTTATTTTTCATTATGTATGTGATGAAAGCTTAACTTTTTATTTTCTTGAAAAATAACACACTTTCTTATTAAAGAAATGTTAGAGGCTTAAAAAAATTAAGACTTCTAAAAACAGAATGGCTTAAATCTTTTATAAAGTAGTATAGATTGAAACCCGTAAATAATACATTATTATTTCACGCAATATATAAAGTACACCCGACCCGCAAGTTGGGCTTAAGACATATCTATTCTCTAACAAGAAAGCTATTTTACATACGAGTGTGGATAAAATACTTCCATGAGATAACAAAGAACACCAACAACACCACCTTCAAATAAATCTAAACAAATAAAACAACAAAAAACACAGAACACAAGCACATTAAGGATCCAATGTCATCGTCATCTTGTTTGTGTCGTCCAATTGGAACATTTTACACGTCCCCCAACTCACTCTTCACAAACCCAAAACCATACATTTGACCCACCATTTCTTACAAACCACTCCTATTAACAAACGCAACTAAATCATCATCATCATCAACTTCAAACAATGCTCAAGACCATGAGTTTATGAGCATTGATGCACTTAAACGCTTTATCAGACTTAATTTGGGCAACTAGACCGGTTCTTTTCATGTTAGTACTATTTTACATTCGGCTAACTATTTACTTGTCATTTTTTCTAATTATGTCAGCACCCCCATACCGTATGCCCTAATAGCACTGAAGTTCAATATTTGAGAAATATATATAAAAGATTGTATAATCTCACTTATTATAATCAGAAAAACGTTTTAAATCCAAGGGTAATTATGAAACGGATTAAAGGGGTGTCAGGTTTCGGTTGGATTCGCGAATACCGAGACACCAAGTCTCCGTGTGTCTGCTGTTGGCCAACTGTGACCCACACAGGGGCGGCGGTGGCTGTAATGTTTAGGCCGCAACCCAAAAACCCCCAAACAGGGGTATCATGTACTAAAGGGGTGTTTGGTTTGACAAACAACGGGAACAGTAACCAAACAGTGGGAGTAAATAACAAGCAGTGGGAACAATGACAAAACGGGGGGAACAATATACTAAACGGTGGAACAGAAAATAGGACAGTGGGAACCATATGACTAACAGTGGGAAATAAATGAAAACAGTAGCAACTGGCACAAGGCCAGTGGCTACTGTTGGATGACGTCAGCAGCGGGACCATGAAGTGGGCCCGGTTTGGTTTAACCCGAGACATGGGTGTCTCAGGAAATGTTTTTAGCACGGGTTTTCGGGATCACAAGTAATAAAATGCGAGGAATTATTTAAATTAATTAAATTAGTTTATAAGGAAGTTTTATAAATAATTTAATTATATTGTTTGGTTTATTAATTTAATTAGTGAAATTAAATCGATATTGTTTTATTTCTTTTAACAACTTAAAAACACCTGAACTATTAATGATTTAATTTTCTAGAAACTAATTTGGAAATCTTTCTAAATTTAGAAACTTTCTATTTATAGTAGGTTACTATTTATAGTAATATTATTATATTGGAGTACATATTATAAAGTAATCGGGAATACATAGAACACGTTAATCAGTAATAGTATTAGAACAATCAGAATTTACCGGATTATACACAAACAGATTTACAAGAATAAAATAATTCAAACTTAGAACACATAAGAACCAGTAACAGTAAACAGTAATCAGACAACTCATTTCACGTCCCTTATTTATGTAGTATCCGTGAAGTCGGAGTAGATGTTTCAGCTTTCATTCTTATTTCATTACTGGACACGAGGTACAGATTTTCCGTCTTTCAGTAAGGACTTCCTTTCCTATGCATAATTAGGATTCCCCGTCTGCAGCCAAATATTTTTCCCAGTATATGTTATAAGTTTTATCAGTAAACATCTTAATAACTAAGTTAAATTTGCCTGAGCTATATATACAAGCATGACCAGTTATGTACTAGTTACGGAGGTACCGTAACCATGACACTTGAGGCACCGGTTTCGTGACTCCTCTGCGGGGGAGTGATTTCTCGCAGCGTCCATTTTATTTTAGCTTGACCATTTATCAGTATTATCAGCGGGGCGTATGGATGCATCCTAGGTTATCAGTTTACAGCTTATCAAGTGAATGTGGTGTGTGCTCTACCTCCTTCACATTGGAGTTGATCCCTCCACCCAGCACATCAGTAGAGGGAACCCCTCTACAGCATGACGAGGTCACCCTCTATGTATTCATGCAAACGTTGTTACAACACATGACCTATATAAGCTCTTGGCACTTAAAATACAGTAAATACTTGTTTTCAGATCTAACAGTTAATAGTATAGCTTTACCAGTCATAAACCAGACTTTTCAAAAATTACACAGTTTTCCGCTGCAATCTATATATCAGTCTTTACAGCTTCAGTGTTTGTCATCTGTTTTATTTCAGTATTTCTTATCATGCTCTTATATCCGTTCACTGAGCGTTATGCGCAACCGTAGTTTCTTTTCATTTTACAAACGACAGGTACACAGGGACGCTCTTAGGATTCTGAGGGTAGGTACATTTGGATGGAAGCTAACCAGACTCCTTACTTAGTGCATTTCATATATTACTCTGCCTGTTTGAACATTGTTCAATCATTCCTTTCAGTATTTACTTTCATGTTTTGAGCTTATGTTTGGATTACCGATGTTTGATTCCGATATTTCCTTTTATGGTCAGTTAATATTTTAGGACATTTACCTTATATGCTTTGATGACACACCATAAATAAACGTAACGGTACACTTATCCAAGTGGGGTGTTACAAGTGAAGTTAAGTTACATTTTATCTTAGGAAGTGGCAAAAAATTATATGATTTATATCAAGATTGTAAACCTTTTTATTAATCTATGTGTTCCTGTTACTAGTTGATAGATTATGTTTTACTTTAAATCTAATTTCACTAATCACTTCTCCTCGATAGTGCGTGGACGCTCTTCGAGTTTTATAAATTTAAAACTTGTTCTAAAAATCTTTCAAAAGAAAACATGCATCAGCTTCATATGACAATGATTCAGTGTTGCATTATGCATAAAAAACATGAATATTGGCGAAGTGTAAGACTCAAGAGTATAATACATTAACGACATCAATGCTATGTTCCGGGTCCTCAAATGTTGTTCGAATACTGTTAATAAAGGAGTAAATAGGAGTCCAAACATGGTGCAACGACTAGATTTGTGTGTTGTAATTGGATGAAGAAGTCACGTGTATTTAAGCGAACGTTTCAAACTTTTATTGGCCGTTGTATGATGGCGTCAAAGAATTAAACTTATACATTAAATGATCTTTTAACATCTCATATGTATGATTAATCCTATGTTGACTCACACACATGAAAAAAACATGCAACCCTGGACATCATCACACATTTTTTGCCATTAAAACAATATCTTATAAGTGTTAGACTAAGCAAATGCTCGGAGCGGCAAAGCGCGGGTCTTCAAAATCTTGTTAACATTAACTTGATTAATGTTCAAGATTATATATTATTTTTGCTGAGAAAATTTTAACATATACCCAATATTTAGTATTGTAAGATTGATTCACACGACTTATAAGAATAAGAAATATAGATGAATAAGATCAAGATTAAAACTAAGAATGGAATATTAGATTTGATGAAGAAGAACTAGAAAGATACAAGGTAGATGATTCTAGTGAGAGAAACTAAGGAGAGTTTCTCTCTCTAAAACAAGAAGAAGAGAAAAGATACAATGGGAGACACACACACAAATGAGGATGGTTATGCCTTTTATACTAAGGCTTACATGAATAGGAGGCCTTCCTCATTTGTGTGTTCGGGACTAATTCCCGTTTCATGCATAGTAATGACATAGAACTCTCGACACTGTTGAATAGCATTTTCCACGAGCTTCGCAACGGTATATTATATGACCATCACTTTAAATACTTCTAACAATCTCCCCCTAAGTGGTGGTCATGTATTATGTGACTTCACTTCTTTGTTGTTGCAGATTTTGAAGCTCGTTGTCTTGAGAGTTCTTTCATCGATCCTTTCATGACTTGTGATCTTGGATCTTTGATCTTTTCCTTGACTTGATCTTGAAGCTTTGCCAGCTTGTGTTCTTGTGTCTTTCTCCACATACTCATGTTTTGTGTTGACTTGAAAGCTTGTAAACAAACTCCCTTGATCATCAGAGTAGCGGAAGTCTTTGTCTTTAGATGTTCTTGAGCTTTCTTCAATAATCCTGAATATGTGGCCTTGAATTGCGACTCTTGAGATAACGCCACGTTTGCATTCCACCGGTTTCCCGTTATACAGTACGAATACTGTACCTGTGATCAGGTAAGATCAAAGAACTTCCTTGACAGGATTTCCAGCTGTGGTAGCCGTTCTCAATACTTGAATATATCGAAAGATAACTCAAAGTAAGGAGTGAATCATGCAGTTCCATTCTGCTGATTAAGTCGTCGATTCACTTTCCTGGAACAAGTCTGAATCATTTAAGAATCAAACCATCGTTGCTTTCCAGTTGACACAAGTTTGATTCATATAGAATCGCACAAGTTACCTACCGCAGTGCTGTTTGATGATGACACTGGAAGGATTTCCATTCGTCACTGTAAATACTGAAAAGTATTACTCTGAATGTTCTAGCAAGATCATAAAGATATTGCGTCGAGACCTGGAACGAGTTTGAATCAATTAAGAATCAAACCACTGTTGCTTTCCAGTTAACATATGTTTAATTCAAGTGAATCTTACATATGACCTACCGCAGTGCTGTTTGATGTTAACACTAGAAGGATTTCCATTCATCACTGTGAATACTAAAGAGTATCACTCTGAATGTTCTAGCAATACCACAAGGATAGAGCGTAGGACTCTGTAAATCATCGCTTGTGTTCTAATGATGAACAACAATTGATCTATGGAATAAGTGTCCTAATGAGATTTTTGATGAATCTCGTTGGCTCTAGACTCTATAAGTGCACGTTTATTTGGTGATCGGAGGCTGGAGCAGACTGCCACCTATTCAATATCTACAATCTCGGAGTGAGAAAGTTGATAGAAATGAGTTGAACTCCGTGACAATAAAACAAACTTCTTTTGAGAGAAGCTTGAGTAGGCTGGGAAGGGTTGTGCATTGCATCACTGGGTCCATGATGCTTTGTCTTCAGTATCAGAAATCATCAAAGTGATTCTGATAATAGATGTATTGACCCGGTTTCTGCCTAAGTTGTATGGAGGGCTTCTTTCTTTACACCCTTTATCCTTACATTTCTTTTTCATTCTTCAACCCCTTCAATGCTTACCAAGACGTCATAACTAACACCTTGTTGTGATTGTTCCAGTGCTAGCTTAAGTCATTAGTCGGCATTATTCCCGTACACTCAACTACTCCATCTTTCCTAAGGACTTCTAAGTTCTAATGGATTGTCCCTGGGAAGATCCCTCCGGTTCTGGTTGGATCATAGGATGAATACCTAACCACCTTTTGACACCAATACCATCGTGAATTTATGTGTTGAAGGGTATAGATATCGTAACCAGAAAAATCATTTGAAAAATCATTTGAAAGTTTTCTATATCACCAAAAACGCCCCCCCTACATATGTGCATCATAAAAAGGAGATATTTTTGCACATATTAGGAAGAGAAAGCACTTATATCAAAGATCTTATTCAAGATAACACATTTTAATCACTATTCTCCCCCTCAAAAATTGCATGAAATTGAAATTTTTGTGAAACTAGTGATGAAACATGGAGAGAATAATGTGTCATGAAACTTTGGAACAAATGTTTATGAAATCATTATACTCCCCCTTGAAAAGAGATTCTATTTAAATAGGGGAGTATATGAGCAAATTGTTTTGAAATACCTTGAAAAATTGTGCTCAAAAGTCCGTGAAAATTGGGTTCATGAGCTTAAAACTTTGAATGTTTTGATAAAAGCTCATGACCGAGAAAAGCGAATTTCTCGTTGTTGAGGATAAGTCAACGACTTTCCTTTCTATTGGGGACCGGGTTATAGTCTGACATGTGACTATAAGCCATTATGTTGAGCTCAAAACGTTGAATGTTTTGTGACAAGCTCAACCCGAGATAGATTGCTCTACTCGTTATTAGGATAAGTTATCTTTAAAGATACACTCGCCTTTATTTGAAGTTCGAGTTACAGTCTGACATTTAACTGTAAGTCGTTTACATGAGCTTAAAACATGGAATGTTTTTATCGGAAGCTCATGACCGAGAAAAATGAATTTCTCGTTGTTAAGGATAAGTTATCATCCGTGATCAACTTTCCTTTATTTGAGGCACGAGTCACAATCTGAGGTAATTGCAAATCATTTGAAGAAAGAGGAAATGACATGTTTTGAAAAACATTTAAACTCTCATTCGAACTTTATGTACGTACCCGTGTCGTTTTTGAACAACATTTCTAAGTGCGTCCATATTATCGATGCTGAGAGACATGTCGAAGAAGAATATTTTTTGGTATTTTTGAAAAAATTTCACATTTTTTATTTTGTTTTTATAAGTTTTATATTTTTGTATTTTGATTTTCAATGTTTTCGAAAATAATCCAAAATAGACCTTTGTACAACAGAAGAAGGTGATGTCGAATGTACAGAATTGGAACCCTTTGAAGAAATGGATTCAGAATCCGCTGAAGTACCTGCAATGACAGAAGAAGAATTTGCACAAATACTAGTGTTAGGAGTAACAAATGCATTTTCTACATTCAAGACACTCGCATTAGTGCTGGAGCAGGTGTCATCACTCTTCTTGATGGGAATCCACTTAAGACCGACTTCCTTAAAGATCCTACCCGTGGGTTTCCACTGAAGACTAGATCTAGGATTAGTGTTCTCTTGCACATCAGAAGACTTCTTTGGAGAGAAACTAGGTCCTGCATTGATCCGCCTTGAGGATTTATTGACATTGCTTTTCTTTGTGACGGGTGGGAATCTCCTTGTTGGCTTATGGGATTCTGCATTCTTTCTCTGTGTGAAAGCACGAGAGTTTACCTCATAGAGGTATTGCAGAATGCAATGAGCATGATTTCCATGGTTAATGCCCTTTTTGCACGTGGGGCATACAGTGAGTTTGGGATTCTCGAAAGGTCTTGCGTACCTAGGGTTTGCTGACCGTTCAGGCACTATGTTCGAAACACGGCTACCTATTGGTGATTGCCAATTCCTAGGTTGTTGGGAAGGGGTCCTAGGTTTTGGTTGATTACCATTAGGTGTGTGTTGAACTCTAGCGGTTGTTGGTTTACTAGGTTTTGAATACACATGGTTTACTTTCTGAATGTTCCCTTTTTGCTTACCATCCCCTAGGTTTTTGGTTTGACCAACGTCATTTGAACCATTAGATTCCTTTGTGGGCGTAAGAGTCACACACTTGGGATTACTCTTAGGAGTAGTGCAAGGTGCATTCACAGAGTTGTGTTTAGCAAGAGTGGGTTTTCTAAATGGAGGAACATAGAGTGAGATGGCTGGTTTTGGTACAGTCGATGGCACATCGGTATTAGGAGGTAACCTAGAAACATTAGAAGGCGGTTTTCCTAAGATAGATGGCTTTGGTACTTTGTACGCATTGGGTTGTCTAACAACTGATTTTACAACCTTAGCTTCCACAGTTTTCCCACCCATCTTTCCAACAAGTTTCTGCAACTCAACAATCGCGATGTCTTTGTCTTGCAACTGAGCTTTCAGATCAGAAATATCCTTACTCTTTTCATTCAATTCACGAAATGATTCAGAGAGTTTTACTTGTAAATTATTGTCATCAGGAACTTTTCCAACTTTGGTTTGCAAAGCAAGTTCAAGAGAATGATAATGTTTCTGAAGAAAATCATATCGGTGTTGAAGAATCGTGAACTCTTTTTGATTAACATTTGTTGAAGGCTCATTGTCGCGACATTCACCTCCTAACTGAGCTCGTAGCTGTTCGATTGTTTGTTGCAGTTCATTGTAAGCTTTATCATACGAGAGTTTGTCATCCTTACATTCATCACATTTTTTGACATATTTATTCCAAAGATCGGTGAATTCGTTGTCCTTCTTGATGACATAAGACTCCATTTTCTCTTTCGTACGATGAAGCTCATTTTGGAGGGTTTCATTGTCTGACACAGAGATGTTTACCGCAACGGGGTTACTATCAACACAATCACCACTGTCACTTGCTTTCGAGAGACATGCAAGGTCGCTTTCCAAAACTTTAATTTTATCAAGAGATTCATCAGCCTCCTTCGCCAAAGATTTGAAGTCTTCAACAAATTTGGCTAGTTCTTTTAGAAAAGCGTTCTCAAGATTGCCTATCCTCGCATCAACTTGATTAATAATCGGATTGATTTCTGTATGAAGCACTTTTTGTAACTCGACATGAACGGGTGATGTAAAGTTTCCTCCAGTCATTTTGGCGTTAACAACCCGTTTGAGAATGACAAAATTATCTTTGAGCTCGTTTAGATACCTACGTGTGATACTCGGTTTCGGAGGGTCATCAGACAATTCCGCACTAGGTAGCAAAAGCATTTCAGAACTCGTTTTAGACCGAACAAAAACAGTTGGAGGATTAACTTTCGGATAATAAACAGGTGTCACTTCTTTGTTAAGCTTTTGCATTTTTAAACGAGTCTCTACAGCAAGTTCGGTAGTTTCCTCAGAATCATGCACAGTAGGAGGATCATGCTCATTAGACAAGAGCACACTACCATTATATAAGGTTTCATTTGTGGCCTGAACTTGCTTAAGGTATCCTGGATTAGGAGGAAGGGGACAACCTAAGGCCAATTTGTATCGAGTGTAGTTTATCTCATTCACTTTTGGTGCGAGCATATTTATTGTTTGCATAGTTTGGCCACGTTTTACCAAAAGGTTGTCTAATTCCCTAATCATATCCTGAGCTTTGCAAAAATCCTCAAGAAGCCCATCTTCTCGAATTTTGAAATCATGTTTCAGCTTTTTTCGTTCTTCTTTTAACTCCAAAATGGTAGATTTTTCAGTTGAAAGCTGTTTGTTAAGAGATGTGATTTCATCATTCAATTCGCTTATCTTTTTAGCACTACTCAAATGTAAGGCATTTAATTTCTTAGTGGTGCATTTTTCTTGATAAACCGATGTAGCATGGGCTTGTTCAAGTTCCTTGATTTTAGCATGATGAATCTCAAAACTTTTCTCCCGTTCCTTATATCCCGCAAGCTCAGTGGTCAATTTGGCATTAGTTTCTCTGAACTTATTATTAACCACATTCGCATGAGCAACATCCTTGGCAAGCTTATCAAATAATGATTTATAATACGCATGCGTCTCGTCAGGAAGGGTTGTAGATTGGGCAACTTGATCCCCACTAAGGTGCACACTGGGTGCATTAGAAATAATATTGCTATTATTCGTTTGAACCCCGTGTGTCTCAGTGGAAGGCTCAAGTGACTCAGTATACTCTTCCTCCTGGTTAGACATATTATATAACTCATTAGCATTGAGACGTAGGTGTACCTCAGAGGAACCGTCTGAATCATACACAGGAGCTCTGTCAGGTTGAACTACCGATGTGGATGATTGTTGCGAATTAGCCATCAAGATGGAGTCGGGAGTCACCTCTTCTGCCTCATCATATGCTGCTGCAGATGCCATGATATCAAACTCTTCAGCTAGAAGTGGAATTCCTGCTTCTTCCTTTTGTGCTATAAGAAGCTGAGACTGGAGATGGGCAACATTCCTCTTCTTTCTTACATGTCTATCACGATGCTCAAAACCCGCAACATCACTATCTTGTTGATAACTCATAGTAGAAGTCGTGTGAAAAACAGGATCTCAATTCGTAGAAAGCGTGTGTTGGGGTGTCAACAAAATCAAAGTTTGCCAAAAATTTCCAGCCCGACAAAAAAATTCCTCAGTCCGACAAAACGGTAATCCGAAAAAATTTTGAAACACTAAAATGTGAAATCGAGTTAGAAATAGCCAATAACTAGTAGGGAAAAAAACTTGAAAAAATAAATTTTTAATGAAAAATAAAACCTAAAAATTTGAAATTTGGCCTAAAAATTTGAATTTTGGTCCGAAAATTTGAATTTTTGGTCGAAAATTTTTTCGCATTGCCAAAATTTGAAATTGAAGCTTAAATGGCCTAAAAATGGTCTAGGAAAAATTAAATTTTACTATGATTTTCCCGCCAAAAAACTCTTTTTTTTTTTTTTTTTTTTTTTTAATCTTCGTGTAAACTATGTTCCGAGACTAGTCTAGATAGTGGCTAAGACTAAAAATTACTCAAACAAAATTTCCATCGGAATGCCCATCGGAATATTCTATCGGAATGTCCTACGATCGGAATGTCCTTCTATCGGAATCCTAGATCGCAATGATGACCTGTCGGAATGATTTCAGATCGGAATCTTCAGATCGGAATAATTTCAGATCGGAATATGTTCAGATCGGAATAACTTCAGATCGGAATATGTTCAGATCGGAATGTGGCTAAAAACAATTTGGCAGAGTAATGTCTCAAAGTTCCTTAAAAACCGTCGGAATCCCAGATCGCAAAGAACGATCGGAATGTCCAGATCGGAATAAGGTATCGAAATCTTTAGATCGCAAAGTAGAACCTAGAGGTTATTGCGATCTGGCCACACTCCCTTTGTACTTTCCGATGGTGAAACTTGCAAGAATTTCGGAAAGATGAAAAAACAAGAAATTTCTCAACTTTTGATCCAAAAGACTTGTTTTTAAGCCAAAACCAAGATGCCCAAATCACTACTACACGATTAAGGAAGGTATACGACTTGAAGAACACCAACGAGCTATCCACGAATCCCTTGGCGAATGATACCACTTGTAAGATTGATTCACACGACTTATAAGAATAAGAAATATAGATGAATAAGATCAAGATTAAAACTAAGAATGGAATATTAGATTTGATGAAGAAGAACTAGAAAGATACAAGGTAGATGATTCTAGTGAGAGAAACTAAGGAGAGTTTCTCTCTCTAAAACAAGAAGAAGAGAAAAGATACAATGGGAGACACACACACAAATGAGGATGGTTATGCCTTTTATACTAAGGCTTACATGAATAGGAGGCCTTCCTCATTTGTGTGTTCGGGACTAATTCCCGTTTCATGCATAGTAATGACATAGAACTCTCGACACTGTTGAATAGCATTTTCCACGAGCTTCGCAACGGTATATTATATGACCATCACTTTAAATACTTCTAACAAGTATAATTTAAATTAACCAGTCTTAACCAATCTTAACCATTCATCTTTTTTCTCTAATAAAAAAACCACTTTAAGTCTTTTCTTTTAGATTAAATATCTCACAAAACGTTAAACATTACGTAAACTGAAACATACCATGCAGTACAAGTCTCCAAAAAGATTTCAAAAAGGAAGGCCAATACAAATCTTCAATTGGGAATGCAATAATGGGAGAGCTGGGTTGTTCGACATGCGGTTGTGATGACGAACCACGACCATGGGTTTGCGAAACGTAGTTCTGATGGGAAAATGGAAAAGCGAGTGTTTGTGAGCAAAAATCTCGAAACATGTGTGTTTGGAAGTATTGAGTAAACTTATACGGGTTGGGGTATGGTTCTGATAGGTGTGTAAACACCCATCCTTTTACCACTTATTTCTGGCTAAAACAAGACCAAAACACGTATTTAATGTCATTTGTTTGGAATTATGCGTGGTTTTTGTGTTTAATGTGTTTTCAGAGCCAACCGGATGAATATTGAAGAAAACATGGGATTGCACGGGTTTTTTGTCCAAGAGATGCAAAAGAGTTGAAGTCAATGGGCCTATTTGAAGATTTATCGAAGAAAAGGACCAAAGATAGAAGATTTACATATGTCGAAGAAACTCAAGTCTATTTAACGAAGAAATTAAAAGACGAGTTGAATTTAATCGTCGACAAATCCCGAATCAGAATCGAAAACGTCAACTTTTCTGAAAAAGACGAGAAGACAAGAATAAAGGGAGAAAGCCCACTCACCAACCAACCACTTAGCCTATATAAGGGAATCACCCTCACAATTTTTGGCATCTAGTTTTTCTTTCAGTTACACTCTTCCTAGTTCGTAGGAAACCATCTCCCTTAAGGAGTGGTTTTTCATCTTCTTTGATTTTGTTCTTTAATCTTGTAAGTTTGATCCTTTCCTTTTGTTTACTGAATCTTGATTATCAATATAAGTTTTCCTTTAAACTTTTCATTCCTCTTGTTCATCATCTTCTTTTATTCAAAGTATTTAAGTTCTTATTTAGTTGGTTTGATCTTCAAAAGTTGTTGATTTTGTGTTTTTATGATTGGGATTTGATCCTTATAGTTAATAGATGATTTGTGGTTAATTTGGTTAAAACGTTTTTGTTTATTTGGATCGATTGGGTAAAAAGTCGCGTCCCCTGTTTTTCTACTGTTTCTGTTCTTCATCCCAGCATCATTCCGAATAGTCTCATTGTTTCTCCTCTTGTTCGGAATATTGGTATATTCCGGATAGGCTTGTTACCTTGTTCCTTTACGCGGAATATTTATTATTCCGCATTGCACTAGTATTCCGCATGACTTAATTTTTCCGCATAGAATAAGTTATTCCGAGTAACCATCGTATTCCGCATAGCCTCCTTTTCCGATTAGTACTTTTATTCCGCATGGTCTCTTTATTCAGAATAGTCTTACATTCCGCATGGTCAATATATTCCGCATAGGCTTTGATATTCCGAGTAAAGTCATTTATTCCGCATGGTGTTAACATTCCGGATAGAACCCATTAATCCGAGTAGCCGACATTCCGAATAGCAGCTTTTATTCCGCATAGGTCATTTATTCCGCGTAGAACTTTTATTCCGAGTAGAAGGTTTATTCCGGATCATCATTTATTCCGCATAGAGCAAGTTTTCAGTAAGGACATTTCTCTGTTTAATCATTTTATTTAAATTCAAGTTTAATTTCATTCACTGCTTTTGGTTTAAATCTTTATTTACTTCTTTTACTTATCTTTTAAATAGATTAGAAAACCAAACCCACTATTTGTCACCAAGAACAAATCATTCCACTTTGAGCTGTGATCAATTCGAGGAGATACCGAGAACTTAATCTGAACCATAGAAAATCTCTTGTATCAAATGGCGCCGCTGCCGGCTCTTCTCATTAAGATCAACAGTTTTCTGTGAGAACTTGGATTTTGGGATCCGTTCCCCGTGAACGTTACTTTTTCATAAAAAATTTCAAAAATCCTAAAAAATATAAAATTTTCAAAAATGCTAAAAATTAAAAAACATAAAAACCAAAAATATTTTTGCTTTGTTTTTGCCTTGTTAGTTCTTTTGCAGGTGCATGCGTACACGATCAACATCTTATCAAGAGCCCGAGCCTCTCGAAGGCTTAGACATGGCCGGTGTACAAAACAACAATAATATCCCACCTCAAAACAATAATAATAACAATAACAACCCACCTTTCAACAACAATAATAACAACCAAAATGAGCCTCTACCAGACAATCGGTCGATGATTAAACTTCTGCAAGCCCATGTAGATGGCAACAATGATCCCATTGTCATACCAGCGATTGCAGCCAACAATTTTGAGCTCAAATCCGGCTTTATCCAGATGGTTTCTGCTCAACCATTCTTGGGGCGTACCATTGATGATCCGCATGACCACATCAAGAGATTCTTGCAACTCACCAATACAGTCAAATTCAATGGTGTTCCACAAGAGGTAATCCGTTTACAACTTTTTCCCTTTTCTTTAGAGGGACAAGCCCGGCATTGGCTTGCTAAGGAACCACCACAAAATATTCTTTCGTGGACGGATTTGGAGACCAAGTTTATCAATTACTTTTTCCCACCCTCTCGTACTACCGCTTTGCGGAATGAAATTATAAATTTTGAACAAAAGTACGATGAGTCGTTTAGTGAATCTTGGGACCGTTTCAAAGACCTTTTAATAAAATGCCCACAACATGGTTTTACCAAAGTGCATCAAATTAACACTTTTTATAATGGTTTACACATGAATGACCAAGATTCACTAAACAGTGCCTCGGGGGGTAATCTTTTGGCTAAGACTTCCAATGATGCTTGGGATATCATTGAGAATAAGTCTCGTGTGCAAACCAAGAGTGTTCGGACCAATGTCGCTAGTGCTAGTACTAGTGACAGCGACAAGCGACTTGACAAAATCACTGCGCTTCTTGAATCGCTTGCTACCCAAACCGCCAGCAACACCAACAGCATCAACGCTAGAAACGCTAAAGACGCTCAAGTCAATGCTGTTAGCCAACCATGTGAGATATGCGGGGGTCCTCACTCTTACACCACTTGTACTGCCACTCAAGACTACCCTTCTGAGAATGTGAATGCAGCATACGACACCTATCCTCAACCTGCTTATCAAGCTCGACCTCAAGGTGACCGCAACTTGCTTAGCTACCGCTCTAACAACTATCTCTCACCACCTGGTTTTCCTCCTAATAACCCTAACCAACAACAAAACCTCAATCGCCCTCCTCAACAACAACAACAACCTCGTGGACCATACATACCACCTCACAAACAACAACAACCACCGTAAAGAAATAACCAAGTTTACCAGCAACCTGCTTATCAACCACCCGCATACAATGCTCCTCCCAACCAACCCACCGCTTTACACCAAGAAGTGGAAACCTACATGAGGACTAACGATGTGATCGTGGGAAATCTTCAGCGGGAAGTACTCAATTTGAAAGCAGACCTGGTAAAACAAGGGAACGATCTGAGAGCCGACATGAGAAACACTTTGGATAGTCAAACGAATGACTTAAAGAACATGATGGCTAGTTTCTTCCAAGGTAATCAACCCTCTTCTTCGGGTACTCTTCCGAGTAACACCGTTGCGAATCCAAGAGGGGAGATGAAAGCAATCACCACTCGCAGTGGCAAAGGTACCAAGGAACCCGAGCTTCCTATACCTCCATCGATGATTGTGACTAAGGAGAATGAGTCACCTGCTCTTATTCCTCATCCTTCTCCTTCCCCAATTTCCCCACCTCTTACTTCTACCCCTCCTCCACCCAAGGATGTGAGTGATCCTTCGATCCCAAAGCCTTTCTCTTCCTCCGAAATACCTTATCCCTCAAGGTTGAGGAAAGAGAAGCTCAAAAGCAAGGACGATATTCAGGTTTCGAACTTTCTTAAAATGTTTAAACAACTGAATTTCGATATCTCCTTCGCTGAGGCTCTCGCTCACATGCCTAAGTACGCGAAAATGTTCAAAGATCTTCTTAGTGACAAGGAGAAGCTTCTTGATATTGCTAACACCCAACTTAATGAGAATTGCTCTGCAGTGCTCTTAAGGAAATTGCCAACCAAGCTTGGTGATCCGTGTCGTTTTTTAATCCCTTGTAACTTCCCGGGAGTAGAGAATTGCATGGCCCTAGCCGATCTAGGTGCCAGTATTAACTTAATGCCCTTAAGCGTTTGGAAGCAATTATCTCTCCCTGAGCTAGTCCCCACCAAAATGACTTTGGAATTAGCTAACCGTACGGTTGCTTATCCAGTGGGGATCGCCGAAGACGTCTTTGTAGGAGTCGACAAATTCACTTTTCCTGCCGATTTCGTCGTCGTCGACTACGAGCTGGACCCTCGTGTGCCACTAATTGTTGGTCGTCCATTCTTGAGGACCGGTCGCACTCTCATCGATGTTGAAGCCGGTGAACTTATCATGAGAGTGGGTGACGATAAAATCGTCTTCAACATGGGAAAGTTGTCTAAACAACCTTATTCATACGAGAGTGTTAATTGTATTGACGTTCTGGATGAGGCTTGTGAAGAACACTTTATTGATGCTTGTAAAAATATTCCTACCTCTCTTCCCAATGTTGAGACCGTTTCCTCTATTGATTCATCACTGTCTCTATTTGGAGAAAGTGATTTGTTTTGGAAAGATCTTGAAGCCACCATGGGAGATGTGAACTTAGCAAATGACGATTCTCCCACCAATGGGGATGAAGACATGCATTTCTTTGAAAACCTTCTCAACGAAGACAATCTTTCTCCACCATCTCCCACGGTTATTGCTATCGATGCTCCGACTTTGAAAACGCCTCCCATCGACAATCCTCCGGATTTAGAACTTAAGGAGTTGCCGCCTCATCTCGAGTACGTGTTCCTTGAAGAAGAGAAGAAGTCGCCCGTCATCATCGCGAAGGACTTAAAAGAAGAAGAGAAATCTCGCCTCATCACCGTGCTTAAAGATCATAAGAAGGCACTTGCTTGGAAAATTTCCGACATCCGCGGAATTGATCCGAACTTTTGTACTCACAAGATTCTCATGGAAGATGACTTTAAACCCACAATCTAGAGCCAAAGAAGGGTTAATCCTAAAATTCATGACGTCATCAAACAAGAGGTTATCAAACTTCTAGATGCCGGCTTGATTTACCCTATTTCGGATTCGCCGTGGGTAAGTCCCGTCCATTGTGTCCCCAAGAAGGGCGGAATCACCGTTGTTCCCAATGAACACAACGAGTTGATTCCCACTCGTCTCGTTACTGGGTGGAGAGTTTGTATTGATTATCACAAGCTCAATGATGCCACGAGAAAAGATCACTTTCCTCTTCCTTTCATGGATCAATTGCTCGAGCGTCTAGCTGGTAATGACTATTACTGCTTCTTAGACGGTTTCTCCGGGTATTTTCAAATTCCCATCGATCCCAAGGACCAAGAAAAGACCACATTCACTTGTCCCTATGGAACATTTGCTTACAAACGTATGCCTTTTGGTTTATGCAATGCTCCTGGGACGTTCCAAAGGTGTATGATGGCTATCTTCCATGACATGGTGGAAGACACTATGGAAGTATTCATGGATGATTTCTCGGTTTATGGCGACTCTTTCTCTGCTTGCCTTGCCAATTTAGAACGTATGCTGAAGCGGTGTGAAGACACTCGCCTTGTTCTTAATTGGGAAAAATGCCATTTCATGGTAAAAGAAGGCACCGTGCTAGGACACAAGATCTCCAAAGCCGGTCTTGAAGTAGACCGTGCTAAAGTCGATGTTATCGCTAAGTTGCCTCCACCTTCAACCGTGAAGGGTGTGAGAAGTTTCCTGGGTCATGCGGGCTTCTACCGTCGATTCATCAAAGATTTTTCTCAAATCGCTCGCCCGATGACCCACCTCTTGGAAAAAGATACTCCTTTTATCTTTTCCAAAGAGTGTCTTGAAGCCTTCAACTCGCTTAAGGATAAGCTAACTAAGGCACCCGTCTTGGTTACCCCTAATTGGGAGCTTCCTTTTGAGTTGATGTGCGATGCTAGCGACTTTGCTATTGGAGCGGTTTTGGGCCAAAGAGTGAATAAACACTTCCAACCAATCCACTATGCTAGCAAGACAATGACGGGGGCTCAATTGCATTACACGACAACCGAAAAAAAGCTTTTAGCTGTTGTCTATGCTTGTAACATCCCGCCTACTCAGACCACAATATTGTCCGCTTTGCCCGCAGGTTCACGGCTTTGCTTTGTGGCCCTCTTGTGAAGACTTCCCGGCAGGTCACCCAAGCCAGTACTACTCTTCCATGAGCACGCTTAACTGTCAGTTCCTAAGAACCCCACTTGCAGTAGACCACAAAACGCGTTGTGTCATGAGAAGACGATTGTTATCTTATGAACCATGGATCTCTCCTGGCCACAGCCGATGTGAGATTTGCCTGGGGTGTCACAATCACCCCCCCTTCGGGACTCATCGTCCTCGATGAGGTTTGCCCCACCATCCCGAACGGCTCAGGAGTGGCTCTGATACCACTTGTAACATCCCGCCTACTCAGACCACAATATTGTCCGCTTTGCCCGCAGGCTCACGGCTTTGCTTTGTGGCCCTCTTGTGAAGACTTCCCGGCAGGTCACCCAAGCCAGTACTACTCTTCCATGAGCACGCTTAACTGCCAGTTCCTAAGAACCCCACTTGCAGTAGACCACAAAACGCGTTGTGTCATGAGAAGGCGATTGTTATCTTATGAACCATGGATCTCTCCTGCCCACAGCCGATGTGGGATTTGCCTGGGGTGTCACAATGCTTTTGAAAAGTTCCGCCCCTATCTTGTCCTTTCCACCACAATCGTTTACACCGATCATTCCGCGTTGAAGTACTTGTTAACAAAGCAAGATTCCAAACCAAGACTTCTTCGCTGGGTTTTGCTACTCCAAGAATTTAAAATCGAAAGTCGCGATAAAAAAGGAGCTGAAAACCTAGCCGCGGATCATCTCAGCAGACTTGAGGATCCTTACCAGGGGAATCATCCGAACAAAGAGATCAATGATTCTTTCCCCTTGGAGACCTTAATGTCTATCAATTCGAATTTTGATGAAACCCCGTGGTTTGCGGATATTGCAAACTACTTAGCGGGTGGAATTCTAAAGGAAGGGTTCACATCCCAACAAAAGAAAAAGTTCTTTAAAGATGTTGAACATTATTTCTGGGACGACCCTTACTTATTCAAACAATGTGCCGACTTGATTATTCGCCGATGTGTTGATGGACCGGCAGCTTTAGAAATCCTTGACGCTTGCCACAAAGGACCCACCGGTGGTCACTTTGGTCCCAACTACACCGCCAAAAAAGTGTTTGACTCGGGATTTTATTGGCCCACCATCTATTGTGACACTCACGAGATGGTTAAACATTGTGATGCTTGCCAAAAACAAGGCAAGATCACACATAAAGACGAGATGCCTCAGAATTTCATTCAGGAATGTGAAATCTTTGATGTTTGGGGTATCGACTTTATGGGGCCATTCCCTTCTTCTAAAGGAAACAAATACATCCTTGTAGCCGTTGACTACGTCTCCAAATGGGTGGAAGCCAAAGCTTTACCCACTAATGACGCAAAGGTGGTTTGTAACTTTTTGAAATCATTGTTCGCTAGATTCGGTGTGCCTCGTGCCATTATTAGTGATCGCGGGACTCATTTTTGCAATGACCAATTTGCTAGAGTCATGGCTAAGTACGGTGTAAATCATCGTCTTTCCACCGCTTACCACCCACAAACCAATGGCCAGGCTGAAATATCCAACCGGGGATTAAAGCGAATTCTGGAAAGAACCGTGGGAGAGCATCGTGCCTCATGGGCTGATAAACTTGATGATGCTTTGTGGGCTTTTCGTACTGCATACAAGACTCCGATTGGTTGTACACCATATCGTCTCGTGTACGGGAAAGCGTGCCACCTCCCCATTGAGTTGGAGCACAAGGCTTACTGGGCCTTGAAGTGGGCTAATTTTGATATCAACAAAGCCGGTGACCTACGCAAGATCCAACTCAATGAGCTGAATGAACTTCGGAATGAGGCTTATGAAAATTCTTTGATCTACAAGGAGAAGACTAAGCTCATTCACGACTCTAAGATTAAGAACCGAGAGTTCCAAGTTGGAGACAAAGTGTTACTCTTTAACTCTCGGTTGAAAATCTTTTCGGGCAAGCTGAAATCTCGTTGGTCCGGCCCATTCACCGTTGCCCAAATTTTTCCATATGGTACTCTCGAGCTCGCTCAACCTAATGGACCTAATTTTAAGGTGGATGGCCAACGAGTGAAGTTGTACTTTGGTGAGGACATCTCTCATGAGATGATTCCATCCCTCACCACGTTCCCCATGAACTAATTTTGGGTTGAGTCAGGCTCGTGACTCGGTTATCAAAAACAAGCGCTCCTCGGGAGGCAGCCCGAGTATCTATCCTTTTATGCTTTAACCTCCTAAGTGTAGGGGGACCTCTATAGGTTCTTTGTGTTTGTGTGGTGATATGATTACAGGGACGAATGCACTCTTGGAATCTTTGAAGAACCGTGCTCCCGTGTTATCCGAAATCCGGTTCTATCTCTCAACTATCGTGATTCAATTTTCTTCATACTCACATTTGAAATTGATCACTTTAGTCGTCTCTTCCTTAACTTGAGTTAACCAACGTGCACAATGTCATAAGTGTAGGGGAGACTTTTCCCACATGCTTAAACATTGAGGACAATGTTTATCTTAAGTGTAGGGGGACTTCTATCGAAGTTTTAATTGGACTTTTCCATGAAAATGCATTCATTTAACCGTAAAATCATCTTTTTCAACATTTTTCAAATTTTTTATTAACTTTGGCCATTTAGTCGTAATTTTAAATTTTTATCGTTGCTTTCGTATGTATATATCTCGCAATAAAGTCAAAAATATTAATAAAGTGGTGTAGCTAGTTTAGAAATCTTTGATATATTAGGCCCGTTGCGTTTATTTTGACTCAACCCGAATAGACTTATCCAAGTTTATTCTAGCTAGTATCCTTAACCATGTAGACCTTAATTGGTTTATTAGGCTAAGTATCCACGAGTCTCATTACTTGAGATTTTAAATTGTGGAGGACGAGAAATGATAGAGTCAATTATAAGTCGGTATTCGTGCACTAGCTCACTTGGTGTAATTATTTGCCTACTCTCCCATCACTTGCTAACAATTTATCTGCAATAAGTAAGGTCGTACGATTTGAAAGGTTACTTAGCTTCTAGCCCAAGATCGTTTAAAAGTTGCTCGGTAATGATAAGAGTTCATAGCCAAGGCATAACTTATGAAGCGGGGCGCGAAGATTGGCGAGTCCGAAAAGGCCCTAACAAGGCATGAGGATTCCATTTTATTGCTGAAGATCCAAAAGTGATGTGAAAAGCATTATTCCCAAAATCAATATGAAGGATCAAGATTCACGACGAAAAGCAATCAACTCCCATAAAGATCATGGAGAAGTCTATCCGAAAATACCCTAACAAGGTATGAGGATAAATAGATCCAAGTCCGAAAAGGAGGCGGATCGTTGTATCTCAAAATCCCAATTAGAGATTGAAGAAATAATCATGAAGTCGTGGTCAACCAAGTTGGAGTACCCCTCAAAAGTCTCCAAGTGAAGAAACTCTATAACGAAGAGAAGACCATTATCTCAAGAACGTCTCTCGAAGATATGAAGTATGAAGAACATGCCAAATATCGGCCCGAGAAAGGTCTCAAATCGTGAACCGAGTTATGCCAAGATATGAACTTTTTGATATCTTGAGAAGCAGTTTTAAGAGATTTTGACCTTTAGCTAACTATTGATCAAATCGTCCTACTTTGCTTTTAGCCTAAATAACTATCAAAATAAGTCCAAAAATGCATCTTCATGATCATTCTAAGACAAAAATAAAATATAAGAGATACACCTAGGAATAAGGGGGTTTAAGCATTTAATTAAGCCATGTGTGTAAGTGTTTGAATTGCTAACTTATAATAACTATGATCTCGTTTATAAGCTTAGTTTGGGGAACGTGAAACTTGAGGGTGATAAATTTTCGCAGCACCGAAGCCCTAATGTAAGTCCTTGATCTCTTTGCAAGTTATTTCCATATAGCTATTTTCAAGTGAAAATGGTTTTCTATCCTTTTGTTTCCATTAAAGTTTTAATTTCTTTTAGTACTTTAAATTTTGTTTAGTAGTATTTTAATAAGGCCAAAGTTGATTGATTATGAGAAAAATATAAATTTGCTTTATCACTAAGCATTGCATGAGGGCATGACAATGGTTAAGTGTAAGGGATTTGATAGGTGTGTAAACACCCATCCTTTTACCACTTATTTCTGGCTAAAACAAGACCAAAACACGTATTTAATGTCATTTGTTTGGAATTATGCGTGGTTTTTGTGTTTAATGTGTTTTCAGAGCCAACCGGATGAATATTGAAGAAAACATGGGATTGCACGGGTTTTTTGTCCAAGAGATGCAAAAGATTTGAAGTCAATGGGCCTATTTGAAGATTTATCGAAGAAAAGGACCAAAGATGGAAGATTTACATATGTCGAAGAAACTCAAGTCTATTTAACGAAGAAATTAAAAGACGAGTTGAATTTAATCGTCGACAAATCCCGAATCAGAATCGAAAACGTCAACTTTTCTGAAAAAGACGAGAAGACAAGAAGAAAGGGAGAAAGCCCACTCACCAACCAACCACTTAGCCTATATAAGGGAATCACCCTCACAATTTTTGGCATCTAGTTTTTCTTTCAGTTACACTCTTCCTAGTTCATAGGAAACCATCTCCCTTAAGGAGTGGTTTTTCATCTTCTTTGATTTTGTTCTTTAATCTTGTAAGTTTGATCCTTTCCTTTTGTTTACTGAATCTTGATTATCAATATAAGTTTTCCTTTAACCTTTTCATTCCTCTTGTTCATCATCTTCTTTTATTCAAAGTATTTAAGTTCTTATTTAGTTGGTTTGATCTTCAAAAGTTGTTGATTTTGTGTTTTTATGATTGGGATTTGATCCTTATAGTTAATAGATGATTTGTGGTTAATTTGGTTAAAACGTTTTTGTTTATTTGGATCGATTGGGTAAAAAGTCGCGTCCCCTGTTTTTCTACTGTTTCTGTTCTTCATCCCAGCATCATTCCGAATAGTCTCATTGTTTCTCCTCTTGTTCGGAATATTGGTATATTCCGGATAGGCTTGTTACCTTGTTCCTTTACGCGAAATATTTATTATTCCGCATTGCACTAGTATTCCGCATGACTTAATTTTTCCGCATAGAATAAGTTATTCCGAGTAACCATCGTATTCCGCATAGCCTCCTTTTCCGATTAGTACTTTTATTCCGCATGGTCTCTTTATTCAGAATAGTCTTACATTCCGCATGGTCAATATATTCCGCATAGGCTTTGATATTCCGAGTAAAGTCATTTATTCCGCATGGTGTTAACATTCCGGATAGAACCCATTAATCCGAGTAGCCGACATTCCGAATAGCAGCTTTTATTCCGCATAGGTCATTTATTCCGCGTAGAACTTTTATTCCGAGTAGAAGGTTTGTTCCGGATCATCATTTATTCCGCATAGAGCAAGTTTTCAGTAAGGACATTTCTCTGTTTAATCATTTATTTAAAGTCAAGTTTAATTTCATTCACTGCTTTTGGTTTAAATCTTTATTTACTTCTTTTACTTATCTTTTAAATAGATTAGAAAACCAAACCCACTATTTGTCACCAAGAACAAATCATTCCACTTTGAGCTGTGATCAATTCGAGGAGATTCCGAGAATCGAACTTTCAACTAGTAAAATCTCTTGTATCAGGTTCCAACCTCGGTGTCGGCATCAAATTTTCGAATGGTTGGTCATGGTAAGGTTGGTGAACAAAGTAGGTATTTTTTCATTCATGGCGTTTGGCGGTTCGAGAAGTTCTGTCGGTCGACATTTTTAATGATGATGAAGAGGTTAAGTTTTTGAGAAGATGTATATAAGATTGATGTTGTGCTTTAAAAATGGTTAAATGATGGGTATTAATAGATAAAAAGGGTTTTTGATTTTTTATATATCTTTCCAACAGATAGAAATGAAAAACTTGGTCCACAAGTCAAAACTCACCACCAGTACTGGGGAGTTTCTCACCTCTCGTGCTTCTTTATGCTAAACTCGTGCTTCTTTATGCTAAACTCGTGCGTAACTTTAGACAATAAAGATAAGAATTCATGCGTTACTTTTTGTCATGTGAGAACACACCTCTCAATGCTCTTATTTACTCCCACCAGCCTTACATAAAAATTGAATAGTTGGTTGAAATAAAAAAATTTATAATTTTTTGAGAGAGTATTCTTTGTACAACTTTAGTAGCTTTAGGCTATGTTTGACGCGTAAGCTTACAAGAGCTTATCGGAGCATGAGTTTATTTTTAAAAAAAATATAAACTAGTCTTAAAAATAAGTCTAGTTTGGTTGACATACTTTGTAGTAGCATGTGAAAAAATAAGCTACTAAATGAAATGATTCTTAGAGTAGCGTTTAAAACATGCTCCAACAATATGCTCCAACAACCAGCTCCAACGATTCGCTCTAGCTCCCGCTAATATTACCAAACATATCAGGTGTGTTTGGCTGACAACATTTAAAAGCGCTTTTGAGCAATTAACATTTAACACTTAACATAATTAGTATAAAGCTCGTTTGGTAGAAAACAATCAACATTTATAAAATTATAAAAATGCTCATTTCTCAATGCTCTTTGGATTAAGATTTAACATTTAGCATTAACGTTTTATCATTTTACGTATTAAATTTAGAGTTACAACTATCTTACCAAACACTTTTATAAATCAAACTGCTACTGCTAACTGCAAATGCTAAGAGCGGTGAGCGTTTTGTTTTTTTATTAGTTGTTTGGCACAAGAGCGGTGAGCGGTGTTATTTTTTTAGGAAGACTATTTTTTCGATGATTCTTTCAAAGAACTTTGAAAAATGAGCAGTAAGTTATGAGAATAATTGCTCATAACTACTACTCACTTCTACTACTGCTCGTTTTAAGAAACACGCCCACGCTTACCCTTAACAATACTGACGAAATCGTAAAAATAAGACGAAAACGTATAAAAACTAACGAAAATGTAAAGACATTTTTAGAGACGAATTTATTGTGTTTTTGTTGAATCGTATTCGTTTGAATATGTTTTACATTTTTTAATGTTAAATTTTACGTTTTTTTATTTTTAGTTTTCTATTTTTTTAGATGTTAAACTTTATTTTAATTTTTTTTCTTGTATTGATCTATTTTTAGTTGTTTTATTATTTATTTGGTTAGTTTATGATAAATATTTTAGTGTTTCGGAAATATTTTTGTAATACTAAAAATATATATAAAGAATAGAGATAAAAACAAAAATATTTTAGCATGTTTTCTAGTTTTACAAAATGGAAAACACATACTTGTTTTCTAGTTTTATAAAAATATATATAAAGAATAGAGATAAAAACAAAAATATTTTAGCATGTTTTCTAGTTTTATAAAAATCTCATTCTCTATTTCTACGAAACAAAAAATAGAAAAAAAATAGAAGCTTTTACATACGAGTGTGGATAAGATATTTTTCATGAGATAACAAAGAACAAACAAGAAAGAAATCTAAACAAATCAAACAACAGAAAACACAGAACATAAGCACATTAAGGATCCAATGTCATCGTCATCTTGTTTGTGTCGTCCAATTGGAACATTTAACACCTCCCCCAATTCACTCTTCACAAACCCAAAACCATACATTCGACCCCCCATTTCTTACAAACCACTCTTATTAACAAACGCAACTAAATCATCATCATCATCATCATCATCAACTTCAAACAATGCTCAAGACCACGAGTCTATGAGCATTGACGCACTTAAACGCTTTATCAGACTTAATTTGGGCAACTGGACCGGTTCTTTTCATGTCAGTACCATTATACATTATTTTACTTTTTTCTTAACTTTGTCTACATTACTAATTAAGGAGGGTGTTTGTTTTGGCTTATATACCCGCTTTACCGCTTATTTGCTTTTGGGCTTATGTCTCCTAAGTTCACTTTTCGTGGCTGGTTTTGAAACTTTTCGGCTTATATAAGCTTATCTTGTCGTAATAACGTTTCAAAATAAGCCACACAAAGTGAGCTTCTGAAACATGAGCCCAAATTTGGCGCCGGGCTTTTCGGGGCTTATACAGGCTCGAGCCTTTAAAACAAGCTAGTTTATGAAGTAAGTTTTGTTTGTCACACCAGCTTATAAGCCATAAGCCTTCATAAGCCCAAGCCCATACAAAAGGACGCACAGGGCTTTTAGGTAGTGAAATTACTTAAACACCTTTCGAAATATACGGATTATCATGCTAAACCTAAAAAATCTATCCCAATTCAATTGATATATTTTATGTCATTTTACAATATTAAGGCATTAAGCCTTAGCTGCAACTCATTCGCTAAACAACTTTATAAAAATATAAGCTTAAGCTTTCAACTTATATTATAAGCTCAATTCCCAGGGCTCTAGCTCCACCTTCAGCCGCACCTCTAGCCCATCGCTCCAATGATACCCATAAGTTGGCTATATAAGCTGAAACAAATACCCCTTAATTTTGTGTAGATTAAAGTTTTTTGTGTTATTTTAACCATGTTAGCCCTACGCTGGTTAATAAGAGTGTGAGTCAAACGATACACACAATGGAATATGATACACACAATGGAATATGATACACACAATGGAATATGATACACACAAAATGAGAAAAATAAAATAAAATACAGAATTAGACAAGCAAGATACATTTAAAAATTTGTTATTGATCAATGTGTTGTTTGGTTTTAGCAATTTGATCCAAAAGGGAAGTTGATGCACAAGATTGATACGAGGTTGTCTGCTGGATCTTATGGTGAAAATGAGCTCATTAGTTTGCTTCAAACGTATGTTAATTTATTCTTTTGATTTTTTTTATATATATATGCACATAAGCTAGTGATCAAACTAAGCAGTTTTTATGAGCGTAGAGGGTGTTTGGGATATCTTCTGTGCATGCATAGTAGATTGGAGATGTTTTAATAATCCAAAACACTTGCACTTATCGGCGGAAATAAGCAGTTTTCAGTAACTAGCTAGGGTCAAATATATGCAACTGAGCTCATTAGATTGGAGATGTTTAATGACCTTATAACTTTCGTATATATGCAACTCAGCTGTCTCGCTATTATAATTTCAAGTAGGTATTGTATATTTTCTTTATAAGATATCTGGGCATAAGCAAATCCATATATCTGCTTATTTATAAGTTGCTTGTCTGGTTTTGCTTATAATGCAGAAACAAAAAGACATCCCAAATAGCATTATTAATGTATGTATACGTAATATGCTCACCGTTTTAGTTTATTACAAATCCAATGTGAAAAATGCTATATGACCAAAATGTCCTTGAGCTTTTGACGGTTAAATAGTGTCTTACTTTATAAAATAGGAAATGTGAGAGTTTCTTGTTTCTGTAATGAATAATTTTGGCCATTCAGCATTATCATATACATAGTTGAATACCTTGTAAATTAGTTTATAACTTCGTATATGCAAGCTGCAACATTATAAGAAATATTTTAAGGTCAGTTAAAGAAGTGGTTCATATTGGATACTATTGTTTGCCCGGCTATGCATGTGCTATATGTTACTCTGTTGGACACCTTTTAAATACGTTTGATGTGAATATAGGCTGTACATAAAACAAGCATCGTCAAGTTACTCATCATCTGAACCTGATCTTGAAGACGAATGGGCAGAGTATAAAATCAAAGAAACCAACATGTTTACCGCTGAGAAATATCAACAGGTGAGCTTTTGGGCTAGTTTTCATGTGAAAAAAATTGGCTACTACTTTTGCTATTCTATTCTGCTAAAGATCAACTGTAATTAGTCTACAGATTGGTTTCTTTCCCCAAGAGAAGGCATTTGCTTTAAGGTACCAAACGGCTGGCATGTTGGAAAATATATTAAGACAAGGAGTATTAGGTGAAGACGACATTGGAGAAGAATCACCAAAGTGAGTTGTAATATACGTCTTTCAAATTTGAGCAGTAGTAGCTATTATTATGATTTTGCTGAACAGAAACAGTATTTGTTATTACGCACAAACTGTACGATAGGCAGAGGTAGTATAATCAGCAACCAACCAACCAACTATACGATTGTTTCGCCCATAGTTTGTGTCATGACGAAATTTACCATATACAGCTATGAAGTACTACTAAAAACGCAAGTGTATGGTTAATCTATTCGGGTTCACATCCAAAATAAGTTTTTGAAGTGCTAAAAAACTGTATGGATTGCTTTTAAGAAAAAAAGTTGTATGGATACATAAGCCCTTTCTTTATGAAGTTTACTGTTAATTTACTGATTGTTAAGAATTAATAAATAACAATGGCCATTCATTTGTCTTTGCTTGTGTAGATTAAGGCTCATTAGGCTTTGTATAGGAACTATTGGATTGTGTTATTGTTTCTGTAATGCTCTGTTTTGTTACTTTTACTTGGACGACAAATTAGAAAATAAAAATAAAAATTCGGCCATCCTTCCATTGGGATATAACACCCATTGCAAGGGATCACACAACGAATAGCCAAACAATTAAGAACAACGAAAAACAAAGACAACACACAACGATTTACCGGTTTGGCCCCTCAAGCCTAGTCCACTAGAAAAACTTGATATAGATTTGTGATTAAAGAGATGCTTCAACTCTCAATATCCTCACAAAACTCTCACAAGTTTTTCTCACCTCTTGTATAATCATCCTCTATTTATATAGGCTAAACACAATCTTTTCCTAATTTTAACACATGCTAAATTAGAAAGTATACTCCTTGTTCTCCAAGGCTTCTCCAAAACATAATTAAGTTTATTCGAGTCATATACCCTAATACCTCCCACCTGTAAGTGTTTAGAGTAGAACAAAAGGAAAAATGGTCTTATCTTTGGATGGTGTTATGTTGATAGTTTTTGCGAGTTATAGAACTATGGCTCAATCGTTAGAGATTTGCAACAGCGGATAGTATCTCATTCGCTGTTAACAAAAGGAAAAATGGTCTTATCTTTGGATGGTGTTATTTAGATAGTTTTTGCGAGTTATAGAACTATGGCTCAATCATTCGAGATTTGCAACAGCGGATAGTATCTCATTGGTTGTTCCTTTATAGATTTAATCATTTTATTACATGTTACTGACATCCATTCGACTATAGTCTTGTATGTATCACTTAAACTACTATTTTTAATGCAGAAACCTAAAGCTTCCTTCTAAATTTCCCTCAATCGTATGTGAGTGTTGTCTTTATTCACTAGAGAAAGACTTACGAGCAAGAGCATTCCATATAATGGACCCAAAAGGTTTTGTTGAGATGCTTATCCTCTTTCTCGAAGAGAAAGGTGTTGGAGTTGTCACACCTCCTTTCCTTGATGAATCTAATAAGGTATTATCTCTTATATATTTTCAAATGTCAAGTACATCTATTTCTTGTGCTTCAGCTGGAAATCGTTGTATATTACTTATCCTGTCGTTTTATATTGAATCTAGGATAGTACAAGCAGAATTAGTCCTCATCTTGGTACGTGGAAAGGTCACTCTGTAACAAAACGTAGCGGTGTTTATGGTGCTACGGAAGCTGAAGCTGAGACAGTGACATTACTTGACTTTGATGAAAATGGTCAACTAATTCAGGTTCTATTCAGCAATACACGTTAAATAAATCAGGTGTAATTCTTACTTAAGGTCTCTACAATCTGTTCGGAATTTGATACATTGGAATATTTGCTATGCAAACAGGATCAAACATCAACATACAAGGATAAAGACGCATCATCAAATGTCCGTTGGACGGGCACCGTATCCGATAACTTGGTGACATATGACGGTGGTTATCAGATAACGTTACTACCTGGAGGTATATACATGGGGTGCCCGTGTGATGTGGGAAAGCATGTGGGGGATACCAAGTCTTTCCATTTGGAATTTTGTTGGCTCGAATCACCTACAAAAAGACAGAGACTGGTTCGCACATATGATGTAGATGGCTTAGCCGTCTCAACAACTTATTTTCTCGAGACAAAAGCGTAATTAGTTGCTAAATCCTTTCTCTCTCTCTCTTTTTTTTTTTTTGCTAAATGCGGCATCAGTTATGTATGGAACTACAAACATTGTGGCACCAATGAGAAGGAGAAGTAGAAATATTTATTCACAGATATTTATTATAAATAAGATGCAGACAAGTTCGGCTCTTAGAGAATTTGTCCTTTACAATCTTTCCTAACTATACACAGTTATTTCATTAGGTTAGTTTGTTCATACTTCACAGATCACACATAAAACTAAGAAAAGTGCATTAAATGTTAATAATCTACAAAAGGAATAGTGGGGGTAAAATTGTCAAGAACCACTGTTGTGCCGCGTTTGATCATGGATCCTAGACTAGACCACTAAGTGCCAAGGTTCCGCTCTTGAGGTCTCCTGGCAACGCAAATACTTAACTCATAAGGTATATATGCATTGTGTACTTGAAGCTGTAGATTGTTGCTTTATAAGATATGATTTGGATATTTGTAGAAAGAACTTGACGGTCACGATGTAAGAATGTTAGCCGGAAGACAAAGCACAATAAACGAGAAGAAGTGCAGATTGATTTTGGTATTCTTAAAAAGAACTCGAAGACTCGAAGATAGTCTTACATATGATTTGACCATTCTCAAAAAGAGTTGGAAGGTAAGCATCTATTGCATACCTCTGGCTTATGTATGTCCGCCTCTGGCCCTGCTAAAAGAACCTCCAATACATCATCATTATGCGACTTAAGATGCACCATATAGAGGCCTAAATTTACTGATCGGTATCCCTAAGTGTTGATCGCCCTGTCAACCACTATGCTACACACCTACTCGACAAATTTTACTAATCTAAATCCCAAATTATATTTCATTGCAATCATATTTTCTACAATAGTTAACTATGGACTTCCTAACCGCAATACAACTATACAAGTATACAACACCAGAGTATTCTGTGCAAACTAACTCTTTTACTTCCACTGTTCCATATTTGTTTCGTCTGTATTTTCTCTGCATAGTTAGCCTTTATCAAAACTAATTAAACAACATGTTTGGAGCACTAACTTAAAAAACTTCAAGCTGAACTTAAACTAAATCGCAAGCTACTACCCACATCGGCTCGATTTAAATCGATTCAAGCTATAAATAAAGCTACTTGAGTGTATTCAAGCCGAGCTCGACTTTTAAAAATTTGACCCATAAAGATCACGAGCATCATCCAACCTATACTTATTATATTCAGGGATGAAGCCAAGATCAAATATGACCGGGGCACAAATTTTTTTGAGCCTTAATACTAACTAAATAAGAATAGAAACACATTTCGATACACCAGGTGCATTTAAAATATATTTGAAATAAATCGATGTTTTTCTAAAAATTAACAATACATCGAAAAAATTTATAAATATCACGGGCACCCACGACACCCCTGGCTCCCTCCCTGCTTATATTTATTTAACTTCAGGAGTTATATTCTTTCTTTCCAACTCACCTGTGCAGCTGCAAAAACATGGATGAAAAAATTCTAAAACTGTTGCCCAAGTGCAAAAGCGTAAATGAGTTTAAACAAATACATGTTCAAACACTTATTTCCCACAACCTCAACCTCAACAACAACATAAATCTTCTAAAAAACCTCATCACTGTCTCATCCAACCTCATTTCCCTTGATTACGCTTACGACATTCTTCGAACATCAAATTCACCTTATATCATCATTGCTTACAACACATTACTAAAATGCTTTGCTTCTTCTAAAAATATTAATACTAATAATGCGATGAGTGTCTACAAATATATCAAACGACAACCTAGTTATGTGTTACCTAATACTTTTACTTACACTTTTCTTTTTAAATGTTTTCAGGGTTTTAATGTTGGTAGGATGATTCATGGGGATGTTGTTAAAATGGGTTTTCATGTTTCCAGTATCTTTGTTGGGAATAGTCTTTTGAGTTTTTATAGTAAATGTGGTCGTCATGGTTTCGAATATGCGTGTAAGGTGTTTGATGATATGTCTCTTACGGGGAGAGATGTTGTGTCTTGGAATACTATGATTGGGATGTATATGGATTCTGGACAAGTTGGTCTTGCTCTCAGTTTATTTGAAGAGATAACTGAAAAAAGTCTTGTCACGTGGAATTGTGTCATTACAGGGTTGACGAGGAATGGGAAGATGGAACTTGCACGTTCGCTTTTTGATCAAATGCCTGTTAAAGATGAGGTTTCTTGGAACTGTTTGATATCTGGATATGTTAAGGCGGGTCATTTGAGAAGCGCGGAGATTATGTTTGAGGCCATGCCAGTGAAGTCTGTGGTGACGTGTACTGCGATTATTTCAGGATATTCTTCAAATGGAGATGTTGAAGCGTCGAGAAAAATGTTTGATCGAATGGGGAACAAAAGAAATACTGTGACATGGAATGCAATGATTGCAGGCTATGTAAATAAAAGCATATTTCATGAAGCTCTTTCTTTATTTCATTTGATGTTGCTTGATGGCAAATGCCGACCCGATCAGGTAACTTTAATCAGTGTTCTATCTGCTTGTTCTCATTTGGGCTCTCTTGAAAACGGGAAATGGATAAGCTCTTACATAAACAAAAGTAAGATAAAGTTATCTATCTCTTTAGGAAATGCATTGATAGACATGTTTGCAAAGTGTGGGGATGTAGAAAGCAGTAAAACAGTTTTCAATCGGATGTCTAACAGATGTATTATCACATGGACAACAATGGTCTCTGGCATGGCTGTTAACGGGATGTGCAAAGAAGCGTTAGCATTGTTCAACCAGATGTGTGTTCAAGGTATAAAACCAGATGATGTCATGTTCATTGCAGTTTTGTCTGCTTGCAACCATGGAGGACTGGTGGAAGAGGGTAAAAGTTTCTTTAACCAAATGGTACATGAATTTGGCATCAAACCACAAATCGAGCATTATGGATGCATGATTGATCTTCTAGCTCGATCTGGGGACTTAGATGAAGCAGTCAGATTGACCGAAAGCATGGACATGGTGCCTAATGCGGTGATTTGGGGGACCCTTATTGGTGCGTGTAAGGTACATGGCAATGATACATTGTTTGAGTATGTTACCAAGAAAGTATTGGATCACGAACCTTCAAATTCTAGCTATTTGACTTTAATTACAAATTTGAGTTCATCAATTGGAAGGTGGCAAGATTCTTTGAGGTTTAGGTGGGAAATGAGACATCAAGGGATTGAAAAGGTACCAGGTTGTAGTTCAATTGAGATAGGAGATAGTGTGCATGAATTTCTTGCTAGAGATACGAGTCATATGCAGCGGAGTGATATCTATGAAACTTTAGAGTCTTTAAATCGTCAATTGTGGTCAGATTTTGACTTTGAGAGGAAACTCCTGTTGTGCTGGTAATAGACAGCCACAATCTTACAAGTGTGGGTGAATCTTTTGGAGATACTATGTTGTTTCCATAATGTCTACTTGAAGGGGCCGGTGGACTATTCGATGTAAAAGTGTGAGAAACAAACAAATGTAATAGTTGATTGAGGCAATGGCATGTGGAATTGTGAATAAAGGGTTCAAGATGTTATAACCATCATATGTATAACTTGAACCCAACAAAACATTCAAAATCTAGCTAACAATATGCAGGGCATATTACATTTGAACTAAAATAATTCAAAAACTGAAATTTAAAGCTCAAACAAATTTGGTGATAAGTTATAACAGCAATGCGACAACGGAACCCACAGCCGCAACAATATTTAAGCACCAGCAGAACACCAAACACGGTAGCTAACACAGAGAAAATTTTATCATTTTTTGATGGGTGACATGGAGATCCTGGAAGTCTTCCATCTTTTATATATATTTCTCAAATATTGAACTTCAGTGTTATTAGGGCACACGGTATGGGGGTACTGCCATAGGGTGCTTTATCTGTTGTCAAATTTAGGACCATTTTACCTATCTTGCCAATTTTACCATAATCTGATAACAGTGTTTGCAATCAGAGTTTCACACCATCAATAACGCTTTCATATTGTCACTTATGTAAAAGTGTATACCTATGATCAAATAAACTATATATATAGCTTGAACCAACCAAACATTCAAATATGGCTAACAATGTGCAGGGGCATATTATGTTTGAACTCAAATAATACAAAAACTGATTAGGCTATTACATCTGAACGGCACTTTCTAACGGAATAAACAGCTGCAACAAAGTAAAAGCCCCCAAACAGAAGCAAACACGATACCGCACACAGAGAAAATTTTATCTTTTTTCGTCCGATAACAAGGCATTAGTACTGGAGGTCTTTCATCAGTTATGACAACAATGGCAATCGTCCTATTGTTTTTGCATTTGCAGTTCTCCACAATTCCACTGATGAAATAACTAGGCCCACGTTGGTTGAGCTTAACCACCGAGAAACCATCACTATTATTTGCTGAAACGGGTGATGTTAAGTTACATATGAGGTAATCTTCTTGAGTTATTTGAACCACCGAGTTCTTGTCAGCCTCATACGTAGATACTACAAACAAAACAATAACATGTGTATAAAAACATGAATCAAGATACCTCAAACACTTTTCCTTTTATTAAACAAGATCAAAGACACAAACTGAATAAATAGAAAGACTAAAGACTACCAGTGCTACTCACGTGTAGCCCTATGATCTACATGATCATAGTTTTACAATCAAAAGACAATAAACATAAAGATTAACCAAAGTTTCTGAGATCAAAAAGAGAGAGCAAAAGTGTGTTTTGGGAAAAACACACAGATACAAAGTGAGGCGATACAAACAAAGAAAGATACGCTCCCCTCTTTATAAAACCTAAAAGGCTTTTTAGAGCCGTTATAATAAGGCCAAAGTTTGTGGGCTTCAAAGGTGGGCTCCGGTCCAATAGTAAGAATAGCAGTCATCCAACTTTAGTCCTTCAATCCATAAAAGCATTACACCAACAGTCCAAGTTAATAACTGAAAGAATGAAACACACATAATAAGTCGTTATAGGCATAATAGGTTAGCAAATTAGGTCCTCATTTTAACATCCCCCTTAATCTGATAACCCATACAGGTTTATCATTCCAAGTTTTTTAACAAACTTTTGGTGCAATTCCATGTCCAACCCTTTGATCAAGATATGTGCAATTTGATTTGCAGATTCTACTTTAACAGTTTTAATCACACCACTCAAAAATTTTTCCCTCACAAAATGAAGGTCAATTTCAAGGTGTTTAGTTCTCTCATGAAAAACTGGGATGGCAGCTATTTTAATAGCTGAGTTGCTATCACAGTGAAGAGTGACTGGAAGTAGGTTCTCAACTTGTAAGTCTTTTAAGACTTTGAGAACCCAAATCACTTCACTGGTTACTGAGGCAAGAGCTCTATACTCTGCCTCAGTAGAAGATTTATAGAGAGTGTTTTGCTTTTTGCTTTTCCAGGAAACCAAGTTTCCATTAATAAACACACAATACCTAGTCACTGACCTTCTAGTGATAACACATTTTGCCCAGTCAGCATCAGAATAAGCATCAAGAATCATATGTGAGTTTCTTGTGAAATGAATACCCAAACCTGGAGAGCTTTTAAGGTATCTTAACACCTTAAAAGCAATTTTGAGATGAGAGTTCAAAGGACAATGCATGAACTGACTCAAACAATGCACAACATAAGATATGCCAGGCCTGGTGTTAGTCAGATAAATGAGCTTTCCCATAAGCTTTTGACAATCAACAATGTTATCAAGAAGAGGGTCCTCATTAGTAGGCTGATTAGTGATGACAAGTTTAGATGGTAAAGGGATTTTAGCAGGTTTACAAGCAAGCATACCATAGTCAGATAACAAGTCCAACACATACTTTCTTTGGTTTAAACAAACACCATTCTTAGTGTCAACAACTTCAATTCCCAAAAAATAATTGAGTTTACCCAAGTCTTTAATCATAAACTTGGTTCTTAGAAAACTCTTAAACTTTTCAATTTCAGCAATATTATTCTTAGTTATGATTATATCATCAACATACACAAGTAACACAAGAAATAAATTACCCTGAGATTTAGTGTATAAAGAGTAATCATACTTGCTTTGAATAAAGCCATTTTCACTAAGAACAGATGTAAGTTTAGCATTCCACTGTCTAGGAGCTTGTTTAAGCCCATACAAGGATTTCTTGAGTCTGGAAACCAAGTTATCACCCCTAGGAAGATATCCTTGGGGTGGTTTCATGTACACAGCTTCATAAAGATCACCATAAAGAAAGGCATTATTGACATCAAGTTGGAAAATAGGCCAAGATTGCATGATAGCAAGGTTAATTAAACACCTAATAGTGACCATTTTAACAACAGGGGCAAAGGTTTCATCATAATCAATTCCCTCATTTTGTCCAAAACCTTGGGCAACAACCCTAGCCTTATACCTCTCAACCTCACCACTAGACTTAAACTTTAATTTCCAAATCCATTTACACCCTAAGGCTTTCCTACCTTTAGAGAGTTTAATAATGTCCCAAGTGTCATTTTCAAGCAAGACAACAAGTTCAGTGTTTATAGCATCAACCCAATGATGATTCTGAGATGCTTCAAAAACACTTTTTGGTTCACTCATTTTGTTAAGTTGAGTGACAAAGCAAAAATTTTCTTTATCAAGTTTGGAATATCCAACAAAAATTTCAAGTCCATACTTAACTTTAGATTGGACAACAAAATCATTATAGTTTCTAGAAAAAACAGAAGGTCTTGAGGACCTTCTCAAACCTTGACCACCCTGAACATTGTTGATTGAATCATTCAAACCATTTTCTTCCATGTTTTGAACATGAATGAAAGGATTGGTATTGTATTCATCATTTCCCTCAGAGTTAGCATTTTCATCAAGTGTGACAGCCTCTTCCCTATTCAAGCTGGCATCACTGGTATCATTGCCTGAGGCAATGTGACCAGTGTCACCTAGACTTGGAGGTGGGCTACTAGCACTTGGTGACAGATTGTCACCATTTTGTTTAGCTGCTCTCTCTTCATCATTGGGAAGTTCAGGGTCATCAAGGTCAAAAAAGTTCAACAGATTTAAGTCTTGAAAAACATTTTCTTTATTAAATTATTTTTAATGTAATTAAAAACAGAGTCTTTAAAAGGAAATATGGTTTCAAAAAACTTAAAATCTCTAGAAACAAAAAACTAATGCCTATCAAGACTGTAAATCCTATATCCTTTCTATGAACTAGAATAACCCATCATAACACACTTTTCAGATCTGCTGGAAAACTTATCTGAACTATTAAGAATAGTAGCAAAACATAGACATCCAAACATTCTAATGTGAGAGAGCCTAGGACAAGTATTGTAAATCATTTCAAAAGGGGTTTTTCCATTTAGCACAGAAGAGGGAAATCTGTTAATAAGATAAGTAGCAGTTAGTCCAAAATTTAAGAGGAATACCCCCTGAAACATAAGGCATCTAGCAACATTCAAAAGATGTCTATGTTTCCTTTCAGCAATTCCATTTTGTTGTGGTGTGTAAGCACATGAAGTTTGGTGTATGATGCCATTATTTTCACAAAAGACTTTGAAGTTTTGATTAACAAATTCAGTTCCATTATCACTTCTGAAAGTTTTAACATTACCTTTAAATTGATTTTTAATTAGATTATAAAAGTTTTGAATGTTTGAAGCAACTTCATCTTTGGTTTTTATAAGAAACAACCAAACTGCCCTAGTATAATCATCCACAACAGTCAAGAAGTATCTATGGCCAGAGTGACTAGTAACCCTATAAGGACCCACAAGTCAAGATGAACAATATCACCAAGTTTTTTAGTTTTATGATCACTTTAAGGGAAAAGGATTTCTTGTTTGTTTAGCTCTTTGACAAACTTCACAAAAAAAGGTTTTCTCATCTTTATCAGTTTTTAAAGATTTTTTAAGCACATTAAGGGCAGGATCAGCAGGGTGTCCAAGTCTACAGTGCCAATCATAATGAGACAGAGAGCAGGTAACAAGATTGTTTTGATTTTTACAATTAATACCTTCAGTATCTAAATAGTATAAACTTCTACATTATGTACCAATCCCCATCACCTTTTTCAGATTCAAATCCTGATTAACAAAGAAGCACTTGGTTTCATCAAACACAACAAATATTCTATTATCTTTAGCAAGCTTATGCACAGATATCAAAGTAACACAATACTCAGGGATAACCAACACATCAACAAGAATCAGACCATTAGGAAGTTTAAGGTTACCAATTTTAGTTATAATAGCCTCAGTTCCATTTGGGTGAGCAACTTTGATTTTAAGATGAGAGATATCAAACACATTATCAAGTTCCCTATCACTATCAGTCATGTGTTGGTTAGCCCTAGAGTCAACAAAATTCCCATTGTAAGTCATTCCAAGTTTAGAACTGGTGTTAGAACAATAAAACTTATCAAAGTTTTCATTAAAAACCTTGTTAGAGTTAAAAACAGTACCTGCCATATTGGCTTGTACATTCTTTCCAGTTCCACTGTTATCTTTAAAAGGAGAGAGAAGAGTAGCAATTTGTTCATCAGAGAATCCAGTTGGACTAGTGGTGGAACCAACAAAATTATTAGACACATTCTTTCCTTTAAAGTCTTGACTACCCCTTTTTCTTCCATGAACAAAGTCACTGGGGTACCCAATGATCTTAAAACACCTATCAATGGTGTGACCATTGTACCCATAGTTTTCACAAACAACATCATAGTTAGAAGCAAAGTTAGGTCTAACACCATTTTGATTATTAGCCCTAACATTTCCAAAACCAGCATTACGATTGTTAGGTCTAAAGTTTCCTTGATTACCATTCTGATTAAAGTTGTTGGTTATGGGTCTCAATATATTAGCATTAGGGTTCTGATTTCTTTGAACATTGTTTCTGGTGGGCCCATTAGATAAAAAAGCAGAGGTCTGAGCCCTTTGGGAGTGCCCAGAACTACTGCTAGAAGCCATTCTGTGAGATTCCTCAGCAGGGATGATGGCATAAGCTCCCTTAACATCAGGAAGACTTTCCCTAGACAATATAGAACTCCTAATACTCATATAAGAATCATCCAAACCCATTAAAAACTGCATAAGTTTCAATAACTGATTATGTTTTTTAAACTCACTAGAAGCTGAACAAACACAAGCAGGTAATTCAATCATATCATCATATTGTTTCCAGAGAGCATTCAACTTATGATAATAATCAGACAGATTACAACCATTTTGTTTCAAGGTATTAATCTTATGGTGCAAGTTAAACATGACAGAACCATCAACCTTATGATATGTTTCCTTTAATTCTTTCCAAACATGTTTGGCCTTTTTGGAAAAAATTTGTCAAAGGAAAAGTTCCTCAGATATAGAGTTAAGAATCCAACCCAACACAACAGCATTGACCCTGTCCCATTGCCTTGCTAAAACCTCATTAGTTACAGACCTTTTACAAGTACCATCAATGAAACAAATTTTATTTTTACCTTCCAAAGCAAGTAACATAGCTTTAGCCCAAACTTGATAATTTTCAGTTCCCTTAAGTTTCACAGTGACAACAGTTAAAACAGCCGAGTCATTAGGGTGCAAGTGCAATAGATCACTCAAGTCAAGCTTACTAATAAGTGTAACTGGGTCAGTTACACTTATAGCATCATCATCACCATGTTTAGACATGGTGAAAGGGCAAATAGGTCAAAAATGAACTCATAATACTGCAAACAAAGTTCCTAGGAATCCAAACCACTCAAGGGTGGTAGGTCAAGGGCAAGCAGCAAGTAAGGATCCAAAATAAAGGGTATGAATAAAAAGACTACCAAACCCCCAAAAGACAAGAAATAATAATAATAAAAAGACAAATAGCAGATAGCAAATAAAGAGAGAGAAGCAGAGGTGTTACAACGCTATAAACCAAAGCTCAGTTGAACTGTCACTCTTAGATTCACTTAGTCTAAGAAGTGAAAGAGCCTCCAAGTCACAAACCTTAATTTTTCTTCTCGGGAAAAATTAGGGAAAATGACCAAAGCCAACGAACAATAGCAGAAACACCCAAGAGCAATCACAAACCACCACCAATAGATGAATCTTCCAAAGAAAAATGAAACCCTATTTTTTTCTCAAGGAAAATTAGGGAAAATCACTTTAATTAAAAGATAACAACACCTATCGAACGAAACACCAGCAAAATAGTGTAATATACCAGATCTCAGAAACCCTAGGTTTTTTCAAAAAACAATAGGAGGTTCAAAACTTTGAATCCAAAAGTAATATAAACAAATCTAGCTATTTCAATAGCAGATCTTTCCAAAAAAGTATGATGTATCAAAACCCCCCAAAAAAATTTCAAACCCTAAAATTTTTTTCATCGAATATTAACAACCAGGCTCTGATACCATGTCGAAAAACATGAATCAAGACACCTCAAACACTTTTCCTTTTATTAGACAAGATCAAAGACACAACTGAATAAATAGAAAGACTAAAGACTACCAGTGCTACTCACGTGTAGCCCTATGATCTACATGATCATAGTTTTACAATCAAAAGACAATAAACATAAAGATTAACCAAAGTTTCTGAGATAAAAAAGAGAGAGAGCAAAAGTGTGTTTTGGGAAAAACACGCAGATACAAAGTGAGGCGATACAAACAAAGAAAGATACGCTCCCCTCTTTATAAAACCTAAAAGGCTTTTTAGAGCCGTTTGTTGGAAACTCACTTTATGTGACGACATTTAAGAATTCCCGTTAGTTATCATAGTCACGCACATTTAGACTAGACTAGGCTTGTTGTAATGTTTAGGTTGTGTGCGTGACTATATATACCCCTCCTTTGCTTCCAAGGAGGGGGTTGCTTGTCATTTTTCATTATTCAATACATTATCATTTTCACACAAACAGCCTCTCTTCTCTCTCTCCCACCAACAATGGCTGCTAACACCCCATATCACCATGTTAGACCACCGGATCTTATTTTAGGCAAATCCACAATTGGTATCAGAGCCTCGGTTCTATCCTTGGATCGTGTTTATTTATGCGATTTGGTGGTCTAATTCATTCTTGGGTCTCGTTAGATAATTTGTTTTGGTCCGAATTTATATCATGTTTTTGTCACGGTTTATGTTCTGGGTCAAGTTAGTCTTTCTGCAGATTTTTCACTGTCCATAAACTTTATCCTATTGTCCACATCTGATTTTCAGAAAAACCCTTGTCAAAAGTGGTCATTATCCTGGTCAAAAGTCCAAATCTGCCTTGTTTTTCTTGTATCTGGCATCTTTTGTGACTGGGTTTTGAGTAGTGCTCAAACAGTCATAAGGCTTAACTCTCTCATGGTCAAAGTTTTTACAGATCTGGTTCTTTAACAATATTTTTGTTTGGTTAAATATTGATTTTTATGCACATGACAATGAAGATGATACCCAGAAAAGCAAGATCCACAAAAACCAGAAATAGTACAACTTTTGGATAAGATATTCCGAATGAGATGTGATTTTGAAAATCATTCCGAATGAGATGTGATTTTGAAAAACATTCCGAATGAGATGATTTGAAAACTTATTCCGAATGAGATGATTTCAAATTTATTCCGAATGAGATGATTTCAAATTTATTCCGAATGAGATGATTTGAAATCATTCCGAATGAGATGATTTCAAAATCATTCCGAATGAGATGATTTCAAAATCATTCCGAATGAGATGATTTTAAAATCTATTCCGAATGAAACAAAACCATCCCAACCGAGTCAACTCGGTCATTACCGAGTTGACTCAGTTAACTCACTGAGTTGACTCGACCTCCAACCTTATATCACCACAACATCATCCATAACTAACCTAATTCCCATCGTCTCCTATCCCATCTAATTAATCGAACCAAAACAGTAAATGAAATGATCTCAGTGTTTTTCGTCATGCATGTGTAGATCTTTTATGATCATACACGAAGAACGAAAATCATCATCACTAACTAGTGTTTGGTTTTTATCCAATTTTTATCTACAATTTCGAATATTGATTTATAACAAACATGTTATAATCAATATTCTATTTCGAATCTATAATCAAAACCCTCACGCATCATCAAACTGTCATTAATTTTCGAATTAAAAATGGATTGATAACAATTATGTTATAATCCATTCCTTTATTTCGTTTTAATTAATCAAAAACTTCAAAGGAAAGACACTACAGATGAGAGAGGGACTCAACAAGTAATCAAAAATAACATTACCCGAGACCCTTGAGGATCTTGAAGCTGATGTCTTCTCACGTTTTTCATTCATGTGTAACGAATACAAGGGGATCGTTCTTTTCGTCGATGTGATGACAATAGAAAGAAAAGGAATGATTGGGGGATTTCGTGTAAAGGCTGATTTATTTTTGTGATGATATTAGATGAGATCAAGGAGAAAGATGAGAGGGGCGTAGGATTAAGGTTGGTGACTGAGTTTGAGAGAAGAAAAGAGTTTTGGCTGCGCATTAAGATCGGATGAAGGTGATCTGGTTTTTCAGATTTAATTATTTGATTTGATGTAGCAGATTGGATGATGGAGGCGGATGAAGTTAGATGTAATAAGATTAGGTGTGTGAGAAAATTAGGGTTAAACTAATTTTTTTATATCCCACATCTTCACTTCCTAATTGGACCGTTTTTTGTGTGGGTTCTGTTGATCACACGTGGCTGGGGGGCGGACTTCACAAGGTGACTTCAATTTACACACCTTGGACCGGGTTTTTACAATTGGAGTTGGGCCAGAGGTAGGAATTATGGGCTATGGGCCATGAACTCATGGACTGGACTTTTCATTTTTTTGGAGAATCGATTTTGGTTAAACTTTGGCTATGGGAATGATTTGAACCGTGTGTTTTTATAACACATACACACAAATTTTTTTAAAAAACATACACATTTTTAAATAAATTTGATGTGTAATTCGGTCGTCATCGGGTCGAGACCAAAAGTGACGTGACAAAGTGTCGTGACAAAAATGACGTGACAATCGTGACAAGAATTTATTTTGAAGAGACCAAGAAAAAATGGGCGATTTTTTTTAGTGACTACGGATTTATTTGATCGGGTATTAATTACGTGACGTTGGATTCAGTGGTCACTTCAAATTGCTTTCACGTGGGGTGGTAAAGGTGGCCATGGAGAGTTTATGAGAAGAGATTTTCGATCAACAGCTGATTCTCACAAAATATATAATTCAGCTTATTTATTATTCTCACGAGATTTCAGGTACATGTGCGTACAATTTCTTGATGGTTCCGATTTTCGAAACCATCAAGGGGGAAGAAGAAGACACATTGAACGCACAACGAGCACACGTGATGAACTTCATACCTTCTTTTGATTTGAAGACATTCCGGGATGACTTTTGTCATAGCCGCAGAGAATATCAGTGTTTTAACTCGTGGCGTTCACAATCTCTAAACGGTACACTACTGATTCGAGGTTTAATTGTTTGATTGTTACAATTAAACATCATCATTAACCTATATGCACTCCCGGGACTTAATTGACTCTGGTGCATCTCCGGAAGAAGACATGTGCATTTCCGGGACTTAATTGACTCTGGTGTTACGATGTCAACTTCATGAATGGGATAAAGTGTCCACTTCAGTATTTGAGCTTCATAATTGGGATTGATTTATGGAAGAAATGTCTTGATTCTTTCTGGTATGCATTACTTGAACTCTCAGGGGGAAGAAAAATTCAGAAGAATTATTCAAGCGTGAGAAGAAAGGTTGTTGATCTACTTGGTGTACCCCTTACTTTCAATCCCTCTTAGCAACGTTATCATGTTATATGATGGGATTTGCCTGTTAGATTCCGCTGTGCGCTTAATCATTCTAAGCTTTGTTGAAAGCTTTGAAGTTGCTTACGAGGATTGTCGACTTAGGGGGAAGCTATTTAAAAGCTTCTACATCAAGTTTATGTGGCATGAATTAGGGGGAAGCTAATTCAGAAGCTTCTCCTTAACCAGAATTATATGGGTTACTTAGCTCGTGCCGTTACAGTATTTCTTCTACAAGTTAAAGATGAGTCGTTTTGAAGTCAAAGGCCTCAGAAGACATCATCAGCATTGGACGCTTCATGAAAGCTCTTGTTTTTATCATTATGTACTTGTTAGGAAAAATATTGTAAGGAATTCTACACGTCGTCCCATGGGGGAAGATTGTTGGAAACTCACTTTATGTGACGACATTTAAGAATTCCCGTTAGTTATCATAGTCACGCACATTTAGACTAGACTAGGCTTGTTGTAATGTTTAGGTTGTGTGCGTGACTATATATACCCCTCCTTTGCTTCCAAGGAGGGGGTTGCTTGTCATTTTTCATTATTCAATACATTATCATTTTCACACAAACAGCCTCTCTTCTCTCTCTCCCACCAACAATGGCTGCTAACACCCCATATCACCATGTTAGACCACCGGATCTTATTTTAGGCAAATCCACACCGTTATAATAAGGCCAAAGTTTGTGGGCTTTAAAGGTGGGCTTGGTCCAGTCCAATAGTAAGAATAACAGCCATCCAAATTTAGCCATTCAATCCATAAAAGCATTACACCAATAGTCCAAGTTAATAACTGAAAGAATGAAACACACATAATAAGTGGTCCAGTCCAATAGTAAGAATAGCAGACATCCAAATTTAGTCATTCAATCCATAAAAGCATTACACCAATAGTCCAAGTTAATAACTGAAAGAATGAAACACACATAATAAGTCCTTATAGGCATAATAGGTTCGCAGATTAGGTCCTCATTTTAACAACATGTATAAGAACTAAGTAAAAACTAACTATCGACATATATGTTTGATTGTATATATACATGAACTTGTTACATGTGCTGTCACCATACTGAAAACGGCTTCTTTCGGTCCAATGAGTGCACGGGGTTGACGCGAAACTCCAGTTACCCGAACCTACAATGACTGTCTCGTATGCATAATTGTTCTGGATCAACAAGAAAAAACTTAATAACCCGATAGCGATAAGGGATTTTGCCATATCGTAAGAACTTTAGGTTAGTTCTTGGGTGGAATGCAAGGTTATTGCCATCTATTTGTCAGTATATATAGAAAAAGTTATATTAATCGACAGATAGTTTCATAGTTTAATTAGGATACATTCACTAATATAGAATGGATATATGCTCGGTTACATGTATCTAAAGTTTTTAACAATATAAAATATAAATATTGTTGTCACGTTGTTTAAATATTTTGCCTAATTCTAACTAATTAGAATTAAATCTAATAAAAAAAATTAGAATAATTATTCTTGCCAAAATGTTTACAAGTTATATAAAAAATTATAAAAAGTAAAGTTATAAATATGACAAAATATTTGTTATCACGAGTAATAAAAAATATCATTGGTACTACCTTTGTCACAAAATAAATGTCAAGTTTGACTTTTCAGAGCTAAACTGGTCCAACTTTAACATTAAATAATTTCGCGTGCGTTATAAAATATTTGATGCGAAAAACTTCAAATTAAACCTTTAGTTTAACATAAACTCAATCAACCAATCACAATCATCCATTTTATCATGTAACAAAAAAACTCAATTTTTTAAAATTAAATATCTCACAAACCGTTTATCGTTACGTAAAACAAAACATATCATCGCGACGAGAATTAAATCATCTATCTATCGAGGGGCACATGTATATAATTTCGACGAACTTTTTTTCCGACTTTTTTTCTTAAGTCACGTCTGAGAGAATCATATATGATTCATCACGAAACATATATGATTTTCAGAAAATCATATATGATTCATATCACGAATCATATATGATTTTCTGAAAATCATATATGATTCGTGACGAATCATATATGATTCTCTCAGACGTGACTTAAGAAAAAAAGTCGAAAAAAAGTTCGTCGAAAGTATATACATGTGCCCCTCGATATAAAGATGATTTAGTTCTCGTTGCAATGGTGTATTTTTTTATTGACGATTAATCGTTTGTGAGATATTTAATTTTTAAAAAAGTGGTGGAAAGTGGATTTTTAAAAAAATGAGTGATTATAATTGGTTGAATAGGTCTATGCTAATTTAGGGGTCTATATAGATCATAAATTGAGCGTTTAAATGTATTTTCATTGAAATAATTTTCATCAAGTATTATATGATACAAAAATATATATTTACGGTTAAAATTGACAAAGAAAGACCGAAAAAACTAAACTGAACACTTATTTATAAAGATAGTTAATCTGTAGTATCTGTAATATTTCATTGATTTTATTATTAGTGATATTTTTATCACTAATAATAACCCCGTATTTCATCATATTTAAAACTTTAATCTCTCTGCTAATTTTTATAACTTTTAAACACTAGGATTTTTGCCCCGCGCTTCGCTGCGGCGAAGGTGGGCGCTTTTGGCAAGTGCTGCGAAGGAAATTTAGGTATTACATGAAACACAAAAAGAGTTTTGTTTAGGTGATCTTACGGAAAATATAGATATTGCAGCCTATGTAAACCCTGGGAAAAAACTACGTATGAAACATAATTTGATAACTAAATAGTTTGTATGTGACATAAACTGGCTTCGGGATAATATAGATCTCTCTCTTCAACACGAACTGGTTCTGTTTTCCTATCTTTTAGAGATACACGTCATTCACGTCTAGTTCTTACTTTCCTAGTCATTCGTGCAGGCACCCTCTTCGTTGGAGCATCTTTTGAATCCATAAGAAATTGACACTAACTTTGGCGCTTCTGTGAAAATGTATCCATTGGCCCTGTATTGTATATGATTAGTGGAGTTTATGAGTAGTCTTATTTTATATCTGAAAGTTTTATGCTACGATATAATGTTTCTGTTTTGACTCAAACCCAAGCAACATTAAGATGAGCTAAAACATTATAGTTCAAACATGAAAATCCGCTGGCGGGGTGCCTATTTACAATAATACAATAAGCAAGTAGGTCAATATTTACAACAATTCTTTTGGCAGTAATATGTGTTGTTGGATGTACTTGCAAGTATTAACTGTTAATGTATCTACTTATTTAAAATTAAAAGGCATATGTGTATTGGTATGTATGTAATAGTTATTTTGAAGGCCTACCATACCTGTTGGTGACAGTCTTCATTTGTGGTTAGGATTTAGTCAAACGCCTATTAAGTTTAATTCATGTAACTGCGCATGCACATGGGATTATGTTGGAGTCTGTGTTATAGGTGTGACATAATGCTGAATCATGAGGGTCAAGCTGCTCATGAAAGGGTTGCGGATTTTGTTGGGTGTATATTTTAAAGTAATATAAGCTCCCAATGGTATGTTGCAACAGTAGGCTGGTGTAGTTGTATATAAGGATGTCATGGCATGTATTAGCAATACATCTCCGTGCACAGAGCAACCGATAATCAGTTACGAAAAATATGTTGGTTGAGAAGGCTGCGTGCTTTGCAGACGACTTGCGGTTCTGAGGAGTTCCGCAACTGTTTTTGGTTCTACCTGCGTGAACAGGTGGCTGATGAGATGGATTGGAGGGGGAGACTCGAAGTTATGTATGGCCGTAAAAGGGCTGCAATTGCTGAGAGGGACGGGTTGATAAGTGAGTTATCTAGTATTAACCCATAACCGTTTTTGAGCTGCATGGTTTCTTTGCTATTGGACATGCAAGACAGAGTTGAGGCGGAGCTTCGCCAACTGCAAGAATTGATGGGTGCGTCTGACAATCGTGTGACCGATATGGAGTTTTTCATCCGCAATATGTGATCATCGAAAGTCTTTGTAGGGCGGCCTCAGTGATTGTCTATATGTTTGCATGTTTCCAATAAACTGTTGTTCTTAGGCATGTGTGGGAAGGTTATGATTGGTCTTTGTTGTTTTAACTTTATGTGTATTTGTCGTACTCTATGCAGTCGTACGCCACCTATGTGTATGTTGTGATATGTTTATGTTGTTGTTGATTATCTTTAAATTCGGAACATCTTTTAATTTTAATACATCTCGTTGGGATTTCATTTCCCATATATGGACATAATTGTTTATAGAGTTAGTTGTTTATAGGGTTACTTTCTTTTACCACTTTAGAGATAGGAATGATAGTGGATGCTGTTATTGGAGCTTAGCATTTAAGGGTTGTGAGTAGAGTGACCTACTGTTAATAGTTGTTTGGTTCTTTTGTGTCTGGCCATATATGGTTTTTTTATATGTTAAAATGTGTGTTACGATACAATGTAAGCAAGTAGGACATGGTATATAAAGGGGTGATAACAGGTTGCCTTTCACACATTCTTACAAACATTTATAGGTAACCTAATAAAAGGTACTGGAAAATGGCATACCGACCAAGATGCGCTGTTTGGAGCAAGAATCCCAGTCTGATGTTTAGGCGGACATGTTTGTTTGGCACCTTCAAAATGATATCCAAGGAGAGATGGGAAACAAAGGATGGAACAGCTTTGGCGACAGATTAATAGTGGGGTTATTGAGAGGACCCACCTTGTCCAGGAGCTAATGACGGTTTTAGGGGAACCACTGGTTAATCAGATGGTGGCTTTCCTACAGACGTTGCAAGATGATGCCTGTGCATTTCGCGACAACCTTGCAACTGAAGCAACTGCGGCTGGGAATCGTATCAGGCGTATGGAAAAGTTTTCACAAAGATTGTAAGGGAATGTGTCTGACTGATCCATGGTGTTGAATGTACCGATAGTTGTCGAAGAATAAGCGGTCGTTGTCAAGTTGGAGACCAGTGTGGTGGTTTGATTTGTGCTTTTCATGTTTCCAGTGTAATTGTGCTTTTGAAATTTGTGTACTGATAGGCATGGTTTTGGACTGTCAGGGTTGCATATTATTTGTACGAATAATATTGGCACGCGCCTTGCGTGTGTGCATTTGTTGTTTTTTCGGATGTTTTTTTTAAATTTGTTACATATATCAAACAATTGTAATGGCAGGAACCAATGTAAATGAGATTAAATAAATCTAGTCATCCTCTGCATCATGATAGAAAGCATGGTAGGTATGCTGCTAACAGTGATTTATTTGTGGCTCTTGGTGATTGTATTGGGACATTTTTTGATGCACATGTGGTTGGCATTTTGCTTGGAATTTGTGTCACTGATTTACTTTCATGCTATTGAGAACCTAACTGTTGCAGGCTTTAGTGGGTAGTTGGCTAGCAAGTAACTTAAAAATGAATGAATGCAATGTGACATGCCAACAGCGGGTTGGAGATGGTCTATTTAAGTGTGCCATTCCAGTTGGATATAGCACATTGCAGACAACAGCCAGGGTAAAACACTCAAGGAAAAAAATGAGTTGGCGAGGAGTGCTTCATGCTTTGCAATTGCTTTGTTCTTCTAGCGATTTTGGAAACGTTTCCTGTTTCTATCTACGTAAGAAGATTGAGGCTGAGACGGAGTGGAGGGGCAGGATTGAAGATCTGCATGCGCGGAAGAAAAACGACATTAATGAGAGGGCCCAGTTTATAAGTGAGCTGTCTAGCCTTAGCCCGGACCACCGTGTGAGTCGAATGCTTTGGCTGCTAGGTGACATGCAAGAGCGTGATGTCGCGGAGCTGTGGAAGCTACAGGCACTAGCGGATGATTCTGATGGGCGTCTTCAAGATCTGGATCATTTTTTATGATCCTTGTAACCCATGTAATGATAGAACGGATGTTTAGAGTAAGAAGCTTGTTTGTGTGTTTGTAATAAACGGTATCTAGGATCCGATTGTGTATAGTCTGGCCGTATTTGTTGGTGGTATGTCTTTTATATGGCCAAACTCGTTGTTGTGTTGTTTTGCTTGAAGTTGTGTTGTATGTTGTTTGTAATATAATGAATGTCGTTTATATGTGAAATGTGCTCTTTCGTTATGTTCTAATGCTCTTTCATTAGGTTCTAATCGAGCTGTGTAAAATGTTGTGTTTGTGTGTTATAATATGTTGTCTAATCGAACCAAAATTATGCATTATAGAGCATAGCAACAGTGCAGTACTGTTGTTGGTGCTTTGTTTTTTCACCACTTCTGGAAAAGATGTGTAGAGGCCCATCAAACGGGTGTAACTACTTATGGAGGCAAGAATGATAGTGGATACTATTGTAGATTATCATTTAAGGGGTGTGAGGAGAGTGAACCAATGACAACATTATTTTTGTTTTATCTGTTTGGCCATAAATGGTTTTTTTTATAGTGTCTAAATGTGGCAAAAAATAAACAGAAAAGGTAGAATAATAGATGATGGGAACAATGTGTGGATGAGGATAGTGTTTTTTTAAAATATACTTTTGGGAAGCTAAGCCGAGAATCGTGCAATTCGGGATTGGGATACTATTTTTGGTGGTAGTGTTGATTGTTAGTGCAGGACACTATAGGATGTAAGCCAGGAGGCGTTGCTATATAAAGGAGTGTTAACAGGCTAGATTTCACACATCTTTACACACATTTATAGTTAAGTTTTATAAAGAAATAACCAATGGCGTACCGCCCAAAATGTGATGCATTGGAGAAAGAAGCAGGAACTGACGATTGGGCGGACATGTTTATTTGTCGTCTACATGATGAGATCCTAGGCGAAACAACCTGGAAAGCTAGGATGGAGCAAATGTGGCAAAAGGTGAATAGTGGTGTCATTGATAGGACTCATCTTGTTTATGAGCTAAGGACCGTTGTTGGGGAACCGGTAGTTAACCAGATGGTGGAATTTTTAGGGACCTTGACACGTGAAGACTGTTCCTTTCGAGAACAGCTCGCAGCCGAAGCAGTGGAAACTGGCAACCGCATCGGTAGGATGGAAAGATTCATTGAACGGTTGCGAGGGAACGTTTCTGATTGAAACGATTATATGAATGCACGTGAAGGTTTTCGCTTGTGTGTGTTGAATAAATCATCGCCGGCCATTATGTTGATTGTGTTGTGTTTCTGTGTCTACCAAGAATGGACCAGGCGTGTGTGCCTGGGTGTTTGTTATTTTGGTACTGGCAATGACGTTGGTTCATTGGCAGGGATTCTTTATGTATTTGGTTTAATGTATTTGTATGTTTGTTTCTGGCAAATGTTTATTTATTTACTTTTCTATTTTGATTGCATTGATACAAACTCTAAAGAAGGCAACATGAAAAAACTAAAGGCTGTTGTGTAAAAAACATGCAGTATAGAGTGTTACCTGGTTCATTCTTTTGTATTTCAACGACAGATCTGGTGGCCCTTATTGTTTGTGGTTCATGAGGGGCAGGCAAAGGTTTCTCTTCTACTGTTGCCACAACTGACGTTGTACAAAAACCTTCTATTCCTTTTGGTTCCTTCAGCCTTGTCAACTTTTCGTTTGTGATGAGCTTGTCAATGTTAACCCAGCTTGGTCGAAGTAGGTGAAGCTGGCTTGGCCAGTGCCATCGTGAACACTTGTTTTGAAACTGTACCTGGCATTTGCCATAATATGGTTGTTTTAGTAATTTGGTTAGTAATTGTGGATGCATTGTGAATAACATTTCCATACCTAAATAAGGGGTCCTCCAGTTCTCCTTCATCTTCACAAACAAACGTTCCTTCGTAGTCAGTTGGTCTTTTTTTCGTCAGGGAAAGGGTATACTTTAGCAAACTTGTGTATTCGGTTACTCGGAAACACCCGACAGCAAGGATTAAAGGAGGTGGGAGCTTATCAGTCTGTTCCGTATAAAATTATCATACGTCGTATAAAAGTATCATATAAGTTGTAGGAAAACAGAAAATACCTAATCCTAGCGCTAGTCCATAGCTGGTGCAGGATAGAGCAGGATGACGATAAACGGTCTCCCTAAACCTGCCCGAACACCCATCTGGTAGGCATGAACTTTTAGCCCCAACACACGCTGGCGTTCTGTTTCGGCAGGCTGGTCACCTTTAATGAACAAATAAACAACCAACTATTAAGTAATGCGAGATGGACATTTTTTTCTCAGACCATTTATGCAACTATAAAAAAACTTACAGTCAGCCGGAGCCCCCACCAACACTGGCAGGTGGAACAATTTTTTGCCCGCCTTGATAAACCGATATCAAATCTCACCCGAGAAACAGACAGGTCAGTAAACAAACCCAAACCACATTCTTGGAAGAATAAGCTCAGATATGCGAGGGCGGGAAGAGTAGCAAAGGTGCGTGACCCGCCATGGCTGCAAGTACGACTTCGTGTTGGCCCGGCAAGTTACGGGCCGATTCAACCTGATCATCAGCAATCATACACGCCATGGCTGCAACCCTGAAAGGGTGGCCAACCAAGAGACATTTGATCTCAGCTGTATCCCGACCCGTTGCAGCTCATCATAGCCCGTATAATCGCATACCGTGGTAACCAAAGGTAACTACTAAAAACATAATTATCACTGTAATAAAAACAAATACAGTTGGAAACCGGGTAACGCATCGTAAATTTCAAAGGTTTCCCCGCCAAGATCCGGGTACTAACTGAACTTGCTAATTATAATTTTTTGGCTCAGACACGACACCCTTTAGGGAAAACCGGATAAACACGCCATGGCTGCAACCTCGAGAGGTTGCCCCGCCAAGATACGTGTAATCCCAGGATTAGCCCGGGTCGTTCAAGGTCATCACAGCCATATCAATTGCACATTCCAAGAACCAAATCACCACAAAAGCGTATAACATACAATAGATGCTACCAACGTGAAACACCCGTAAGTATCAGGAAGCAAATATAGCAAGATGACAACCTTTTTTCAGCTTGGAAGCTGATTAAGCAAATAATCAGGAAACAAAATCAGGACCAAGATCATATATAAGTCTCCAAAGAAGCTACAAAATCGAGGGTTACATAAGCCAAAAGAAACCCAAAATAAGGTTACATTATATAAGCTAAAACAAACAGTCCCTAAAGCAACCTAATATGTTTTTTTTCAAGCTGTAATCAAAAGCAAGTCGTGTAACATATAATGTAATCCGAATCGTGTAAGGTATAATCTAAAGCAAATGAAAAGGTGGAAACTTACAACCGTTTGTTAACCAGATCAGCAAGAGAAAGGGGAAGGTTGAATAATTGATCTGAGAAGGTAGTGTTGGGTCAAAAGTGAGTTGATAAGTCAAAACACAAAGACAAGGACTAAATCTGCCAATACTGAATTCTTCAAGCTGGTGGACAAAGTATCAAGATAGGAATGAAGAATATCAGGACAACTATATAGGAGATTTTGTTTTTAATATTTATCTTTTGTAACAGCTGTAGTTTCTAGTATATAAAGAAACACAGCCGTAGGTTTCATTCATCACTTCATCATACAAAAATGTAACCTACTGTTCTTTAGATCTCTAGGCATGGGATTCAATGTATACATGCCTAGAGTGGTTTGTGTTAATCATATATAATACAAACCCTTTGGGAATTCTTTCATCTTGTCAAACATCTTATTCATGATCATTGTTCTTATTCCGCTATGTTATCATATGAATGATGATCAACCTAGATAAAACGGTTTTTACTGTTTGAGTCTAACGATCTTGGATTCAATAAGTGGTATCAGAGCGTGTCTTTCATTTTATAGCCACAAGGACTCACGTAAAAGATCACTACTAACAAACTTGGAAAGTATTAAGGAATAATAACTGAAACGCGTAAAAATCTATTCCATGTTTATCTTTGACAGCAGGGCCTTTGACTTCAGCAGGGGAACCAATCCCCCTGCCTCATTATAATACTGTTTGAGTCTAACATTTTTGGCTATAAAAGGACTCACTAGGTTACCATGCAAAGTGTGTCTTTCTCATTTGGGATAACCAACTTTTCTGAGGCTGAAATTTTTGCAGGTCTTGTTAAATTGGGGTACAAACTTTCTAAAAATCAAAAATGTAAGTTTGCTAAAGGCCAGTTTGCCCCTCATTGGAAATATTTGATTCATACAATTATGCAATGTTTGTCACCAAAAACCACTGCTTTTAATGAGGTTGGTAGTGAGATAGCTTCTGCCCTGATCTGCTTTGCAACAGGGAGGAAGTATTGTTTTTCTCAAATGATTTTTAAAGGAATGGTTAAAAATGTTTCAAGCACCTCAAAGTTTTGTATGTATCCAAGGTTTATAGAACTTCTGCTGAATATGAGTGATCATGGTCCAATCAAACACAAAAACTATTTTTCAGCAACCCAACATACCACCAAACTCTTCACCACACTACTTGCACCATCACCCCTGTTTTCTGGCAAAAACATTCCACTCACTTCATTATGATGGACCAAATCAGACGGGAAGAAGCCAAGAATCAAACAGCTAAACACCAACCTTCTGATTCCCCTGCCAAGAACCTACCCCCTGCTGATCCACAACAAGAAAGGCGTTCAAAATCCAGGTTTGCCAGGTCTCCCTTGCCTGGTGAATCTTCACAAGCAGCAGAGAGGAGAGTCTCCAAAAGTTTGGAGCAACCTGAGGGTTTGGCTGCCACTACTGTCTCATCCTCAATGGGTGAGCAGGATAGTGACACCATCAATAAGTCCTCTCCCTCACTCCATGATATCCAAAAAGGGGAGAAATTCCCTTCTAGGATTGAGAGCAGTATGAAACCTTTGACTAATTTGGAATTGACGAAAATGTGTATGAGTCTGAAAAGGCAGAATGCACAACTGGTACAAGATGTCAAAAAGCAAGGCCTGGTTATCACTAACTTGGAAACCAGACTTGCTACTCTTGAGGGGAGGAGAAAGCCCAAACTGATTCTTTCAACAGATGAGGATGCTTCCAAAGGGGAGGAAGTTCCAAATACAGAAGGGTCCACTGAGTACTATTCATATCCTGGTGGGGTACATGGAAAGATAGCAAGTGCTCAGAAAGGGATGGAGAAAGGAAGTGCTGATAAGGGAAGTGACAAGGGGAGTGCAACCAAAGATATTGCTCAAACATTGCTCACCATGGGAAATCCAGAAGAAGCCCCTGCTTCAAAAGTTTCCCCTGCAATTGCTGATCCCACTGCTGTAAGTTATTCCCCTGCAAAGAATATTACTCAAACTTTTGTCAGAAAGAACAGAAAGCAACCAACTCAGAAGGGAATTACAATCAAAGAACCTGCATCTAAAGTAACAGCAGCACCAGCAGTGGATCCAAAAGACAAAGGAAAAGGAATCATGGTGGAACAGCCCAAGAGAAAATACAAGCATCTAACTCCTGAACAGCAAAGGGCTCAAGAAGCACAAGATGCACAAGTAGCACTCATGCTACAACAAGAGGAGATGGATATGCAGGACCAAAGAATGCAAAAGATAAGGCCCAAAGATATGCTCAAGCAGGTTGAGATTATGCATAGAGAACTAGATGACAGGGTACCTCATGTTGGAGAGTTTCTTGATCAATGGGAAAAGGAGTTGATAAATGCTCCTTTGGAAGACAGGTATAAGTTGACTTGCCTTGTTTACAAATACCAAACTGAGTATCTGGAAAGAAGGGCAATTCAAATTCAGAGTGAGAAGTATCTAACTTCAGAGAAAGGGCAACTTGAACACTACAAAGTTCTGCTTAAGAGACATAGAAAGTGGAAGGATGGTGACTTTAGAGATATGAGTTTTGACGCCATAAAAAGAGCAGTCAGACCAATTCTAAAATTGTATGATGTGAAGGATTGGATGACTATCAACACTCCTGAGGAAGCTGAGTATCTTAGGAGACAAAGTGAAATGCTACAGAAAGCTAGAGAATCGAAAAAAAGAAAAGCTGGAGAGACAACTTTGGAAACTACACAAGCAGGTGCATCATCCCAAGCAGGTGCATCATCACAAGCAGGGGAATCACATCAAGCAGGTGGAAGTTTTCCAGAAGTACTTGAGAAGTCTGTACTTAATGTACAAAGAGCAGCAAAGAGACTCAAGAGAATGGAGAAAGTGGGCACAGTTACTAAAGAGTCTCAAAGGCCTTCAAATGATGAAATTGATAAACAGCTAATTCTGCAGGAAAATGATGATATCTCACCTAGTGAACTTGGAAAGAAGTTTGCTATCATAGAGTATGCTGTTTATGAACACAAAGGGAGGACTTGGTGGAAGCTTACAAGAGCTGACAATACAGCACAGACATTTCTAAGTCAAGATGTCATGTTTCAAATTTTGGATAGTGAAGACTTAGAAGATCTGTGGAAAATATTGAAGAAGACGTTTGCTGCAAAACCTCCTACCATGGATGGTGTGGAGAAGGATTGGGTAATCTGGGAGTGCATGCATAGGATGTATGAGCATGAGTTATTTGATCCTATATTTGATGCAGTGAATAAAGGAGATTTGTTGTATTGGAAGCTGTTTACCAATTCTAGGGTTTATGAGGTAGTGATGGAAGGCGTGAGTGTGTACTTGCTCAATCATAGGTATTATCCCTTCTCTCAGGACACCTTGAAGAAACTGGCACAGGCTAACCTAATTGTAGATGCTAAAAAGCCTGTTGCTTATGATCTGGTAAGAATGGTTCATAGTCAGATTTGGCCAGAAAGTTTGTAAGCATCCTCATCAACTAGTATTTATTCAGAAACTTGTCTTTAGGGGAAAACACAAGTTTAGGGGAGGATTGTTGGGAATAAATCTATGCTTAGTTGTTTCCCCTGCTAGTTGATTATTCGTACCCCTGCTAGAGTAAGTTCCCCCTGCTAAATAACAAAGGCAGGGGGATTGGTTCCCCTGCTGAAGTCAAAGGCCCTGCTGCAGATAAACATGGAATAGATTTTTACGCGTTTCAGTTATTATTCCTTAATACTTTCCAAGTTTGTTAGTAGTGATCTTGTACGTGAGTCCTTGTGGCTATAAAAGGACTTACTAGGTTAGCATGCAAAGTGTGTCTTTCTCATTTGTCTTTCATTATAATACTTTAAGGTTTTATAAACCCTAATACCATTTTAGGGTATTCGTATATCTTTGATATATTAAAGTTCAACGTTTCAATCACATTTGTTTTTGTGCTAAACATTATATTCCGCATCTTGTTTAGTTACTTTGCTTTGCAAGGTTTCTCTAGTGTTAGATTGAATTCTTTCTCTCTATCACAACCCTTAAACAAGCTATTAAGGTTTAAGATCTGACTTTGGGATCAACAAGTGGTATCAGAGCGGGTGACTCTTGATATCTAGGAGAATCGGGATGTTTAACTTCGTTGCTGTGAAGATTTAGGGTTTATGTTAAAACCCCAAGAAATTAATTAATTGAAGCCGCGAAGATCGTTTGGTGATTGGCGTTCGAATCAATAAATCTGTATCATTGTTGAATTTTTGGTCTCATTAATTCATCATGTCAGAATGTTGATTTGCTTTATTTGATTGGACGGTATGAAAATAAAGGAGGCAGCCAAGTTACAAATTAAATTGTTACTTGCTATGATTAGTCAAAAGAGGAGTCAAGGTCAAACTCGGTTGGCTCATGATTTTCTCAAAAAGATGCCAAGTTTGATATCATGTGAAGGTTTAATGGTCCCAACAGCCAATGAATTGATCTAATATTTGTTTTGATTGGCTAAGGATCTCACGTGGGGTCCAAGAATTATGTACACTTTCGGTGGCATTGATATTTGATTAAGCAAGGTTGATGTTTGTTGTTGCTGCAAAGAGTTATTATGGTCCCCGTGTCAAAGGAATACTTTGATTCACGTGTAACCTTTGTACACAAATGTGCACTTCGTGATTCATAAACAATTATAATGGCTTGCAGTAGATAGATACTTCATGTGGGGTACTCTCGATGTACTAAGCAAAACAATCAAATAGGTATTGTTTCGTTCTAATTCTTGTCGTCACATGAATACTTTTATGTCATATATGAGACGATATAAAGGGACGTGCCAACTTGATTGAACAAAATAGTTGCTTAATATGATTGTTATATTGATTCATGTGGGATTAATATACAATTAGTGAAAGTGACGTGAAGAAATAGACAGACATTATATGTGGGGATCAACAAGTACTCCTTTTCTTTATTTTATATGTAGGCGTTGAAGTACTAAAGCAGAAAGTGACGTGATGGTTTTATGGGCATATATAAACTAAAGAAGAAAAGGACATGGTCTATGGTTTACATGATAGCTGGTGCGACGAGTTACGACAATAAGGGTATGATTTTTACTTTCCCTTGTTTTTGTTATTTATCTTACTGTTATAAAATTCATTCCCACCTTGAGTGGGTTTGGCACAGTTAATAACAAAAACAGGGGCATTAAAAGTTCCCCCTGCTTTTGAAAAAGTTTACCCTGCTTTCATTAAAAGTTCCCCCCTGCTATGATCCCACTGCCTTCAATAGATCCCCCTGCTTTCATTAATAGATTCCCACTGTTTTTGAAAGTTCCCCCTGCTGTCAGATATGATTTTTGGGACAGCAGTGTTTTGGAGTTTGGCATATTCACAGCAACTGGTATAATGGTATAAAGGCTTGATTTATTTTCATGATTGTGAAGAATAATTTTTGTGATGATATTGACGTTTGAGGTAGATTTTCGCGAATTGGTGTTCTATTATATCTTCTACTTAGCAGGGCATGAAGATAACTTGTAGGTGTTGTTAAGTTGTGATAAAGACGTGATAAAAAGATAGTTGGGTACGAGATCATTCTTAAGACGCTCTATGCTCGTATTCGCTATTATATGTGTCTCATTTACAGGGGTGAGGACTCATCTTATCACGAGGCTTCTACTCATTATTGCCGTGAGTTTTGGGGCCTACTCATTATAGCCGTGAGTTTTGGAGTCACATGGTTAGTACAAGACATGGAACACGAGGTTGGGTTATTCTACTTCAGCATCAAGATTTTTATAATTATTTTTCTTCATGATCATTATACATAGCCTACTGAATTAGAAGATTCATAAATGACTAGCACACTTTAAGGGGAAGCTCATTTGATAGAGTGTTAGTCATTCACATATGATGTCAAGGAGAAGATTTTTGCTACTGTTCACTAGTATTACTACAACTAATGTAAGTTTATACTTCTCAAATTCATTTTAAGACGCGGAAAACTTCATGGAGGGCAATTTGGGGCGTAGAACACTTGTGTTTGGTGTATGATATTAGTTGGCAGTGGTTGAGAATCAAGGTTGCTTACATACAAGACCCCTATTTGATCATGTCAAAAAGGGGAAGAAGTCTACAAAGACTAAAGTAATCTGTTGATCTTTGGTGTCGTATGGTTTACAAAAGATATATGCTTAAGGGGAAGTGTTTTGACATCATCAACTAGGGGAAGATTGTTGGGTCAAAAGTGAGTTGATAAGTCAAAACACAAAGACAAGGACTAAATCCGCCAATACTGAATTCTTCAAGCTGGTGGACACAGTATCAAGATAGGAATGAAGAATATCAGGACAACTATATAGGAGATTTTGTTTTTAATATTTATCTTTTGTAACAGCTGTAGTTTCTAGTATATAAAGAAACACAGCCGTAGGTTTCATTCATCACTTCATCATACAAAAATGTAACCTACTGTTCTTTAGATCTCCAGGCATGGGATTCAATGTATACATGCCTAGAGTGGTTTGTGTTAATCATATATAATACAAACCCTTTGGGAATTCTTTCATCTTGTCAAACATCTTATTCATGATCATTGTTCTTATTCCGCTATGTTATCATATGAATGATGATCAACCTAGATAAAACGGTTTTTACTGTTTGAGTATAACGATCTTGGATTCAACAGGTAGGTAACCCACAAATAATACAATCCCAACAAAATTTGGTTGGTAGTTTTGCTATATATGGCTGGAAGGGAAAAAACATCAACGGTGACCATGGTTACACGAATCTCCAACGAAGGGCCAAGATGGTATCCAAATATTAATAGTATCGCCCCTCACAAACAGGCCTTTCCCTCACAAAAAACTACACAAACAATAGCAATTAAGGATTATCACCAACCTACCACCAACGCCGTACATCACACATGGCAGCAACGAAGAGGTAGGGGCAACGCAACATCTCAGGATCAAATTAACCTTCCTATTATTAATAGTATCAACAGTGACCATGGTTACACGAATCTCTAACGAAGGGCCAAGATGGTATCCAAATATTAATAGTATCGCCCCTCATAACCAGGCCTTTCCCTCACAAAAAACTACACAAACAAACAATAGCAATTAAGGATTATCACCAACCTACCAACAACGTCGTACAACACACATGGCGGCAACGAAGAGGTAGGAGCAACGCAGCATCTCAGGATCAAATCAGCAAAAAGGTTTGGCTCAGATTTGTGATCTAGGAACAGGGAAAAAGGGTACCCGACCCGCTGCGGCTGCAAACACGATATAGTGTTGCCTTGCCAAGATACGACCGGGTGGCACCCAACACAGGCCAAAGCTCAATCAATACTATCATCATAGCCTACGATGAACCGTAAAATTGACATGATAGGCAACACATGTCGAAAACCTAAAGCAAGAGCCAATAATAATTTTAGGAAGGAGCACACTTTAAATATAATGTAGCAATGGCAGCAAGGTAAGGATTATCACCAACCTACCAACAACGCCGTACAACACACATGGAGGCAACAAAGAGGTAGGGGCAACACATCATCTCAGGATGAAATCAGCAAAAAGGTTTGGCTCAGATTTGCGAGCTAGGAATAGGGCAAAAGCGTACCCGACCCGCCTCTACTGCAAACACGATATAGTGCTGCCTTGCCAAGATACAGCTGGGTGGCATCCAACACAGGCCAAAGCTCAATCAGTAATATCATCATGTCCTACAATGAACCGTAAAATTGACATGATAAGCAACACATGTCGAAAACCTGAAGCAAGATCCAATAATAATTTTAGGAAGGAGCACACTTTAAATATAATGTAGCAATGGCAGCAAGGTGATATTACATTAATACTTTATTTCTAGAGACGATTTTCAGAAAACCCCCGATATCTTTATCTATATGGTATAATCATAAACAAACAAAACCCCCAATTTCTGAGAAACCTAATTTCAAAATCGAAAAGCATAAACAACAAAATTAATAAAAGAAACTTACATAAATGTCTTCCTCATTGATAACCCAATAAATTAAGAGCAAATCCAATAGGTTTCCGTTTGATCATTAACATCAGATGATTATCAGAAATTGATCATCAAATGGTTCTAGAGAGTTTCTAGAGAGAGGTTTTTAGAGGGATGCATTTTTTATTTGTGAGGCCTTCCACACCCACCCACCCACTCACAGATCACATATCACAACCAGACAATACCAATTAAGGGTTATTCACCAAAGGGCAAACTAAACTAGAAAGGGCCAAGAGCAATTAAGGATTATGACCAAAGGCAAAGCAAAAACATTAAACTAAACCCCAAAGGGCAAAAGGCCAAGTCATCATATAATTGAATTAATGAGTAACGTGGCAGAATTAATGAGTAACGGGGAAACGCCAAAAAAACCAAAGGATCTTCACTCATCAACGGAGTTAGTAAACGGAGGGTGTCAGTGTTTTGTGCGTGCTTTGTGTGTGTGAAGTTTTTGTGAGGGGCGATACTATTAATATTTTAAGAATGTTGTGAGGGGGATCACTGCTCCTAGGAGAGTGTGATTCCCCTATATAATAGGAAGGTTAATGTGTGTTATCAAAAAAATAATACATCTAATTACATGTATAAACGACATATCCCAAAGGCGATCACATCCGAAGATTCATATTTTGGGATCAGCTTTCCATAGAGACTGCTGATGTGTCGTGATGAGTATATGTGATAATTTGATATACGTTATAAGGTAAATTAGAAAATTACCTTTAGAAAAAAGTAATAGACTAATATTACCAATGACGAATTCAATTAAACACGTTGGTGACTCAAGTTCGTTTTACACGAAGATCTTATGAATTTGAGACGTTTTGCTTTGATTTGGACAATCGATTTGAATTGGTTTTCGGTTTTTAAACTACAATTAAAATCTACCAATTTTAAACTATTTAGTTTTAGCCTAAAGTGCATGAATCGTTAAACCCCGCAATATTTAAATTCTACAATTAATCAATTACTTAAAAATTAACACTATTTGAAAATAAACAATATTTAAAATTAATCTAATTAAAATTCTATAAAAGTAAATCTATTTAATAAAAATAACTTTTACTCTACTTTTTTTTTAAATCTACTTAAACTTTAAAAATCTAATAAAAACTTTATTTAAAATTTACTTAAAACAAATCTTATGTAAAAACTATTTTTAACTAAAACTAATATTATAAAATTATAATTAATTAAAAATATACTAATTAAACTTTTTAAATAAAAACATTTTTTTATATATTTATTTATTTTTATATTTTACACTATTAATAATATATGAAAACAAAATAAATTTTTTTTTCAAAATCACTAATTAACTTTGTATTAAAACGAAAATAAAGTAAAGAAACGTTACTAGTTAAAAATTAGTCAAAACAAGTACACTATATTAATCAATAAACAAGTTATAAACTCAAAAGGGCATTTAGCCCAGATGGTAAACATGCTTGACACATAACCAATAGGTCTCGAGTTCGAGCCCCATTAGTGACATAATTTTTTAGATTAAATTCTTTTTGACAGATTACTGAAAAAGAAGTCTCAGGAAAGACTTTTTGTAAGCTTATAGATCAGCTGATAGGAATCAGCACTATTAGGCTTATCAGATCATGGAATCTGATAAGCAGAAAGTATGAACAATTAATCAGTAGCAGTAATAATAACTCAGAACAAAAATTCAAGCGAATCAAGTCCAAATAAAACTAACTCAGCATAAATCAGTAACAACTAAACATATAAAGCAAGTTACCAAAACTAAAAATAACAAGCATTCAATAAATTTAAAAGCTGCAGTATTAACATTAACACAATAACAGTCATGCAAAAACAAATCTCCCAAACGACAAGTTAATGATAATCATCAATCTCAGCAGTTCAAATTAGCAGATATGAATCCAAACAGAAGGCTATTTCTATGAACTTACTCAATAAAATTATAGCATATAAGCTGTCTAAGCAAGCAAGTAACTTAGTTCTTGTACCAAATCAAAACGACAATCACTTATACTAAGCAGTAAAACTTACCAAATAAGCTGCAATTCTATCTATAACAGCAAAATTTCAAAACTCAGATTATCTAGTCCAATAAGATCCCAAATAAGCAGATGTAAAAACCATTTTACTAATTACTGACTAAATACTAACATGTTATCTAATCCAGTTTCATCAGAATGCTAATTCAAAAATACATATTAATCTAGAAAAATATAGCTACCAAGTTCTAAGCAATTAACCCCAAACACAGTAATAATATCCATGCTAAACATACAAGCTGATTAAACCTAACGTATACAACTAGCATCATCACACAAGTTTCTACTCAAATTATTCAAGCAAATTAAACTTGTAAATATCATAAAAAATTAAAAGGATTAGAACCTTTTGATGAACCCGTTGAGCAGTAGGAATGCGCTGTGCATCCTATGAACCGAAAACTAAACCACCATTCACCACTCGATTATTAATCGATACCAAAACGAACCACCAACTAAATGAAACGAACCAATTGAACCATAGAGAAAATCAATCCAGTAACTTTATATTTATCCAATTAGGATAAATTGTTCCCAAATATTACTTCAATACTTCATCAAACTATTGAGCAGTTTGATGAAATATCTTTTATAATTATAATATTAAATTAGATTTAGGAAGAAGATTAAGGAATTTAAACAGTAAAGAAAAAGTCAAGAATCAATTTTACCCAACTGAAACTTTTATTCATAAAAATAAACTGATACAGTACTATTAAAAAGAAATACAATTTCCTATTCTAATTTTAACATCATAACAGTAAGTAAGAAAAGGGATGATAAAATACAAGTAAATTGGGGGTTTTATAGCCACCCCCAAAGGCTTGCTGAGAGGATATTCGAATCTCTTAGGAATATTCTTCTTTTCTTTCAGCGTTTGGATCTTTATCTTCTCTCTTGCTTGTTGATCGGATGGTTGAGGTGATTCACACTAGCACACGGATTGCCAATGTGGCATCCGTGTGTTAGTTGTGTTTCTTTCTTGCTTTCTGATTGGTTGATATGGAATGATGAGGTGTATCTTCAAATAAGAATAAGCCACGTATCACCTTCGTTCAACCATTTCTCTTCCTTAAAGATTGGGGGTTTTATTCCCCTTTGAGTGAATTAATAGATTAATTAAAAAGCCCCAAAAAATAAAGAGTTAATTGTGACTTAGGGTTTTGATGAATAGTAACTAATTGTTACTGGTTTTTTAAGGTGTTGTGAAGTGGGGAAGAAAGGAAAAACGCAGGGTGAGAGAAAAGTTATAGAGTGTATCGAAAATATTTTAATAGATGTGTGAATGGGATGTTACGTTTTGTGAGTGGGTATTTAATGGGTGGGTGACGTGTTAACAAGATAGTGGGTGAGAAGATCATTTATTTATTGTAAAGTTGTGGAATGTGTGACTGAAAATGAGTTTATAAAAACTCAAAGAAACGTTCATTATTCAAACCCTAAAAAGCCAAATAACATTCGTTCCTTTCATGGGCTTTTAGCCCATGTAACTTTACCATCCGTATATAACAATTTAAACTTTGGGCTTGGATTTGGGCTTGTCCAAGAGTTCTTTTGACTTTAAATCCAATATTGGGCTTTTCAGGCCCAATAAGCTCATGTGGGACCCACTTGGCCATAAAATTGCATAATTACTAAATCCACTTAAGTCGAGCTCGATTTTGGCTTCTTCAATCTTTTTCTTCAAACTCGTGCCGGTTTTCGTGAACTTGGTACCTACACACATTCAAACAACAAAACAACATATACAAGGTATATTTGATACATTTCATGCACATTTTCATTGTTTTAAGCTACAAATGATATGAGTATTTAAGCTCATATCAAATTCTCCCATGCTAAGCAATTGCCGTGTCCTCATGCAATGATAAAATAAAACTATAACTACACCATTATTCAACTTTTGACTTTTTATTTTGTAAAGACATAATGTATTGCTTTCATTATTGAAAAATAACTTTAAGGATCATAAAAGCTCAAATATATTCATCGTCCTCGACTTATCACTTTTCCATGCCAAGTGCAAAAACAAGATCATTGTTATTATAAGTTGGTAGACTAACACGAACTCATGTGGGCCAATTACTCACTTAGACTCCCTTATTCCTAGGTGTATCTCTTACATTTTATTGTTGTCTTGAATGATCACAAGGATGCATTGTTGACTTATTTCAATAATTTATTAGGTCGAAAATAAAGTGAACGATTTAATCAATAGTTAGCTAAAGGACAAAATCTTTTAAAACTGCTTCTCAGGACTTCATAAAGTTCATATCTTGGCATAACTTGCTTCGCGATTTGAGACCTTTCTCGGCCCGATATTTGGCAGTGACTTTATACTTCCAACCTTGAGAGACATTCATGAAATAATGGTCTTCTCTTCATATAGGAATTTTAATGTTTAGATTTTACTAGTTGAAAAAGTTCGTTTTCTCGGTGTCTAATCGAATTGATTTCCGGTTAATTGTGTGAGATTAGTTGTTCTTGGTGAAACAAATATTTTTGGATTTGGTAAAATAAATGTGCAAGACTTAATAATAAAGGACGGGAAATTAAAACTAAAACTAGTTGAAACGTAAACGGTGCAATATTTAAAACGTTAAAAGTAAATGACGTGAAATTAAATGACGTAAAATTAAAACTAAAATCAACTCTAATCGGAAAGTGCAAATAATGAAGCTGATAGGAATGCTGATTGGAATGTTGATTGGAATGTTGATTGGAATGTTGATTGGAATGTTGATTGGAATGCTGATTGGAATGTTGATTGGAATGCTGATTGGAATGTTGATTGGAATGCTGATTGGAATGTTGATTGAAATGCTGATTGGAATGTTGATTGGAATGCTGATTGGAATGTTGATTGGAATGCTGATTGGAATGCTGATTGGAATGTTGATTGGAATGCTGATTGGAATGTTGATTGGAATGCTGACTGGAATGTTGATTGGAATGCTGATTGGAATGTTGATTGGAATGCTGATTGGAATGTTGATTGGAATGCTGATTGGAATGTTGATTGGAATGCTGATTGGAATGTTGATTGGAATGTTGATTGGAATGCTGATTGGAATGTTGATTGGAATGCTGATTGGAATGTTGATTGGAATGCTGATTGGAATGTTGATTGGAATGTTGATTGGAATGCTGATTGGAATGTTTATTGGAATGCTGATTGGAATGTTGATTGGAATGTTGATTGGAATGTTGATTGGAATGCTGATTGGAATGTTGATTGGAATGTAAAACCCTTTTCCAATCAAGGTGATTGGAATATGTGATTGGAAAGGGGTTTACCCTTTCCGATCTAACTTTTTGATCCGAAAATTAAGCAAAAGCAATAAGCTATGGTAATAAGCTCAAACTTAAAACTAGAACGAATCTAAATCGAAATGAACTTAATAAGCACAAACAACAACTTATCAAAACTTTAAATAAGCAAAAATTTTAAATCAAACTTTTAAAAAGACAAATACTTTTAAGAAAACTTTAAATCAAATAAGCATTAAGATGAAAATAAGATCAAAGATGAACATGAATCAAAGATAAGCAAGATAAGAAAGGTAGAAGAAGATGATTAAAAAATAAGAACTTGATTAAAAGAAAAGATTCAAAAATTAAAAGACTTACTTGAATTAAAAGTGCATAACATGAAATTAAAAAGCAAGAAAGTAATTAACAAGAAATAAAAATGGTGGAAGTGGTGGTTTGTCAAAACCACCCAACAACTTGAAAATGAACTAAGCCTAATCTATATATAGGGGTGATTAGGGAGGAGCTTAGGAAGCTTCCTCCCTCTTTCCTCTTTTCCTTATTTGCACACTTAAGTCCTTTTCTTCTTTATCTTTTGTTAATATTGGACTTTGTCTTGGGATTTCTTTAACTCGTCTTGATTTTTCTTTATAAATAAGACTCGAGTTCTTCGGCTTTTTAGTAAACTTCCATCCTTTGACTTTTTCTTCGATAAATCTTAAGAATTGGTCTTGGACTTCCGTTCTTTTTCCACTCTTGATCTTTCGACTTCATCTTTCGTCTTTTTCTTCGATAAAAGCCCGTGAATGCCGTGTTTTCTCCACTTTTCACCTTTTCGTCCTAAATCACAACAAAAACACAAACCACGCATAATTCCGACATAAATGACATAAAATACACGTTTTGGCTCGGTTATTATTGTAATTAAGTGGTAAAAAGGATGGGTGTTTTCACACCTATCAAATCCCCTACACTAAACCATTGCAATGTCCTCATGCAATGCATTAGTTACAAAGCACGTTTTACATTTTCCATCATAATCAACCTACCTTGGCCTTTATTAAACAACTAAGGAAAATCAAAAAGATAGAAAATAACAACATGCAACAAGGAAGAAACTTGTAAAGAAATCTAAGACTTACATTAGGGCTTGTGTGTCATGAATGTTCATCATCCTCAAGTTTCACGTTCCCCATGCCAAGCTTAAAAACAAGACCATTGTTAGTACAAGTTAGCATAACAAACATTTACTCATGTGGTTCAATTAATCACTTAAACTCCCTTATTCCTACGAGTATCTCTTATATTTTATTGATGTCTTGAATGATCACGAGGATGCATTGTTGACTTATTTCGATAATTTATTTAGGCTGAAAGCAAAGTAGGACAATTTGATCAATAGTTAGCTAAAGGACAAAATCTCTTAAAACTGCTTCTCGGGATATCAAAAAGTTCATATCTTGGCATAACTTGGTTCACGATTTGAGACCTTTCTCGGGCCGATATTTGGCATGTACTTCATACTTCATATCTTCGAGAGACGTTTTTGAGATAATGGTCTTCTCTTCGTTATAGAGTTTCTTCACTTGGAGACTTTTGAGGGGTACTCCAGCTTTGTTGACCACGACTTCATGATTATTTCTTCAATCTCTAATTGGGATTTTGAGATACAACGATCCGCCTCCTTTTCGGACTTGGATCTATTTATCCTCATACCTTGTTAGGGTCTTTTCGGATAGACTTATCCATGATCTTTATGGGAGTTGATTGCTTTTCGTCGTGAGTCTTGATCCTTCATATTGATTTTGGGAATAATGCTTTTCACATCACTTTGGATCTTCAGCAATAAAATGGAATCCTCATGCCTTGTTAGGGCCTTTTCGGACTCGCCAATCTTCGCGCCCCGCTTCATAAGTTATGCCTTGGCTATGAACTCTTATCATTACCGAGCAACTTTTAAACGATTTTGGGCTAGAAGCTAAGTAACTTTTCAAATCGTACGACCTTACTTATTGCATTTATTTATTTACAAGCGAGGGGAGAAAAAGATCATAATTAACTCACATAAGTTAATGAAAGAATACCAAACTTGTAACCAACTCTATCATTTCTCGTTCTCCAAAATTTAAAATCTCAAGGAATGAGACTCGTGGATGCTTAGCCCAATAAACCAATTAAGATCTACACGGTTAAGGATACTAGCTAGAGTGAACTTGGATAAGTAAACTCGGGTTGAGTCAAAAAATTCACAACGGGCCTAATATATCTAAGATAACTAAACTTGTTAAAACCATTTTATTAAAATAAGAGAAAAATAGAAAAAATAAAGGGAACTACAACTAGGCCAAAATAGATTAAAAATTTTGAAAAATGTCGAAAAATCGATTTTCTAGTTAAAATGAGGACAAATACAAGGAAAAGGCCACTTAACTTCGATAGAAGTCCCCCTACACTTAATATAAACATTGTCCTCAATGTTTAAGCATGTGGGAGTAAACTCCCCTACACTTAGGACATTGTGCACTTTGTTTAAATCTTGCTAAGGAAGAGACAACTAAAGAGATTCCTATTTTAATATTGAGAAATATAAAATAGTGAATCGAAAAGAGTTTAGGATAGAACCGGGAAGTAGGGAACACGGAATCACGGTTCGTCAAAAGTCATCAAGAGTGTGTCTTTGAAGCTCTAATCCATGCACATGATAAGAAAGAGAACAAGAAACACCAACGGGGCTCCACCTACACTTATGGTGAAAACAGGAAAGATAGATAGATAATTGGGTTGCCTCCCAAAAAGCGCTTGTTTATATTAACCGAGTCACGAGCCTGACTCGTCCCCGAATTAAATGGTCCATGGGGAATCCTCGTATGTAATACCGGGATCAAAGACCTTGTCCTCGTTCCTGGAGGACATCAATAAAGGAGAGGCAGGAGGATAAGTCTTGAATGGTAAAAAGGTCCTCTCAATACCAGAAAAGCAAGTGAAGTCCAGATTGACGGGAGGTGGGGTGGGTAAGGGAATCACATTGTCATCCTCCAAAGACAATGGAGGCAGACCAATTGGCAAAGCCGTAAAAGTATCAATCATAGAATGGTCCATGTCACCTCCCGGGTCAAAGCATTTATCCTCATGATCGTAGAGAAGGAGTGTAGAAACTCGTTTGAGAAGACCACGATCAAGTACAAAACCATCATTCATTTGTGGGGATTGTTGATAAGTTAAATCCTCACGAATGTGGTAAACATAATTCTCATAAGAGGAGTGTTGATTAGGTAACTCCTCGAGAATAGGATGTTTGGGCATGTGAGTTAGTTCGTCATTATTATGAAAAATAAGACGTTCCAACTCATCAAGTTCGGCATCGATGTTGGAAAAGTCGACCTCGCTTGTAGGTGGAAGCGGAGGCAAAAGAGCTAGCTCTCGGTCGATAATTTCCGCAATCTCGGGCTCGAAGACGAAATCATCATACGCACCACATGTTGAACTCTTGTTGGGAAAATCAATTAGCGCTTGTGGATTTGTGATTATGTGATCAATGACTGTCAAATCGACCTCGTCCTTAAGCTCCGCAAAAGTCGGCACATCACACAGATTTTCCGGAATACCTGCGGGCTCACTTGGGATGACGACAAGTTCCTCGACACGAGACTTTAGGAATTTGTCCGATTCAGTTGCCGAGATAACGTCAATATGCTCATCCTCCATGATGAGAGAGCCAACGGGCTCCTCGGGTGTGATAGCAATAGACGAAGGAGGAAGGGAAGAAGTCTTACTTTGCTTTAGAAATTCCTCCTCGTCGAAAATAACCTCAATATCGTCATCGCTGTTAGAAATACGTTTTAACGTATATTAGAAGTATCGGTCACTCCACAATATGATTTATGTTGTAATAGCTCGTAGTTAACAATTAGTTAAATGTTACTTATTAAGTTAAGTAAGAACCGATCCATGGGCTTGTCATGGACCGGCCCAAGCCCATTGTAAGCTTGGAGTATAAATACCCCTTTCCACCATGGAAAGGGGTTGGTTGTTGTTCACTTTGTGCTTTCATATTAATAAAATCACACACATTTTCTCTCACTTTCTCTCTCTAGTTTCTCTCACTAGAAAACATCAACCCACTTCATAGATTCATAGGCTATCAATATTGTACATTTGGTATCAAGAGCTATGGGGTGATTTAAGGTAAGGATTGTGTTGTTTTTTTAGTTTTTGAATCAATTAGTGATCTTTAGAAAAAATCAATCTTGAATCTTGTTGTTTTTGGTGTTTTTGTTATTGGGATTGATTGATAAGGATTGGGTTTAGCTTATTTTGGTAAAAATCATAAAACTTTTTGTGGTTTGTGATCAAAAAATCGGATTTAAGGCTGTTCTTCAAGTCTTGGAAAAAATTTTTTTTTCCAGTTTATTCCGAATAGGGATTCCGAATAGGAAAATTTTCAGAATAGCAGGATTTTTTCCGAATAGACTTTCCGAATAAGAAGAGTTTTCCGAATAGCAGCAAATTTCCGAATAGCAAATCTTTCCGAATAGGAAATTCTTTCCGAATAGCAAATCTTTCCGAATAGCAATTCTTTCCGAATTGCCCATCTTTCCGAATAGCCAATATTTTCCGAATAGCCAATCTTTTCCGAATATCTTTCCGAATAGCCTATTATTCCGAATAGCAAAAGTTTTCCGCATAAGGTTTATTCAGCATAAGGTTTATTCCGAATAGGGCATTTTCAGAATAGGGTTATTCCGCATAAGGGTTATTCAGTATAAGGGTTTTCAGCATAGGATTATTTCGAATAGGTATTATTCCGAATAGGGTTTATTCTGATTCAGGGTTATTCTGTATAAGCAAGTTCAAGGGGTATTTGAGTTTTTTCGACGATCTTTAGTGGATTTAATCTTGATTACAACCAACACAACACAAATTCTCAACCTTTCTTCACTGCTCGATCAACCGATAATCTTTGAGTCTTTTAAGTGATCACAATGAATCCGAGTTCATTAATGCCTCAGATGACATCTCTTACGGATATCTCAAATATAACGGGGACTGATAGTCGTCCACCGATGCTTATTAAAGAGGTGTTTGAGGCATGGCAGGGCCGTATGATGCAATACTTGAAGGGAAAACCAACATACGGAAGGCTTATGGTCAAATCGATTTTGAATGGTCCACTCGACTATGGTACCATTGTGGCAAATAACGTGTCTCGACCAAGGGAATATGAAGAACTCACACCCGCACAACAACTCATTGCTGATGCTGATGAAAAGGCTCTATAGACACTTCTCCAAGCTCTTCCGCATGATATTTATCGTATGGTTAGTCAATATACGGTTGCCAAAGATTTATGGGAACGTCTAAAGGTGTTGCTACAAGGTACGTCTCTCACCAAACAGGAAAGGGAGTGTCAGCTGTATGATCTGTTTGATAGATTCACGTACAGCCCAGGGGAAACACTACACGATTATTACTTCAGATTCACTACTCTAATGAATGATCTGAATGTATACAATCTCGTGATTGCTCCATTCCAGGTTAACACCAAGTTCTTGAATACTTTACCTCAAGCTGAATGGGGTGAGTATATTACCGATGTTAAGTTGACCCGGGATTTGCATAAGTGCAATTTAGATCAAATCTATGCTTTTCTTCAACAGCATGAGAAACATATGATTATGCACCGTTCTCCTCGAGGTATGTACCCTGATTCCTTAGCTTTGATGGCTAATCAACCAAGCTTGTCACACAACAACACACCTTATATCTTGGGACATCAAGCCTATCATCCATCACCTTACATGACACCGACCTTCCCCCAATACTCGATTCTACCACAACCACCCACCTCACATCAGCAACAATATCGGTTTAATGCACCTTCACCACAGTATGCATCACAACTTCAACCAGCAAACATTGCACCTTATGCTCAGCCTTCATATTCTTCCTATCACGAGAATGCAGCATATCCAACAAGCTATCCTGATCAAATGAGTATTCCTTCTAGTGATTATGCAGCTCATCCAGATCAAGCAATGTATTGTGATGATGAGGAAGTCCCCGTTCCTGTATTCCAACAAGGAGCTGACCCAGTTGAAGTGCTAACCACTATGTCTGCTTATCTCACAAGGACTTTAAGCAAACGAGGATACAGAGGATCAGCTCCAACCAACAATCAGTTGAGGAATTCATCCAATTCTCGTCAACAAGCTACTATTGAGAATGGCAGGGTCATGGTTCAGCCTATTCAACCATATCAGGGGAGACCTACCACATCAACCACCAATGCTCGCACGGTCAATCAGGCACCAATGGCCAATCCTGCTCCACGGGCTAATTCTACGGGCAAGTTGAGAATGATTACATGTTACAACTGCAAGGAAGAGGGTCACATGTCCAGGGATTGTAAGAAACCCAAGAGGAGAAGGGATGGACAATGGTTTGCAGAGAAGATCTATCTGGTTAATGCTCAGGCACAAGGAAGGGAACTTGATGAAGAGGAGCTTGCATTTCTTGCTGATCCAAGGATTGCTGAACAAGACGTTGTCACCACACAGAATGCAGCATACCAAGCCGATGATCTTGATGCGTATGACTCAGACTGTGATGACTTTCAATCTGCTAAGGCTGCTCTCATGGCAACTATCTCCAGCTTAGGGCCAGAAAAGAGATCTGAGGTACTTATTAATACCACTGATGCTAGTATTCAACCACATCAAGTTGTGCAAGAGAGTGCTGATTCGAATGAATCTTCAGTGGTGAGTCTTTCAAATGAGGAGACAAACAATGATAGCGATATCAATGTGAGTCCCCAGACTTTGAGTGAATCACAACCGGGACCTATTTCACAAACGCCTACTCCTGCTCAACAAGATTTGGTCATGGTTCCTGCTACATTACTTAGCCAAATGAATGCTGCACTCTTAGAAACCTTAGCTAAGAATAAGAATTTGTCTGATGAGCTTACCTTAAGCAACGAGAAAGTTCAAACCTTGGAATTAGTGCCCTCGTCTAGTGTTCTAACTAATCTCGAATATGATCATTTTAGAAACAAACAAATGGGTCACTTGTAAGAAATTGAAAACTTAAGAGCAAATTTGTCTAATGAACTTAAAGAAAAGGAGTTAGTGGTCACTAATTTTCAAAAACTTCAAACAGATTTTGAATCACTCGAGTCTAAGAAGAATGAAATGAAGATTAATGCTACTAATAAGATTAGAAGTCTAGATTATTTGCTTTTAAGACAATACGCTGCTTCTCAACTAGTTCACTTATTTGATGCTTCATTTAGAGAATTTAACTTATCATGTCAAAAAGGCCTTCCCCCTAATCCACGGTATGCAAAACAAGCTTTAAGACATAGTCCTAGACTTTATAATGCAACTCAATTAGGATTGGCCTTAGAACCGATTGTTTTTCCTGGTGATCGAATAAGTAAGGAACTAGTTGATGAGGATCGGTCATACAATTCTGCAAAATATCCCGAGTGTGATTATTTTAAATTGAATTAGGAGCTTGCAAAAATGGATTTTAGAATTCGCTTCCATATGGACAAAGATCTCATAACAGCACCAACCTACATATTAGATGAAGAAAACCCTAGTACTTTTCCTACACTTGTCAATATGGAAGGTCCTAAGGAAATTCCAAAGGATCTTCCACCTGTTAGCACTGTATGGTTAAACTTGCAAGAGATTAATCAATACTTTACTAATTTTGACAAGGTCATTTTGGAACGTACGACTTCAAATGGCCTAAACGCCGGAGAATGGGCTTTCGAACATATGAACGAGGTGTTTAGAAATGAGATCAATCCGTTTGTCAAAAGTCTAAAAGGAATTTTTGCATCTCTTAAAGAAAATCTTGTGTTTGAAATTGGTGAAGTTCAAAAAGTGTTTTATGAAATGGACACCGCTTACGAACTACAACTAATTGAAAAAGAAAAGATTTTAACTGAATATGACCGATTCTTGTCTGCAGTAATCTCGTGTGATGTGCTTACTACTGTAAATGTTAATTATTCGAATGAGCTTACATCCGCTATGATTAATTGTGATGCTGTGAATATTTGTAATGATATTTGTGATGATGTTTGTGATCTCAATGTAAATGTTGCTGATACTGTAAATGAGGTAGATAATCAGTCTTGTCACGAATCTAACGCTGAGTTTTTAAAGCTACAAGATTCTTACAATTTACTTTCAAAACGCTTTAATCAACTAGAACAAAATTGTATATCTTTAGAACTAAAACAACAAACTCAAAATGAGAATCTTTTGATATCAAATGTTTGTAAAAACGGTGTTGAGACGAGTGACAAGATGATTGCAATTGTTAAGACATTAGAGGAAGAGATAATGAGATTGAAGAGAGATGTGTCATCAAATGAAACACTCAAAATGGAACTAGAGGCTGCAGAGTCTAAAAACCAGGTCTTAGAAATTAGACTTTCGTCTGTTCTAGGGGAGATGGATCGGACAAGACAAGGACTATCTGCTCTTTATGGTTCACTAGAAGAACGCTTCGCTTTTAATGCGGCACATCAACAATCTTATGTTGAACAACTGAACCAAAAGTGCGAGGAAATCTCTGATTTGAACATCCTGCTCATTGACAAAAATATGGTTTTGGCTGAGTTAAAGGAGACACTTCTTCTCACCCGACAAGAAGTTGTTGATAACTTAGCTACCGACTCTGCACCGTCCACTAGTGCTCCAACAACCAAGTCAGTAGTGCTTTATAAGAACCCGCTTCATAAGAGAAACCCAGTTACCTATGATGATTATATGAGGAATGCCATTAAGCATGTCGATCTTCTTAGGGATATTTTAGACGATCTTTATGCCTTAGATCCCTCAAGTAGCGACTATTATTCGGCTCATGAATATATTAAGCGAGTTCAATATTGCTTGGCATATTTGCAATACATAGGTACACCAGGTTCTGCACTACTTAATAATAGGCCCATTACTGTAACTCCATTTAATAAGACTCCAGGAGCAAAACCGTCATTGGCACAATCAAGTAAGGCACCTTTAAAATCTGTTGCTAATATTCCCACTTTGCCTTCTACAGGATTAAAAGAGACTACTAAGGCTAAAGGATCGCCACTCAAGAAAGATAAGATCAAGCCCTCCACTAGTAGTGCCAAAAAGAAGAAAGTAGAAGTTCACAATAGGAATGCTAGTTCAGTTTTAAATAAAAAGAATCATGTTAAGACTAAAAGCTCTGCGCCTGTGCAGCAGCCTAAACCATTCGTGAATTCTGATTTGAATTGTTGGAATTGTAATGAATGTATGTTTTCCCAGCGTCATGATCTGTGTCTGATTGATCACGTGAATGAAATGAATGCTATTAAGAATGGTCTTGAATGGAAGCCAACGGGTAGAACTCGTGCCCAAGTTGGCTGGCAATGGCGTCCCACTGGTAGGACCTTTACATTAGATGGAAAAATGTGCCCTTTAACTAGGAATGCATCCGTTGAGGTTAGGTCTGAGCGTCCTTTAGTTAGGAACACTCGCACTCAAGTATGGAAACAACGCCCTTTAACTAGGTCAGCTCCCACTATAGTGCCTATCAGTGAAGAAATACCTCAGGATTTAAGCCAACTAGAATCTACACCACTAATTAGGAAGAAGAAGAAGGCTAGGAAATCTAAGAAACCTAGAGTTAGCAAATCTAAGATTATTAAATCTGTACCTGCTAATAACAAGGAACACTCAGATTCCGATACCTCTACATTGTCTTTGTGTGGTGATATTTTCAGGTGGTCCAAATCATCCTGTGGTATTTGGACTCCGGTTGTTCAAAACATATGACCAGAAATCGCTCGATGCTCCGAAATTTCGTCAGCAAGTTTCTTGGTACGGTTAAATTCGGGAATGATCATATAGCAAAGATTATGGGGTATGGTGAATATCAGATTGGAAACGTGACGATTTCTAGGGTATACTATGTAGAAGGTCTTGGTCATAACTTATTCTCAGTAGGACAGTTTTGTGATTCCAACCTAGAGGTTGCTTTTCGACAACACACTTTTGTTTCATCCGCAACTTGGAAGGAAAAGATTTGTTGAAGGGATCTCGTGGTGCAAATCTTTATACGTTGTCTCTACAAGACATGATGGCCGCCTCTCCAGTATGTCTTCTCTCTAAAGCATCTAAGACCAAGTCATGGTTATGGCATCGCAGATTATCTCATCTTAACTTTGATGCTATTAATCATCTGGCTAAAAACGAATTAGTTCGTGGTCTTCCAAAGCTTAAATTTCACAAGGACCATTTATGTTCCGCGTGTTCAAGGGGGAAAAGTACCAAGAAATCTTACAAGCCCAAAGCTGAAGACACCAATCAAGAAAAACTTCATCTTTTGCATATGGATCTTTGTGGACCAATGAGAACTGAAAGTGTGAGCGGTAAGAAATTCATTCTCGTCATTGTGGATGATTTTTCCAGGTTTACATGGGTTAGATTTCTACGTACAAAGGATGAAGCACCGAAGGCTATCATCACTTTTCTGAAATTCATTCAGGTACGTTTGAATACTACTGTCCACCGTATTCGTACAGACAATGGTACAGAGTTCGTCAACCAGACTCTTCGTGATTATTATGAAGGAGTTGGTATCTCACATGAAACATCCGCTGCACGCACTCCACAACAAAACGGTGTCGTTGAAAGACGGAATCGTACACTTATGGAAGCTGCTAGGACCATGCTTATTTACGCGAACGCTCCATTGTTCTTGTGGGCAGAGGCTATATCTACTGCATGTTTCACCCAAAACCGTTCTATCATTCGGAAACGCCATGGAAAAACACCTTATGAGCTTCTACATGACCGTAAACCCGATGTTTCATTTTTTCATGTGTTTGGTGCTCTTTGTTATCCAAACATCAATAGTGAGAACTTGGGTAAGCTTCAACCGAAAGCCGATATAGGTATTTTCATTGGTTACTCACCGTCCAAGAGAGCATACCGAATCTATAACCGTCGTCTTGGCAAGATTGTAGAAACTATGGACGCAGATTTCGATGAGCTGACAGCGATGGCTTCTGAGCAACACAGCTCTGAACCCGCGCTTCATGAGATGGGAACCGGTGCTATTAGTTCCGGATTAATTCCCAATAATCCTACTTCTACATCATTTTTACCACCAACAAGGCCCGAGTGGGATAAACTGTTTCAACCATTGTTTGATGAATTCTTCGATCCCCCGACTGATGAAGTTCCAGCACCTGTAGTAATCGCTCCAATCCCTGAAGTGGTTGCTCAAGCTAATGAACCTTTATCTAATGCATCTACAATTCACATTGAACCGGATGCACCTTCACCAAGTGCTTCTCAAACTACACCTGAATCATCACCCCTACTTGTGCCTAATGATGTGGAAGAGGATTCTATTGATCACGACTTGGAATATGCTCACTTGCAAGAGCTTCCTTTCTTTGGTGTAGCGATCCCTGAAAACCCTTCAGCCGCGTCTACCTCAGAAGAAGCTCCTTCTATTGTTCACTCCAGACCACCTAGGATTGAAAACCATAGCACTAAATGGACAAAAGATCACCCAATTAGGAATGTTATTGGAGATCTAGATCGACCAGTCTCTACACGCCATCAATTACAAGAGAATGCACTCTATTGTTACTTTGATGCATTTCTCTCTGAAGTTGAACCCAAAAATTGGCAGCAGGCTATGACCCAATCATCTTGGATTGAAGCTATGCAGGAGGAACTAAACGAATTCCAACGACTTGAAGTATGGGAATTGGTTCCTCTCCCTGACAAGGTTAACATCCTTACTTTGTTATGGGTTTATAAGGTTAAACTTGATGAGATGGGTGCGGTATTGAAGAATAAAGCTAGATTGGTCGCTAGAGGATATAAACAAGCCTTGGGTATAGACTTTGAAGAATCTTTTGCTCCTGTGGCTAGATTGGAGGCGATTAGACTTTTCCTTGCGTATGCTGCTCATATGAATATGATCGTCTATCAAACGGATGTGAAGACGGCATTTTTGAACGGTGAACTAAGGGAAGAAGTTTATGTTAGTCAGCCGGATGGGTTCGTCAGTACGGAGTTTCCTAATCATGTGTACAAGCTTAAGAAGGCTCTCTATGGGTTGAAACAAGCTCCACGCGCGTGGTATGATCTCCTGTCAACATATCTCATTTCGGAAGGCTTCTCCAAAGGCAAAGTGGACCCCACTCTATTCACTCTCAAAGAAGGCAACGACATGATTCTGGTACAAATTTATGTTGATGATATAATATTTGCTGCCACTAACATAGAATTGTCAAATCGTTTTGAGAAGATAATGTCCACACGCTTTCAGATGTCGATGATGGGAAAAATTTCATTTTTCTTAGGATTACAGATTTCTCAAAATCCCAGAGGCATCTTTATTAATCAATCCAAATATGCTCTAGAATCTCTTAAGAAATATAACTTTGAGAATTGTGACCCCGTGGACACTCCAATGGTGGAGAAATCCAAGTTAGATGAAGATAGGAATGGGACTATTGTCGATCCAAAACTTTACAGTGGGATGATCGGCACCCTTCTATATCTGACTGCTAGCAGGCCTGATTTGCAATTTGCTGTATGCATGTGTGCCCGGTATCAGGCTCGGCCTACCGAAAAGCACCTACATGTTGTGAAAAGGATCTTTCGGTATCTAAAAGGAACACTTCATCGTGGTCTATGGTATCCGAAAGATTCCTCGATTGCTTTAATATCATACGCAGATGCCGATCATGCTGGATGTCAAGACACAGGCGTAGCACTTCTGGATCTGTGCAACTCCTTGGAGATAGATTGATCAGTTGGTCTTCAAAAAGGCAGAAAAGCGCTGCAATATCAAGCACGGAGGCTGAATACATCGCCATGTCCGGTTGTTGTGCTCAAGTCCTTTGGATGAGATCACAATTAACTGACTACGGTTTGGGATTCAACAAAATCCCGATGTATTGTGACAACAAGAGCGCCATTGCCCTTTGCTGAAACTATGTTCAACACTCCCGGGCCAAGCACATAGACATTCGCTACCATTTCATTAAGGAGCAGGTGGAGAACGGAGTGATCGAGCTGTATTTTGTCACTACTGAGTACCAGCTGGCGGATATGTTCACCAAAGCCTTAGATCGAGGACGGATCGAGTTTTTGATCGACAAGCTTGGCATGAAATCATTCACTCCAGCGACTCTCAAAGAGTTGGCAGAAGAATCAGCTGAATAGTCGTGGTAAACTATTCAGAGTATCCTTTGTTCGTGATCATGTATATTATAGTAAATATATAAACCACAAAAAGAAAATACAAAAATATAAAACCAAGAAAATCCATAAAAAATATAAAACCTACAAAAACCATAAAAATTATAAAATCAAGAAAAACCAAAAATATTTTTCGTTTTTAAAACGGGCATGTCTTTTAGTACGGTAATATTTACGGCCTTAGAAATGTCGATCAATATTGACACGGTGCCATAAATAGAGTCCGTATAAAAGTTGTACATTTTTAAAACATGCCCATTATGGCTTGTAGTTATTTCTGACTGCAACCCGGTTTTCATATTAAAGTCACGTATTTCTTTGGAAAACGTTGGCTCAGAACGGGAATTAATTTTCTCAGGCGTGATTTACAAGCCAAAACATGCAAAGGGATCAAGTTTACTTTACAACTTGGTCTAACACGAATTAGTGTACGTCTCAGTGCATTAATTTGTTAAAATAAGAGAAATCTTATTGACACCATGAATCAAACTTTTCCAAGATATCAATTGGAAAATGTTTTTCATCATCATGTGCCTCGTTAAACAATGACTACAGCTCTTTAAATAGAAAACGGGTCATCGTTTAAGGGGGAGAAAATGTTACATCATCTTTCACATCAAAAAGATCTTCAAAAGTTTTCAAGGAAACTCAATAAGCTTAAATGGTTAATGGTTGGATTGCTTTGGCATTTGTCTTGTTGTTGCTTATAAGTCTGTCATGGATTGTTTTGTGCTTGTGTTAAGATAAGTTAATCACTAAGGCTCGGGTAGTTAACATAAGATAGGGTCAAAATGGCAAGTATTAAAACTTGGTAAACAAAAGAATGTTGATTGAAGCAAAAAGAAAAATTGAGGGGGTGAAGTTGACAACATGTCTAACTTGTGAAAAATTTGACCTAGTCAAAATTACCCACCCCCGTCTCTTCTATCATTTCACTGTTACTTGTTTATCTTTGCCGCCATTAACATCCTAGCACACAAACACTCACGAAATCAAACAAACATCTCAAAATCAGTAATCTTCTAAGTTCAAGATCATCAAAAAGGTATCTAATCGGATTAACATTCATTTAATTCAAGTTAATTATCTCTTATTAATCAGAATCAATCAATTTAAGTTTCTGCTTCAATTAGGGTTAATTAAATTGGGGGTTTTGCCTGGGTTGCATTCGGAATAGATCAAATTGCACTGCTTTGGCCTTTAGATCACTTGATTCAAACGGATTTCGTGCTTAAATTAGAAAATATATAAGTGTTGAAAAACATTCCGAATAGGAGGTCTTTCCGCATAGGAGAAGTTTTTCCGAATAGAATGATCTTTCCGCATAGGCCAAATCTTTCCGAATAGGATATTTATTCCGCATAGACTGTTCTTTCCGAATAAGAGTATTTATTCCGCATAGGCCTAAATGTTCCGAATAGTCTTTTTATTCCGCATAGATAAGTTCTTTCCGAATAGGAAGGTCTTTCCGCATAGACAAATCTTTCCGCATAGAAAGTTTTTTCCGAATAGAAAGATTATTCCGCATAGGCCTATACTTTCCGAATAAAGAAATTTTTCCACATAAGTCTGATCTTTCCGAATTGCATGATTATTCCGTATAGAAGATGTTTGTATGGTTTCAAAGCTTAAGGGATTAGGTCATATGTTCAATGCTTAGGTTTAAAGTCATATTGATATTCATGTTTGTATGTTTCAACCTTTGTGTTTTATCTTAAGCAGAGACGATGACTAACCCTACAGTACAACATATACAAGACACCAAAGCCGCCGCCATTGCTGAAGCCAAGACTCTAAAGTTTATTCCAAACAACTTCCGTTTGAAGGAGGTATCTCACTCTACCCATAATGGATTTAAGGTAGGTACAGCCATGCTTGATAAATCTCATTTCAAGCATGCGCTAAGGAGAAGTGCTTCAGTGCCCTATGAATACCTTTACGAGTTCTGGGCTACCAAAGAGAGGACGTCGAACAAAATCACTTTTTACTTGGACAACAAGCAGCAGACGCTTACTGTGTCAGACTTCAGGAAGATCTTTGGATTTCGACCGACACTCAAAGGTCTATCATACTCAGCCAACCCGACTAAGGACCAGATCATGGAGATGTTCACCGCCATTGGATGTCTTGACATACGAACCCCGTCTGTGTTTACTACTGCCAAAGTTGGTCAACCATGGAAAGCTATTTTTGGGATTCTAAGCCGATGTTTAACACCCAAAACAACTGGGTTTGATGTTGTTCGTCCACCAATCATCAAGATGTTTTATGGTATGTTTAAAGGTATGGGTATTGATTATGCATCACTGCTGTGGGAGGAGTTTACTTTTCAACTCTTCACAAACACAAAGGGTAAGGTTAAAAGTTACCAGTACCCTAGGTTTATTAAGTTGATCATACATTACTTTATGGAAAACGATGCATCCATTAACAAGCGTGCAGGTAGTCGTCACCACACGATGGATGATGATGATTTGGTAGACTTAAGGCAGGAGACTCATTCGAATACGGTTATTCCTGGTCCCATTCCCAGTCATCTTCTGACCGATGAGATTATCGCATCTGATGATTACAAGAACTTGCTAACAGAAATTGAGAATCAACGAGCAAGTATTCTAGCAGGTGAAGACTCATCTACCACGGTTAACAGCAAAGGTAAACGGAAGCAAACAGATTTACCTGAACCCAAAGCCAAAAAGAAGAAGATTGCAGTTAAGAAGGGAAAGGGTACGGCTGATGAGTTAGTTCTCCACGATGAAGAAGATATTGATGATCCTGCTCTTAACAAGGCTGAGAGAAAAGCTATGAAGATAGCTATGGAAAGGAGTAGGAAAGATACTGGAGGTAGTGGTTCGGGTGCACGGGTACATGTTGAAGAAGAGTACGTGGAACCAGATGATGTGTTTGAGTTTGGATCACCTGAAAAGTATTCTACTTCGAAGGAGACATCCACCCCCCTGTTTCAGCCAGTATTGAAAAAGAGTCTACTCAACCCTTGGCAACTCAACTTCAACCAACTCAACCCTTACCAACCAGACCGGTTTCAACACCATTTCTTCCACCACCAATAAACCCCATCCTTAGTACCGCAGTTACAACCGAGCCTATTCCATCAACCCAGAGCAGCTCTGCAACGTCTGCAATGGCTGCATTGGTGATGGTCGAAATGTTGGATAAACATGTGGATACTCACAAGAGAGAAATGGATGAACTTCGCCAAGAGCTAAATAGAAGAGTTCAAAGTGAAGAAGCATCAAGGAAAGCTCAAGAAGAGTTGATTGCCAAGTTCGCTGCAGACATGGAATTTACACGTAAAGCTCATGCAGAAGAACTTGCTCGGGTTAAAAAGGCTGAAGCTGATAGGCATCAAGCATGAATTACGAGACTTAAAGCTATTAAGGATGACCTTAAAGAGCAAAAAGAAGCTCTTGAAGCTTCTATTGAGCAGAGAGTGAAAGACTCCGTTGAATCCCTAATGCCTAAACTGCGTGATGAGTTGAAGACACTTGCTGCTGACAACTTGATGATCAAATCATCCAATCCTTCAGAAGCCGCCTACAAGATTGCTTATGACTTGACGGATTTTGAACTTAAGAAGATCCTCAAAGCTCGAATGAGGGAACTTGGATCGTTTGATAAATCGAGGATTCAACGGGCTCTCTTCAAATCCCTGAATGACGCTATCATGGAGGATGATAGGTTGTTCAAGACGTTTGGAAGTGTGGTACCCTACCACATTCTCCCTGAGGAAGAAAGGGAAGAGAGTGACGAAGAAGAGGGTACTGGTGGAGAAGAGGAAGAAGAAGAAGAAGAAGATAAGAATGATGATGATGATGAGAATGATGAGGATCAGAATGATGAGGATGATGAGGATGATAATGATAAGGATGATGATAATGATGATGAGGATGATGATGACGATGATGATCATGGCGATGATGGTGGTGATGGTAATGAGGAGAGTGTTCGGGGGAGCAACGGGGATGATAATGAGGATGCTGATGGGGGTAAACAGCCTGAGAAAGGGGATAAGGCTGCCAGCTCAAAGAAACCTGCTAAGTCTGGCACCAAGTCAAAGAAAGATGCAACAGCAAAGGAGAAATCTACTTCCACGGAATCCAGACGATCGAAGTGCCGCCACGATGTGAATGCCACTACAGGGTCATCTATTCCTGGTACATTTATCGCTGCATCCATACCTGTTACCACTAACCCTGTTAGTTCTATTGTTGTTGTTCCTGTGATTGCAGAATCGGTAACCGAACCTGAAGCTGCACAACACTCACCCATTCATGACACTGCCGACATGCCTGAAACAGAACAAGCATATGTTCACGTCTCCACTCCTCTGCAACAAAACCCACAATCTACTGTTCCAAGCACAAGGGACTGGGCAGACACGTTGGAGATTGACGAGACTGCACCACCACAGGCTTGGATCACGGCAGCGGCGCAGTATGATCCGATCACCGACGCTGACAAAGATGTTTTGTATCTTCGTATCCGCAGTCCGATTGACTTATGTGCATTTCTTGCTCATGAGTATAAGACTTCGGTTACTCCATCTTTGGTGAAGAAAGCACTGAAGGATAAGAGACTACGCGCCAAAACCCGGTTGACCCAAATGGAGTTCGAGTATTATGCTGATGAGATCCTGAAGGCTCTGAATACCGTTCAACGGCCAGGACTTCATGAATCAGAAAGAGCTCCACCTCCAATGGATCCTTCTCAAGATAATCAGATTGCTCTTGACTTCTTCGTCACCAATGATCTTGTGTATCTTCTGAAGGGGTCATCAAAGTACGCAACCTCCCTGACCTTGCTGAAAGCTGCCAACTGGGGGACAATACCCTTTATCGAGGAAAAGGTAAACCGACTCTGGGTCCCAAAGATAAATCGTAATTATGATATGTATGCTGTCATAGGTGCATCTCATTGGGACGAAGGAGTCCGAAGGGCATACAGGGGTTGCTGCCTAGTCAATTCTGGAAGCAACGTTAGATCCGACATCCGCATCTCCAGCATCTTAGGGATGAAAACTGAAGCCAAGAATGACTATTATCATGTGACGGAGATTCGTTTGAAAAGGGAGGATGACAGGCAATACAAAATCCAGCAGGGAGATTTTTCCATCATTCTCCTTGAGGATATCGAAGATATGCTGCTTCTGATGACCCGAGATCAACTCACACATATTCCTCGTGAAGACCTCATTGCTTTGAATACAGCACTTCGTATGTTCACACGAAGCGTTGTCATCAAGACACGAGTTGAAGATCTTCAGTTGGGAGTCGAAAGCTATCAAAGGAAGCTTAACCTAACCCGTCCAGTGAATCAAGTGCTACCTCAACATGTAGAAAGATGTCCCTATACCGGCATTTCTGTCCCGAATTACGGCATTTTCTACTTGAACAGTCGAGGTTTAATGAAGTTTATGAGGGTGGGTGAGCTCCATAAGTACAGTGATGGGACTCTTCTACAAGTCAGAGGAAAGTTGGAGCATCTGAACTCGGGTGGGACTTTGCCAGAAATGACGGAGGATTGGCATCCGGGTTACCGGCAGATGGCGAAGTACATGATCAAGAAGATAGATCAAAAGCTCCGTGAACGTAGATTGATGAGGAGCTTGGAAAGGTTCGTTGGTGGAAGACCATATTTAGTGCACCACAAGCTACTGCAACGATCCATCTAATGGGTCGTACATTTCAGGTCCACTTTATATTGGTTTTCAATTGTGAATATGTATATTTGTGAATATTGTGCTTTAATGGCTTGATGTAGTGTTAAGGTATGATAATTTTTCAAGAATTTCTCACGAGATTCTAAATCTTTCAAAATATATCATACTAAAGCACTACAACTATCCCTTATTAATTTAAGGGGGAGCATGAACATGTTCTATGGCCAAACATCGATTTCATTTTTACCCAAAGACCGGTTAATCCATTCAATATCCCAAATATTAATGGTTAACATTTTGGATAAGGGGAGAAAATGGGATTAAGGAGATTTAAATGATACTTGGCTAAAAGGTGAAAAAGACTTAATGATTATCCAACTTAATATGTGTAAAGCACGTGTTAAGGGGGAGCGTTTTTTGATGAACAAAACACCTAAGGTATAAAACTTTTGATTTCAATATCACAAGTACCTTAAGTGATTTTCAATGATTTTTCATGGTGGCAATTCCTTCCCAAAACACGCTTAATTCACGACGAATGTGGTGACAAAAGGGTGGTAGGAATAGGTTTAGTCCAATGATTCATCAGAGCCGATGGAATCTTCCCAAGGACAATTCCCTAGATAGAATTAGAAGTCCTAGGAAATATGGAGAAAGAATGTGAACGTAGCTGAATGCCGACCAAGTACTTAAGCTAGCACTGGAACAATCACAACAAGGTGCTAGTGATGACGTATTGGTAAGCATTGAAGGGGTTGAAGAATGAAAAAGAATTGTAAAGATAAAGGGTGTAAAGAAAGAAGCCCTCCTTACAACTTTAGGCAGAAACCGGGTCAATACATATGCTATTGAGGTCATTTTTGCTAATGATTCTCGGTATTGAAGAAAGACATCATGGACCCAGTGATGCAATGCACAACCCTTCCCAGCTAACTCAAATATCTCTCAAAAGGTATTTGTTTTAATCACACGGAGATCAACACGTTATCTATTGGTTTATTCACTCCGAATAGACTGGTATTGAAAAGGTGGCACTCCTCTCCAGCCATCGCTCACTAAATCAAAACGCACAATCGAGTCTAGAGCCAAGAGATCATCAAAAGTCTCATTAGGACACTTTCCATTTATTCCTTGCTTTCTCACACACTGTGAAAAGTAAGAGATTTTTCATGAGTCCTACGCAGTATTCCTGTAATATTGCCAGAACATCCGAGTAATACGCAAGTATTACAATGAAGATGGAAATCCTGCTTGAGCCAACATCAAACAAGCTCATGGTAGGTTACACGTGCGGTTCTTTTAGAACCAATCTTGTGAAAAACTGGAAGGTAACAGTGGTTTAATTCTTAATTGAACTTAAACTCGTTCCAGGCCTCTTCGCATTATCATATGATCTTGCCAGAACACTCAGAGTGACTATTTATTGACCACAGTGACGAGTGGAAATCCTTCTAGTGTTAACATCAAACAGCACTTGGTAGGTGACGTGCAAGATTCCTTATGAATTGAGCTCGTGACAACTGGAAAGCAACGATGGTGAAAATCTTAATTGAAATTCACTTGTTCCAGGTTTCATGAATTGACGGCTTCAAATCACAAGGATAATTTATCCAAGTGATTCACTCTTTATGTTCGCAGTCAGCTTTGGACGGTCGAATAAAGAGAACGGGTTTACCCGCGAAATCCTGTCAGGAAGTTACTTAATTGAAACTATCCGTCACGGGTACGATATCTAATATCGTCCAACGGTCTTCACCGACCGGAGGTAAAATGCTACCGAATTAGAATAAAATGTTCAAAGCCATTTTATTCGTGTCGTTGCTGTGTACCTGTTAAAGACGGTGGCGTTGCTGTGTACCTGTTGAAGACGGTGGCGTTGCTGTGTACCAGTGAAGACGGTGGTGTTGCGGTGTACCTGTAAAAGTCGTTCCCACATGCTTATGTCTTTTGCAACAAAGTTCAGCAAAAAATTCAAGAAAGTACAAGATGAAGTCTTCCGCTGTACCAAACTCTGAAGCTTTCAAGAATTCAACAAAAAGACGTAAGTGTGTGGAACATGAAGTCACGAGGAGGCAAAATTCACAAGAAAGGCAAAGATCGCACGTGAAAGGCCAAAGAACAATGCTCTCAAGCCAAAGCCTAAAAGATCAAACCAACATATTCACAACAAAAGAAAGAAAAGAAAAAAAGACTACGAGCTAAAGAACGAAGACTTAGTATAGTATGCTAGGTTTAGAACTTTGTAACGTGGAGTGACCTCCCTTAGGGGGAGATTGTTAGAAATACGTTTTAACGTATATTAGAAGTATCGGTCACTCCACAATATGATTTATGTTGTAATAGCTCGTAGTTAACAATTAGTTAAATGTTACTTATTAAGTTAAGTAAGAACCGGTCCATGGGCTTGTCATGGACCGGCCCAAGCCCATTGTAAGCTTGGAGTATAAATACCCCTTTCCACCATGGAAAGGGGTTGGTTGTTGTTCACTTTGTGCTTTCATATTAATAAAATCACACACATTTTCTCTCACTTTCTCTCCCTAGTTTCTCTCACTAGAAAACATCAACCCACTTCATAGATTCATAGGTTATCAATATTCTACAATCGCTCTCCTCATTACCTAAAGGGCCAATAATAAGCTCAGGGATATGAGTACTCGTCTGATCTCGCTGTTGTAAAAATGACTCCATATAAGTTTGCAGCGTGTGTAAAAGCTCTTTGCTTTGTTCTTGAAAAGCTGCAGCAAGATCGTTTCTTTGTTCTTAAAGGGTTGTAGTAAGATCGTCAATTGGTTCTTGGTAACTCATCCCGTGACGAGGCTGATGATCAATTGGGTATTGCAGGGGTTGGTCAAAACTGGAAGGGGTATAATTATAGTAATTGTGATCCCCCGTAGGACAGTGAAAACTTTCGTGAGGACCCCCACAGTTGTTGCAAAACGGGTGAGGAAAAAGACTGGGTGCGTCATGTGGATAACTATTTTCATTGTCATAATTGTACCCCGGTTCTTGCCCGTGACCATACGGGTATCGAACCGGGCACGAAACATGCCAATGAGAATCGCTTCCACAATAGATGCACGGGGGAACAAGATGTGGGTTCAAAAAGAATGAATTAGTCGAGTTGCACAAGGGACAAAATCCGAATCGTGTGTTGTCGATATCATTTCCGCACCGCTCACATGTACACCATTGACAAGAGTCGTTCCCGTACAATCGTCTCCCACACCCGACGCAATGGACATAAAAATCCATAAAGAAAGATAGACAAGCAAGAAGAATATTTTTGGTGCAAAACTTTGAAAAAGAAATGCTTTTTAAGATTTTTCAAATGTTTTTGGATTTTTTTATTTTTTTATTTTTTTTTTATTTTTTGAAAATTTTTGACTCGAAAAAATAACGTTCACAAGTGAACGGATCCCAAAAGCCAACGCGTCTCTCACAAAAAACCGTTAATCTTTACGAAAAGAGCCGGCAGCGGCGCCATTTTAATGTTTAGATTTTACTAGTTGAAAAAGTTCGTTTTCTCGGTGTCTAATCGAATTGATTTCCGGTTAATTGTGTGAGATTAGTTGTTCTTGGTGAAACAAATATTTTTGGATTTGGTAAAATAAATGTGCAAGACTTAATAATAAAGGACGGGAAATTAAAACTAAAACTAGTTGAAACGTAAACGGTGCAATATTTAAAACGTTAAAAGTAAATGACGTGAAATTAAATGACGTAAAATTAAAACTAAAATCAACTCTAATCGGAAAGTGCAAATAATGAAGCTGATAGGAATGCTGATTGGAATGTTGATTGGAATGTTGATTGGAATGCTGATTGGAATGTTGATTGGAATGCTGATTGGAATGTTGATTGGAATGCTGATTGGAATGTTGATTGGAATGCTGATTGGAATGTTGATTGGAATGCTGATTGGAATGTTGATTGGAATGCTGATTGGAATACTGATTGGAATGTTGATTGGAATGCTGATTGGAATGTTGATTGGAATGCTGACTGGAATGTTGATTGGAATGCTGATTGGAATGTTGATTGGAATGCTGATTGGAATGTTGATTGGAATGCTTATTGGAATGTTGATTGGAATGCTGATTGGAATGTTGATTGGAATGTTGATTGGAATGCTGATTGGAATGTTGATTGGAATGCTGATTGGAATGTTGATTGGAATGCTGATTGGAATGTTGATTGGAATGCTGATTGGAATGCTGATTGGAATGTTGATTGGAATGCTGATTGGAATGTTTATTGGAATGCTGATTGGAATGTTGATTGGAATGTTGATTGGAATGTTGATTGGAATGCTGATTGGAATGTTGATTGGAATGTAAAACCCTTTTCCAATCAAGGTGATTGGAATATGTGATTGGAAAGGGGTTTACCCTTTCCGATCTAACTTTTTGATCCAAAAATTAAGCAAAAGCAATAAGCTATGGTAATAAGCTCAAACTTAAAACTAGAACGAATCTAAATCGAAATGAACTTAATAAGCACAAACAACAACTTATCAAAACTTTAAATAAGCAAAAATTTTAAATCAAACTTTTAAAAAGACAAATACTTTTAAGAAAACTTTAAATCAAATAAGCATTAAGATGAAAATAAGATCAAAGATGAACATGAATCAAAGATAAGCAAGATAAGAAAGGTAGAAGAAGATGATTAAAAAATAAGAACTTGATTAAAAGAAAAGATTCAAAAATTAAAAGACTTACTTGAATTAAAAGTGCATAACATGAAATTAAAAAGCAAGAAAGTAATTAACAAGAAATAAAAATGGTGGAAGTGGTGGTTTGTCAAAACCACCCAACAACTTGAAAATGAACTAAGCCTAATCTATATATAGGGGTGATTAGGGAGGAGCTTAGGAAGCTTCCTCCCTCTTTCCTCTTTTCCTTATTTGCACACTTAAGTCCTTTTCTTCTTTATCTTTTGTTAATATTGGACTTTGTCTTGGGATTTCTTTAACTCGTCTTGATTTTTCTTTATAAATAAGACTCGAGTTCTTCGGCTTTTTAGTAAACTTCCATCCTTTGACTTTTTCTTCGATAAATCTTAAGAATTGGTCTTGGACTTCCGTTCTTTTTCCACTCTTGATCTTTCGACTTCATCTTTCGTCTTTTTCTTCGATAAAAGCCCGTGAATGCCGTGTTTTCTCCACTTTTCACCTTTTCGTCCTAAATCACAACAAAAACACAAACCACGCATAATTCCGACATAAATGACATAAAATACACGTTTTGGCTCGGTTATTATTGTAATTAAGTGGTAAAAAGGATGGGTGTTTTCACACCTATCAAATTTCTTCACTTAAAGTTCTGAGAGATTCATACTTGGACCACGACTTCTTCATTTTTCTCCAATCTTTATTTGAGATTTTGATATCCAACGATCCGCCTCCTTTTTGGACTTGGCTTCATTTATCCTCATACCTTATTATGGTCTTTTTGGATAGACTTCTCCATGACTTTTGGGGGGTATTTTGCTTTTCGTCGTGTGTCTCGATCCTTCATATTGATTTTCGATAAATGATTCTTCACATCACTTGAGATCTTTAGCAATAAAACATAGCCCTCATGTCTTGTTAGGACCTTTTTGGACTCGCCAATCTTCGCATCCCGCTTCAATAAGTTATGCCTTGGCTATGAACTCTAATCCGTACCGAGCAACTTTTAAACGATCTTGGGCTAGAAGCTACGTAACTTTTCAAATCGTTCAACCTTATTTATTGCAAATAATTTTATTAACAAGCGATGGGAGAATAGGCTTATAATTAACTCACATAAATTCCCGAAAGAATACCAAACTTATAATTGGCTCTATCATCTCTTGTTCTCCATATTGTAAAATTCCAAGAATGTGAAATCAATGGATACTTAGCCTATTAAATCAAAGTTTTGGGTTTTCAAGTCATCTATAGGATCTTGCATCTTCTTATACTCTTGCAAGTTTTAGAATTTGCGTTTTAAAGTTCCCTTGATAGACGACTTTCTAGGATCAATTATAGGAACTTGCGAAAAGTTCTTGTTCTTAACTCGTATGAATTAAGACTTTCGCGTTTTAAAGCTCCCTACATAATAGCCTAGCAAAACTTAATTCAAATACGTTAAGGAAAAGCTAAGGTAAAAAACTGAGTCGAGTCAAAAACTATTCTTATTTTCACCAACGGAAAGCCTACATTCGTGTCAAAAGCACTTATTTTCTTTATTAAAACTTGAAAATAACACTAAAAAGTTTAAAATTTTATGAAAAATGAGAAAAACAACACGTTTAGACACGACAAGAGCAATTGCAAGCGATTATATCGATTGACTCCCCCATGCTAAATCCAAACATTGTCCTCAATGTTTCTTAGCTCAAGAGTAACACCCCCTTGCTAAGACACGAAGAGTCTAATGCAAAATCCTAGCATGGAAAGAGCACGCAAATCTATAAGCCGTTTATTAATTATGCCTCAAGATAAAACGTTAGTCGATAAAAATCAAGGAATAGAGAGTGTGCCCCTTTTTGGCATTCAGAGAATGGAAGATCAAGTGGACCGGCAAAAACCGAACACGAGAGTCTTCAAACATTAGGGTCATACCTAAGATCACAACACAACAAATCACGAACACGAGCTTGAAAGATCAAGCCTTATTAGATGTTAGAAAATAGAAAGAAGATAGAAAGTACTCGTTTTTGTTCACCGAGTCATGAGCTCGACTCGATCCCCGCATTCATTGGTCCTTAGGGAAAGTGGTGAAAACCGGCATATTAGGATAAAATCCAACATAAAGCACGATGCCGGGGTCAAAGATTACATCCTCGTTGTCGGATGACAAACGAAAGGATAAAACTCTAACACGAATCTCTAACAAGAGATGGTAGTCACAACTAATGGTATGGATAAAGCATGCTCCCCGAGATAAACTCGCACTAAAATGATAGAAAAATCTTTCAATTATTGCATCGGTGAAAGGCCGAGATTTCCCTAAATAAACGATTCCGGGATCGAATACCTCGTCCTCGGTGGATAAAGGAATAGACAACAAGGTGTCGTCCCCCCATGCTAATCCTAAGTCATATGAAGCACATAGTAATGGTGGGATAAAAGTATCAACACTAGTGGTTTCAACTTGCTTGACTTTTTCGACCTTTTCACTCTTAGGAATGTGAACAAAGGGGTCATGGTACTCAATATGAGTCACATGAAAAACCCGCACATTAAGATCAACGCGAGTGGGAGGGAGATTGGGAATAAAGAAAGTTTCTCCATCCGGGTCGACATACTTATCATCACAAAAGGTGTGAGATGGAGGATGTATAATGTTCTCAAAATCCTCTTGAAAAAATGGATTATTGTTCATTGAAGCTTCAAAGAGAGGATTTGAGTAAGTCACAAAAGTGTCGTCATTCTCGTCATCACAAGAAATTTCCGACAAAGTATCGAGTGTATCAAACTCGGATACAAGATCATCATTCTCATTAGAAGGCAATTCATCGGCGAATTCCTCGAGAATGGTAGGTAAAACACGAGAATCACGCTCGATCTCGAGATCGGAAACGTCTTCACTTCCCCGTGGAAGTGGATCAATGATAGCAAAAAGTTCATCGATGAACTTATCCAACGAATAGTCACTAACCTCACTCGGTGTGAAGCTAGGAATCAAAGGCTCTTCAATTGAAGATTGTGCCTTAGGAACTTCAACATGATCCATAGAAGAGAGTGAAAATGAGTCCATTTTCAAAGATTGTTCAATTAAAGCAATGTCACTCTCGGGATCAAAATTCTCATTAACAAACTCACTAGCATCAAATGGCTCACTCAAGTAATCATCAATTTGTTTTTCAATCTTATCATCCTCGTGTGGAGTGAGTATAGATGAGGTAACATTACAACATGATTCAACAAAATTAGGTTTATCAATTTCTACACTTTCCAATTTCTTAGGAACCAATCTTGGAATTTTTTCCGGTTTGAAAATCATATGTTTATCCCCATGAAACAATTTAAGCTCCCCTTCTTTCATATCAACTAAAACACCGGCCGTACACAAAAATGGCCGTCCTAAAATTATAGGCACACGAGGGTTTGGCTCATAATCAATGATAGCAAAATCGGCTAGGTAAACGAACTCCCCCACTTTAACAATGACATTTTCCGCTATACCAACCGGTCGAGTGGTGGTACCATTAGCAAGCTCAATGATCATTCGAGTGGGCATAAGTCGCAAATAGTCAAGAGTTTTCCAAATGGCTAGGGGCATAACGTTAATACTAGCTCCTAGATCGGCTAGAGCTTTGTATTCCCCAAGCTCATCAAAAACACAAGGTATCAAGAATTGGCCCGGATCATTATATTTCTTAGGAAAGAGATCAATGAAATCCGAGGTACTAATCACATTTAAAGTAGCCTTGGTGACATTCCAAAAGGTTTCTTTAGGTGGCACATAAAGCTCAAGCTTTCTTTCTAAATTATCATAAGCGGTGATAGCCTTAAGCTCTCCCCTCGGGTTTGGAATGGTATTACTAGGTAAGCAACCCGAAGAAGTAGATGGTTTAGAAATAAATCCCTCAAACATCGAAAGCAATTTATTTTGACCTTGTTCCATACTTTGTTGCATACGATTTTGACTTTGCTCTAAATTTTGTTGCAAACGATTTTGACCTTGCTCAAACATTTGCTCAAATCTTTGTTCAATTCTTTGTTGATTAAGCTCAATCTTATTGTTTTGCCCTTTAATCGTATTTTGAAACTCATTTTTCAAAGTTGCCATTTGTCCTTGAATGTTATTTTGAAAAGCCTTCAAATTTGCCTCATTCGACTTAATATAGCTTGACAAATCATTTTGATTATTCCCTTAAAAACCTTGATTGTTTTGATTAGCATTAAACCCATTTCCTTGATTGAAATTCCCTTGGTTACCACGGTTAAAATTATTCCCATTGTTTCCATTGTTGTACCTATTTTGAACCGGTGGAAAACCCGGTGGAGCAACATGATTTTGACGAGGAACTTGACCGTTGGAGCCATAAGTTCCCGTCGCGGCAAAAGCACTAGCTTGATCAAAACCCGTGTTTAATCAAGCATAATTAGGATGTGCTCCACCACACGATACACAAACATTCTCAACCATATTAATCGATCCATGAGGATTCTTCCTAATCTCATTCAAAAGCGTGTCAATCTTAGAGTCCAATCTAGCAATCTCGATATTAGACGAATTCACATTGGAAACAACCGGTGTGTTTCGTTAATATTGTGCTCTAGACTTATCCTCAATTATTCTCCACGCGTCTCTCAGAGTTTTTCTTAAAAGATTACCACCCGCGGCGGCATTTAAAGAATCTTGTTCAATCATATTAAGCCCATTATAAAAAGTATTTATTTGATGCAATTCCGAGAAACCGTGGTGTGGACATTGTCTCAACAAATCTTTAAATCTTTCCCAAGCAACCCCAAACGATTCATGCACTTTTTGTTCAAATCTAGTGATCTCGTTCTTAAAGTGTGTTGTCTTAGATGGTGGAAAGAAATAATTCATGAACTTTGACACTAAATCATCCCATGTTAAGATCGAACCCGGTGGTTCTTTCTCATACCAAAGCTTAGCATTACCCTCGAGCGAGTACGGAAAAAGCATGAGCTTAATCACGTCATTCGGCACATCTCTAAACTTGAGAGTCGAGGTAATTCGATTAAAATTCCGTATGTGAGAATGCGGGCTATCGGTCTCATTGCCACGAAATTGGTCGGCACGAATGAGCGATAAAAGACCCGTCTTAATCTCAAAATGATCCGCCAAAATAGCTGGCACAACGATTGCTTCCCCATACCCTTCGGTGGGTGCACAGAGCAATTCCTCCATTGTTTGGTTATCGACCATCTCTACAACAATAGGTGGAAGCTCGGGTTCCACTATTCGTTGTTGACGATTTCTATTTCTACGAGGAATATTTTCAAGCCTATTAAAATCAATCACAAGACGAGAAGAACGTAATTGCATACACTACAAAGAAGAGAATTTAGAGGATTGAAGAAAAGAAATTAGACAAGAAGAAGATTATTTTTGGTATTTATTTGGTATTGCTCAATCAATAATGATCGAAAAAAACATGGAATAAGGATAACTACTATGAAAGTAAATTACTCTCGGTCGACTTTGAAACGATAGGTGAAAACCTAAACGTCTCGAGGTTCAATAAGTAAACAACAAAAATAAGATTTATTACTACTTGAGTCGGCAAACCAATAATAGGTTGTCCCTCTCAATATACGCACAAGCAAGCGGGGAAACGAGGTGGCACAAAGCACTTAAAAACCTTTTTCCTTAGACGGCCTTTTATAGCACGTCGCCTTATACCCACCTTATAGTTTGTATAAATCGAGTTCAAACTTCTTATTAGTATTTATCTATTTTGCCTTTTATTTTTGTTTTGGATTCGAATACAATAGCTAGGTGATGAAATCCCAACTAAGGCCTTATTTGGAAGATATGTAAAATTATTGTTCTACGTAATACAATATATTATTCACAAAAAAACGAGAAAATCGATACATACTATATAATAGAAAAATAACAAACTTTCCGAGGACGGAAAGGGTCTTCAAATAATCGATCAACAAATCTCCACAAAAGCGAATCGTACACAAGATCCCCGGCAGCGGCGCCAAAATTTTTGATGTGTCGTGATGAGTATATGTGATAATTTGATATACGTTATAGGGTAAATTAGAAAATTACCTTTAGGAAAAAGTAATAGACTAATATTACCAATGACGAATTCAATTAAACACGTTGGTGACTCGAGTTCGTTGTACACGAAGATCTTATCAATTTGAGACGTTTTGCTTTGATTTGGACAATCGATTTGAATTGGTTTTCGGTTTTTAAACTACAATTAAAATCTACCAATTTTAAACTATTTAGTTTTAGCCTAAAGTGCATGAATCGTTAAACCCCGCAATATTTAAATTCTACAATTAATCAATTACTTAAAAATTAACACTATTTGAAAATAAACACTATTTAAAATTAATCTAATTAAAATTCTATAAAAGTAAATCTATTTAATAAAAATAACTTTTACTCTACTTTTTTTAAAAATCTACTTAAACTTTAAAAATCTAATAAAAACTTTATTTAAAATTTACTTAAAACAAATCTTATGTAAAAACTATTTTTAATTAAAACTAATATTATAAAATTCTAATTAATTAAAAATATACTAATTAAAATTTTTAAATAAAAACATTTTTTTTATATATTTATTTATTTTTATATTTTTACAGTATTAATAATATATGAAAAAAAAATAATTTTTTTTCTTTTCAAAATCACTAATTAACTTTGTATTAAAACGAAAATAAAGTAAAGAAACGTTACTAGTTAAAAATCAGTCAAAACAAGTACGCTATATTAATCAATAAACAAGTTATAAACTCAAAAGGGCATTTAGCCCAGATGGTAAACATGCTTGACACATAACCAATAGGTCTCGAGTTCGAGCCCCATTAGTGACATAATTTTTTGGATTAAATTCTTTTTGACAGATTACTGAAAAAGAAGTCTCAGGAAAGACTTTTTGTAAGCTTATAGATCAGCTGATAGGAATCAGCACTATTGGGCTTATCAGATTATGGAATCTGATAAGCAGAAAGTATGAACAATTAATCAGTAGCAGTAATAATAACTCAGAACAAAAATTCAAGCGAATCAAGTCCAAATAAAACTAACGCAACATAAATCAGTAACAACTAAACATATAAAGCAAGTTACCAAAACTAAAAATAACAAGCATTCAATGAATTTAAAAGCTGCAGTATTAACATTAACACAATAACAGTCATGCAAAAACAAATCTCCCAAACGACAAGTTAATGATAATCATCAATCTCAGCAGTTCAAATTAGCAGATATGAATCCAAACAGAAGGCTATTTCTATGAACTTACTCAATAAAATTATAGCATATAAGCTGTCTAAGCAAGCAAGTAACTTAGTTCTTGTACCAAATCAAAACGACAATCACTTATACTAAGCAGTAAAACTTACCAAATAAGCTGCAATTCTATCTATAACAGCAAAATTTCAAAACTCATATTATCTAGTCCAATAAGATCCCAAATAAGCAGATGTAAAAACCATTTTACTAATTACTGACTAAATACTAACATGTTATCTAATCCAGTTTCATCAGAATGCTAATTCAAAAATACAGATTAAACTAGAAAAATATAACTACCAAATTCTAAGCAATTAACCCCAAACACAGTAATAATATTCATGCTAAACATACAAGCTGATTAAACCTAACGTATACAACTAGCATCATCACACAGGTTTCTACTCAAATTATTCAAGCAAATTAAACTTGTAAATATCATAAAAAATTAAAAGGATTAGAACCTTTTGATGAACCCGTTGAGCAGTAGGAATGCGCTGAGCATCCTATGAACCGAAAACTAAACCACCATTCACCACTCGATTATTAATCGATACCAAAACGAACCACCAACTAAATGAAACAAACCAATTGAACCATAGAGAAAATCGATCCAATAACTTTATATTTATCCAATTAGGATAAATTGTTCCCAAATATTACTTCAATACTTCATCAAACTATTGAGCAGTTTGATGAAATATCTTTTATAATTATAATATTAAATTAGATTTAGGAAGAAGATTAAGGAATTTAAACAGTAAAGAAAAACTCACGAATCAATTTTACCCAACTGAAACTTTTATTCATAAAAATAAACTGATACAGTACTAATAAAAAGAAATACAATTTCCTATTCTAATTTTAACATCATAACAGTAAGTAAGAAAAGGGATGATAAAATACAAGTAAATTGGGGGTTTTTATATCCACCCCCAAAGGCTTGCTGAGAGGATATTCGAATCTCTTAGGAATATTCTTCTTTTCTTTCAGCCTTTGGATCTTTATCTTCTCTCTTGCTTGTTGATCGGATGGTTGAGGTGATTCACACTAGCACACGGATTGCCAACGTGGCATCCGTGTGTTAGTTGTGTTTCTTTCTTGCTTTCTGATTGGTTGATATGGAATGATGAGGTGTATCTTCAAATAAGAATAAGCCACGTATCACCTTCGTTCAACCATTTCTCTTCCTTAAAGATTGGGGGTTTTATTCCCCTTTGAGTGAATTAATAGATTAATTAAAAAGCCCCAAAAAAATAAAGAGTTAATTGTGACTTAGGGTTTTGATGAATAGTAACTAATTGTTACTGGTTTTTTAAGGTGTTGTGAAGTGGGGAAGAAAGGAAAAACGTAGGGTGAGAGAAAAGTTACAGAGTGTATCGAAAATATTTTAATAGATGTGTGAATGGGATGTTACGTTTTGTGAGTGGGTATTTAATGGGTGGGTGACGTGTTAACAAGATAGTGGGTGAGAAGATCATTTATTTATTGTAAAGTTGTGGAATGTGTGACTGAAAATGAGTTTATAAAATCCCAAACAAACGTTCGTTATTCAAACCCTAAAAAGCCAAATAACATTCGTTCCTTTCATGGGCTTTTAGCCCATGTAACTTTACCATCCGTATATAACAATTTAAACTTTGGGCTTGGATTTGGGCTTGTCCAAGAGTTCTTTTGACTTTAAATCAATTATTGGGCTTTTCAGGCCCAATAAGCTCATGTGGGACCCACTTGGCCATAAACTTGCATAATTATTAAATCCACTTAAGTCGAGCTCGATTTTGGCTTCTTCAATCTTTTTCTTCAAACTCGTGCCGGTTTTGCTGGTTTTCGTGAACTTGGTACCTACACACATTCAAACAACAAAACAACATATACAAGGTATATTTGATACATTTCATGCACATTTTCATTGTTTTAAGCTACAAATGATATGAGTATTTAAGCTCATATCAACTGCGTTCATGAATTGGCATTAGCTTTCCATAGCAACCAAACCTCGAGACAATGTCTGCCCAAGATTATGTCATCTGACCTACAAGATATTAAAAAAGTTAGTTTCTACTGTTTTTTAAGTTTTTTAAAGTGGCATATATAATAGGCAAGGTTGTAGAAAGCGCTAGGCGTTAGTGAGGCGGTTGGCCACCTTCGAGGCGGAATTCGTCTAGGCGGCGCCTAGGCGCCGCCTAGGCGCCGCCTAGGCGGATTGGAATTTAATGCATAAAAATCTATAAATAATACGTATAACATGACAAAATACTTCTAATTTCTAATAATTCAAAGTTCACATAGCTTGAAGTTGCAAAATAAACAAATAAACATAACAATTTAAGGGCTTCAAACTTAAAACGTGACATACAGTTCAGTTGGTTCCAATTCTCACAAAAAATCCATTACTTTATGTTAACAATCATTAGGTTTATCTTTGATTTTAAGATGTTATGTTAAAATAAATATGGAAATTATATATTAGAAAGAAAATTCTTAATTTTTTGTAAAAAAATATTGACTTTTTGTTGACTTTCTTTGACTTTTTGACCGCCTAGGCCGCCTAGCACCGCCTAGGCGGATGTTTAACCGCCTTTTGACTTTTCCGCCTAACTTGACCGCCTAGCCATAAATCAAGGCGGAGTATGACCGCCTAGCGCCTAGGCGGCCGCCTAGCCCGCTTTTTACAACACTGATAATAGGTAGTCGGTAATTGTATGAATGTATTTGGAAAAGATAGCCGGTAAATGTGTAACTTAATAAACCACATTCGTGCCTATATTTGGTAGTTGGCTGGGTCCATTTGGGAGTTGGATGGGTCCATGGCCCCTGTGCATCAGCTTTCATCCGATGGCCGAGCATTTCTGATAGAACTGCGATTTTATTGTTTTAATTTTCGGTATTCATTGTTTCAGTTGGGGTGTTTGGAACCTGTTTTAACAGTAGCCAAACACCTCCTTTGGCCTTGGCAAGGAGTGTGGTTGCAAGTTCAAGCTTGTCTTCCTCCACCAATGAGGACCCGACTGATAAGCATTGTGTCTTGTAAGACGTGAAGATCATACCTGCACCCAAAAGCAAAATGTCACACTTTCCCAAAAGTGATTCGATAACTCCAATCTTGGATGAGACATTTGAACCACCAACAATAGCAGCATATGGCCTCTTTGGGTTTAAATCTGCTCCATCAAGATACTCCAATTCCTGCATCACCATCGGGAAGTGGATAAATAGGCTAGACAACCGAAACAATGTATCAGTCGAATTGCATTTATAATTTTGGAAGGCATAAGATGGCATGAAACTTCACGTTGCTACTAAAACATGGGAGGGTTCCAAAATATCTAAAAAAAGAGAACGTACCAGAGAGTTTGTGAAACATAGGCGAGGATCCAACGACTTCAAATCCGGACCCCTAATGACAACCTTCCTTTTTTTCTAGAAAGTATCACACTGGTCTAATGTGGAAGTAAAAATGAGGCTTAGAATAATCGAAAAAAGGGGATACATCCGCCATGGCTGCAAATCTAGAAGTTTTCCCCGCCAAGACGTGGAGTATGTCACTTTTAACCAATCGCACTTGCACTCATCACAGCCTCATAAACTACACCATTATACCATCTAGCAACATTTACAAATACCAAATCGGCTTTGTTTGGACAATTTCAATTACTTTGCATAGTAGCCAGCAACGACATAAGAAATTAGTAAACCATCTAGCAAATACATATGCTCAGATAAGTATGTAATCGGAAAAAGAAAATCCGGCCACCATGGCTGCAAACCCATCAAGGGTGCCCCGCCAAGCTGCACGTAATCCAAAGTTTACGCGAACACCCCTATAAAGGTCCAAATACCATCATCACAACCTATTTATAAAATTTTGATTATCGCTTTAAAAAATGTATCAAAAATATGACATAATGTATGCGCCATAAGCTGTAACCTCAATTAGTAACTATAAGAGGCGAAATCTCATCAAATCTCATCAAATCCAATGCCAACCTCATCAAAACCCACTTTCAGCTTACATTTCGCCACTATAATGACTAAATGGCAGCTATAAAGACTAACAAAGAGTACTAAGAAAAAGTAACAATAAGCAACAATAATACAATATTCATGAAAATTACCTTATCTAATTAACCACACATTCACTTATATTTTGTTGCCACATTGCATGAATATGTTAACCTGTTAACTGAGATTGATGTGTTTGCCACAAAACTGGAGTTTGCACTCGAAACCGTCATGTCCGGATCACCAACACCACACACCCGCCACGATCGTCACACGTGGTGGGCAGCGGCAACGAAAAGAACGGGGGTAATGCAGGACCATAAGGCAAAAGTAGCAGCATAACTGAACCACCAGACGGTCAAACATTCAGACTGTTCATTAGGAAACGTGATTCCCTTCTTTAATATAGAGGTTAATGAGTGGCAGGTAAAACTGAAGTAGACGGTCTGAATAAGCCTAAAAAGCACCAGCTCAGATATGCGATGCCTGGTACAATAAGATGGAGCTCAGATACGCCATGTCGGTATGGGTAGAAAGGGTTCGTGACCCGCCATGACCGTAAGCACAACAATGTGCTAGGCCGACAAGTTAAGGGCCGATTCCACCAAGCATCATCGATCATACACGCATGGTTGCAACCCCTAAAAGGTGCCTCGCCAAGACACGTGGGATCTCAGCTTTAACACGACCCACTGCAAGTTATCATAGCTCGTATAACAGGATGTAATCACATAGAATCAATAAATATGAAACGGTTGTACGCATCACCGCACGTATTGTATAGCAAGAACGAAACCAACAGTGCATAAAATGATCATAAGATGGAACCATATCACAAACCAATATTCGACCAATCCTGGCTGCAAATCGAATGACCTGCCACGCCAGGTGATGGGTTATATCTATGAATAATGATTCCCCTGACATTAATACTCAATAAACAATCAGTTTATTTCCCTCTCACAAAGGGTCATCCCACTCACAAATATGGCACACACATTTCTCATCTTTCACACACATACAATACTCCCTTAAATAATCAAATGCCTTAAGAACAACGGTAAGAACTGCACATTCCAAATGTGTGCAGAAAATGATCATAAGATGGAACCGTAACACAAATACATATTCAACCCGTCGCGGCTGCAAATCGAATGACCTGCCAAGCCAAGCGACAGGTTATATTAATGCTATCAAACAATCAAACGGCTGAGGAACATTCGTAACAATGACATATTTCAAATGACAGCCCTAAAAAATGATAAAGTTAACAATCCCGCAAATGAATCAGTATAATTAGCCACAAACTAAGTGAAAGCAAAAAACTGCCCAACCAAGATCATTAGTTTCAAGTAATGCATAGGAGGCGTGATTCCTCCCTAATATGAAGTTTATAATTAGGGTTTCCATGAAACCCTAAAAATCATCGGTATCTATTCATATCAAACCCCCAAAATCATCGGATGAAACCCAGAACGAATCAGCTAGGGTTTCCAGCAAACCCATTCAAATCAACGAATAGCATTAGGTTTCCGTGAATAGTTCATAAACATCTCAGTCAACTATCAGACAATCAACGACCATAGGGTTTCCATCAAACCCTCATCAAACACCCCCAAAATGATAAATTTTTATAGAGAGAAACAAATAGTGATAGAGGGGAGGGCGATATATGAGAGAAATCAGAGAGGGATCAATCATTTAATTTATTTTAAAGGGGCAATTGTGAAGGGGCAAGCCCCAATTAATGAAGAGGCACGTTTGAGGGAGTATTGTATGTGTGTGAAAGATGAGAGATGTGCATGTTATATTTGTGAGAGGGAAATAAACTGATTTTTTATGGAGTATGTGAGGGGAATCACTGTTCATTGGGAACCGTAATTCCCCTCTATAATAAGGAGAGAAATTGTGTTTTTTGTTAAATTTTATATTAACTTTCACCATTAAATCAAACTAAAACACATAATGGAGATTATTTTTTTAGCATGTGAGAAAAATTAAAATACAAATGATTTCTCAAATGATTTCCACATTACATTCCAGGTCATTAATTGTTGATACAAAAGTTGGGTGATCCTTGCTAGACCCGAATTAGGCTTAATTTAGGTTGGCTGGACTCCGGCTCCTGCACCAAGTGAATTATCTGGTTGGGATCCTGCACACTAAAACAGCACGCGTTAGGCTTACCATGGGAATGTATCCCACGATTAGACTTCAGCGTGAGAGTAAGTAATCGGTTAGGGTTATAAGAATCGGATGAGATGTGAGTGTGTAGAATGTAATACCTTTGTGGAACCTTTGGGGGTTCCTTATATAGGCAGTGAAACCCTAATGGGCTGTCGCTGATGCTTCGGCCCCATGGAAAAGATAAATACCAGAATTAGATTGATTGTTATCTTCTAATTATGGTGAGTGAATATCCTCTCCTTTGGGATAAATCCTAATCATAGTAGGAGTATGACTCTGTCTAACCCTGTACCGGCCATGCCGGGCCGTGGGCCGCACACGTATGTGCGGTTACTGTTCATCTAAGCCCATAAGCTCAAATAACATTAATCCCACCCATCCGTGATGGGCCGGATACGGGTAGTACCCCGTGGGTCGGTTCATGACCCGGCTGGGGACTATACGTCATCATGTCCCTCCAGTTTAGTTGTTACAGCCGTAGGCGTAACCTCTAGACTATCAAGATGCTCCCCGGACGTACTAAGAAAGATCCTTAGAGAATGATAAATTTCCAAATTTTGTTTCGGCCACTCGTGGCAACCTCAGTCGCACTTGTCAACCGAGACAAGTTAAATACAACATTGAATATGGTCTTACGTATGACCGTATATCCCGACACAAGAATGAATGCATTAATGGTAGTCAATTAGTCAGACACGCGCCTGCAAAAGTGCACCAGAAAGGCCCACCCTTGAGCCACGTAAAACTGTCAAGAAGTGACCCGTGGGTCCCTTTTGACGTTTCAGAAGTGTCAGAAATCCCATCCGTTGGATGGGCGTAGTGGCTTACACGTGGCAAACATCTACGCTACCTCGGAAATCGAGGCAACCCTATATAAGAGTTGGTGTGTGCTACTGTTACACACACAGTTTATATTCATTCCACCATTGTTATTCCCAAGCTCCTTCCTTCAATCTTTTGCCTCTTTTTCCACGGATTTCCTCCGCCGCAGGTTAGATCATCACGCCTCTCAAACCCTTTTTATAAAACATGGTGAAGGACAATCCCCTTATTACGGATGTCCTGAACGTGATGCCTGCGGAGAAATACATAGACTTTTTGTCTAAGTATTATATTCCCGAAAGCGTACACCCAACCTATCCAGGTGAAGGTGAAGCGATTACGGATGCACCGAGGGGAAAGATAGGCGTGTACACGCGCCTATTCGGTTCGGCTAACTACCGCATCCCCTGATCCAAGTTTTTGGTAGATCTGCTTTTATATTATGACTTCCACATAACCCAACTGCACTGCATAGGAGCATGTAAAATCAATCAGTTTGAGATTACCTGTCATACGTGCGGGGTAACCCCGACCATAAATCTATTTAGGGTCTTTTACTGTCCCCAACTAGTGAATGGGTGGCTGTCGTTCAAAAAACGATCCGCCAACGCCCCCATGACTTATAGCAAGCCCTTAGACTCCCTCAAGAGTTGGTACGACCATTACTTTTTCGTTGATGAGAAAGTATTCCCTACCCCGTTCGTCCTCAAAACCAGAGTACCCAAAGACTATCCTCCCAAATCCAAAGACTATAGTAGTAAGGATTTGAAAATTCTAGATACCCACCGCACAGAATTTCATAGGGGTTTGCCGGAGCACTTCCTGTGCCTAGTAGGGATAAGCCGCTAATACTATGGGAGGGAGGATATGTATCTGTGCTTTCTGACTGAACGTAGGCAGGGTAGGTCCACTTACATTTGTAGATGTAAAAAATGCCACATTTGTACTTTGTGAACTTACTAATCCGTATATATACATATGTCCGCAGAGATGAATCTACATGGATTATTGCGCCAAGGCGACCCAATGAAAGTTCCTGAAGGATTCCGTCCGCTGAAAGAAAATGAACTCCCCCTTCTTGATGCGACCGTAGACAAAACCATCCCGTTGGAAGAAACCACCGAGCATAGATCAGATGAGGGAGAGCCCGTGATTGAAAAGTACCCTCTTGACTTCCATAATGAAGATGGTGGAAAACTGCTGCTGGAGGGCACCGTGCCGCACCAGGTTGAAGAAGAAGAAGAAGATCTCAACAACCCTGCTGACAATCGCACTGGTGAGGATGAAGAAACCACCCAAGCTTCCGGGTCCCCCAAGCCTAAATCTAGGAAAAGAAAGAATACCAGGAGGGTAGCAATAACTCTAGGAGATGGGGCGGAGACACATAATGCTCCCCCGAAGAAGATAAGGAAAGACCATCCGCAGTTCCACGCAGGGAGCAGCGCTGCTACAGCCCAGGTTGACCCCTCGTTGCACGTGGATGAGCAGGTCTGGATGGCCACCCCTGTGAATGCCGTGGCTCCTCCCATTACGGAACCCGTGACTGGCACTACGTAAGTACCTATTTAATACTCAAAGGATATAAAATCATAAACAGAAATTAATAAGTGTGTTAATAACAGGGCGGATCCGTCGACCGTGGCCCTAGAGAAGGATGTGGAAAGGGAACCCTCTCCCGTGACATCAATGAGACCTCCATCCCCTCTTATGACCCATGCTGAGGAGCCACATCCTGAGGGACCCGACACCAGCCTACGCCTAGCATGGAGTTTATCTAGCTTAACAAGGTTGGAGGCGGAGTCCGAGTGCTCTGAATTCATTGAACACATCACTCCCCCAGCACTGGCGCAAGATTTATACGAACTGGAGCATGAGACATTGCTGGAGCAGTTTGATGTGTCCTCCGCACACCAGGTGACAGTTGGTGCGGCCCTGAGACGCCGTCTGATCAAGGCCTTGGCTAACGTGAGCCGTGCTGATAAAAAGATAGCTCGCCGTGAAGCACTGGTGAGTAAGCATGAGAAAACCATCACATCCTTGCAGGCAGCGTTGGTCGTGACCGAGTCAACCGTCAAGGAGCAAGCCCATCACGCCAACGCTCGTGAAGAACGTATTGCCGAGCTGGAGGCCCTTTTAGCTGCATCAAACGAGAAGGTATGCTCTCATATTAATGCTTATTCGTGCACAAAAACCCACATTGTCTTTGTAATAACTCCAAGTGTCATATATAGGTATCCGCCGCCGAAGATGCTACTAATGTCGTAACCGTAAAAGCCTTCACCATTGCTCAGGAGCGCGACACGCTGAAGGATGAGCTAACCCAGGCGCAGACTACCTTGGACGAGCAAGCTGCAGCAGCTGAGGGTGAACTAAGCCAGATGGCCACGGACTGTGCTGAAATGATATGTCCTCCTTTGCTCACAACCATAGCTGGGCGTAGATGGATGGTTGGCCAGGGAATGCGGCTTGCCGTGAGCAAGGTGACGGAAGCTCCTTACCTGTTGCAGGCCTTTGCTGACGTTGTATCAGACGGTATAGACCGTGGTAGGCACGAGGGGCTGGTCAAAGCTGCGGAGCTGATAGGCAAGCAGGAAGATATCACCCAGCATGCCTACCACAACCCTCTAGCTGCAGACAAGATGACCGCGTCAATGGCCGCACTTGCTGAGATCCAACACCCCTTCTTGGACGAGCTAGAAGCACTAAAGGATGCTCCTAATGAAGTAATAATGTCCAGGCTCACTGCTGATCCTATCCAACTGACTCTGCCCACCTACGACTCTGTGTCGAAGGTGATGAAAGGTGAAAAACTGCTTGCCGAGGCGTTGGACGCGAATATGATCAAGGCACAAGATGGGAAGAATGCTCACGGGGAGGCCCTCCGCACCTTGATTGAAGAAGGGAAGAAGGAGATAGGGGAGTTCCTCCCTCCTTTGTAATTTTCATTGTAAACATTTGTACTATTTTATTCGTTCGTGTTTGTATACGGCTAAAACTGATGTTGTTGCAATAACTTGTCATATTTATGCAAGCGAGTCCGTGATGACCACGGCTATTTTGGTGTTTTGAATTTGAAACTTGTTTATTTTTGTTTTTTTAAAAGATATCATATACCTATACTGCATGACATGTCACGTCTTACTCAAAAAATACAATCAAGTCTATATTTTACTAGACGTGCGACATGCGTCTTTACCATGCAAAGCACTGCGTGAGCGCGGCATATGGAAACTTATCACAACGTCTTGTGAGTAAGGTGTCTAGTAAGGATACATGATCCGCGTCACTGGGGTTGCATCCCTCTTATGCAACAAGTTGAATTATTAGGTTCACTTAATCCTCTTGCCCCGCCTGGAGCCGCATTGTGCATGTACGGTATTGAATGAATGCATATGAATAAGATATAGCACATTGTAATAACAGCAACTAAATCTATATGAAAATAATAAAATCTAAAAAAGAAGACAATAATTTGCACAAGAACGAGTCGTGGAGCTAGCTAGACACCACGACATTTTATTAGAACGTTTACGTTTTTTGTCTTAACAAGAATGAGAAATCCTAAAAAACAAAAGGAACCTAGAAAGCATAAAAAACAAAACAAAGTGAACACATGGATCTTCAATGAAGCTAGATATAGCGAAGTGTCCATGCGGAAGCCGTAGCTTTCAAAGATAGCACCTTTTAAGATTGCAGATATTCCATGTGCGTTCCAGGTCGTGGCCATCCATGTCACGTAACTTGTACGCGCCCCGTCCTAAGGCTTTAGAAACCTCATACGGTCCTTACTACTTAGGGCCCAGCTTTCCTGTATTCTCCGCTCGACTCGCCTCGTTGGCACGATAAACATAATCTCCCTGTCGAAAAGAAACACCTTTAACCTTGGCGTCATAATAAGCCTCCATCCGTGCCTTGGACTTGGCCTCATTGATAGCCGTTATTTCTCTTTTTTCCTCCAACAAGTCCAGATTGATCCGGAGCTGCTCGTCGTTTGTGACGACATTAACCTCCATTGTGCGGATGGTAGGCATTCCTATTTCTGCTGGTATGACAGCTTCAGTGCCGTAGGCCAATGCGAATGGAGTATCCCCGTTGGCTGTTTTAATCATAGTCCTATGTGCCCATAGAACATGTGGCAGTTCATCTACCCACTTGGCACTTCGTTCATCCAGGCGTGCCTTGATGCCTTCACCCAAGCTTCTATTTGCTCGTTCCACAAGACCACTTGTCTGCGGATGTTTAATAGATGCGAAGTGCCACGTGATATTCAATGCCGCGCACCAGTCCTTGAATGGGTTATCCGCGAACTGCTTCCCGTTATCCGAGATGATTTCTCCAGGTAAGCCAAAACGGCACACGTTGTTCTCCCAAACAAACTTTTTAAGTTGTTTGCCTGTGATGGATTTAACTGCCTTGGCCTCTATCCAACGTGTAAAGTAATCCATTGCGACAATCAAGAACTTAACTCCCCCTTCAGCTACGGGGAAAGGTCCTGCAATGTCAATCCCCCACTTATAGAATGGCCATGAGGATGTAATGGGTGTCAGTTACTGCTGCGGATGTCGGGGTACTGGTCTGTGCACTTGGCAATCACTACATTTGTGAATCATGTCGCGTGCATCCCTGTGCATAGTAGGCCAATAATATCCTGTGCGTAGAGCTCGAGCTACTATGGATCGGGGACCCGCGTGCATGCCGCGTAACCCTTCATGTATCTCACTAATCACATAAGTAGCTTGGCGTGGCCCAACACACCGCAACCACGGCTGTATGAAAGAGCGCTTGTAAAGAATACCTTCTCGAAACTCAAAGTGCTGCGACTTCCTTTTGATACGCTGTGCCGCCTTTTCCTTGTCTGGAAGGGTTTCATTAGTCAAATAGTTGATGATCGGGGTCATCCATGTAGGTCCATCTTCCTCAACTATAGCTGCGACTTCCCCTTCTGTTATAAACTTTTCCTTTAGTATTTCCACCAAGACTTGCTTGGATAAGTGGGCGAAACTTGTAGATGCGATCTTGCTAAGGGCGTCCGCTTTCTTGTTTTCACCTCTTGGTACCTGCTTGATAAAAAACTTGCTGAAAGCCGCGATGAGTGACTTGAATTTCTCCAAGTATCGAACCATGTTGTCCTCCTTGGCTACGTACCCCCTAGAATGTGGTTCGCGACAAGCCGTGAGTCCACGTAGGCCTTAAGGTTGCGGACTCCCATTCTAGCGGTGATTTTTAAACCCGCAATCAACGCTTCATATTCTGCCTCATTATTGGTGGCTGTAAACTCAAAGCGCAGGGCGTATGTAAACTTCATTCCTTCTGGATTCGTAAGGATGAGACCAACTCCTGATCCATCCGTGCATGAAGATCTGTCTGTAAATAATACCCATGGTTCTGCTAGAGTTTCCTCTCGTTGTACGACTGGTCCCTCCTCATCCGGCTTCTCTATCAAGAAATCTGTTAAGATTTGGCCTTTAACCGCCGTCCTTGGTCTATAAGATATGTTATGCTCTCCCAATAGAATGCTCCACTTCTGTAGCCTACCGGCCACATCTGGTCTGGAGATGACTTGTTTTATTGGTTGATCAGTAATAACCACAATTGGGTGCGCCTGAAAGTACCGCCGTATCTGTTTCGTAGCAAACACTAATGCCAAAACCAATTTCTCCATGGAAGAATAATTCAACTCGGGCCCTTGTAGTGTTCTACTTATAAAGTAGACCGGAGTTTGGACTGTGTCCCTATCCGTCATGAGTACCACACTTATTGCTCCATGTGTGGCTGACAGATACATGATGAGCTCCTCCTTGGGTCGGGGGGCCACTAGCATGGGAAGAGATGCGAGGTGTTGCTTGAGCTGACCAAAAGCTTCATCCGCTTCTTTTGTCCATCGGAAATCTCCCTTCTTGATGCACTTCTTGAGTGTTTTGAATAGGGGGAGTGACTTCTCCGCGGACTTCGATAAGAACCTGTTTAGCCCGGCCAACTTCCCATTTAAGGATTGCACCTCTTTCCGTGTCTGAGGAGATGGTAACTGTATTACCGAGTCCGTCTTTTCCGGGAAAGGATTGATGTCATTTGGATCAATCATATATCCAAGGAACATCCCTTCAGTTGCCCCAAACATGCATTTCTTTGGATTTAGTTTCATATTAATCCTCCTCAATGTGTCAAACGTCTCTTGGACGTCTCGGAGAAGTGCATCCTCCGTATGACTTTTGATGACTAAATCATCAACGTAGACCTCAAGATTGCGGCCTATCTGTGAGTCGAAGGCTTTGTCAACAAGCTGCTGATATGTTGCCCTGACGTTCTTTAGTACAAATGGCATTTTTGTATAACAGTATACGCCTTGACTAGTATGGAACGCCGTCTTCTCTGCGTCCTCTTCCGCCATCTGGATCTGGTTGTATCCTTTGTATGCATCTAAGAAGCACTTAAAGGGATATCCACATAGGGATTCCACCTTCCAATCAATCTCAAGTAACGGATAGTAGTCCTGCGGACAGGCTTTGTTCAGATCCGTGAAGTCCACGCACATGCGCCAGCTCCCATCATGCTTTTTGACCATGACCGGGTTGGATAACCACTCGTGGTAGTATACCTCGCGCATGATACCTGCATCCACCAATTTCCGTACTTCATCCAATATTACTTGGCTGCGTTCTGGTGCCTGACCGCGCTTCTTTTGCTTAACGGGAGGATATCCTTGGCTGATTTGGAGCTTATCTTCTGCTATCGCACGCGGAACGCCCGTCATGTGCTTGGGCTCCCATGCGAATACATCTAAGTTTGCTTTTAGGAGAAAGCACATGGCCCTCTTGCTGCTATCCGAGAGTGTTCCCCTATGGATACCTCTTGTTCCAGGTAATCAGGATGGATTGCCACCTTCCAATTGGGAGGTGGTGATCCATCCTTGGGGGGAACAGGTGGAACTGGTGTTGTCACGGCATGACACTCGGATGGTGGTATGATTGCATTATAGATAGTGACAATTCCCCCTTCCACAGGGAATTTAATCATTCCGTGAGCTGTGGAGGGTACTGCCCGTATGGCCAGGGTACATGGTCTGCCTATGATCCCATTGTATGGAGAGTGTGAGCGTATCACCATAAAGTTCATCCACGTCGTGGTGGAATGCTCTTCATTCCCAATGGTTACAAGCAGACGCAGCTGTCCTATTGGCCATATGGTGTCTCCACTAAAGCCGATGAGCGGCGACGTGGCCGGTACTAATTGGCTTCTTATTTCTGGTCGTAACTGTATGAAACAGTGTTCGTATAGTACTTCTGCTGATGACCCTCCATCCACATACATGCGGCGGACATTGTGTGTTCCAATGCTTATCTCAATCGTGAGAGGTGCATCGGCTACATTACTTGCCGTGATGGGAGGGAATGAGATTTCTCTGCCGCGTAAAAAGTTTTGGCTAATTTTCTGCCTTTTGCGGCGCTGCCTGGATTGAATCATCTATATAGTTGAAGTTTTGTCCTTTTGGGGATCCTTCTTGTCATACTTCTTGTTGTCCTTTCCATCCTTCCAATCCTTGACCAAATGCTTGAGTTTGCCAGACTTGATCAGTGACTCAATGTGCTTCTTGAGCTGGATACATTCCTCCGTGCCATGACCCTTGTCGTTGTGGAATTCACAAAAGCGATTTCCTTGACGACGGTCTAGTGGAGTCGTCATTGGGGGAGGTCTAGGGAAGTTGGCCCCTTCTGTCAGCAAGATCTCCCGGTAGGACATCTTTAGAGGGGTAAATTTGTCCTCCGACCGCCCTCCTTTGTTTTGGATCTTGTAGTCTGAGCTCCTCCCACTGCCCTGGTTGCTTTGACCGCCCGACTGTCTCCTGGACTGGTCGTTCGATCGATAGTTGTTTCCTTTTGAAGGGTAGGCTGCGACTATCGCGGTTTCTCCCTCTATGAAGTTCCTGACCCTTTCCATAAGGTCGTCGTACTTCTCCAGTCTCTTGTCATTCAGACGTCTGATTAATTCCCTGTCTGTTATGGCGTGCATATAATCAGAAATTTTCAGAAGTTCTGGCATTGTCTTTGTGCGGGTGCACTCGTCATTGAAGCGTTCGGTGAAGGCTTCCGTAGATTCCCCAGGTCGTTGCTTGACGGTTGCTAGTGAGACCGGATCTCTATTATACTTCTTTCGCTGAGTATAAATGTTCTTGAACGCAGTACGCAGTTCCGTGAAGCTATCAATGCTTCGAGGAGGAAGTCCCTCAAACCAATCATGAGCATTGCCGATCAAGGTTGAATTGAACATTTGGCACCATATAGGCATGGGCCATCGCTCAATTTTCGCCTGCGTGTCAAATATCTTTAGGTGATCATCCGGATCACCAGTCACGTCATAGGTTTTGACGCACGCCGGCATGCGACGCTTTGTATCCTCAAAATAATTCCGTATGCGGAGGGTAAAAGGATCTTCTCTGGGATCAGCCCATGGACGGGAGAGACTAGGATCACACCATGGGCGGGAGAGATCTTCTGCTTCCACCTCGCGATAGTAGGGGCCGCCGTAGTACTTTTCATTTTCTGGTGGCGGTGGAGGAGTACGCCTAGTCCGACGACGCTTGGGTGGATGGTCATCCGAATCCTCTCCTGATGGACCGGGAGAAGGGGCGGTGCCCCATTCTTTGGCTGAGGATCGCTTTTGTGAGAATAGCTAGGAGCCTTCTTCCCAGTATTCATCCTGTCCCACACGCTTGTGCGGCGATTGGTTCAGGTTAGCTCCAGATCTAGTCGTTCGGGTGAACCGTCAGACCTCTCTCCATCCTCATGGGATTGTAGTAGTTCCTGCATAACGTGATCCCCTATGCGTTCGAACACATTCCTAGGTTGGGGAGTTTCCTCAAAGAGGTTCAGCTCCTGGGGTCGTGTCCTTCGCTTCCTTTGAGTTTGAGAAGAGGTGCCTGGTCCGGCGTTGCCAAAGTTGAGCCTAGATTGGAGGTCCCTCCCTAGTTTCAACCTTGATGCGTTTCCTGGGACGATCCTCTCGAAGTTCTACGTGAGAACTCGAGTGAGATCTTCCTCACTAAGTGGTTTGACCTCCACTTCTTCCTCAGTCGATGGTCTGCGCGGCTCCTTGTTAGGGGGGTTGGGCGCACTCCCTGGATCAGGGTTATCCAAGGTCAAAGTAGGTGGTGGGGTGACAGTGAACGTGCTTGTCATACCCATGGACTGAAGACCACTCCGGTTGTTTGGTTCGTCGGCTTGGTTGCTAGGGGATCGATTGGGAATGAGTATCCTGTTGGGTCAAAAAGTTGATGTGGCAGAAACTCAAAATCGAAGGACATTTACTCAGGCGTTGACAAGTGTAATACAAGAGTTGACAAGAGCAAATTAGGCGTTGACAGAAGTCAACAAAAGTTAAACGCAGTCAACAAAAGTCAACGCTGATAGATTTGATGGAGAATTCTATTTAGGGAATATATTGAGTATATTATTTATGATATACACAATATATAGTTTATCTAAATAGAATATTTAGATGTTTATTTGATTTTATCTCTTGTAGATTCTGTTCCTTCCACTATAAAAGGAACAAGGGTCTTAGGTTTTATTCATACTTTCATTCACAATGTAAACCTAAAGCGTGTGTCGACTAGACGTGGGATTCAATGTATACACGTCTAGTGATTGTTAATTATTAATATAGTTAGCAATCCAATTGTGTTTTAATTCATGTTCTTTGTGTCCAAACACCTTGTTAATGTGTCGTGTTCTAATTCCGCTTTGATTGTATAATCATATGAACATGATGCATTCCTAGTAGCTTCAAAGATCTGGAAACCAAGGTTTCCACAATTGGTATCAGAGCCTCGTGGCTCGTGATGCTAGGACCAACAAGGTGTTCGTGTATGGTGAAAAGAAGAAAAATCCGTCTAGGGTTTTTCTGGACGTTTTTGTGTGCGCAACAGTATTCAGAAGGTCATAACTTTTGATTGAACCGTTGGATCGTCACGAAATTTTATATGTGTGTTCTACATACATATATCTAAACATCCACCGGAGTGATTGTCGAGTTTTATCCCCAGGCAAAAGTTATTAAGCGTCGAAGTGGGCTGCAGACATGATTTTCAGATTTTCTTGTTTACATAAAATCATGTTTTAGGGTTTTTCTACAAACCCTAGATCTATTCAAAACAAAGAAGAGATGATTTGCAGCAGAGATGAGTAATGTTTAGCAGCAAGAAAAGGGTTTTACAAAACCCTAATCGATTTTTAGAACCCTAAAGTTAGGGTTTCATGCCTAAAATTATGTTTAGGGTTTCAAAAACTCTAGACACGTAGCAGATCCATGATTGCTGTTCAAATCTTGAATAGGAATATGTGAATTGCTCATCTAAAGGAAAAATCTTCTGATCAAGAATTAAGAAACGTAGCAGCAATATGTTTATCGAATAACTGCATGTTGGATCGTGTGAGGATAACTAAGATGGGGACTGAGATGCGTCTACAAAGAAAAAGATAATTGAATTGTGACAAAGACGCGTGGTTCCAGCAGCGAGAATGAAGTCTCATGGATGAGAACGTGTGGTGCTGCACAAAAGTTTTGGTTATCACGATAATTCAGCAAGTATTAAACTTGGAATGGAGATATTGCTACTTTATAGGATTATTATCCTTATCATGACTTATGATTGAAGATTTGTGATGTCTGGCCATATCTTGTTTCCATTTTTAAACACAGGATTTACATTTGAAACGGAAGGGTCCTTATTTATAGGGATATGACTGTTGAACGTAAATCAGAAGGACATGGGAGATATGGGCTTAATGCACTACTTGGGCTTAATTCATACTAAATCATATGGGTCTTGGTTTGGTTTATCTTTCAACAATTTTGCTTAAGGAGTGCGTGAATGCAAGACGCTGACAAGGTTAATATAGACGCTGACGAGTGAAAATTTGACGCTGATGGAATAAGTCAACGCTGACAGCATTGACAGTGTTGTCCGAGATATGGCTGTTCAAACGCTGATACGTGTTGTCCGATATCGGACAATACACATGAAAGGATATTGGACAGAGGAGGATCTCGGGTAACACACTGATTGCTGCTGTTTGAGAAAATTGGTACGTTTTGAGCACACAAGAAGGTGGTATTTACACACGAAGGTACATGGAATCTCCGTTATAATTTAGAATATCATGTTGATATTTATGGCTCGGATATTTTTAAACGGAATTAATGATCTTAAAGCGAGTTAGCAACAATTCATGAGGTAATGAAAAGTGCTCATGAAGAGGTGTTAGCTTAAGGGGAAGAATTCTTATGGTAAGTTTGATGATTGAAGAAGATTTTCGCGAGTTTGTGTTCTATCATATCTTAAAGTCGTGCACTCCCAGTCATAGACTTTAAAGATAACTTGTTCGTGCTTTACATGATTGGTGATGAAGACTTGTCATAACACTTGAAGGAGTTACATTATCGTGCTCAGTGTCTCACATAGGATGAAAATATTGACAAGAGATCGAGGTCTTCTTATAATGCTAAAGGTATAAGTTCTTTATCACATGGATAGTGCAAGACATGGAACACAAGGTTGGGTTATTCTACTTCTACATCAAGAATACTTTATTTATTTTTCTTCAAGATCATTACACAGAGCCTACATTTGGAGAATCTTCAAAGATTGCAGACATTGTTTACTTTCCTGTTGATGTGACAAAAAGGGGAAGAAATACATGCTACACTTGAGGGGAAGCAATTTGAAGATCATGTACAACTTACAAGAGATACACATAGAGTTTTGCCACCATCAACTAGGGGAAGATTGTTGGGTCAAAAAGTTGATGTGGCAGAAACTCAAAATCGAAGGACATTTACTCAGGCGTTGACAAGTGTAATACAAGAGTTGACAAGAGCAAATTAGGTGTTGACAGAAGTCAACAAAAGTTAAACGCAGTCAACAAAAGTCAACGCTGATAGATTTGATGGAGAATTCTATTTAGGGAATATATTGAGTATATTATTTATGATATACACAATATATAGTTTATCTAAATAGAATATTTAGATGTTTATTTGATTTTATCTCTTGTAGATTCTGTTCCTTCCACTATAAAAGGAACAAGGGTCTTAGGTTTTATTCATACTTTCATTCACAATGTAAACCTAAAGCGTGTGTCGACTAGACGTGGGATTCAATGTATACACGTCTAGTGATTGTTAATTATTAATATAGTTAGCAATCCAATTGTGTTTTAATTCATGTTCTATGTGTCCAAACACCTTGTTAATGTGTCGTGTTCTAATTCCGCTTTGATTGTATAATCATATGAACATGATGCATTCCTAGTAGCTTCAAAGATCTGGAAACCAAGGTTTCCACATATCCCGTCCCCTAGGGACTTCTGATTCCCAGGATTTGTGTTCCTGGGGTTTCTTTGCGGATGTCCTTTCGTCATTGAGAGATCGAGATGAGATTTGCTCTAGCTTAGTGTAATGGTCCCATGGATGGCGCCAACTTGTTGATACAAAAGTTGGGTGATCCTTTGCTAGACCCGAATTAGGCTTAATTAGGGTTAGCTGGACTCCGGCTCCTGCACCAAGTGAATTATCTGGTTGGGATCCTGCACACTAAAACAGGACGCGCTAGGCTTACCGTGGGAATGTATCTCGCGATTAGACTCCGGTGTGAGAGTAAGTAGTCGGTTAGGGTTATAAGAATCGGATGGGATGTCACTGATGCTTCGGCCCCAAGGAAAGGATAAATACCAGAATTAGATTGATTGTTATCTTCTAATTATGGTGAGTGAATATCCTCTCCTTTGGGATAAATCCTAATCATAGTAGGAGTATGACTCTGTCTAACCCTGTACCGGCCATGTCGGGCCATGGGCCGCACACGTGTGTGCGGTTATTGTTCATCTAAGCCCATAAGCTCAAATAACATTAATCCCACCCATCCGTGATGGGCCGGATACGGGTAGTACCCCGTGGGCCGGGTTCATGACCCGGCTGGGGACTATACGTCATCATTAATTGTTTTACAAACATCATTTTTATTTAAAGAATTGAGAGACACGGTAAGTTTTTTTGTCATATATATATATATATATATATATATATATATATATATATATATATATATATATATATATATATATATATATATATATATATATATATATATATATATATATCTATATATATATATATATATATATATATATATATATATATATATATATATACATATATATATATATATATTAAGGAAAGAATAAACTTTAAAGAAAAAAAAGTATGTTGCTATGAAGTTAGGGCTCGGAGTCGTGGTTTGGTTGGCTGGCGACAAGCTAAGGTGCGAATTTTTGTCATGGCGCACCACTCCGCGTGTTGGTGTCAAAGCCCTCGCGCCGTGGTGGCCAACCCACGTGGTTGTTTTTTTTTGTGGAATCTAAGAGGTATATACCCTCTATGGCACCAAAAATATCCCATGACATCAAAAATCACCACTCCTTCTAATAAGTGGTGCCATAATATTTCTCGCGCCATAACTTATTTTGCTTACGTGGCATCAAGTTCTAACGTTCTGTTTGTTAGAACAAATCTATATCTATACTATCTTATAAAGGTCTCATCTCAATCTCAAAAGTTGAAAAAGCTTAAATTTTCAATAATTCTAAATTTAAACTTGTTTTAAATAATAGCAGAGTTGGAAACTTAAAAACAAATAAATGTGGCATGTGCTTTTAAGAAAGCACATTTTCAAATCCCTACTACATATGGTAATGTTGAAAATTTAAAAACAAATACTAACAAAAGTTGGAAACTACTAAACAAACTTGAATTATCTAAACCAAAACTTTCAGAGGAAGCCTAATCATATTCTACATATTTTAACCCGTCCCCTTCCACATGATCGTCTCCCTAATTTTAAGTGCACACTTCCATAAACCTTAAACCAGTATGTAACATATCCTTCCCTTTCAGCCATAACCAATCTTTGATTATATTGAATGTTCACATGTCTACAAATCGTTAGAAGATATTGAATTTTTTTTATTAAAGAACTTGATTTGATTATAGAGAAATGTTGTTTCTCATTCCTGTTCTGGGCTAAATGGTATATCTCATTAACATTCGATAACAATGCTTATTTCACAATCTTCATTTACTACATAAGCGGGTGTCGAATCATTCAGCATCACCTATGACTATGCAATCGATATTATCTTTTCCAATAAGGCTCATAAACTGCTCCAAACTTGATTGCTTCATGTAATGTATGTGGTAAGTTTATATTTTATATTTTCTCCATTTTTTTTTCAGCAAGAACTATATTGTCTGGTGAGGTGACAAAGGCATGCGGCCTGTTTATTGTTGTGTTGTGTGACCTTGCATACTAATGTGACTATTTTGGATTGCTTATTGCCACTCCTTAACTGCTTATACAAGGGTTGTTAGTGATTCCTTATAAAAAGGGTTTAACCATAATAAATGGGTTTGAGATTGGTTATTTAAACTTCTTAGTGCTTTTGTATTAACATTACTAAAGGGGTTGTTTGAACATCAGTAGACATGAGATATATTATATGGCATAAACCTTTAACCATGCTTCTTATTTCATCTTCTTTATAACCAAACGCAGGAGATCATTGGATCCCCCGTTCTGAAAGCAAACCAGTCAATAAACCAATGGATGTTATAACAGATACGGGAAAATACACCAGGTATAAAGTGGTACTTTCTAGCAATCAAGCAAATAGTAGTTTATTTGAGATATGTTGATGTATAAATGATCCATGATTATTATTTCCATTTTTTATTTAAGGCTTTTCTGTTTAGAGTTTGAGTCCTTGAAGTGATGGTTGTGGTTGATACTTTGATGGACATGAAGATGAATAATATTAATCTTTTCTAGTAACGTTTCCTCAATCCTTTTTTAAGGTTTGGGTTGATGTAGTTGTGTTTCATTATGTTCTTAATACACAAGATCTATATTTCACTTTTGGAGTTTAGTTGAAAAATAATTTAGGTAACATTTACTTGTTGATCCCAAACTTAGATCGATTTAGCTTTATGTATACGAGATTAGATCAAGTAATACACTTAGAGAAACCTTTGTATATGTTTATGAATCTAAGTGTTATGCGGAATTTAACACTTAAACAAGAACACACAATGATATAAACAAACTTTCACTTTGATTATCAATATCAAACTTGCTTACAATGAAAGTAGTTTACGAATGAAAACTTATATCAAACATTAACCTAAAGGTCTTCTTTTATAGACATAAGAAGCCTTGTACAATAATCTACGTATCAACTATTCTAGGTAAAGATAAATATAGAAAATACATTGTTGTTCCTATCTTTACTAGAACTATTCTAGAATATAATAAACGCGTAGAGAATATCTTCCATCAGTGCTTGTCTTCAATGTGTCAACGCTTGACTTTATCTTGTCAACGCTTGAGCTGTCAGCGCTTGTTTTGTTCTTGTCAACGCTTGTTTTACTCTTGTCAGCGCTCAAGTGATCTGGCCTTAATTTATTCCCAACAATCCTCCCCTAAACTTGATATCCACTCTTATGATCAAGTTTCTGAATAAGCATTAAGGACTAGGAGGAATCTTACAAACCTTCTCATATTGGTAATGAATAAATCTGATCAAATCTTTTGCCACGTCACTTGAATAATCTATTTCCAGCTGAGTGTCCTTCATCTTCTCCAAAATAGCTTTGGATATGAAATACTGACCATCCACAAGTAGATACTCAGCAAACTTTGTAGAACTCAAATGGTAAACACCAGCAGCTGAATATAACCTCCATTGAAGACCACTGAGGTCATCTTCAAGATCCTTCCAAATAGCAGGATCCTCATCTTTTGGTCCAAACATTCTTTTGAATGTGGTCCAAAGTTTTATTCCATTAGCTGAAGTTGGTGCTTCAGCCTCATACTTGGTCTCCAGCAATCTCCAAAGGTCCACCAAGTCTTCTCTATCACAACTTGCAAACAAAGATATGAGAGTGGTAAAAGTGTGTACCTCTTTACCATATCTGCCAATCTTCCAAAACCCACATTCATCTTCTTCATACCTCACAATTGGGTTCCTGGAATCTAATGGTAACACTTGCACCATATCTGAAGCTTCTAATGGTGAGAGCTTGAGGCTCTTTCTTATAACAGCTTCACTTGGATATAGTGGATCCATATCTTTGGGAAACTCAAATGAAATTACCTTCTTCACTGGCCTGGGAACAAACATAGCTTTCTTGAGTTCCATTTCTTCTACAAGTTCTTCCTTTCTTTCATCGGAAAGAAGTCTGAGAGTGTTTGCTTCCTGCACTCTCACCCAAATGGGATAAGCCCTGCTTTCCAACTCATCAAATGTCAAAGCCTTCAACTTCTGATAAGTCCATCCAACTCCATGACATCTGAGCAACATGAAGTATAGCTCCCTTCTATCCCTTTTCAACTCTGAGAGAATATTACTTGCTTTGTGTTTCAAAATTACCTGGCAATCCTTCTGAACTCTAAGTAGAATCTCCAAACCCCATATTTGATCTGAAATGGTCAAGTCTGGATTCTCCATACATCTTTCTTCCCAAGCATGATACATTTGAACCACCTCTAGCATGTCAAAGTCAACCTGCAATTTCAATTCTCTCAACTTTTCCCTAGCAAACTCATCACCATACTCAAGTCTTTCTGGTTCTATAATCATCACACTTGAGTCTGAGCTAGCTCCATCACTTCCTTCTTCTGAAGTCACAACAAATGGTGACTCCTCCTTTTTATCCCGTTCCATGATTTGTGCAGCCAATATTCTATCAAATTCAACTTGAGCTGCATCCTTTGGAACAATCTCTTCTACCAGTATACCCTTACCCTTATCTGATGGTGCAATGGTTGGTAAGGTAGATGGTGATACCTGAGTAGAAACCTCCTTGATGATAGATGATGACTGGGATACATCACCTTCATGTGCAGGTCTGTCAACGCCCAATTTTGTCCTATCATCGCCCAAAATATTTTTGTCAGCGTCCAAACTTTCCTTGTCAACGCCCAAATATCCTCCCTCAGCGCCTTTTGTAACCTCTCTCAACATAGTTGTAAATGATAAATTTAAGTTGGTAGGAGAGACTAAGGACGTATCAAAACCTGTTTGTTTCTTCAAAGTTGTAAGGGCCTCAGCAACATCCATTGATTGACCATCATGACTGCCCTTATCACTCAGATTTATTGGATCTTCCTCCCCTTTGGAAGATTCCTCCATACCCCTCCTAGCACGATCACTCTCCAAAACAACAATCCTCTCCCTCAATTGCTTGAGTTCAAGGCCTTGTGAGCTGACAACTTGTACTAAGTCTGCATTTTGCTTTTGCAAGCTTATGCAGTCTGCCGTCAATTCCATAAGAGTCATTGGTTCCAGTCTTCCCTCTTCTAAAATGGGAATTTGACCTCCCAAGTCAGATTCATTGGGCATGGATGAGGACTTAATGATGGTGGGACTGCCTTGGCCAGCATCTAAGCCAGAACCAATAGTCCCAGCCTCATCCAGGTCACCAGCCACACTTGTGGTGGTGGTTCTCTCTACTACATGGCTAGGACCACCAGAGGAGAATACTCCAGTAGTCCTTTGGAGTTTCATCAACCTATATTCAGGGGGTGTGGAAGATGGTGTGGAAGAATGGGTAGATGTGGGTTGGTTAAGGGGTGTTTGGGTTTGTGAAGGTTGTGTGTCAGCGTTGGAAATAGGCACATCAACGCCAATATTTAGTGTATCAGCGTTGAAGGATTTTGAGTCAAGTTGCATGTGTTCAGGTGAAGGTAAAGGTTCAGGGATTGGTTCAAGTTGTGGTTGGGGGTCAATTTGTGGTTGGGGATCTGGTTGGGGTTGTGCTGCTGCAATAACAGCAAGCATAGCTTGGGTTAAAGGTAAGTCTCGATGGGGTGGTGAATTCATCTTCATAAAAATAGCTTTCTTTTGCTCAGGGATCTTATAAAAATCATTGTGATCCCTTGAGTAGTAACCTTGGACATCAAAAACCATTTGAAGAAAACGAGGATAAGCTAAAGTCATTTTGTTCCCCTTGTTTTTACACATGCCCTCAAAAATCATTTTAGAATAATTAAATTTTTGCCCTGTTGCAATGCACACAATAGCACTTGCAATGGATCTATTGATCTCATTGTGTGAAGTACATTTGGGACTCAAACATTGAAGGAGGACATGTATGAGGTACTTCCAGGCTGGGGGAAATTCCTGCTTATGATACTTGTTTAAGGTACCTTCATCAGGAAAACGATATCCCAAAGCCCTAAGCCCTTGTTCTATTTCATTAATGGGAAGGGTGGCTATACCATCAGCATCATCAAGATGCAAGGCTTGGCGTACCAAAGCCTCGGTAACCACCCAAGGTCTCCCATGAACAATAGAAGTTAATGTGGTCACTCTATTAACTGTTGAGGAACTGATAGTGTTCCAAAACTGCTTAATATGTGTGACTGGAATGAGTGATGCATGAGAAAGAGCATACCTTAAAGGGGATGCGTTCAAATACGCCACCATTTGTGTGTATTGGGGAAACAGAGTATCATCAGCTTCAAGATATGCAATCATGTTGTGTTGAGATCTGAACCCCAATTCCAATTCTGATGGTCTAAACTTGGGTGCCATTGATGAAAGCTGTTAAATTTAAGTGAAGAAGATGAAGTTGATAAGAGAAAATTGTGTTAGACAAGAACTATAGATACCCTGTTTAAAAAGGAGCCAAATTTATAAGAGAAGAAAATGCATGTGATAGGCCCAAAAATAGGCAAGTATTTTCAAAAATCAATCATGAAAATATTGAAAAATTATAAGTTTATCTCATGCATTAAATGAAAAGTAACAACTCCCAAAATTACGGCCTAAAAATATGTCAAAAAGTAACAACTGGGTAGGTCCCATTGAGTGTCAACGGTCAAAATAACCTATCAACGCCCAACGGCTATAATCTTGTCAACGTTTGCCTATAGCCATGTCAGCGTCCAATTTGGTCACAACAACGCTTGGAAAAATACTTGTCAGCGTCCAAAGATAAAAATGTTTAAAAATGAAAAATGACCTTAACAAAGTAATTTATCCTAGAGAAGATAACCAAAAAGCTGATAATTATCATAGGGCGGCAAGCACTGTCCAGTTATGCACACTTGCATAAGCAAGATAGACATAACAGTCCTCTAGTGTCCATTGCTAACCAAAACTCTTAACAACCAAGTTATCTTATAAAATTCTTTGTTACTCCCAGGTAATTCCCATAACAAAATTATTCCCAAGTCTCCCAACAGACCACAACCAATTCTAGGCCAAAAATGTCTTGGCAGCATGCACAGTATATCAACTTTGCATGCTACAGTGCCTCATGATTTAGTAAAACTAACTCATACTCACCTGTGGACACAATCTAGAATTGTGATAAGAGTATCATATGGATACCCAAACATCCTAAAGGTTCCTAAAACCTCCCCTTAAACTATGATACAAAAGTTTGCTAAAATCATGCATGAACATAAAAAATTTATGTCAAGATAGGAATGAAACATTCCAACCATCATCCATAAATAAAAACTTGTCCAAATGCTTCTCCATTGATCCATAAGCAACTCTGTATCCAATGGTATACTGCTAACACCATCTGCACATTTAGATTGAAAACCACAAAACTAACATTGTTGGTGACAACCCACCGATAACACATGACAACGTTGAGGGAAGCTTTGTCAGCGTTAGACAATTATATTGCTGAAAACGTTACAAAAACACTTATCAGTGTTAAAGTAACCTTTGTCAGTGTTAGAAAAATATAGTGGAAAATCTAAATCATCAATAAGACCAATAATAATACATCATCCTGTACATACTTTTACAAAAATACTCCAAAACACATATTATGTGAGATTGACCATTCCAATACTTGTTACCAAGTATTGAAATCTCCCAGCATCAAAAGGTTTAGTTAATAAATCTGACACATTTTCCTCAGTGTCAACCCTATCTGGTTGTATTAAACCTTTTTCAAAGCAATCTCTTATAAAATGGTGTCTAATTTCTATGTGTTTAGTTTTAGAATGATGTACAGGATTCTTAATGATGCATAAAGTACTATTATTGTCAACAAATATCTTAGTATGCATGAAATTGTACCCATAGTCCAACAGCTGGTTCTGAATCCACAACACTTGGCCACAATAAGCAACTGCAGCCACATACTCTGCTTCAGTTGTAGAATTAGACACCATTGTTTGTTTCTTGCATTGCCAATATATCAACCTGCTCCCAAGAAACTGACATCCACCAGTTGTGGATTTCCTATCAAATTTATCACCTCCATAATCACTATCTGAATATGCAATCAGCTCCAATGGTGAATCCTTTGGGTACCACAAACCAAGACCAGGATAGCATCTTAGGTACCTAAAGATCCTCTTCACAGCATAAAGGTGACATTCTTTGGGAGTCACTTGATGGCGTGCACAAGCACACACAGCAAACATGATGTCAGGTCTGGAGGCAGTAAGATACATCAAGGATCCAATCATGGATCTATAATGCCTGACATCAACATCTTTCCCATCTCCAATCTTTCCCCAAGGGTGTTCTCTATCCATAGGAGTAGTAGCCCTCTTTTCATGTGGAGAAAAGCCAAACTTCTTCAAGATTTCAGCCACATATTTGTCCTGGGAGATGAAGATACCATCTTCTTTCTGCTGAACTTGTAAACCAAGAAAGAAGTTCATCTCCCCCATAGCACTCATCTTGAATTTTTCTGTCATAAGCTTGGAGAAATCCTCACTCATCTTTGGATCAGTAGACCCAAAAATGATATCATCAACATAGACCTGCACAAGAAACACATCCTTGCCTTTCTTCTTTGTAAATAGTGTCTGATCTATGGTGCCCCTTTTGAATCCATTGTCCACCAAATAGGTAGACAAAGTACCATACCATGCTCTAGGGGCTTGATGAAGGCCATACATAGCCTTTTTGACTCTATACACTTTATCTAGATTCTCTGGATCCTCAAAACCAGGAGGTTGCATCACATAAACTTCCTCAACAATAGTTCCATAGAGGAAGGCACTCTTGACATCCATTTGATAGACTGTGAAGCCCATGCAGGATGCATAAGCTAGAAAAATCCTAATAGCTTCAATCCTTGCAACTGGTGCAAAGACTTCCTCATAGTCTATCCCCTCCTCTTGTGTATATCCTTGAGCAACTAACCTTGCCTTGTTTCTGACCACAATGCCTCTTTCATCTCTTTTGTTCCTGAGAACCCATCTTGTCCATATAGGTCTGACATATCTAGGACAATCAACCAGCTCCCAAACATCCTGAATTGCAAATTGGTGAAACTCATCCTGCATTGCTTCCACCCAACTTGGTTCTTTGAGAGCATCAAATATTTTCTTGGGTTCCTCTTGTGACAGAAAACAAGCAAACAAACATGCTTGCACAAGAGGGGTATCAACCTTCTTGTGTATATTGGCAATAAACCCACCAAGACCTTGATGAGATCTTCTAGTCTGAACTGGAGTATTAACATTACCAATGATTTGAGAAGGAGGATGATTCTTCATTGTAGTAGTGAGAACTCCTCCTTCAAAAAGTCTGGTATCCTCAACTTCATTCTCCATGTTGCCAATATCTTCTTCATCAGACTCTCTTATGTCAACATAGGGATGACTCTTCATATGAATTGGAAGGTTCACCTTGTTCAAAAGTGGAAGAGAAAAGATGTGCAAAGGTGTTGTCAACGTCTGAACCTTGTTTGTCAGCGCTTGGGCTAACAACGCTTGAACTGTTGTTGTCAACGTCTGAACCATCAACGTCTGAATTTGTCTTGTCAGCGCTAGATTTGCCTTTGTCAGCGCTTGAAGGACCATGCATGTTTGTATCTGGTGGTACTTGGAAACCACCATTATCTTGTCCAGCAGCAGCAGCAGCAAAAGCATCTGTCCAAATGGGAATTGTAACAAATTCTTGAATAGGAGATGTCTTTTCTGCTTGTGATCCAATCTTTTCATGAACCTGTGTACCTGAAACATCAACAACTTGTTCCTCCACAACATTTGAAGTTACCTTCACAATGTCTGGATTAGTGACAGGCATATAATTTAAAGTTCTAGATAAGGGTTCCAAGTCAAACAACCAATTAGGACCACTTTCAGGATCACTAGGTTTATTTTCTAAAAACCTAACATGTACTCTTTCAAGTATACGTTTTTCCTCTTTAAGATAAACCCTATATCCCTTGCTCTGCACTGAATACCTCATGAAGTAGCCCTCATCACCTTTTGCACTAAATTTCCCTAAGGCATCACTAGTATCCAAGACTACTACATAACAACCAAAAGGTCTAAGAAAACTAATATTAGGTTTTCTACCCCAAAGTAACTCATAAGGTGTTTTGTTCTGAATTTTGTTAACCAATGCTCTATTTTGAACATAACAAGCTGTATTAACAGCTTCAGCCCAAAAGGCTATAGGAAAATGAGCATCAGCCAACATTGTTCTGGCTGCTTCAATTAGGGTTCTATTTTTCCTCTCAGCAACCCCATTTTGTTGTGGGGTTCTAGCAATACTAAATTGCCTAGTAATTCCTTTCCTGGCACAGAAATCATCTAGCTTCTTATTCCTAAATTCTCCACCATTATCACTCCTAAGCATTTTAACCTCATCGCCAGACCTTTTCTTAATCTGAGTGATAAAATCAATTAGAATATCAGATGTGTCACTCTTCATAGCTAGAAAGAATGTCCAAGTAAACCTAGAAAAGTCATCTGTGATGACAAAGCAATATGACTTACCATTCAAACTTTCTATATTGGTTGGACCAAATAGGTCCATGTGTAGCATATGAAGAGGTCTATAACTAGTGTGCACCTGTTTGGACTTGAATGAGACCTTGTGATGCTTACCTTTAAGACATGCAACACAAGAGTGGTCATTGTGGAAGGCCTTCTCAGGCAAACCATCAACTAAACCAAGCCTCACAAGTCTATTTATATTTTTAAAATTTATGTGCCCTAGTCTCCTGTGCCACAAATTACTCTCATCTACTGAGGCCTTAGCATAAAAACAAGACATATTATTATTCATTTTAATCCCATTCAAATTAACATTATATATGTCCTTATGCCTAGGTGTTCTATACTCAATATATTTCTCATCAGGGATCTTAAAATCCTTGCTTAACACCAAACACTCAGTATCAGTAAAAAGAACTTTATTTTTGTTATCACAAACTTGTGATACACTAAACATGTTGTAATCAAGTTCTTTTACCAGGAAGACGTTCTCAAAACGCAGATTCTTGGTGAGAAGGGTTCCTTTGCCTGTAATAGTACCATATCCGCCTCCAAAGTATACCTTATCACCATCCTTAATGGGAGTGAAGTTCGTCAGATAGTCTTCCTTCCCTGTCATGTGCCTTGAGCATCCACTATCCCAATATACATAATCATTGACCTGTCGTTGAATGCCCTGCACATAAAGAAAACAAATTAGTTTTCTTTGGGAACCCAAGTCTCAAAAGACTTGGATTCATCTGGTTGTTCAATAAGAACAGACTTAGTTCTCACAACAACCCCATTCTCATCCTTCTTAGGATGAAATACCCAGTTAACCCCAATAGGTTTTGTAATGACCTTTGAAATGTAATTAAATCTGTTGCAGGTCATTGAAATCCCATTATCATTAGGGTTTTGATCTTTCTTGGGTCTCCATGTTAAGCTTGAAGAAGCTTTAGACCTCTTACCCTGTGGTTGCAAATATTTAGGTCTTGTCACGTTTCTGTCAGTGTTAGAATTTGTCTTGTCAACACTGAATTTACCCTTGTCAGCGTTGAACCTAGGGTTTGCTACAGAAACCCATTGCCTATTAGACCAGGTGTTTGTCTTTTGAAATGGTCTTTGTCCATGAGTGTTAGACCTTCTAGTAAAGAATGGGGCAGGTCTAATCACTTGTGGACTTTGCTGCACACAAGGTTTGGGTCTGACAACGTTGACTTTGTTCCTGTCAGCGCTGAAATTGTTCCTGTCAGCGCTGGCTTTGTGAGCGTTGATACACTTGTATGCCAAATGTGAAAAGCTACCACAAGTGTAACAAGATTTTCTAGACACAACCTTAGGTCTATAAGAGAAGAAGCCTGTTCCATTATTGCTAACTTGGCTCTTGGGTGACCTAGTATTCCTATACATCTTTGCATATTTAATGCTAGGTCTTCTAACAGTGTTTGGGCCTAGGTCAACAACTTTACCAGTGATTGGGTTAGTAACTTTAATGGGTGTTGACTCATTTGGACTTTAACATAGCAAGCCACCCTTAACAAATAAAGTAGGGTTAGCTTTCTTCCACTCATTCAGGTCAGTCAACTTTTGTTGATACTCTTCAACTGGTGTGACAACTCTTGGTGGAGGAATGAATTCCTCCTCTTGGAGCTCTGGCAAACTAGTCCAAGATAGGTCCTTTTGTAGGACACCATAGAAGTCACCAGCTGGTGGTGGAACCAAAGAGTAATCATTCATCCCAATCCCAGTCATGTCCTTATGATCCCTTTGTTTAGCTACAAAGTCTCCTAGGGTTTGGGTGGCTCTATCAAATCTTTGAATTTTAAGGCCAACATTATCTTTATTCTTAATGGCCTCATCTAACTTAGCCTGTAACTCACCATTAACCCTTTACATGATATTTCTAATATCCATACTAGCATCTAACTCATGTTTTAAAATATTGATTTTATCTTTTAAATCAAATTCCATTTTCTTGTATTCAGAAACGGTTTTCTCAGTTTCAGTGAGAGCTAGTTGGTAATTAGACAATCTACATCTTTCAGTACTCATATCATCTAATAATCTTAACACCTCTTTGTTAAGTCTTTCAGTATTTAACCTACAACTTTTGCTACAAAAAGCATCATCATATACCTCATTATCAGATGAAGAGGAGGAGTGTGCCATGAGAGCATATTCAACATGCTCTTCTTCTTCAATTTCAGCAACCAAAGCTTGATCCTCTTCAACATTCTTAGCCAGATAGCTCCAATCCCATCCCATACCATCAATTCCTTGAACTGCAACCATGGCTTTGGAATCCTGAGCTTTAACAACCTGGCTTGAGGGTTTACCAGCATCAGATCTTCTAGGAGATCTGCATTCCCTCATGAAGTGCCCCATACGATGACAGTTGTAGCATTCAACTTTGGATTTATCAAATCCAGCTGTGTCTTTAGCATTGAAGGTCATCTTCTTTTTAAACCTTATGTTCCACCTATTTGCTCTTATACTAGCAAGATCCATGTTCCACTTGATGTCCATCTCTTCTAAGTGCTCATCACTTATCTGCTCAAGGTCCTCATATGTAATCACTGAACCATTGGGCAAAGAAGCAATGTAAGCACAAACAATATCCAAATCTAAACCAGCAGGTTTAACTCTTGGGGAGTCACTCTTAAATGTGTCAGCGTCTGAATAGGAGACGTTGACAGGACTTGTTCCAGCGCTGACATATGACGATCCAGTAACTGGATGTATGTAAGAGTCCTTCTGATTGAATTGACCTTCACTATGAGAGAAGAAGGCCATGTTACTGGTGGTAGACTTGCTTCCATGCTCTAAAAGAGTTTCATCTTCCAACAGCCTTAGTTTGTTGTAGATGTCATCAAACGAGGAGCTCTTGTAAGTATTGTTGGCAAGAATAGATCTTGCCTCAATCTTCCATGCCTCACCAAGACTTTTAAGAAAGGTAGCATTAATGTCAACATCACCAACTTGTGTCCCCATGAAGGACAACTTGCTTGTAATGTCAAGCAATCTGCTTCTCACACTACTCAGTTTCTAATTGGGTTAAGCTTTGAAGACAACATAATCATGCATGAGTTGCTTTTTCTTTTCTTCCCTAGTATCTGCATTGCCACCATGTACAACTTCAAGAGCTGCCCAAAGATCCTTAGCAGATTCATAGCCTCTATATTTATGCTGGTTCTCTTGTCCCAAAGAGAGCTTCAGAATATTTAGGGTTTTCATGTCAACCCTTCTCTTTGCTATGTCTTCAGCAGACACAGCTCTACCATCATCAGGTTTTTCCTTCTTGTCAGCTTCTGAACATCCAGCAACAACTGTTCTTGTAGCAATAGCATTAGCAATCTTTTGAGCCTTATTGAATGTGTTTCCATATTCAATAATCTCCCAGAGTGTGTAGTCATAGATCCCTAGATATTGCTCAAAGTTAAATTTCCATAAATCAAAGTTGGTTGCATCAAGCATAGGAATCTTGATGTTTGGTAAGGGTGAGTAGGAAGAGTTGGTGATTTCTGGAGTTAACATGATGTTGTTAGGGTTTTTTTTTTGAGAAAATTAGGGTTTTGGTGATTTCTAGGGTTCTTGTGTTCTTCAAGATCAAAAGTTTCTCAACAAGCTCTGATACCACTTGTTGATCCCAAACTTAGATCGATTTAGCTTTATGTATACGAGATTAGATCAAGTAATACACTTAGAGAAACCTTTGTATATGTTTATGAATCTAAGTGTTATGCGGAATTTAACACTTAAACAAGAACACATAATGATATAAACAAACTTTCACTTTGATTATCAATATCAAACTTGCTTACAATGAAAGTAGTTTACGAATGAAAACTTATATCAAACATTAACCTAAAGGTCTTCTTTTATAGACATAAGAAGCCTTGTACAATAATCTACGTATCAACTATTCTAGGTAAAGATAAATATAGAAAATACATTGTTGTTCCTATCTTTACTAGAACTATTCTAGAATATAATAAACGCGTAGAGAATATCTTCCATCAGTGCTTGTCTTCAATGTGTCAACGCTTGACTTTATCTTGTCAACGCTTGAGCTGTCAGCGCTTGTTTTGTTCTTGTCAACGCTTGTTTTACACTTGTCAGCGCTCAAGTGATCTGGCCTTAATTTATTCCCAACATTACTTGCAATCTAAGTTTATGTATCTTTTTTGATTTTGTAATTATTTCTTTAACGAATTTGTAAACAATAGATTATTTGAGAAACCTTAACTATGAAATATGACCACTTATTTCTTACGGTGGAAGGATCATTTTAACTTTGTTTCTTTATCATTTTGGTTTGGGTTGCCACACCCACAATTACTTAAGTGAATGAATTATATCATTAAAAACCTATCAAGATTGTATCCGCAAAATGAAACCTGTTGCATGGGTTTTGAGTAACAGCGAGTAACAACGATAATATGAAATGAAAATTAACTCACTAAAATGAAAAGACCAATTACTTCATTAGAAGGGAGTAGGGGAGTACCGTGACTTATCTGATACGAATCATGAAATTAACCATGTGTATGTTAAAATGCAAACACAATTTACTTCATTAAAAGGGAGTAGGGGAGTGCCCTGACTCATGTGATACGAATCTTGAAAGACGATTAATCTAATTTTGTACCAAATTTGCCTCATAATACGAATCTTGAAAGACGATTCTAGGAAACAAAAATCGATGATGATGGTGGCCTCTTCATTGATTGGTTAATGAATTAAATGTAGGACTCATTCCTTATAAAATGAACCAGTCCTATTTTTACTTTATGATTAGTGAACGTCATCTTGCTACATCTGTTGGTAATGGTTAAAAGATTGCTCCTTATGATTTTAATGTCATGGCTTTGAATTATTGAATGAAACTTATTTTAGACAACTGCAATATAAAAAAAATTGTACAACTATAATATAAAAAAAGTGATTATCACAAGAGCCTTTGTTACATGACAATGACTTTGTGCAGGGAGTTAAGATCAATCTTTCCAAGGGCTGAACAAACATGGAAACTGTTATCCAGTGGCATATTATTCTAGATTTGTATACGTATATTAAGAGTTTAATCTGTATCTAGGGTATGCAGGTGCACAAGGTCCATCGTTTCTAATCTCTATAGGCATGTACTAAATAACGTAAAATATCTACCGCTCTGCAATTTCCGCCGCTATGGGCGGGTACTCGTCTAGTCTATATTAGAATATAGTTGTAGATTTCTAGTTGATGAGCAAAAAGAAGGAAAATGTACTCTCTCTCAAATATCAAATGAGATTTATGATATCCACTATCACAATAAATATTCAAAAGATTAAGCCAAATCCAAAATTAGATTATTACTAAATAACACGACTAATTTGTTCAACAATTACTCAGTCCAAATTTTTTTATTTACTTGTTTCAATTTGTATCTAACATGCATGAAAAGTGGAGTTTTCAGGAAGCTAATTCTCATTACATTTTGGTTCGTGTTTAGTTGAGACGACGATGACTACCAGGACCAAGATTATGATACTATCATAGGATACATAGGGAGGACCAACAAAAGCAGCAAACTTAATAACTAGCAGTGGGAAGCGGTAATATAATATTATCAGCCATTGTACAACCAAAAGCGATCGTTGCAAGTGAAGCTTCAAGATCTCATATGAGAACCTCATCACCAAAGGCAATAACATTGCTTGAAAATAATAATCAGATAAAAAAAACAATAGGCACAAGAACCATAGTCATTTTTCAAATTATAATAAATATTTCTTTTAAACCATTCTTATCTGTTGCAGCTAGACGCAAGACAAACGTTAGAATTCTATCTGCAGCAGCTAGAGGCACGACAAAACATGTGTGTTTATGGGAAGTTATCTTCAAATTTCATTAGAACAGCAGTCACATATCTGTTGGCACGTCTTCTGTTGAGTTTTATACCATCAGAACTTTTAGGCTGTACAAGAAACACCTTTCGGCTTTAATAGGAACTTTCGAATGACTTAAGAGGGGGAGGAGTCGTGGTGCCAAAGCTTGGGGCCAAGCTTCCTCGCAAGAAAAGCGAACCGCGCAGGACTCCGTGTCCTCGCACTGTGGTCTGGCGCCGATCATACCAGCCTACGCGGTTCTTTTTTTTTCAAAAATTAGAATATAACGGTCATGTGACAGTTGGAGGGCATAGTTTTAAAAAAAATCTCCCAAACTTTAATTTTACACCTTTAAAACCCCTATAAATACCCTCTAAATATTTCATACTTCTCACACACTTTCAAATCATATTCCACATCAATATTTCTCAAATAGATCCAAATAATGTCAACGATTTCGGTGAATATGATCATTTTGATGCATTTTTTCAACCCGACTATGATAAAATTATACGCGATTATGAGTCATATCAACATTTCGTGGGTTTGTGTGAACAAGAAGCCGAGAGTTCGCGTCGTGGTTCACAAGAGAAGAGGACCTAAATATTTCGTCAACGGGAACTTTCTGAAGAAAGGCTAATCGATGACTACTTCGGCGACGACGAGTTCGAACCTAAATATCCGGAAGGAATGTTTCGTCGAAAGTATCGTATAGCTCTTCAATTTTAAAAAAAATTGTACATGATATCTTAAATTACGATGTTCATCTCCTGCCTGAGTACTTTAGTTATTTTCAAAAAACCCTTGATGCGACCGGTCGTTATAGTATTGGTCCTATTTTAAAAGGCACATCCGCCATACGCCAATTGGCGTACGGTACTACACCTGATGAGTATTTACAAATCAATGAACGTATTTCACGGGAATGCTTAGATACTTTTTAAGTGCATTTGGGGTTTGTATCATAGACAGTATTTAAGAAAACCAACTGCCACTGATATTCAAGATACTTATCAGTGGCACGAAAAAAAACATGGACTCCCGGGAATGCTCGGGAGTATTGATGTATGCATTGGGAGTGGAAAAATTGTCCTAAGGCTTTACAAGGGCAGTTTAAACGGACTGGGCATAAGTACCCAACTGTTATTTTAGAAGTTGTTGCCGATCAAAAATTATGGATTTGACATGCATTTTTTGGGGTTCCTGGAGCGAATAATGATTTAAATGTGTTATTTGGATCCCCATTATTTGATGCTGAAATTGCTGATTTGGCACCATCGAGTCCGTTTGTAGTAAACGGACATACGTATGGTAAAGGTACTATTTTGCTGATGGAATTTATCTGGCGTGGTCATCGTTTGTCAAAACTTTTTTTGTGGCACGAGACAAAAAGACGTTGAAGTTTAAGCGAGTTCAAGAAGCTGCAAGAAAAGATATTGAACGGGCATTCGGAGTCCTGCAAGGTCGTTGGGTATCTTACGACAACCCGCGCGTCCAATGGAAATCAACAACCTAAAGAAGATCATGTATTGTTGTATAGTTTTACATAACATGATATTGGAAGACGATGGATTTAAAGTTAAAATGAAACATATGTTCATGGATCCAACACCAGTTATTGTTAGAAACTGGATGGAAAGATGTGGCTTACATATTAGGAAGACAAAGGAACTTAGGGATAAAAAAGTGTACAACGATCTCCGAGAGGACCTAGTGTAGCATCTATAGAACGCGGATGAAAATGATGAGGATGAAGAAGATTATTTTCTGTTTTTTATGTAGTGTTTAATTTTATGTAATGTTTTAATTTTATGTAATGTCTTAAGTTTATGTAATGTTTTAATTTTATGAATTTTATTTTATTTAAAACATATGCTTAAGTTCAAAACAAAAAAAACCAAAAAAATAAAAAATAAAAAAATTCCTATGACACCAGAATTGCCATGGCACATCACTCCCCCTGAAAATTGGTGTCATAACAATTATGGTGCTAAAGCCCACTTTACTGACGTGACAATACATTTTACCCATGCCACCACCTCTATTGCACCACGATTCCTCATGCTCTAGCATCCCTTGCTTAAAAGCTTCCACAAAAGTGTTCTTATATCCACAGAGAACTAAAACAACAATAGTACAATATGTTGCAACCATTTCAATAAACATTTATCAACTTATGCTTAGAGGGCAAGGAGTCATCACACTTCCACACCAAAAAACACCCCGTCACGTCATCTTTTTCACTTCCACATCCATACCAAAAAGACCCATCTTATCATCACACCATTTCCACACCAGCACACCAATTTTTCCATTTTTTCATAAATTACCCTCAAGAATTAATTTATTCAAATCCTAATTTACTTTATTCATTCAAATTAAAAACATTACAACATAAATAAAATCATAACATACCAAATAAAAAAATACAAATGACATAAGATAATAATACTAATCCTCTATTTCTTCGTCTCCATCTTCATTTCGCAGCCGTCGTGCCCAAAGGTGTTCCATAAGGTATCGTTGAAGTGAAAGATGTGAATTTTTATCTCGTAACTCTTTTGTTTTGGTACGGTTGGTGTCATGTCTATCTATCCATCGACGTTGCATTCTTGCCGATGGATTAACAAACAAATCATTAAAATCATCAACAAGCAACTCGACTTCATGTTCTTGACAAATTGCCATTTTTTAATCTTCTAAAGTCATGTTATGCAGTATGATGCAACTATACATGACTCTACTAATGGTGGTTACTCTGTATGATAGAGACGGTTGACGTAATATTCACCAACGACCTTGAAGAACACCAAAAGCACGTTCGACATCCTTTCGTGCTCCTTCTTGTTTCCTTTTAAAATGTATGTTTTTGGGTTGACTTGCAACCGAGAACGATTTCAAAAAACTAGCCCACTGTAGGTAAATCCCGTCGGCTAAGTAATATCCGTTCTGAAACGTAACCCCATTTACTCTAAACGGAGCTACAGGTGCTACGTCATTAAGAAGGTCGTCAAATAACAAAGAAACGTCTAAAATATTTATATCATTATTTGCACCTGCTACACCAAAAAACGCATGCCAAATCCACAAATCGTGAGAAGCAACTTCTTCAAGCATAATTGTTGCGTATTTCTTGTCACCCCTCCCGTATTGTCCCTGCCATGATACTAGACAATTTCTCCATTCTCAGTGTATACAATCAATACTTCCAAGCATTCCCGGGAAACCATGAAAATAATTATGCCTCATATAAATTTTATGAACGTCTTCAAGAGTTGGTTTTCTTAAATATGTGTTCATGTACAGATCAATAATACACATAAACTTTCAGAAACAGTCTGTTTGGCCAACTGCAAATATTCATCAGATTGGCCGGGCACGCTACCGTATGCCAGTTGGCGTATGGCGGCAGTGCATTTGAGAATAACACTTGCACTCATTCGAACGGTAGCATCGGGTCGAACTCTAACGTAATCAAAGTGTTTTGGAAGAGGATTCGCCGTATAATTTTCAATATCATGGACAATTTTTAAAAATAATGTTCGACTCATACGATATCTTTCACGAAAAATGTGTAACGAAATACTTACAATGATCGTCAAAGTAATCCGCCATCAAACGAGCTTTGGCATTCTCACGATCACGTTCAATAACTTTACGGGTGAGCCGGGGTTTGTTTTCTTGTTCTTGCAAGTAATTATACGCGCTAACCAACATTTCAATGTCGGTTTCATCATCAATGTCAAACGCGGAAGGTCGGTACGCCATTATTTCTGTATGTGTGTAAGTTTTTTGTTTCTGAAAAGTAAAAATAAAGTTAGGTTTATATATAGAGGTGTTTTGAAAAAAAAATATTTTTATATAGCCGTTGGAGGAATTTTAAAAAAAAAATTGAAATTTTTTTTAAACACAACGGCTATATTGTCGTTGAGGTTAATATTAGTAAAAGAAAATAAAAATAATAAGGGTTACAAATAAAATTGTCAAACGGGGTAAAATGAATTTTTTTTTTAAAAAAACCTTTCCACGCGCGTGGCTGTGGCCACGGCGTCCTCCACGGTAAAAATGGCGGTGTGGTCACGCCGAGCCACACAGGGCAACGGTGTGCCCTGTGAGCCACACCGTGATGACTCCAAACGCTATTAGTGTGGATACCTATACGTTATAACTCTTATATGTAAAAATGTCCCAATATGATCAAATTTATTACTCGTAAAAAGTGCTTAACAATGTATACTAAGTCTGAACTCATACAATACCAATATCTGAAATCTAAAGCCCAAACAAATTAGGGTACATCTGAACTATATTTATTCTGTATTAGCCCGCGATTTTATTAACAGCAACAGCTCAAAAGCATATAGCCAAACAGCAGCAAAAAATATTAAGCGCCAGCAGAATACCAAACACGATAGCGAACACAAAGAGAACTTTATCTTGTTTTGATCGATGACATGGAGGTACTGGAGGTCTTCTGTCAGTTATGACAGCAATCGCAACCGTCCCATTATTTTTGCATTCTCAGTTCGCCACAATTCCACTAATGAAATAACCAGGCCCACTTTGATTGAGCTTAACCACCGAGGAACCATCACTACTGTTTGCTGAAGCGGGTGATGTTACGTTGCATATGATATTATCTTCGCCCATCATTTGGACCACCGAGTTCTTCTCAGCCTCATACATAGACACTATAAGAAAAAACAAAAAAGACACATAAGAAGTAAGAAAAACATTAAACTCACTATCAACAATTACTAAGCCAATAAGGTATGCATAACTGTATATAATCATGACCAACATGCCTGTGGCCTAGCGGATCCACAAATTCGACAAAGGGTGTGCACTTTTTAATGGAAAAGGCTAAGCGTATGCATCTAATGTTACAATAGAGGGCTGGGAGTGGTGGCGCCGTGGGGTGCCAAACCCACGGCGTTGGCCGCGTGATGATTCTGAGAAACAAAAAAGACCACGGCGTGAGCCTGTGGTGTGGGTTAACCCACGGGGCGTGAACAAGGTAAAAAAAATTGAAAGTTTTTATAAAATAACGGCCAGTAGCCGTTTAATTTGAAAAAAAAAAGTTTTTTTTAACATCGGCGAAACATCGGCGAGTACCGGAGGAAGTAACTTGTCTCGATTTGAAGACGCGGTTACCTATGACCTTCGTCTCCGTCGTGAAGCCGCGGAGAAAGCGTATGCGTCTTCGCAACGCAAAGACGACACGATTGCCGAAATGGAGGAGTTGAAATTTCTCAACTATGACACCTCCAACATGGATGCCGAAACGGTTGCGTTTATAAACTTTAAAAAAGAAGAAATTAAGGCTCGTCTACGCGCAAAAATGCCGAATACCAACCAATACCGCGACGTTGAAGATTCCGATGACTCCTCCAACTAGTAGTTTTTTTTCGTAATTTTTTCGTTTTTTTCGTTTTTTTATTCGAAGTTGTATTTTTCTATTTTTTTAGGATTGTAATATTTATTTTTATTTATGAAATGAATTAATTTAATTTGAAAATGTGAGAAATAAAAAAAAAGTGGGACTCACATTCACTCATCACTTGGAGTGATGACTTTTTTTTTTCATGTGAGTGAGTGAGTGAGTTTCGTTGACGTGGTATCCCAAAAGGAAGTCACTTGGAGTGATGACTCTTTATGCTCTTAGGGATGGTACTCAAAGAGTAAAAGGGTATATGTATACGTGCATAGTCAATGTTGAGATGTGTTTAGTATGTGTAACTGTAAAGCATTAGTTTGCCTTTAAGAAAAACTGCATGTACATGCATGACGTTATATATTACCTGTGCGTTCCCCATACTGGAAACGGCTTCTTTCGGTCCAATGAGTACACGGGGTTGAAGCGAAACCAATCGTCCGAACCCACACTGACTGTCTCATATGCGTCTTTGCTCTGGATCAACAAGAAAAAACTTAATAGCATGATAGCAACATTGGATTTTGCCATCGAAAACGATCAACTAAGAACTTAAGGTTTGGTAGTCGACCTATTTGTCAGTATATATAGAAAAAGTTATATTTATCTCTGGATAGTTTCATAGTTTGATTAGGATATATATTTAGTTGGTAACTATGCTAACATACACTACAACAAAATTGGTATTTAGGGTCGGTGGATATTTAGGGTCGAAAATTTCGACCCTAAATACATGGTGGGGGCCACAACTTTTCAACCCAAAATGACTGGTCAAAAAGGTGGTGAGGTCCACGATTTTAGGGTCGAAAATTTCGACCCTAAAAACGTAGTGTTAATTTAATTATTTATGTAATATAAAATACATTTCTAATAATTAAAAATCATTTTAAAACATTATATTTTTATATGTTAATATTTTAGGGTCGAAAATTTCGACCCTAAATTTTTAACCATATTTTAATTTATTTATGTAATATAAAATACATTTCTAATAATTAAAAATCATTTTAAAACATTATATTTTTAATGTTAATATGTTGGGAATCTAAGTTTGTTAGATTCCCTGATCATAGATTTAAACATAATTAAGCTGTTAGATAGTCCCTTGTCTGTGCCTAGGAGGCATGCAAGTATCGCAAGACTTACAGAGATCCAAGTCTCTGTGAGCAACCTCAGAGGAGTCCATGTCAGAGACATTGTCAAGGAAGTCAAAGATTACTTGAAGACATACTCATTGGTTGTGATGGATAACAGCCAAGACGTATCAGGGACTCTGAGGGGTTGAGGGTTAACAGGGGTGGCAATACCCTGTTAACACTCAGCACACTTTGGACATGCCATTTGTGTGTACGAGACTATGAAGAAAAAGGAAACTGTTTAGACAACTGTTTCCTTAAAGCATAATGGCATACTACCAAGAATAGAAGAGCATCATGTGACTGATGTCTGAAAAGTGAAAGTCTTGTGTAGTCACCATCAAGTACTATTTAGGTCAACCTCGTAGCATTATAAATAGGATGTGTATCCATGCATTAATGTTTAACACTTTGAGTACATTCATAACATTATTGCTTAGAACTTATAGAATCAAACAGCTGCGACTGTATTCATAAGTTAGGGTTTATAGTTGTTCAAAGTGTGCACAACACATCGTCATCAAACGGTGTTATCCATAACACTTGTAATTCTTTATTATACAATAATAAGATTACGTTTGAAAAGTAATACCTTGTGTTGATTAGTTAAGTTTAGGGTTTCTAGCATTGATTAGGGACTTTCAATTGGTATCAGAGCGGTGTTTGATATTAAAACCTTCAAGAAACATCGTTCTCAGTTTTATAATCAAGATCCACCATGCCAGAAACTTCTAACCCACCACATTCACCTTCTACAACTCCATCTTCACCAGGACTCAACCCTCCTGCCAATGACGATGATCTACCCCAACTTCTTGACTCAAGAGGTGGATCACATGTCACAAGTGTACCAGTCTTTGATGAAGAAGATTTTGCCAGTTGGAAGAGTCAATTTCTTGTGTATCTCGATGGACTTGAACCTTTTCTTCTAGAAATTTTAGACAATGGTCCTTATATTCCCATGGCCCTTACCTCCACTGAAGAAAACCCTCTTCCCAAACCTCTCAAACAATAGACTCCAGCTGATAGAAAATTGGCAAACCAAGATAAATGTCTCAAAAGCATCATCATATCCTGTCTTCCCAAACATATCATGAAGTCTGTCATTCAGTGTCCCACAGCCAAGCAAATGTGGACAGACCTCATCCTTGGCCATGAAGGACCCTCTGAAACAAGAGAGACAAAGATTCAGGCACTCAGACTTCAGTTCAATGCCTTCAAGTCACTTGAAGGTGAAAAGGTTCAATAAACCTATACAAGGCTGAAGATTCTTCTCAATGACCTAGCAATGAATGATGTCACCATTGGTCAAGCTGAGAGTAATGCCACATTTGTCAACAGCCTTCCAAGAAAGTGGCTGAGTATGAATCAGACTTAGAGAGCTAATAACTCAATCAAGAATGACACCTTAGCTCAGCTTTATGGAAAGTGTAATTATGAAGAAGGGCTGATTGATACTATTTACAAGTCAGAGACTGAAAGATTTGTAGTTCAAGGAGCATCTTCCAAAGCCTTGATCTCTGCACCACATCCTCATGACAGCGACTCTGATGTTGAAGAAGACACCCGCAGCAGCCAAGAGTTCTTGACAGACCTTAATGCAGAGTTTCATGAAAGAGCCTTACTAGCCAACCAAAGAAGATTCTTCAAAAGATCAGGGAGAATAGGATCAGCTAGTAAACAAACTGACAGGTCAAAAGAAACTTGCTTTGCCTGTGGAAATCTTGGACACTTCCAAAAAGACTGTCCTTCCACCAAGACATCCTCACCCTCCTATCTATCATCTTCATCCAAACCATACAAATTCAAACAACACAACAACTCATCTCACCAATCCAATTCATCAGACACTGAAAAGAAGGATTACAAAAACAAGTACAAGGCACTTAAAGCTGAGTTAGAACAGATGAATTTGAAGCTTGAAGCTCTGTCTAAGAATAAGGGAGGTAATAAAAAGACAGAGAAAGGGTTGGTAGCTGAAGCTTATGATTGGAATGATGAGCCACTGACTTCAGATGAGGAAGATACTACTAGAGTCAGGGCTTTCATGGCTATAGCTGAGGATGAACCAGCTGTTGGAAAAGGTGATGCAAGATCAGGACAATGGGTTGACATCACAATGAAAAAGGTACACAGGCTTTTATCTATGTCTGATAGTGATGAACGCAAGCATGTCCTTGATTACACCATTGTTGATTTACACTTTGTTGAGGAACAAAGAAAGAACCTACTTGATAAGTTTCACTCTGTTAAAACTGAACTGCTAAATGCTAAATCTGAATGTGAAACTCTCAGATGGGTTAATTTAGAGAAAATATCCCTGCAAAATTAAGTCACTGGGTTAACCTTGAAAAAAATTGCCTTAAATGATCAAGTTTCTGAATTAAACAAGGTTATTGAAAAATGGCTGTGTGCTAGGTTCACAATAGATCAATTGCTTAATGATGAACTGCCTGCTGACATTAAAAGGGATATATATGCTAAGAAAAATAAGCTGAGAATTCTCACCAAACCCAAAGACATTGTCTTCAAATCTATAGAGACTATTCATATGTTAGATACCACTTTGACTAATGACCTTGTCTCTGAAGATGTGGCTGAGTTACCAACTTTGCCCAAACTCTCTAGAGTTGAACCTAGCAGTTCCTCACGAGCTGCTAAGGGTGAACTTAGAACAGATATTAAGAAACCTCCAGCTAAAGTTTTTCATGTGCCTGCTAAACAATCTGGTAAAGAAGTTGCTTTTAAGCCTGTCTCAACTAAAGCTGTGAATAAGGTTGAACCTACCACTGAAGAACGCCTGTTGTCTCTAATGAAAGAAGTAGAACTCTTGAAACAACACATTAAGCCTTCCGCTGAATGCTCTACTTCTCATGAACCTAAGTCTGTCCTAGGTGAACCCAAAGGGGAAAGGTTAATCAAACCTTATTGCAATATATGTAAAAACTCTCACCACATGACCTTAGATCATGATAGACATATGGCAGTTAAGAGAGCTCAGACACCCTCTAGGGATAGACCGCAGGGTTCCAAAAGACAACAAGGAAACTACAGACCTTATCCTCCATGTAAATTCTGTGGATTCACAGACCATCACTCAGACGAGTGTGGTGACTTCCCTGGGTGTGATATCTGTGGAAGTTATACCCATGAAACAGTGAATTGTCCATCCCAACGCCAAAAGTTCTATAGGAACACAAGAGTTGCTAATCAGCAATTCAGGGAACCCACTGGAAAGTGGGTTCACCATAGGAACTAACCTGTTTCTATGTATCTGTGCAGAAATATCTCAAGGAATGGGTATGGTATCTAGACAGTGGCTGTTCTAGACACATGACAGGGATTCAACAATACCTGCACAGATACTCAAAGGAGCCAGGTCCTAAAGTGGTGTTTGGAGATAACTCTTCAGGTGACACAGAAGGATATGGCTCAGTGAACTTCAATGGGATTACGTTTACCAGGGTTGCATATGTGAATGGTCTTAAACACAATCTTATTAGCATCAGCCAATTGTGTGATGCCGATTATAAGGTTTTGTTTACTAAGACTCAGGGAACCATATTCAACAAAAACAATGATGTTGTGCTTATTGCACCTAGAAGGAGAGATGTCTATGTCATCAACATGGCTGTTTGCTCTGAAGACAGCTCAAATTGTTTTCTTGCTAAAGCCACTGAAAGTGTCAATTGGCTGTGGCACAAAAGACTGTCTCATCTCAGCTTCAAGAACATCAACAAGATAGCCACACAAAACCTGGTTGCTGGTCTACCATCTGTGATGTTTTCTAAAGACAAGACTTGTTCTGCCTGTGTCAAAGGAAAGCATCACAGGTCTTCATTCAAGACTAGGCAATCATTCTCCATTGACAAGTGCTTACATCTCCTTCACATGGATTTGTTTGGGCCTGTCAAACCTCAGACCATTAATCACAACAAATACACCTTGGTCATAGTTGATGAATTTTCAAGATACACATGGGTGTTCTTCCTCAGAAGGAAAAGTGATGCAGCTGATACCATCATGTCCTTCATGAGACAGGTTGAAAATATGAATGATGTTAGAGTCAAAGCTCTAATAAGTGATAATGGTACTGAATTCAAGAATCATCAGCTTGAATCTTTTTGTGATGAAAAAGGTATTTCACAGAACTTCTCTTCAGTTGGCACCCCTGAACAAAATGGTGTGGCTGAAAGAAGAAACAGGACTTTGATTGAAGCAGCCAGAACTATGTTGAATGGTGCAGCCTTACCAAAGCAATTTTGGGGAGAAGCTGTTCACACTGCCTGCTACACACAAAACAGATCAATCATTGTCAAAAGACATGGTAAAACTTCCTATGAAGTTTTCAGAAAAATATCTCCAGATGTCAGCTATTTTCATGTGTTTGGATGCCCTGTGTTCATTTACAACTACAGGGATAAACTTGGAAAGTTTGATGAAAAAGCTGATGATGGTTTCTTCTTGGGATACTCTCCAACAGCCAAATCCTTCAGAGTATTTAACATCAGAAGACAAGAAGTAGAAGAACCCTTTCATGTCAGATTCAATGAAGACGATGAAGTCATACAGAGAACAGGAACAGAGGGTGATGAAATTGATTTTAATGAAAATGTGTCTTTCCCAAGTGATGAATTCTCAGAACCAAGACCTACCAGTCATCACCATCATCACTCCAACACTCTCACTCCTTATGTTCCTGCCTTTGACCCTCTGTCTACTCACAACATAGAAGTTCCTACCTCTCAGGAACTTGATGAAGAAGAACCACAGACCTCTGGTAGTCCTTCTTCTTCTACTGCTATTGATGACTCACCAATTCTTCAAATCCTTGAAGAATCTCCTGCTGTTAATGAAGTTGTACCTCTTGATATGGCTGAAGAAGACTCTGACACTGAAGTAGTCTTTGAAGAAAGCCCTCCTAGTCAGCAGGATGAAACTCAAATTGTACCAGCTGTGCCCACAAGTGTTCCTGTCCTTGAGTCCCCAGCTCCACAAAATAAGTGGTCAAGAGATCAACACATTCTTCTTGTCAACATTATTGGGGAACCTAATGCAGGGGTTACTACTAGAAAGCAAATTCACGACTCAGATTCTGCCTCAGCCAATGAATGTCTCTTTGCTGAATTTCTCTCACAAATTGAACCTAAGAGAGTAGCTGAGGCTCTGGTAGAAGAAGGGTGGGTAGCTGCTATGCAAGAAGAAATCAATCAGTTCAAAAGGAACAAAGTATGGACACTAGTGCCAGCTCCACCTGGAAAGAATATCACAGGGACTAGATGGATCTATAGAAATAAGATGGATGAAATTGGGAACATCATCAGAAACAAGGCCAGGCTGGTGGCACAGGGGTATACTCAGACTGAAGGAATTGATTATGATGAAACATTTGCTCCAGTTGCAAGACTTGAAGCCATCAGAATCTTCCTGGCTTATGCTGCCTATATGAACTTCACTATGTATCAGATGGATGTAAAGAGTGCATTCCTCAATGGTGATTTGGCCGAGGAAGTGTATGTTGAACAACATAAAGGATTTGAGAACAGCGAGTTTCCCAACCACGTGTACAGACTACACAAAGCCATGTATGGGCTGAAACAAGCTCCAAGAGCATGGTATGAAACTCTTTCTAATTTCTTAACTGAAAATAAATTTGTCAGGGTTTCTATTGATAAAACACTCTTTACCTTCTAGGATAAGAGTGATTTCATCATTGTGTAGATTTATGTGGATGATATCATCTTTGGGTCAACAAATGTCAATCTTAGTAAATGTTTTGCTAAATTAATGACTAAGAATTATGAGATGAGTATGATGGGTGAATTAACTTACTCTTTGGGTTTTCAAATTAAACAATGTCCTAAGGGAATTTCAATTTGTCAAGAAAAGTATGTTAAGGATTTACTTAAAAAATATGACTTAGCTGATTGTGCATCAGTGAAATGCCCCATGCTTCCACCCAACAACTTGGGTCCTGATGAGTCAGGGGTCTCTGTTAATGAGACTTTATATAGAGGCATGATTGGGTCACTCATGTATCTGACAGCTAGTCGTCCTGATATCCATTTCTCCACATGTCTCTGTGCAAGGTACCAAGCTAACCCAAAAGAATCCCATCTAGTGGCTGTTAAGAAAATTTTCAGGTATCTCAAAGGAACACCATCCCTAGGTCTATGGTATCCCAAGGAATCAGGCTTTGATCTCAAGGCCTATTCAGATTCAGACTATGCTGGATGCTGTATTGACAGGAAAATCACTTCAGGCAGCTGTCAAATCCTAGGAGGAAAATTGGTTGGATGGAGTGCTAAGAAGCAAAACTCTGTGGCTATGTCTTTAGCTGAAGCATAATATGTCGCTGCAGCCAGCTGTTGTGCTCAGGTGCTCTAGATGAAAAGTCAATTGGCTGACTATGAAATTTTATATGACAAAGTACCAATCTTTTGTGACAACACCAGCGCCATTGCCATCTCCAACAACCCTGTTCTTCACTCTCGTACCAAACACATTGATATCAGGTATCATTTTATCAGGGATCATATAATGAAGGGAGATATTGAGCTGCACTTTGTTCCCACAGAGCTGCAACTAGCTGATATTTTCACAAAGCCTGTGGCTGAACCTTCGTTCAACAGGCTAGTTGCTGAGCTAGGGATGCTCAATATCTCAAAGCCTGTGGCTTGATATTAAATATGTTCATTAAATGATTGATTCTATATTAAATGTTTTTCACATGAAACTAGGTAGTTACTTTCCAAGTAAATGCAAAAAATATTCTCAAATATTTAATCATTTATTTTTCAAATAACGAGGAGACAAATAAGTTTTGAAAGGTCAAGGGACCCACATGAGCAGTCATTTTCTTACTTTGCATTAAATGCGGTTGAATAACTGTTTACTTATTTTGAATATATATATTGTCTCTCGTCTCTCCTCACCCACCACTATTCTCATTTCACAAATCTATTTCTCTCTCTAAGTTCTTCTCTCTCTTAAACCATCCTCCATTTTCTTTCACCTTCGACCTTGAATCGATGGCTTTTTCCGTTCCCAAGGCAGCAAACGTTAATTTCAAACTCAACGAAAGCATCCTCGCCTCAAACAACTCCATTGGATGGATCAAGGCTCCAAATGACACCTACTCAGATCTGGTAAACTTCATGCAAAACTGTGATCTAAGTGAAGCCTTCACCAAATCCCCAACCACCTTCTACCAAGAATACCTTAGGGAATTCTGGTACTCTGCTGAAGTAGTAGATGACACAATAACCATTAGCCTTTCATGCAATGAACACCCATTTGCTTTCTCCCTTAAAGATTTCTCGAGTGTGGCTGGATTGAAACATGGTGATGAATGCCTTAAGGTGGTTGATAAAAAGGCTGTTAAAGATGCCCTGGCCACAGTCAAACCCTTCCATGATGTAAACCCTGCTCTTACACCCACTGAGGTCCTCTCAAAATCTCCTCTGAAGATTAAGTACTTTACACCTATGTGGCGTGTCCTCTTCACCCACATTGTTAAATCCCTGGGAGGAATGCAGGGATCCCAAGATCAGATGTCCTTTAACCATCAATCTATAGCTTATGGACTGATCTGGGGAGCTGATGTTGATGTTGGAAGCATTCTCTTCTCCAACCTTGTTAAACAGCTGAAGGGAAGAAATCAAGTCAGGAAAAAGAATATTTGTTATGTTCGCTTCTTGTCGCTGATCTTTGAAAGCCTGTTGGGAGACAACTACCATAACTCTGCGTTGACTGCTTTGAAGCCCTACCGCATCACAGGTGCCATCTACAAAGAAATAGGAGCTGAAGATGTCCCTGTCACCTCTCATATGATGAACGTTGCCAACCAACAACCAACAGCTGAGAAGTCCTTGCTCCCTTCTTCTGAGAAGGTGATTACCTCTAGTGTGTCTGGCAAGTCTAAGTCTTTGACCTCTGGGCAGCACACTACAACGTCCAAGGCTTCTTCTGGCCAACAGCCTAAGAAGAAGAAAATCCCATCTTCTTCCCACACCAAATCTGTTGCTAAGGCCAAGGGAAAGAAGACTGTGAACCAAGACACCTCCTCTGTTCCAAATACTCATGTGGAATCAGATACTTCTGCTGACCAACAACAGGGGTCTAGTGTCTCAAAGTCAGCTGAGACAACAGGAAACCAGCCTAATCCAGCTGATATCTCACAGGTAATCAGTGTACATTTTTAGAGGTTCACAAGTAGCCACTCTCAATTGTCTGTAGGAGAGAGTGGTGAAGCTAGGGTAATCCTCGACCCATAGAAGTGTGTCTATGCACTTAGAACTCTTTAAGACTTCTGTACACCCTGTCTATGCACCAGGGAATGATTCATTTGTGTTTATAAAGCACCCCGATGACCCTGCACCCTCTAGACAGTATTCAGGCTAACAACAACCTGAATACACATATGTCTCAACCTTGATCAGCTGTACTTCACACAGCCTCTTGGTTCCCTCAGAAAAAGAATCCCAAAAGTTTTACTTTTAGGGGAGCTGAATAATCATCCTCAGCTCTTCTAGGGACAGCGTAATAAGACGATCTTAACCCTTAACTTTTTCACCTTAAAAGAATCCCAAAGGATTTATCCTTTTCAGGGGGAGCTGAATCATCACCCTCAGCTTTCCTAGGGGCAGCGTAACAGGCGACCTTAAGCCACATATGTTTCACTCTTAAAAGAGTCCCAAAGGTTTCTTAACCTTTTGGGGGGGGGCTGAATTATCACCCTCAACCTTCTTAGGGGCAGCGAATGGCGATCTATAAACAACATATGTTTCACAATCAAAAGAGTCCCAAAGGTTTTAACCTTTTGGAGGGGCTGAATAATCACATCAGCTTTCCTAGGGGCAGCGAATGGCGATCATTAACCATATATTTTTCACACTTAAAAGAATCCCAAGGATTTATCCTTTGGAGTGGCTGAGTAATCACCCTCAGCCTCTCTGGGACAACGAAATGGTGACCATTCCCCTTACTTTTTTCCTTGTTACTAATTATAACAATTTGCAGGCTGAAATTGTACAGCCAGTCACTGAATCCCATGTACAATAGGAGAAAGAGGCTGATACAGTTATTCAAGACCAAACTAATGACGAAGAGCCTCTGCTGAATATTGAAGAAGAAATACTGTCATTAGTTTATGATGTCTCTGATCTTGAATCAATGTCTGAAGATGAAATCCCTGGGGGGATGTTTGAGGAGGAGGATGAAGAAGATGAGGTAGATCAACAATCTGTCTCTCCTCCCAAGGAAATAGTTTTATCCATCCCAGCTGGAAATAATACTCCTCCTCCCAAGGACGCTATTGTTACTCCAAACTCTGCTACCTCCACAACAACAGTCTTCCAACGCCCAGCCTATGATCCAACAGCTGAATTTCTCATGTTTGATCATCCTGCCCAAACCAACTTTGATCTTTTACCAAGGGGGGATGATTATGCTCAACAAAGCCTCAACATACATAATCTTCAGCCTGTTCATCATCAATTTGACATTGAGCGTTTATCAAGAAAGCTGGATGTGATCAAGTCTGAAATGCATAACTTCACTGTCACGTTTCCAGGGATCATCCAAAAGGCTGTTGCTGAGGCAGTTACTGAACCCATCAAGGATGGTGCACGAAAAGGTGTAGCACAAGGACTTAGTCACCTATCCACAAGAATGAAGGATGTAATTGACTCAGAGGTCCCTGCCTTATTCCATGAACATGAGCAAACTATGCACAGACATTTTGAAGCTATTCACAACAGACAATACCGTCATGCAAACTTCATTGTTAATCGTGTTTAGGCCAATACGAATGGAAACATCAACCTTCTGCTGAAGATTGCCAGGGCTTCAAGGAAAAGGCAACGTGCTATGGCTGCCTCTGTTGAACAGATTGCAAGGCACTTTCAAACGCGTTCATCCAAACGTCTGCGTAGCCAGGATGAACGTGAGGGGGAGAAGGAAACAACACTTCACCTTGAATCTGCTAAACAAGGCTCGTCATCAGCTGACAACACCATTACACCTGTCCCCCTCCAAGTCATCACACCTGTTAACATATTTGATGATGGGGATAACACTCAGGGGGAGCAACAGAATCAAGATGGAGCTGATTCATCAAAGTCCCTGACTTTGGTTAACACCAGCGAGTCTGGGGATGATGGTGAACCAGCTGCCAAGAAGCTAAAGTTCACTGTTAGCTCCCTTCCCAAAGCAATACAAACTCAGGCTCAGACAGCATTTATCAGAAGAGCTGAAGTTTTGAAAAACATGAGTGTGGAAGCCTCTGTCTCGAAGAAAGGAAAGGAGATAGTTTTGGTTGACACAGACACCAAACTAAAGAAGATAGCTGTGATGCTAGAGACAGGAGGATCCACCACAGACATTCCCCAATTTTCAACCTTTACACCTTCCAATGAGAATCCTTTAACCCCTGAAGAAATAGAGAAACAGGCTAAGGAATTCAAGAGATTAAATGAACTCAAGACAGCCAAAGAATTGAATGAAGCTACTCTAAGGAAGATGACTCCACCTGAAAGAGAGAAGCAAAAACAAAGGTTGAGGGAAATGAAAGCTAAACGCGCTGAGGCACTAAGAAAAGTCAAAGCTGATTATGATGCCTGCGTTAACAACAGGTATGCACCTGGCAAGATAACCAAGTTCAAATACACCATTCACAAATCCACCAACACCCCACAGATGATCTTGTGAAGAGACAACCAACAGGGAAATATGAATGTGTTTGACGACTTCAGGCTAAAAACACTTGGGTTATCTGAATGGTTCGAACTTGAAGCCTTAGCAGCCAAAAGAACTGGACAGGCTAATTTTCTTCTGCTTAAGACTCTTAAGGCCAAGTTTACCTGGATCAAAGAAACGGCTGCCTAGATCCCCCACCACAGCTTTTTGAACAAGAACCCCCAAAGACTGGTAAGAAAAGAAGAAGAGTTTCTCAACTTGTTAAGGAAACTTTTGTCACAGATGATGTTCAAGTGGATGGTATGCATAGGGATTTGATCCTACCAAATGGTATAGTTGGCCCTGTTGATGGTCAGACATACACAGTGCCTGAAAGAGGAATGGCATTCATGAACAGAGCTTGCCAATATGCATTTCAAATAGAAGATGAGTTGTGCTTAGCATCAACAATTCAGTTGCTTTGTCACAAGAAGGCACTCAAGATCAACACAGAGTAATCCAAAAGGTTTGCAAAAACTTTGCAGGAAGAGTTGGATAACAGATTAGACTTAGCTGAAGCTGAAGAAAAAATTAAAAATGATGACTATTGAAGAAAATCACAGCCCAATTTTACCTTCACATTTTATTTCACTTTTGTAATGTACTTGTAATTTCCTTTAAGTATTAATAAAATCATGAGGTAAGTCTGTTTAGATCTGTTATGAGTAAGAAGAAGCTGTTAACTCACTTACCTTAACTTAGATAGATCTAGCAATATTTATGTTTAAATAGGGGGAGATTGTTGGGAATCTAAGTTTGTTAGATTCCCTGATCATAGATTTAAACATAATTAAGCTGTTAGATAGTCCCTTGCCTGTGCCTAGGAGGCAGGCAAGTATCGCAAGACTTACAGAAATCCAAATCTCTGTGAGCAACCTCAGAGGAGTCCATGTCAGAGACATTGTCAAGGAAGTCAAAGATTACTTGAAGACATACTCATTGACTGTGATGGATAACAGCCAAGATGTATCAGGGACTCTGAGGGGTTGAGGGTTAACAAGGGTGGCAATACCCTGTTAACACTCAGCATACTTTGGACATGCCATTTGTGTGTTCGAGACTATGAAGAAAAAGGAAACTGTTTAGACAACTGTTTCCTTAAAGCATAATGGCAGACTACCAAGAATAGAAGAGCATCATGTGACTGATGTCTGAAAAGTGAAAGTCTTGTGTAGTCACCATCAAGTACTATTTAGGTCAACCTCGTATCACTATAAATAGGATGTGTATCCATGCATTAATGTTTAACACTTTGAGTACATTCATAACATTATCGCTTAGAACTTATAGAATCAAACAGCTGCGACTGTATTCATAAGTTAGGGTTTATAGTTGTTCAAAGTGTGCACAACACATTGTCATCAAACGGTGTTATCCATAACACTTGTAATTCTTTATTATACAATAATAAGATTATGTTTGAAAAGTAATACCTTGTGTTGATTAGTTAAGTTTAGGGTTTCTAGCATTGATTAGGGACTTTCATAATATTTTAGGGTCAAAAATTTCGACCCTAAATTATTAACTATATTTTAAATATTTTCTTTTATTCTGAATTCTTTTAAAATATTAATATATGTTTATATTTAAATTTTAAATATATGATTTTATTCAATGGTAATGTGTTTTAATTGCAAAATTTTTTTTTATAATTATCAAAATAAATTTTGAATTATTATTATTATTATTATTATTATTATTATACTTATATATAACTTATGTAACTTTTATGTTAGAAGATACGAACAAAACGCCTAACGATACATTATATTCGATACGGGGACTTAAAGTAATTAGACTTTACGAACAGGTGACCGGGGTTTCCCTAACGACAAAATGTCGCCAGGGATAACCACTTTTCCCTGGCGACATCGCTGACGTGGCAAAAAAGCAGATATACTTTTTGGTCAAAGTTTGACTAGAGTATCCTTGGCGACATGTCGCCAGCGACCCGATGATATTTTATTTTTGCGACGTTTATATAATAAAAATGAGACATTTAGAAAACATATATTTATTTATTCCAAATAATTATTATTTTAACTATTATGTTATTTTATTTTTGCGGTATATAATAAAAATGAGACATTTATAAAAGAAATATTTATTTATTTCAAATATTACATAAAACCTTTTGTAATATCACATGGGAGACTTACAGACAAACACTCCTAAGCATAATTTTATTCGTCACGAACACTTAAACACGCGCTTAATTAAACATGGATATTACAACGATATTAGACTCGTAAACACGGAAAAAAAACACATCACAAACTAGTTCAAACTAAGGTTCCCCATGTCATCGTAAAGGTCGTGAAGTAGTGTAGTTGAATCCATTGTGTGCCTATCAGGGTTGCGGTACAACTCTACTGTACTCTCAAGTACCTTTATCATTCCATTCAAGCGCACACAGTTTGCACACGTTGAAGAGTTTGGAGAAGAAATTGGAATCGTTGAAAGGTCTGGGAAAAAAGCTTGGAGGATAAAAGCTCGTTGAAGGTCTTGAAGAAGAGCTTGGAGGAGAAAAGCTCAATGAACCTCCAAGAGAATTGATTAGTAGTTGGACGCGTTCGCATTTCCATAAAAAAATTTTGCATCCATATGAAACTGGAGGTTGAACCCGTGAACGTGGACAAGCATAGTACAGTCTACCAAAGGATTCAATTTGCCACGATTCTCGAAGAACTACATCTCCATGTCCACACTTGCACGGAAAAGCTTCATGCTTCAACATCTTCATAATAACAATGTGTTTGTGATGATAAGTGTGTGTGATCTGCTGGTGGTTGTGATGATAAGGAGTGTGTGTGGTTCTCCTTTTATGCTAAAAAAGTGAGGGAAATTGTTAACACTTTCCCGCCAATGTTTTCCCTCTAATATTTTCCCGCCAATGTTTTCCCGCCAAGGTTTTCCCTTTAATGTTTTCCCTCCATGTAATACGATACCACATTGACTCGTATCGTGTAATACGATACCCTATTGACTCGTATCATTTAATACGATACCCTATTGACTCGTATCATGTAATACGATACCCTATTGACTCATATCATGTAATACGATACCACATTGACTCATATCATGTAATACGATACCACATTGACTCATATCATGTAATACGATACCCTATTGACTCGTATCATGTAATACGATACCACATTGACTCGTATCATGTAATACGATACCCTATTGACTCGTATCATGTAATACGATATCCTATTGACTCATATCATGTAATACGATACCACATTGACTCATATCATGTAATACGATACCACATTGACTCATATCATGTAATACGATACCCTATTGACTCATATCATGTAATACGATACCACATTGACTCGTATAATGTAATACGATACCCTATTGACTCATATCATGTAATACGATACCCTATTGACTCGTATCATGTAATACGATACCACATTGACTCGTATCATGTAATACGATACCCTATTGACTCATATCATGTAATACGATACCCTATTGACTCGTATCATGTAATACGATACCACATTGACTCGTATCATGTAATATGATACCCTATTGACTCATATCATGTAATACGATACCACATTGACTCGTATCATGTAATACGATACCACATTGACTCATATCATGTAATACTATACCCTATTGACTCATATCATGTAATACGATACCACATTGACTCGTATCATGTAATACGATACCACATTGACTCATATCATGTAATACGATACCACATTGACTCATATCATGTAATACGATACCACATTGACTCGTATCATGTAATACGATACCCTATTGACTCATATCATGTAAGACGATACCCTATTGACTCATATCATGTAACACGATACCACATTGACTCGTATCATGTAATACGATACCCTATTGACTCGTATCATGTACTACGATACCCTATTGACTCATATCATGTAATACGATACCCTATTGACTCGTATCATGTAAGTAATTTTTATTTGTTTTTAACTTCTTTTTTTCTCTTTCTTTTTCACAGTCCGAGGAAAATCAAGACAGATATGTAAGTAATTTAATTTATACATGCTTTAATAACATATTTTTATTTGTTTTTAACTTCTTTTTTTCTCTTTCTTTTTCACAGTCGAGAATGATGGCCATAAAAGATGCGATTCTTTGAGGTGCTGAGCAGTTCAGAACTGATCAAGAAATAATTGATCTAGTAAATCCGAGCCGCAACACTCAAAATATCGTCGGCAGGGGCAGGAAGTTGCCGGGTGGTGGTACCTCCTATGGATGCGGGAGTAGTTCTTATAATGAGGGAGTGACTCGAGAACAGCTCTCGGAGCTATTTAGGATTCATGAGCAAGAAAAAGAGCTGTTGAGGAAGCAAACCGAGGAGGCGCATCAACGGGCTAATTTGGCCCATATGTATGCTAGTGTGGCGCAACAAAATGCTGAGGTAAAAAACGCCTGCCTAAGTCATTTAATTTCTCATTATACTTCACATGACATGGGTCGAGGGCATACCTGACCTAATAACCCTTTTGTACCGCCACCCCAATTCTCTTCTATGCCTGGCATGTCTCAGTTCCCTGGTATGCCTCAGTTGCCTGTTATGCCCCAGTTCCGTGGTATGCCTCAGGCCCCTCCCGGATTTCCATATAATGCTCTACTCAACCCACTCCAACCTCCATTCTCTAATCAGTTGCAAGTTCTACTTACCCAAAATAACAGTTTCAACAACTGTCATCGACCCGTTGTCAACACCACTGGCCCCTCGAGTTCTAACTCTCGGGAAAGTCCCAACTATACCGTCAACCTAAATCCTCATCAAAATGATACTCGGACCATCGAAGAGTTGGCTCAAGATCTTGAGAATACCAACAACGTGTCTGATAATGAGCTAATTAACTCGGATGCTGATGAGGGGGTGCTGATGAGGGGGACTATTCAGATTAGGAGTTGTTGTTGGTTTTAGACTTTTTATTATGTGTAATAATTTTAGACTTGTTAAATTGTGAAACATGGGTTTATTGTGATGTGTAATAATTTTAGACTTGTTACATATGTGAAACAAGGATTTGGTGAAATGTATTATAATGTTTTGGCTATTTATCGTATTGTAGATTATTAGTATTGTACCGTTTAGTGATTTGTAGTATTGTGGATTTGTTGAAATATAGATTTTTTTCGAAAAAAATACCGGAAAAAAATCTGGAAACAAGCTGCTTAATGCAGTTTTTTTGGCCCAGGCAACATTTAGGATCAAAATTTTCGACCCTAAGTATAGCTTTAGGGTCGAAAATTTCGACCCTAATATTTAGGGTCGAAATTTCGACCCCAAATTAAAGTCCTGCAAAACTTGTTTTGGTATCAAAATTAATATAGAATGAGTAATTATTTAGGATCGCAATTTGATAAGTGTGAAAACACTCATCAATAATGATCTATAAACCACTCAAAACACAGTCAAATACATAATATTTAACTTTAAAATATCAGAATTACGCGTGTATTTGTGTTTGGTGTGTTTCAGGTGAAAAGGATACATTTTGGAACAAAGACGCGTTTTCAAGGGATTTATATCACAAAAGACGAAGAAAGGGACGAAAGATGCTTCAAGGACCTTATTTGCCAAACTTTCAAAGATCGAGGGCTTAAGTTGCAATTTCTAAAGAAACAAAGGATGAAAAAGAGATTTGCTCAAAGTCTTTATACCAATTGAAAAGATTGAAAGTGGAAGGACCAAAAAGGAAATTAAATGGGAAAGTTTATTATTATTACTTGGTCATTGACCAAAACCCGGTCAAACACACAAACACATTCACTTTTCTTCTCCAACGAAGAGAGAGAGAGAAACAGTCGGTTTCTTATCTTCCACCACCAAGACCTGTAAATCAGTTTCACGAAAGATACAAGGATATTCAGATGAAACTTAAAGAAGAAAAATTGCTCCTTTTGATCTCCTCTACAAGAAGATGATACTTAATTAGATCAAGACTCAATATTAAAGAAACTCCCAAATCAATAATGAAGAACGAGTCACCTTATCCTTGTATTTTACACGTGGCGATTATTGATTGGAGGACACACGTCACCTCTCCTCTCTCGACGCCTATAAATAGAAGACGAAGACCTTCATTTCAGATGGTTAGCCTAGGAGTAGTTTCACATAGTAGTTAGGATAATTAGTTAGATAGTTAAATTTTCTCTCATCTTTTCTTGTTAAGCTTTTGTAACAGAATTAGTTTAATCAGTTGTAACCGAAACGTTTTCCACCATTAATGAAAGTTTAGAGTTTTCTTTTACTTTTCTTGCTCTCTTATCAAGCTTAATCTTTTTCTTCCTACAAATCCTGTCAGAATTACTGTTCACGTAGATAGGAAATTTGGAGATACTCAGCTTTTTGATATACGGTCACGTGATACCCTTAGTTCATGTTACTGATTTGATTTCGAGTTACTGTTCACATAGATTTGATAGTTTTCAGTAATGAGTTGAAATTGTTATCTTGAGTTCAAGGTAAGGGTAAAGTTAGCTTTAAGAAATCGTTTTTTTAATCCAGTTTAATTCAGATTTGATAAGAATTAGTTACTGTTTTTTCAAAAGCTCATTAGAGTATTTCAGTTGGTAAGTAAAGATTTGAGTTCGGTAAGCTCATAGGATGCTTGTACGGAACGGTTTAGCTTTGAAATTAAGTTTGTTCAGCCAGCACGTCGACGACAGTAGGCTGGTTTCGGAAGGCAGTTAATATAGATAGGTTATATTTGGAGCTCGTTTTGATTTGATTTTGCAGGTGTAACTTGAGTTTATGCAGGTTTCGAATTCGAAGTTTGGTTTGGTTTTGTTGTGTTATGTTTTGATTTTGCAGGATAATAGTTTTGCAGGTGTTTGGATTCGCCGGTGATTAGATAGCAGATTGTCAGGCGAGTTCGATTGTTGTGTTTGATTTTTGAAGGTGTTGTCTGATTTAAGCCGGTTCAGCGCCGAGCTTCGTCATCAACGGACTAGGCCTGGATGCACAGGTCCTATCTCTTCTATTTTTCTGTGAATTCTTATGTCTAATGATAGCTGTTATATTGCGAGTATGAATTTAGTTGTTACTTGCTTGATTAGTTCACCTATAGTTCTTGTTTGACTTGTCTTGATTTTAGCTATTCGTTATTTGTTGAAGCTTTCTGTATTAATCATGGTGGTATAGCAGATAATCCAATTTTATTCTATACACCAGTATCTTGTGGCCTATGAGTATTCACTAGTTTCTAGCTTGTTGTCTACTGTTGATACTTTACATTGTAGTATAGTGGTAAGTTTTCTTTATAAGCTGTTATAAGTGGGTGAAATTAGCTTTACAATATTACAGTTGAAGTCTTGAATTCTTTTTACAAGGTTTAGTCAAACTGCACTACTGGTCCCTGAAGTTTAGGTTGGTTGTTGAGTTGGATTAGATTGGCTAAAGTCTGAATAATAGTTGTAGTATAGGCGTCTGACTTTCAACATCCTTTTGATGGGCCATTTCTATTTTCTTTACAAATGGACAAGTAGATTAGCATTTTATTTAGTTTCGTTCCTTCCTGTTTGGGCTTTCACAATTTAGATTAGTATTTTAAGTTTGAGTTAGTCAATAATTAGTTTTTACAAAGTTAGATTTTATAAAAGATATTTTAGAATTTAAAAAAAAGAATTTTTAGTATAAATGTTTGTTTTACATTTTATAAAAAAATAGAACTTTTATAGAATTCGAATTTAAGTCTTGTAAATTTACTTTGTAGATTAGATTTGTATTTTCCATTTTATAATTTTGTGCAATTAATTTTTTTTTACGTGCAACGTGTTTTAGATTAGTACGTATTATGTAGAGATTAATATTTTTCTCTTTTTAATTGCTTTGTGCCAATTAGACATAGATTCCAATCAAGTTATTTGAACCAAAAACAATTTAGTCAAGCTTAAAAACGTTTAATCAATTCGATAAGACCGAGAGAAAAACAAATTAAAAAGACAAATATTAAATGGCGCCGCTGCCGGTTCTTTGACTTTACGAGAGACTATCGATTGACGGTTTTCATTGGCTTTTGGGATCCGTTCACCTAGTGAACGTTATTTTTACGTATCATAAATCAAAAACAAATAAAAAATCAAAAATATAAAAATATATAAAAACTAAAAAATTAACAAAACAATTTTTTTCCTAAAGAATTGACCAAACAAATTAAAAAATCCAAAAAAGCAATCTTTTTCCTAAGAGATTGCACCCAAAAATATATATTATTGGATTCTCTCGGTTTTTATGTACATATAGTATTTTCTATTAAAAACTCATAAATACAAAAATATTTTCCATATATTATTATAAGTAAATACATATACGTATAAGAACAACCAATACACATATCTTCCATAAGTATTGCCAAGGCAATACACCGTGTTAGGGGGCGTTCCGGTCCTTGACACGTGTATCGATCAAATTCAATAAAGCAAGAATAGATAAATACTTCCAATAGGCAATAATTCGAAGAATACAAACTACAAAGTGAATAGAAAGGCGATATGCTATAAAATGCCATCTAAGGGTCAATAGGTACTTAAGTGTTTCGCGCCACCTAACCCCCCATTCACTAGTGCGTATTCTAAGAAGGAAGGCTTTATTGGGGGTCTTGCACCCAAGTAGTAATTATATATATTATACTTTCTTGTGGATATTTTATATCGAACCTCGAGGGAGATAATCTCTTCTCCTTCAAAAGTCGACCAAGGGCTACTCCCTCATTCCTCGTGTTTACTTACACGTGTACTCGCATGCGTGTAAACATACCACCTTTGGTGTATTACTTCCTTCCTTGAGGAAGCTTTTAGACGTCATTTCACTTGTATATACATTCGACCATTTTGACACACATGGATAATCGTCCTATTTTGGAGATATTACTAGACGAGCATTATCGAGCTGTGTATGGGCCTTGTGCGACTTGTGGAGGACCGCATGGTGCAAATAATTGTCATCTATACGCGAGCGATTATGGTCAAGGGTTTAATGAGGATTTTCAAAATCAAGAATTTTTAAATCAAGACGATTTTCAAAATGAAGAGAATTTTCAAAGTCATAATCAAACAACCTTTCACAATCAAGGCATTTATCATTTCTTGAGTAAAGATACTTTTAAATTTATAATGCAAGCACTTGAGACAATGAAAGAGGCAACTGATCTGAACATCTTAGGCTTGAGCACATACGTCTTGCAACTCATGAGACCTGACGATGCCTTACCTGATGATGAGCCTTCTTTGAGAGTAGATGTTGAGGATGATACACTTAGTGATGTTCCTATTATTGACCCTTCCATCTCTCCACCGACTATACTTGAGCCATACACACCTTCATCACCTTTACCTCACATGGGACCCACCGACTCTTTAACCATGGGGGACGAGCCTCTTAGCACTAATACAAACACCAATTCGGATGAATTAACCTCTTCTAGTGTTGAGAACCTTATCCCAATCCAAAGAGAGCTTGAGAGGGTTTCCAATGAACCATGTGATGAGCTTTGTGTTGATACCTCTTCTCCTCATGATCACTTTGAGATTTTATCACATATTGACCTTCATGCTACTACTAGTCATTTTGGTGACTTTGATCTTGATGAATTGTTTAAAGAAAGGGATAATGAGATTGAGGAAGAGTTTGTGAAAGACTTGACACAAATGGAGGATGATGATTGTGATTCTAGTGACGCGTCTTATGCTATATCATCCAATGATTTGTCTTGTCAAGATAACATTCCTAATTTGGATGAAGAGTTTGATCCTATAGGAAATGTGGATCCTTCTCCTCTCCCACCTTATGATTCTTGTGATGAAACCTTTGATGATCTTTCTGATAGTGATGAGTCCTTTACTTCTGATGATGATGACTCCATTTCTTCTATGACTCCTTCCCCTATTCCTCTAAGTGATTTTGTGATACATTCAAATCCTCTTTTTGAGACATGTTTTAATAACCCACTTTATGAGGAGTGTGAAGAACCTAATAATGAGTCTATAGAAGAAGAACACTTGATTGATCATCCTTCACTGGTTTTTGAGGATACACCTATTGATTTTCATGATCATATCATCCCTTTGAGTGATTCTCTCATTAATACACCTCCTTTTGAGCCTTATGTTCCCACCCTCCCACCCTTGAAGTTAGTTATTGATGAAGATCCTTTCCTCTTAAAGATTGATACTTTTTCATCTAAGGCACCTTTAGAACTCAAAACCTTTGATATGGACTCTTTTATGGAGATTGATGCCACCATAGAGGATACTCTTGCACATTTTGATATAGAGGTCGACGATAGTGTTTCTAATTTGGAATAGGAGGTTCGTCTTATTACTACATTGCTTTTTGGGAACATAGAGATTACACCTCCTTCACAAGATACTATTACTATTGATCCTCCTTTCACTATGCCTTTTATGGAAGATTACCCACCTTTTGATGATGATGATTAGCCTAACATGGACATAATAGTTATGAATGTTTTGATACCTACACCTTCATATTCTTATGATGATTTGATCACTAAGGGGGAATCTTATATGGTTGATACGAGTTCATCTCCTTATTTTCCCATGAAGGGAAAGGTTTTTGATCCTGAGATACGTATGTTTGAGACACCTTGGTTTTCATCTACTCCACTTAAGAGTGTGACTTCTATTGATATGGGCTTCTTGTATGAGCTTACTTTGGTGATGCTACCTACTTTGGAGTTGTTCACTTGTCGAGATGGAAACTATGTATTTGATCCTGGGGTGCTTCCTATTTGAGAGATTTCATATGTTGGACAAACTTAAGACACGTTGGACCGTTCCATTTATAGAGGAGGATATTGTAAATCTTATAGTAAATGGCAACGTGCTAAGTTTGAGTGTATCATGTGAGACGTGCTTCAAAGTGATATCCTTTATTCTCCATGATGGTTTCCCCAAGGACAACTTAATTCGGGGCCGAGTCGAGCTAGCGACTTAGGGTTAAAAAAACTCAAGCATTGAATAACTAGGTTAGAAAACGTAGAGTAGATTTTCAATAGGTTAGGTTTAATTCAAAGGATGTTATAGTAGAGTTGAAGTGGAGGGGTGCCTTTCTTCGTCTTTTCGTGTTTGTTTCAAGGGTTGCTCTCTCAATTCATGCTTGGCGCTTATGGAGGAGGCCCGTGTATCTGGTTCACTTCGATTAGTTTTTGCTATCGTGATATTAAACACTTGTGCTTAAAATGAATACCCTTTCGTTGTCTCTTCCTTAACTTGGGTTAAGCAAAGTAATCAATGTCATAAGTGTAGGGGAGTTTACTCCCATGCTCTTAAACATTAAGGACAATGTTTATCTTAAGTGTAGGGGAGACTTCTATCGAAGTGACCTTACCTAGACCATTGCCTTTAACTTCATGATAATTGGGAAAATTAATTTTTCAAACATTTTTCAAATTTTTGATCTACTTTGGCCACCAAAAATATGCATTCATATTTTTCATTAATCATTTTTCATTTGCATAATACATTTGCATTGTATTTATTTCTTCTTTTATCTTTCATCAAAAAGATATAAAAAGAAAAAAAATATAATAAAGGACATGGTTTTAACAAATTTAGACTTCTTTGACATATTAGGCCCGCCATGGATATTTTGACTCAACCCGAGTTTGCTTATCTTAGCATTCTCTAGCTAGTATCCTTAACCATGTAGTCCTTCATTGGTCTATTAGGCTAAGCATCCACCAATCTCATTATTTGAGATTTTAAATTTGTGGAGAATGGGAAATGATAGAGTTGAAGCAAGTGTAAAAGGGCTAGATAAACTTCATGATAATTACTTGTGGCTAAACCCTTCTCTTCTTAACCTCTATTTTCTTCGCATGTATATATTGTTAATAAATAATCAAGAACGGTTTTAATTGGTTTGTAATATCTTATGCATTTTTGACTAATCATTCATGGTTGATATAAGTACGTCTTAAGATTCTAAGTTAGAACGTTTTATGTGTACTAGACTTATGTCATGCTCAATATTTAGCGGGTGTTTTTCCTTTTATTCTTTTCTACTTCTTTGTGAGGAATAAAGAAAAATAAGAGCGGCTTATGAAAAAAATGAGTGGCTAGAAAAAAAAAGAAGAAAAAGAAAAAAAATATATATACAAGACTCCCAAGAGGGGCAGTGTGGTGTTAATTATAGTGACTATTGAGTTCCAATATTACCTTGACGGGTTGCGGGGATTCAATAGATTGCTCCAATCCAATATTACCTTGACGGGTTGCGGGGTTGAAGATCCAAAGTCTCAAAAAGATGGCGGATGTAAATTATTGCGTGAGTTTTATTTTTCTTTCCTTAGCGAGTGTGTAGCTACTTATGAAAGCATGACATGAGGATTTTACACATAAGGCGAATGACTTATTACTCTTGAAACGGACTTGTATTAATTGTGAGCGGTTTTTCAAGTAATGGATGAGAGGATTACTTAGGATTAAAACCGTGCTTCCTTATTTTTGGATTTTACACTTCTTATATTTCACACTTGAATAATGACAAATTTGCCCACAAGCAATTTGCTCAAATAATAATCGGTTCCACATTTAATTGTCATGAATAAGTTGATGCACTTTTTATTTGTGAATAAAATGATCCCATTTTTAAGCTTGGTATGGGGAAAGTGAAACTTGAGGGTGATAAATGTCCATGGTACCCAAGCCCTAGTCAAAGTCATTGAATTCTTTATGAGTTATTTCCATCAAAACCATTTCAAGAAAAACCAAAACAAATATAGATAGAATTGTATTTTGTTCATTGAATCCAAATCATGCATCATATAGCATAGCATAGTGTATAAGCATTCCATAATGGCTAAGGTGGGTTAATTATGAGAAAAGTGCACTCTAGAGCTTTGAAATGCCGCATTGCATGAGGTCATGGCAATGGTCAAGTGGAGGGGAGTTGATAAGTGTGAAAACACTCATCAATAATGATCTATAAACCACTCAAAACACAGTCAAATACATAATATTTAACTTTAAAATATCATAATTACGCGTGTATTTGTGTTTGGTGTGTTTCAGGTAAAAAAGATACATTTTGGAACAAAGACGCGTTTTCAAGGGATTTATATCACAAAAGACGAAGAAAGGGACGAAAGATGCTTCAAGGACCTTATTTGCCAAACTTTCAAAGATCAAGGGCTTAAGTTGCAATTTCTAAAGAAACAGAGGATGAAAAAGAGATTTGCTCAAAGTCTTTATACCAACTGAAAAGATTGAAAGTGGAAGGACCAAAAAGGAAATTAAATGGGAAAGTTTATTATTATTACTTGGTCATTGACCAAAACCCGGTCAAACACACAAACACATTCACGTTTCTTCTCCAACGAAGAGAGAGAGAGAAACAGTCGGTTTCTTATCTTCCACCACCAAGACCTGTAAAGCAATTTCACGAAAGATACAAGGAGATTCAGATGAAACTTAAAGAAGAAAAATTTCTCCTTTTGATCTCCTCTACAAGAAGATGATACTTAATTAGATCAAGACTCAATATTGAAGAAACGCCCAAATCAAGAATGAAGAACGAGTCACCTTATCCTCGTATTTTACACGTGGCGATTATTGATTGGAGGACACACGTCACCTCTCCTCTCTCGACGCCTATAAATAGAAGACGAAGACCTTCATTTCAGATGGTTAGCCTAGGAGTAGTTTCACATAGTAGTTAGGATAATTAGTTAGATAGTTAAATTTTCTCTCATCTTTTCTTGTTAAGCTTTTGTAACAGAATTAGTTTAATCAGTTGTAACCGAAACGTTTTCCACCATTAATAAAGTTTAGAGTTTTCTTTTACTTTTCTTGCTCTCTTATCAAGCTTAATCTTTTTCTTCCTACAAATCCTGTTAGAATTACTGTTCACGTAGATAGGAAATTTGGAGATACTCAGCTTTTTGATATACGGTCACGTGATACCCTTAGTTCATGTTACTGATTTGATTTCGAGTTACTGTTCACACAGATTTGATAGTTTTCAGTAATGAGTTGAAATTGTTATCTTGAGTTCAAGGTAAGGGTAAAGTTAGCTTTAAGAAATCGTTTTTTTTAATCCAGTTTAATTCAGATTTGATAAGAATTAGTTACTGTTTTTTCAAAAGCTCATTAGAGTATTTCAGTTGGTAAGTAAAGATTTGAGTTCGGTAAGCTCATAGGATGCTTGTACGGAACAGTTTAGCTTCGAAATTAAGTTTGTTCAGCCAGCATGTCGACGACAGTAGGCTGGTTTTGGAAGGCAGTTAATATAGATAGGTTATATTTGGAGCTCGTTTTGATTTGATTTTGTAGGTGCAACTTGAGTTTATGCAGGTTTTGAATTCGAAGTTTGGTTTGGTTTTGTTGTGTTCTGTTTTGATTTTGCAAGATAATAGTTTTGCAGGTGTTTGGATTCGCCGGTGATTAGATAGCAGATTGTCAGGCGAGTTCGATTGTTGTGTTTGATTTTTGTAGGTGTTGTCTGATTTAAGCCGGTTCAGCGCCGAGCTTCGTCATCAACGGACTAGGCCTGGATGCACAGGTCCTATCTCTTCTATTTTTCTGCGAATTCTTATGTCTAATGATAGTTGTTATATTGCGAGTATGAATTTAGTTGTTACTTGCTTGATTAGTTCACCTATAGTTCTTGTTTGACTTGTCTTGATTTTAGCTATTCGTTATTTGTTGAAGCTTTCTGTATTAATCATGGTGGTATAACAGATAATCCAATTTTATTCTATACACCAGTATCTTGTGGCCTATGAGTATTCACTAGTTTCTAGCTTGTTGTCTACTGTTGATACTAGTATTTTGAGTTACATTGTAGTATAGTGGTAAGTTTTGTTTATAAGCTGTTATAAGTGGGTGAAACTAGCTTTACAATATTACAGTTGAAGTTTCGAATTCTTTTTACAAGGTTTAGTCAAACTGCACTACTGGTCCCTAAAGCTTAGGTTGGTTGTTGAGTTGGATTAGATTGGCTAAAGTCTGAATAATAGTTGTAGTATAGGCGTCTGACTTTCAACATCCTTTAGATGGGCCATTTCTATTTTCTTTACAAATGGACAAGTAGATTAGCATTTTATTTAGTTTCGTTCCTTCCTGTTTGGGCTTTCACAATTTAGATTTGTATTTTAAGTTTGAGTTAGTCAATAATTATTTTTTACAAAGTTAGATTTTATAAAAGATATATTAGAATTTAAAAAAAAGAATTTTTAGTATAAATGTTTGTTTTACATTTTATAAAAAAATAGAACTTTTATAGAATTCGAATTTAAGTCTTGTAAATTTACTTTGTAGATTAGATTTGTATTTTCCATTTTATAATTTTGTGCAATTAATTTTTTTTTACGTGCAACGTGTTTTAGATTAGTACGTGTTATGTAGAGATTAATATTTTTCTCTTTTTAATTGCTTTGTGCCAATTAGACATAGATTCCAATCAAGTTATTTGAACCAAAAACAATTTAGTCAAGCTTAAAAATGTTTAATCAATTCGATAAGACCGAGAGAAAAACGAATTAAAAAGACAAATATTACAATTTTTGACCCTAAACATCAAAGACAATTTCGACCCTAATTTAATACATTAAAACTAATAAAATCATTTCACAATGTGTTTTTATTTACACGTGGATAATATTTAGGGTCGAAATTTTCGACCCTAAAATACAAAGGTATTTCGACCCTAAGTTTTGGTCAACAATTTGGCTGAAAAGTTGTGGGGCCCATTTTTCGACCCTAAAATACAAAGGGTATTTCGACTCTATATTTTTAGGGTCGAAAGATTTGGGTCGCCATGTTAGGAACAAATATTTCGACCCTAAAGTTTAGGGTCGAAATTCTTTGAGGTGTAGGGTCGAAAATTTCGACCCTAAACAAGGCAATTCTTGTAGTGATATCTATATACGATAAACATTTGTTGGTTAAAACTCAAGTATCTATCTGTATTTCATAGTGGGTAGACTTGATGAAACTTCCTTACTAGTTTATATTTTGGGCAGAAAATAGTAGTTTGTTAAGTATCAACAACTTTGAGCAACAAAATAGCACCACACATGTGTTTGTTCAGCGTCATCTACCATGTGCAGTCCGTCAACCAGATCCAATCATTTGTTCTTTTATGGACTGTTCCGACCATTTAGTAGGGGCGTTCATTGTTCGGTAAATAAGAAGAAACCGAAACCAAAACCGAACCACTGGACCGAACTTGCTAAAAATTGTACCGAATTTATATAAATATGTATTTATTTATATATAAATATCAATGAGTTTTTATCTTAGTATAAAAAACACTTTTGAAACTCCAAATAACTATATTTTTTTCTAAATATAATTGGATTTTTTTTTGAAATATAATTGATGTAGTTTGGATTATTCGGATCAACTAGAAAACAAAAATGAATTCAATTGCGGTTTTCGGTTGAGCTAGGTATAAGGAGTGTTGTTATATGACACCAGTTGATGATTCGCCATTAATGTCATTGGTTCAGGATAAGATCCTTGAGACATACGAGACATGATCACGTGCTTCTCGTGTTGTTGCAAGAAGGCATAAAGTTGATCTAGATTTGACTTATGCAAATCCTTTACCAATTTAACATCTGTGACATAACGGCTCCACTCTGGAGGCAACGTATTCAAAAACTTGGTATTCATTTGAAATTGAGCAATCGTCAGATTATAAGTGTTTAATTCATTCATCAATGTAGTGAATAGCCAATAATAATCATGAAGAGTTTCCCCTGGAGTGTATGTGAACCTATAAAAAAGATCATAAAGTTAACACTCTCGTTCTTGCTTAGTAAGTGAGGTTCCATTAGCAAAACAACCAAACGATCCCAAAGTTCCTTTGCTATCTTGTGTTGACTTACCATACGATAAATATCGGGTGGAAGAGCTTGAAGAATAGTATGAACAGCCTTTTCATCCGCATCGGCAATTAGTTGATTTACAGCAGTTAATTCAGAAAATTCCCTTGGTCAGGTCACATCATTTACAGTGATTGTTCCCCAATAAATTGGACCTTGTTCAATTGACTTAATCATAAATCTCCCGTTGGGTCTACCGTTAATATATGACTTCATTCGGCCCTGCCATGCGTCAAATAGCTCTTTGATAAGTAACGGTGGACGGGTATCGGTACCCGATATGATGGATAGGTCGAAAGCGAAGGCATTGTCGACATTACTGAATGAGGATTCATTTTTTATCACTTGAAAAATATTATCTTTTGATCGAGCAATGAAATAAAGTTGTGAAATTTGTTGTTGTTGATGATTAGTTCGTGTGTTGGTGAAGAAATCGTCAAATCCTTGAATTGCAAGTTAAATAATCCCAAAAAGATCTCTGAAAAGATTTTCGGAATAATCAATAAAGATTTTCGGAATAATCACTTTTCAAAAGGATTTTCGGAATACCCTTTCTTCAATTTTTTGGAATAAAGTTCTTATTATTCTCGAAATAAAAGACTTTATGATTCTCGGAATAAGTTGCTTATGTTTCTCGGAAAAAAAGACTTAAGATTCTCTGAATAAACAAATCAAGATTTCCAGAATAACTTTGGCAGAGATTTTCGAAATATTTGGCAGAGATTTTCGGAATAACTAACCGTATGATTCTCGGAATAAGAAATTTGTTATTCTCGGAATAACTTGGCAGAGATTTTCTGAATAACTAACCTTATGTTTCTCGGAATACCAAATTACTTAAGATTCTCGGAATAAAACACTTACAAGTTTTCGGAATAAAGCAATATTCCGAGATTAACCTTGAAACCTTGGCCGACTTATCTCAGACACGAGGTTCCTGTTGGTCGAGATACACGCCGAAAATGATCCAAATGACCAAAAAATTTTCGGTTTTGACCAAATCAAGTAACCAAAATCACTACCACATCAATGTAATCGATTTTTCTACAAGTTTGAACCACAAAAACGCAAAAAAAATTCAAGAATTGAGCTTGATTATCCTTAAAACCCACCAACACAATAAAAACTAAAAACAATACAAATCAAAACCTTAAATCACCCCATGACTCTTGATACCGATTAAAGAATATTGATAATCTTTGATTATTGAAGTGAGGTTGATGTTTCTAGCGAGAGAAAGTAGAGAGAAACTATGTGTTTTATTAGAATAATAGTGAAACAACCAAAACCCTCTCCATCAAAGGAGAGGGTTTGTATACCCAAGTCCAAAGTGGACTTGGGCCTCCAACCCATGACAAGCCTATGGGTCGGGTTATAATAGTAAAGTTACTAACTTTCTAACTACGAGCTAATCACGTTAAATAATATTGCTGGAGTGACCGATACTTCCAATATACGTTAAAAACGTATTTCTAACATACTGATTGAAGTCGTGTCCACATGCTCATACCAAAAGTCAAAGACTTCACAGAATTCGAGAAAGCTAAAGATCAAGACTTCCGCTGTGTTCTGATGACATCTTTCTCAACAAAACCAAGTTATAACTTGAATTCTATAAAGGAAAGATTGTTAGAAACTCCAAAGTTTGTGAAGGAAGGTTGTTAGAAACTTTCAAGAATTCTCAAGAAGTATGAGCATGTTGGTTCAAGTTCAGGTCACAAGTCAAGAACAATGAAGATTGCATGATGACTCAAGCTCCACGACTACAAGTATAAGATATAAAGATCCAAGACAAAGACCACGAGTTGAAGATCCTTAGAATAGATTGATATGGATTATATTTGTAAATCTCGAGTGACCTTACTTAAGGGGAGATTGTTAGAAACAAGAAAATACATAAAAATGTATTTTTTTATATATAACGAAGTATCAGTCACTCATAGATATTTATTTGTTATAGCTCGTTTAGGTTTTAGTCAAATTGTAATCGGACCGACTAGTCGTAATCCACTAAGAAGCCCGGTAAAGGCCCGAAATCCCTTTAGAGGCCGACCCATATGCTTGTATTTAACCCCTTTCCACACTTTGGAAGGGTTGTTGTTGTAACACCCCACTTGGATAAGTAGACCGTTACGTGTATTTATGGCGTGTCATCAAAGCATGCAAGGCAATGTATTAAATATTAACTGACCATAAAAGAAATACCAGAATCAAACATCGGTAATCCAAACATAAGCTCAAATATAAAGAATAAGTACTGACGGAAAAAGGATGAAACAATGTCCAAACAACCAAAGTAATGTATGAGTGCATAAAATAAAGGAGTCTGGATAGCTCCCATCCAATGCACGTACTCTCTCAGAAATCCTAAGAGCGTCCCTGTGTACCTGCCGTTTGGAACATGAAAGGAAAACTACGGCTGAGCATAACGCTCAGTGAACGGATATAAAGCATGATAAGAATGTACTGGAATGGAACAGATAACAAATACTGAAGCTGTAACTGATATGTAAAATAGTGGAAAGCTGTGTAAAAATTTGAGAAGTCTGATTTATAAATTATAAAGCTGAATTATTAACTGTTAAATCTAAAAACATGCATTTATTGTATTTCAATTGCCAAGAGCTTATACAGGTGATGTGCTGTAACAACTGTTGCATGAATAACTGGAGGGGTGACCTCGTCATGCTGTAGAGGGGTGACCTCTAAATAATGTGTTGGGTGGAGGGATTAACTCTAGTGTGAAGGATGTAGAGCACACACCACATTCACCTGATAACTGTAAACTGATAGCCTAGGATGCACCCATACGCCCCGCTGATAATACTGATAAATGGCCAAGCTGAAATAAATGGGACACTGCGAGAAATCACTCCCTCGCAGAGAGTCATGACACTGGTGCCTCGAGTGTCTTGGTTACGGTACCTCCGTAACTAGTACATAAACTGGTCATGCTTGTATATAGAGCTCAGGCAATTTATTTAGTTATTAAAAATGATTACTAATAAGCTTAAACATATACTGGGGGGGAAACATTTGGCTGCAGACGGGGAATCGTAATCATGCATAGGAGGAAGTCCTTACTGAATGACGGAAATCCGTACCTCGCGTCCAGTAACCGACTGAGATCAACTGACAGAAAATCTACTCTGATTTCACGCGAGCTACATTAATAAAGGACGTGAATAAGTTAATTGGCATTTATTTATATTACTGATCTTAACAGTTTCTCGTTGTATTTATTTTATTCTTGAAATACTGTATGTGTATAACTGATAAATCTAAGTGTTCTAATATTTCTGATTAACGTATTCTTGTTCTACTATTAGTTACGGCATAACATGTATTGATACGTTATAATTTTAAATTTGCTAACCTGCTAAAAAATAGAAAGTTTCCTAATTTAGAAAGTTTCCAAAAATGAATTAAATCTTTTAATAAAATTATACCTTTTTTATTTTATAAGCAAGTTTAACATTATAAATTTAATTTACTAATTCAATCATTAAAACATTTATTTGTAAAAGTGATTAAATAAGGTATAATTAAAATCTATGTTTTTATCCTTTAATTATAACCCGAGCCTACCGAGATACCCCCCTTCTCGGTCGCACTAAAATAAGCCAACAATATTACTAAAATCTAAAACTTGATTAGCGACAGAAGTTTATGTCGCTAACTGTCATTAACTGTCGCTAAAACTGTGGCCAAAACTGTCCCAAATCTGCCATGTAAAACTGCGACATAAATACTATCGCTAAACTGTCGCTAATTCCAGGTTCAACCTTATTAATTTCTGTTTTAATCCGTACCCACTTCTCTGTATATTATTCCTACTGCTTTTATGTTGGTTCCCACTATTTTTAAAACAAACAAACACCCCTGTTACTTGGTTTTTAGCCACTGATCTAACAAACAAACACCCCCTTAAAAGTGACTCCCCCCTTTTGGGGATGTTTTGGTTGCGGCTGAAGAACAACAACACCACGCCGCCCCTATGTGGGTCACGGTTGGTCAGCAGCAACACATACACCGAGACTTGGCGTCTCGGTGTTCATGTATCACTCAAAACACGACATCCCCTTTTATATATAATCAGGATTCGTTTTATATCAGCTTTAAACAATGTAAAAATCATGGTATAACAGAATTTAAAGAACGAGGGTATTACCAATACAAGGATTAAGGATGGGATATGATCACACACGAACCAATGTTGAAGAAATCAAACCCGAAACCTCTTTTTGCTTGTCTCCTAGCCGGCGGCTAATCACACCCCAAACCCTAATTTTTATTTTTATTTTGTTACGTAAAGTGAATGGGAAGGCTATGTTTTGTTTCCTGTGTTTGATTTGCAAACCAGGCTGGGCCAAAAGCCCATAATCTATTTGTTTAAAAACCGGCCCCCTTATTTATAATACATAACTTTCATTTTGTTTATCGATATTAAAATCTATTCACGTATCTCGTACTTGTTTCTCGTGTTTTAAGTTCCCGAATGCAATAGTCTTTTCTGTGTTATAATAAATACATGCGTAATACATACGTAATGTTTTTCTGAAACTTAATAATTATTTTCTGAATAATTATTATTTTAAATAATTAAATGGAACTGAGGCTACGTATTTGTTTACGTTTTTATTAACGTTAAAGCTGAGACTACTCGTATTTAATATTCTAGGATTTTAAATACGGGTTTTACAATTCTTCCCCTCTAAAAAAATAATTCGTCCTCGAATTAAGGATACGATTATGGGTTTTACAATTCTCCCTCTCTAAAAAGAAAATTCGTCCTCGAATTAAAGGTAATTTAAGCTGGTGAAGTTTATCTGAGCTGAAAGACACATAGACTGAAAGGACATGAAAGCTGAAAGACACATAAGCTTAAAGACGTGTAACTGAAAGACATACCCGAATCACAACTGGAAGTGAGGATAAGAAGTCCGTATAGACTCCTTTGTTTCCCAAGTGGCTCCCGCTCAGTATGGTTCCTCCACTGGATCTTGACGAAAGAAATGGTCTTCCTTCACGTAACTTGATCCTGGCGATCTAAGACTGCTTCAGGTTCTTCAATATAAGATAAGTCCTCCCGAATCTGATCGAGTGGATATTAACTTTATGAAGCTCATGATAGTTGTACCCCCAGAGTAGTGATACATGGAACACGTTATGGACGTGTGAAAGCTGAGGCGGTAACGCCGACCGATAGGATACTTCGCCGACACGTTCGAGAATTTCGAACGGTCCAATATAACGAGGGCTGAGCTTGCCCTTGAGGCCAAAACGTCTGACCTCGCATGCTGGTGATACCTTGAGGAATACACGATCCCCAGTCTAAAATGATAGATCTCTACGATGCTTGTCGACGTAACTCTTCTGGCGAGTATGCGCTTCTTGTAGCTTTGCCATGGCAATGGCGACCTTTTCATTGGTCAGCTCTATTAATTCTGGTCCCTCAATCAAATGTCCTCCAACCTGATCCCAACATATAGGAGCACGACATTTCCTGCCGTATAACATCTCAAAGGGAGCACACTTGATAATGGCATGTCAACTGTTGTTGTAGGCAAACTCGACCAAGCATATATAGTCATCCCAATGTCATGTCCATTCTAATGCACAGGCGTGTAGCATGTCCTCCAAAGTCTGGATGGTACGCTCTGACTGATTGTCCGTCTGCGGATGGAAAGTTGTGCTGAGCTTGAGCCTGGTTCCCCAGGCTTTATGCAGACCTCCCAAGAAGTGAGAAGTGAATCGTGGATCCCTGTCTGATATAATTTCTGAAGGTGTACTGTGTAATCGCATGATCTCCCTCGTCAATATGTCTGCTAGTTTACTGACTGCGAAATCTTTACGGATAGGAATGAAATGTGTTGATTTGGTCAAGCGATCGACAATAACCCAGATTGCATCATGTTTCCTCTAAGTCTGTGGTAACCCGGTGAAAAAATCAATATAGACCTTATCTCATTTCCACATTGGAATATCTAATGGCTGAAGTAGGCCACTCGTACGTTGATGCTCTATTTTAACCTGGCAGGTTAGACATTTAGAAACAAAAGTGGCGACATCCTGTTTCATGCCGCTCCACCAGAAATGCTGCTTAAGATCGTGGTACATCTTAGTGGAACCTGGATGGATAGAAAATGGAGAGCTGTGAGCCTCAGTCTATAAGGCTTCTCTGAGAGTAGGGTCTTCTGGAACGCAGAGTTTAGTACCCTGCCATACAATACCATCCTCATCGATACGAAATTCAGTCTGCTGGTAAATATTCTAGACAATCGCCCATATTTCACCATCATCTTTCTAGGCAGCTTTAATCCTAGAGAGTAAGTCTGGTTCCACGCTCATACTAGCCCATTAACCTCTTTGACCGCGTACTAAGAGCTCAATATCATATCGCTCTAAGTCCCTTATGATCTCTTCCTGAACCTTTATGCCATTTATCATTCCTGACTTTCTGTTAAGGGCATCAGCTACTACATTCGCTTTACCTGGGTGGTACTGAATATTAGTGCCATAGTCTTTCAGTAGTTCCAACCATCGCCTTTGTCTCATGTTCAGCTCTCTCTGTGTAAATATATACTTGAGACTTTTGTGATCGGTGAAGATATCACACGACTCACCGTATAAATAATGCCTCCAGATTTTGAGAGCGAAGACTACTGCTGCGAGCTCCAGATCGTGCGTGGAATAATTCTTCTCATACGGCTTCAGCTGTCGCGAAGCATAGGAAATGACTTTCCTATGCTGCATAAGTACACAACCCAAACCTTTCCTTGAAGCGTCACTATATATCTGATAACCACCTGTACCAGATGGGAGAGTAAGGATCAGCGCTGAAATTAAACGATGTTTGAGTTCTTCGAAACTCTTTTCTCTCTCCTCAGTCCATATAAACTTTTCTCCCTTACTCATAAGTTTGGTCAACGGTAATGCTAACCGTGAGAAATTCTCTACAAATCTGCGGAAATATCCCGCTAACCCAAGAAAAATACGGAATTTCGTAGCAGATGTCGGTCTCGGCCATTTAGTGATAGCCTCCACCTTTGCAGGATCCATGGTGATCCCCTCTGCAGAAACAATATGGCCTAGAAACGCCACTTTATTCAGCCAGAACTCGCACTTAGAAAATTTAGCATAAAGCTTCTCTTGTCGGAGAATCTGTAAAACTGTACGAAGGTGATCCTCATGCTCTTCTTTAGACTTAGAGAGAATAAGGATATCATCGATGAATACCATCACAAACTTGTCTAAGAACTCGTGGAAGACTCGATTCATCAAGTCCATAAATACTGCAGGCGCATTCGTGAGACCGAATGGCATGACAAGAAACTCGTAATGACCATACCTCGTGCAAAAAGCAGTCTTGAATATGTCCTTCTCTTTGACACGTAGCTGATGGTAACCTGATCGTAAATCAATTTTGGAGAAGTGCTTGGCACCCTGAAGCTGATTGAATAAATTATCTATACGAGGAAGTGAATAACGATTACGAATAGTGAGCTTATTCAGCTCGCGGTAGTCAATACACAGCCGCATACTCCATCCTTCTTCTTGATAAACAAAACTGGCACGCCCCATGGTGACAGCTTGGACGGATGAAACCTCTTTCTAGAAGTTCCTGAAACTGATCTTTCAGTTCCTTAATCTCAACAGGAGCCATACGATAAGGAGCTTTAGATACTGGTTCTGCACCTGGGATGAGATCAATACCAAACTCTACCTCTCGCATAGGAGGTATGCCTGGGAGTTCCTCTGGGAAGACATCTAGAAAATCTTACACAACTAGCTGATCATGAAGTGAAGGTGTCTCGGAAGAAGTGTCATGAACTATAGCTAGAAAACCCTCACAACCATGGTATAATAGAGTACGGGCCTGTAAAGCTGATATAATCTGAACATGTTTTCCTAACAGATTACCACGATGAACAAACTATGGTGTCTGGACATCACCGAAGATGACTCGGTAAGCATGACAATCTATGGTGACACGATGAGCTGACAACCAATCCATACCCAAAATAATGTCAAACTCACACATGTCTAGAGGGAGGGCACTGACTGAACGGATTTCATCGTCAAACTCAAGAGGGAGATCCCTGTACACCTGGGTAATGCGTACAGAGTCTCGCATGGGTGTAGATATACTTAGGACACTGTCTAGTGGTGTAGGGGTCATGTTTATTCTAACAGCAAAAGAAGTAGATATGATTGAATGTGTGGCGCCTGTATCGAAAAGAACGCAGGCAGCCTGTCTGTGTATAAACAAAATGCCAGTAATGGTACTTGTGGTCTTATTTGATTGCTCTCTGGTAGTAGTGTAAACACGACCAGTGGTTGGTGGTAGTGGTGGTGGTGGTGGTAAAATCTGAGGAGTATGGCCTGAGGTACCGGTATCATCTCCTTTCTTGCAATCCCGCATCATATGGCCCTGCTGACCACACTTGTAACAACCACTCGAACCACGACGGCACGGTCCCGGGTGTTTCTTCTCACATGTGATGCAAGTGGGATTAGAATACCCCGTAGAAGCAGCTCTGGTTTGCTGTGAACATGATTTAATAAGATGCATAAGTGTCACGATCATGATGACATAACTGGAATAAGGCAGTTTAGCTGAAAATTAAAATTACCAGATGATGACGTATAGCCCCTAGTCGGGCTGGAGAGTCCGACTCACGGGTCTACCAGCATCTATCAGGAATGGATTGGATACCTGTGCGATGTGCGCACATAGACCATGAAGCCTGGTAAGTCGTTGTAGCACAAGAGGTTGGTTACTTAGCCAAGTCCTCGTCGCAGTGCGACAAGATCAGATCGAATATAACTTATATTATAGTTATATTCGCCTAAGGAAGAGGGTATATACACTTACCTTGGTTAGATAATGAAGATCAAGCTATTTCCAGTCATTATCTCTTCCTTAGGCCGCAAGAACAGGGAGCCCAGCCTGGAGTCTCTCGAGTATAAAAGGAACCCCTCCGGTTCCACAAAGGTACGATATACACAATACCCTAAACACTAATATACTCAAAACGATTACTTACTCTCACGCCGGAGTCTAATCGTGGGTAACAAACCCACGGTAAGCCTAACGGTGTCTTTTTAGTGCGCAGGGTCCCAAAGCAAGTTTCACTTGGTGCGAGAGCCAGAGTCCACAAGACCCCAAATTAAGCCTACTTTGGGTTAAGCTCGGTCTACCCCAACTTTTGCATCAACAAGTTGGCGCCATCCATGGGACCCTTACTAAGCTCTAACAAATGACGAAAAGCGGTAAGAATGAAGGCCGTCAAGGATCCTCAATGGTAGATGGCCGTATCACATCAGTAAATGTTACCCCTAGATCTGCCAGCGAGGCAAACACTCGGGACGTGAACAATCTCCTAGTCGTAAGAACGGGAGGACTGATCTCAACTCCCCTACTCGTCGCGGGGGAAAAAAATTGAAGGGGAGTCAACTCAGCCTCCTCCTAATAAACAAAAAAGAAAGATGCCCCAGGAGGAGAGAGGGGAAATCATCGCTACAAAGGCACGCATGATGGAGGAGTATGTAGCTCATAACTTACAAGCACTCATTCCTTTGGTGGCAAAACATGAAAGGATGGTAGAGGAATCAAAGCGCTCTAAGCATACCGCATCCTCAGAGGACGATCTGTCAGGATCAAGCGATAGTCCGTCCGAAAAATATATGCGTGCAAGTTATTTCTCGGATGACCAAATCTTCTCACAACCGTGGATGAGAGCCAGGAAAACGCCTTTACAAGGCGCATACAACACTATGGAGACACCAGAAAGCGCCGCATGCCATCGAACGTAAAAACTTATGATGGCACGACGGATCCAGAAGACCACTTGAAAGTCTTTGAATCTCAGGCGGGCATCAAACAATGGCCAGAGCCCGTATGGTGTAATATGTTCAACTCCACACTCATAGGGAACGTGTGGACGTGGTTTGATATACTTCCGCCGTGAACAGTCAACGGGTACGAAGTGCTGCGAAAAGCGTTCAAAAGAAATTATGTGCAACAAAAAAGGCATGATAGGAGTGTTGTATCACTTGCCAGGGTAAAGCAGCGCCAAGGCGAATACTTGGAAGACTTACTGGAACGTTTCAAAAGCGAGTGTCTTCAAGTAAAGTATTGCCCATAAATTTTAAAAGTATCCTGCTTCATGGCGGGGATACGGAATAGCGACTTAATAAAGAAGCTCAACGAAAGAACGCCCGAAACCTTCGATGGAGTGCTAAGGCGGGTAAGGTCTTTTATACAAGGAGAATCGGCTGCTTCGGAAATAACACGAGGTACTTACGATCACAAATCTACTCGCACGCCCATTGAAGGACCCAACAATCAAGCAAAATCTCTAGGCCTTGATTATGCAGGGAGGAGAAGGCAGGGGCAAGCTTATAACTCAAGGTTTACCCCCCTTAAGTTAACCCCGAGGGAAATCCTAGTAATGGAAGGTGCGAGTTTCACAAGGCCAACGCCAATGACCACCCCGGTCGAAAAGCGCGCCAGCAACAGATACTGTGAATACCACAATAGAGTAAAGAAAGGCGAGCTAAAACATCTTGTCAAGGAAAACACGAAGGATGATAGGCGAACAATCGCCAGCGCAAACATTTACATGGTGGAATCATGGCAACGAAGGACAAGGCATAGGGTGAGCCAAAAATTCTTGAAGGGGAAAGACATTTCTTTTCCTCCACTCAATGCAAGGAACGTCGCAGACAGCCCGCATTGGTCAGCACAGCATACATCGTATGTATGTGGATAGAGGTTCATTAGTAGAAATAATGTACGAACACTGCTTTCTAAAGCTTAGCGCATAAATAAAGAGCCAAATGATGTCTGTGACCTCTCCGCTCATTGGATTCAGCGGAGAAGCAGTATGGCCCTTAGGCTAGCTGGAGTTAGAAGTAAGAGTGGGAGATAATGAGCACTCGGTGGAAGTCCCAATGAATTTTTTGATCATACGGTCACCATCACATTATAACGGGATCATAGGGCGACCAGCTATACTAGCAATACGAGCGGTACCTTCTACGGCTCATGGTATGATAAAGTTCCCAGGTGATGGAGGGGTAGTAACGATATTCAACACGGCAGTTGCACTCCCAGAATGCAACGCGATCACAGAACCGCCTAGGATCACGATGGAACCAAAGGTGGACTCACAACCAAACTTAAAGGTAGCAATACATCCGCAGTACCCGGATCAGGAGATAACAATTGGAGGGACATTATCTGACAAAGGAAAGACAGACATGTGTCGCCTTTTGAAGAATAACCTGGACGCCTTCTCATGGGAACCCAAAGATATGACGGGGGTGCCAAGGTCGATAGTTGAACACAAGCTTCAGATCCGCGAAGGGTACCCTCCAGTTAGGCAAAAGAAAAGAGGACAATCCCCAGAGCGCAACAAGGTAATACTGGACGAGGTAAAAAAGCTGGTGGACGCAGGAATCATGAAGGAAGTTCACTATCATGACTGGCTCGCTAATCCGGTAATGGTAAAGAAACATGATGGTAGCTGGCGCATGTGCGTTGATTTCACAGACCTCAATAAGGCTTATCCCCAAGACTGCTATCCACTCCTAGAAATAGATTAGAAGGTGGAATCATTATGCGGATACCCCTTCAAATGCTTCCTGGACGCGTACTAGGGATACCATCAGATACAAATGGCAGAGGAAGATGAGGAAAAGACATCATTCCATACCAGCCAGGGGGTGTACTGTTACACGAAAATGCCATTTGGACTAAAGAATGCAGGGGCCACGTATCAACGACTGGTTGATAAGGCATTTGAAAGCCAAATAGGGGGAAAATTTGGAGGTTTATGTCGATGACTTGGTAATAAAGAGTCATACGGAGAGCGAGCTTATTCGGGACATAGAAGAGACGTTCTCTACCCTCAGAAGGATAAACATGAAGTTAAACCCAAAAAAGTGCACCTTTGGGGCGACAGAAGGCATGTTCCTAGGATACATGATTGACCCCAATGGAATCAAACCCTGTCCGGAGAAGACAGGCGTAGTTATTCAGCTCCAGAGCCCAAAGACGAAGAAGGAGGTGCAGTCACTAAATGGGAAGCTTGCAGGATTGAACAGGTTCCTGTCTAAGTCAGCAGAGAAGTCGCTCCCCTTATTTAAAACACCTAAAAAGTGCATTAAGAAAGGAGACTTCAATTGGACGAAGGAAGCAGAAAAGGCCTTCGAGGAGTTAAAGGCGCATTTAGCTTCGCTCCCCATGTTAGTCGCATCGTGGCCTAAAGAAGAGTTGATAATATATTTATCCCCAACACATGGAGCGATTAGCGCGGTGCTAATGACAGACAGGGACAATGTGCAAACACCAGTGTACTTTATAAGTAGAGCGTTACAGAGCTCGGAGCTAAATTACACCCCGATGGAGAAATTAGTGCTCGCACTAGTATTCCCAGCAAAAAGGTTGCGCAGATATTTCCATGCACACCCGATAGTGGTGATAACGGATCAACCCATAAAACAGGTGTTCTCAAAACCAGATGTTGCAGGCAGGTTCCAAAAATGGAGTGTTCTACTAGGGGAACACAATATTACCTATAGACCTCGCAATGCCGTGAAAGGGCAAATCCTGGCAGACTTTATCATTGAAAAGCCAGAAGAGGGTGCTCAGGGGCTGGATCAGAAGGAGGAGGACCAAGCCCCATGGATCTTGTTCACGGATGGGTCATCCTGCACAGATGGATCAGGCGCGGGACTCATACTCACCAATCCAAAAGGAATGGAGTTCACATATGCATTATGTTTTGAATTCACAACCACAAATAATGAGGCAGAGTATGAAGCGCTGATATCAGGGCTAAGAATCGCAGCGAGAACGGGGGCGCGCAATCTCGAAGCAAACGTAGATTCTCGGCTGGTAGCGAACCACATACTTGGTGATTATGAAGCAAAAGAGGACAACATGGTGCAATACTTGCAAAAAGTCAAAGCATTGATCGAAGGGTTCCATAGGTTCCAGATACGCCAAGTACCCAGGGGGAGAACAAGAAAGCAGACGCACTTAGCAAAATAGCTTCCACCAGTTTTGCGCACCTATCGAAACAAGTCCTAGTGGAAATCCTGAAGGACAAGTCAATAAAAGAGCAAGAAGTCGTGTCGGTTGTAGAGGAAGAAGGCCCTACATGGATGACACCGATTATAGATTACTTAACAAATGACTCACTCCCGCATGATGAAACTGAGGCACGAGGAGTGCGAAGGCGGTCGAGGCAATTCGAAGTCAGAGATGGGATCCTTTACAAGCGGTCATTTCTCCAACCATGGTTAAGGTGTGTAGGACCACGACAGGCGCAGTATATCATTAGCGAAATCCATGAGGGATCATGCGTAATGCACGCAGGACCAAGATCCGTGGTGGCGACAGCATTACGCAGCGGGTACTACTGGCCAACTATGCATACAGATGCGCGAACACTTATTAACAAATGCAATGACTGCCAGGTGCACAGACCAGTACCGAGGCAGCCTCAGGAAGAGCTTACGCTGATTACCTCCCCTTGGCCATTCTTCAAATGGGGAATCGATATAGCGGGGCCCTTCCCTGTAGCTGCAGGAGGAGTTAAGTTTCTCATAGTCGCGATGGATTACTTCACAAGGTGGATTGAGGCAAAGGCAGTCGCAACGATAACTAGGAATCAGGTGAAAAGTTTCGTATGGGACAACATAGTATGTCGTTTCGGACTACCTGGTGAAATAATCTCGGATAATGGGAAGCAGTTCGCAGAAAATCCTTTCAAAGATTGGTGTGCGGATAAGGGGATACATCAACGTTTCGCGTCGGTTTCACATCCACAAACAAATGGACTTGTGGAGAGAGCAAACAGGAGTTTGGGGGATGGCATAAAAGCGCGGTTGGGGGAACATAATAAAAACTGGTTCGATGAGTTGTCGCATGTTTTGTGGGCACATCGCACAATGATTAAGACGGCCACAGGTGATACCCCATTCGCCCTTACATATGGGACATAAGCAGTCATTCCAGCTGAGATAGGACTGCAAACACTCCGCACAGCAGAGGTAGACATGGTTACTAATGATGATGAACTGCGATTAAACCTAGACGTACTCAAGGAGCGCCGAGAGTTAGCAGCAATCCGCGAGGCAAAGTCAAAAGCAAAAATGAAAAGTTACTATGATTCTAGGGTATGCAAGACCTCATTCAGACCAGGTGATTTTGTGTATCGCTCAAACGCGGCGAGTCGCGCTGAGAATACGGGGAAGCTTGGGCCAAAATGGGAAGGACCCTACATGGTGACAGACGCACTTGGAAATGGTGCGTACCGGCCGCGTGACATGGACGGTCGTGATCTACAAAGACCTTGGAACATATGCCATCTAAAGAAGTGCTACCTTTAAAGACAAAACTTCCCAAGTGAATGTATTGGTTTTATTTCATTATTTATGTTCAAAAAACTTGCAAGTATTAATAAAACAGTCGTGGTTCCTAGCTAGTTCCACGGCGCATTCTTAAAACTCTCTTCTTATGTTATACATACTTTTTCTTATTATATATTGCCTATTGGCGCACGCGTGTACAACGTTTCCAGGAGGAATAAGAGGAATGAGCCTACCCTAATAATTAGACTCGTCGAGTAAGTGGGATGCACCCCCTTCGACCATGGATCATGTATACTTGTTATGCCCCCTTGCTATTAATGACGTCGTAGCAAGTTATGCAGCCAGTAAACTCTGAGACTGTTAAGACACACGTATGCACACCTAACAATGGGTCAGCCTCACCTGACCGTCCTTATGTTAGTCGCGGTATACCGTACGTAATGAGCTTCTCAAACCTATATGGACCATTTATAAGCTTATATTGGCTTATTACGCGAAATCATGCTATAAACATTAAAATATACATTCTATAACAAAAGAAGGGTAGTGTTTATTACAAATCAAACATTTGAAAATACAAAGCATGAAAATGTGTTTACAAATCTCTAAGTTTATTGGAGAGCAGATGGGTCTCGGAGGAGGATCTCTTCAGTTTCAGCAAAGGAGGGCAATAAGCAGTAGCGCGATAATCCTTAAGGATTTTTTCCATCCGGTCCAGAAGGCGCGAATCCCTCTCCAGTAATAGCAATGGCGGCACAGGGATAGTAGGAGCAAGGTGGGTCGCACCAACAGAAGGCGCTGCTTCTAGGTTTAGCAGGGTTTTCTTGGCAGCTGCGCGACTCTCATGCGCTGCGTGGACCTAAGATAATGTCACTTCTTTCACAATCTTGAAAGGATCAAGAATATCCTTGGGATGCGCGAATACGGGCACAGTCAACTGCTCTATAGACAGCTTTAGGTGAAAGTCTGCCAATGATTCTGCGCCCTCTGCCTTATGGCGCGCCAAGGTGAGACCCTCCATTACCACTTCAATAGGCACTTCATGATCCTTATCCTCTAAACCAAAAGAAGGCAGCGGACATACACTCATTTCTTTCATAGCTGCGGTGAGCTTGGTGTTGGCCTTCAGATCGTAAAAGGGGACCTTTGATAGTTCTCGGTTCAATAGCTTCTCCTTGTGTGCAGTCGCCAAACCTCTTAAAGTACCCTCATTGATGGCGGCTATGACGGACTGGGAGAATGAGGCTTGCAGGGTGGGGTCTTCCAAGACAACCATTGCAGCTAGGCGTAGACCATGGCGCACTAACCACCGCTTCTCGGCTATCTCCTTCATTAAGCGAGGGTACAACTCCTCATCAAGTTCGATGCTCAGCCTCTTCAATTGGCAGGTGAGATCGGTTACATCCTCCTTTACCCTCACACCCAGAGCATCAACATCAGCAACAACCCTATCCTTACCCTCCTCAAAGGCCCCCATGGCAGCAATGTTGGAGGCCTTTATCTGACTAAGATGGGCGCGCTCTTCATCCAGGGCAGCAGATAACCTGTTTCTTTCTTGAGTTAGGGAATGGAGGAGGGCGGCATCTTTCCTTCCTCTCTCGGCTTCTTGGTCTATCTTTTCTTGCATGTCGCCGAGAGCGGAGGATTTTTCTTCAGTGACCTGCCTTAATTTTTCCTCTGTCGTACGGAGTTGGGCAGACAATTCAAGGAATCTCTTCTTAAGGTGTGATGTTAAAGTCACCTGCTGCGCTGCTAGATAACTTGCCTCATCGGCCAAGACAGAGTCGTTCATCCCTTCAAGTATTACCTTTCGGCCAGGGGGCATGATGTTGTCTAGGAAGCTTGCGCAGTCAAATGTGCTTGTGAGATTGGATGATGCGAGGAGCTTCCATTCAGGGGCAACGGTAGGATCTTGAGCGAATGCATCCTCTCCTGTTGATGAAGCCTCTTTTTGGGGAGAGGGTGTTGTTTTGGCTTTCGCAGAAGACCTTTCCTGTTCGTCGTTGTTGCATAAAAATAATACTTAGACGGGCGTTTAAAGTATGATCGCGTGGAAATGCAGCGAGGAATGAATAGAAGAAAATTGTTACCTCAAATTGATGGTCGCGGGGGGAGTACGTGGACGGGTCTTTGTAAGGTTTTCTTCAAACTCTTCCTTTGTAGTGCGCACCCCTGTCCAGGAGGGACCAACCTGGTGCGTGCGACTTTGTGTGGAGATGATGGGGGGCTTCTGCGTCTTTTTCCTAAAGAGGTGAAGTCCTCTTCCTCAAACTCATCCGTGGTTTTTTTGGCATCTTTGGTATATTCATCTAACGACAACGAGGAGCTAAGAAATGGGGGTGGTTGTTGTTGTACGGGTGGCTGCTGTTCTAATTGTTGAATTGGTGGGGATGGCGGTGGCTGGTCAGTGTCAGGGCCTTCGCTCCCTTGGGCGGTTGATGGCTCTTCAATCTCCAAATCCATGATATTCCTTTGCGCGCGGTCATGAAGTGATTCTTCATTTTCCTGTTGAGGGCGAGACAACACCAGCAAATTTTCGGGAAACGCACCACGGACAAGGTCAAGAACATTCATAACTGCGAAAAGAAGCAAACAGAAAACAGGGAAAAATATTTTAGTATCCTAATGTGCGATGGTACTTACAGAAGGTTATGATGAAGGCGGGAAGGACCACTAACCCTGGCCACCCTCACTGCGGAACGCTATTACCATGTGCTCACCACAGATGGGTGCGCGGCTTAGGCCAAGAGTGACTAACACACTCTCCGGGTAGGGTTGCACGGGGATGCGGTTGTTGTTTAGAGTCTTCGCATCTTCAGCGCTGTACGAGTCAGGGCCAGGTAGGGGGTCCTTCCTCACGGTGTCAGGGGTCAATAATGGACAATGGAAGGGAAAGGCGGCGTCATCAACCCAGAAGAATCTGTCGGTCCAATTCCTTGAAGAGTCTATCTTTCCATTAAAACATTGCATACCACCCTTTATCTTAGCAAAAGACACCCAACCATTGGCTAAATTCCTTTGATAGAATACGCGGAAAAGATCTACTGTGGGTTCTATGTCTAGGGTACGGCAGTTTATTTTGAAATTTGAAATTTTCGCTGCCCCTATGCAATGTAGCTGGGAGACGTGGGTCTCGTAGTGTATTAATACACTCGAAAGAAAGCGCGATATGGGTATGCGCTGGTTTGCGTAATCGAAGTAACGGGGAACTGGCTTATATTATGTTGTGGGTTAGGAACTTCTGGGTGCAGATAATTGGGTATGTAGAATTCAGAGGTAAATTGATCAAGCTGATCAATGGTCAAGATGGACGTGATATTGGTTAGCTGTTTCACCATGGTGCTGGGTATAAAAAATATAGTGGTCGCGCGGATTACCTTAATAAGAGATCTGGTGATGATAGTAAATGATCGAAGCGTTAATGGTGGTTTGAAGGTTTGTAGAAGGTAAACAGTCGATAGGAGGCATGATGGGTTTATATAGGCTTCCTTAGTTGTACTGTTTATGGTCAGATGTGTGCCACGTGTCCCCCACTTGCTAGATCTAATGGTAGAATATGAAGGGTAACTATGACGTGGCACGCACTTTTCCCGAGTACCGAGGAGGTTAGGTGAAAGGGGGGATGTTTGTCTTCTTGGCGGGAATGTTTCAAAATCTGAGTTTATGCGACTATTTGTGTTTGGTTATAGTCTAGTAGCCACGGATTATACCTACGACCACTAGACTGGGGGGGACATGATGACGTATAGACCCTAGTCAGGCTGGATAGTCCGACTCACGGGTACTACCTGCATTCATCAGGAATGGATTGGATACCTGTGCGATGTGCGCACATAGCCCATGAAGCCTGGTAAGTCGTTGTCGCACAAGAGGTTGGTTACTTAGCCAAGTCCTCGTCGCAGTGCGACAGGATCAGATCGAATATAACTTATATTATAGTTATATTCGCCTAAGGAAGAGGGGATATACACTTACCTTGGTTAGATAATGAAGATCAAGCTATTTCCAGTCATTATCTCTTCCTTAGGCCGTAAGAACAGGGAGCCCAGCCTGGACTTTCTCGAGTATAAAAGGAACCCCTTCGGTTCCACAAAGGTACGATATACACAATACCCTAAACACTAATATACTCAAACCGATTACTTACTCTCACTCCGGAGTCTAATCGTGGGTAACAAACCCACGGTAAGCCTAACGGTGTCTTTTTAGTGCGCAGGGTCCCAAAGCAAGTTTCACTTGGTGCGAGAGCCGAAGTCCATAAGACCCCAAATTAAGCCTAATTTGGGTTAAGCTCTTTCTACCCCAGCTTTTTCATCAACACCAGAATTTGCTGGTCGGGCAGTTTGCTGACCTCTGCAGTTTTGGTCACGCCCATGTCCAGCATCTCTATTGACATAATGAAAGTTAGAATTTCTTTTACACAATGGTTTGGGTATTGTGAAGCTTAAAGGATCACCTGTGGTTGCCAGATGAGTTTGAGCTGCCACGGTAGTTATCACCACTGTTTCTCTTATCTAATCGATTACGGTCATAAGACAGATTGTGGCTTTTGTAGTTCTGCTGCGGAGTAGCCGATTGGGATCGGTCTCCTCCTCTGTGTCTGCAAGATTTTAATTGGATATAGTATGATTTATGTATTAACAAGTAATAACAAGAGTTAAATTGTTTAAGTCTGCTGAATAAGATGTACCTCTTCTCAGGGCGCTCTACATTCTCGAGCTCATCCCTCTCGAGAAGCATCTCTACATCACGAGCCGCATTAGCTACCTGTGACACGTTAGTGAACATGGCACTAATTAGCCGATCCGCAGTCCTAGAGTGAAGAGCCCAGCGAAATTGTTTCGCTTTCTCTTCCGCGGTACCTGCAGTCTCTCCCAAGAATCCAGCCAATCTGAGATATCGCTGCATGAACTCTATACTGTTCTATCCGTCATTCTGACGAATGGCGTGAAAGTCCCTCTTCAGTTTTGCCTGCTCAGCATGAGGGGAAAACTGGTCATAAAACATTGCCTTGAACTGTGTCCAAGTCAATGTGAGCACCCACTCATCTCCCTTATTAGTCAGCTTATAAGCCATCCACCAATGTAGGACGTGACCCTCCAACTTGTAAACAGCTAGCTTAACCTTGAAGGCATCCTCACAACCCATGGCTTCAAAGATTTTCTCTACATGATAAATCCAGTTTTTTGCGTCCGTCAGAGCTACAGTCTGTTCAAAGGATCGGGGTTTCTTTTTATTAAACCTCTCTAACCATATAGCTAAAGTGGCAGGTGGTGGATGAGGAGGGTTGTTATTATGCTGAGTTTCGTTTTGGTACTCAGCTCGGATCTCATCACGAATCTGGGGTAGCACGGCTTGTACAGCCGCCTGAACAGCAGCAGCTGTAGCCTCATTCTCATTATTGCGTCTGGATGGCATTTGAAAATTTAAGAGGATAAGCTGATTAACTTGTTAGAAACCTGGAATAATAAATCTGAAATATGCATGAGGTAGTTCATGAAGGCATAGCCAACCAAATGTGACATGAATACTGGTGAACGCCTATGGTCAGTTCACAAAATGACATTTGACTAAAAACATTAATCTGACATGAGTAAGGATGAATGCCTATGGTCAGTTCATCAATACAAAATTTGAACAGGCAAGGGTGAACGCCTATGGGTCGGTTCACCAAAACGATAATTTGTTGAAAAGCACATGAGACTAAGTATGGCCAGTCATGTACCAACCTTCTACTTAGTCAAAATTTTAGAAAAACTGACCGATGAAATGCATGAGAAACATGAGATATAACAACGCCAAAATACATGAAGTTCTTGGTGACTACCCACTAGTCACATGTCAAGTTTTAAAGCCTACAGGTCGAACCTTGTGCTCTGATACCATAATTGTAACACCCCACTTGGAAAAGTGGACCGTTACATGTATTTATAGCGTGTCATCAAAACATGCAAGGCAATGAATTAAACATTAACTGACCATAACAGAAATACCAGAATCAAACATCGGTAATCCAAACATAAGCTCAAATATAAAAGATTAAGTACTGAAGGAAAAAGGACGAAACAATGTCCAAACAACCAAAGTAATGTATGAGTGCATAAAATAAAAGAATCTGGATAGCTCCCATCCAATGCACGTACTCTCTCAGAAGTCCTAAGAGCGTCCCTGTGTACCTGCCGTTTGAAACATGAAAGGAAAACTACGGCTGAGCATAACGCCCAGTGAACGGATATAAAGCATGATAAGAATGTACTTGAATGGAAAAGATACCAAATACTGAAGCTATAACTGATATGTAAAATAGTGTAAAGCTATGTAAAAATCTGAGAAGTCTGATTTATAAATAATAAAGCTGAATTATTAACTGTTAAATCTGAAAACATGCATTTACTGTATTTTAATTGCCAAGAGCTTATGTAGGTCATGTGCTGTAACAACTGTTGCATGAATAATTGGAGGGGTGACCTTGTCATGCTGTAGAGGGGTGACCTCTAAATAATGTGCTTGGTAGAGGGATCAACTCCAATGTGAAGGATGTAGAGCACACACCACATTCTCCTGATAACTGTAAACTGATAGCCTAGGATGCACCCATACGCCCCGCTGATAATACTGATAAATGGCCAACCTGAAATAAATCGGACGCTGCGAGAAATCACTCCCTCGTAGAGGAGTCATGACACTGGCGCCTCTAGTGTCATGGTTACGGTACCTCCGTAACTAGTACATAAACTGGTCATGCTTGTATATAAAGCTCAGGCAATTTATTTAGTTATTAAAAATGATTACTGATAAGCTTAAACATATACTGGGGAAAACATTTAGCTGCAGACGGGGAATCCTAGTCATGCATAGGAGGAAGTCCTTACTGAAGGACGAAAATCCGTACCTCGCGTCCAGTAACCGACTGAGATCAACTGACAGAAAATCTACTCTGATTTCACGCGAGCTACATTAATAAAGGACGTGAATAAGTTAACTGGTATTTATTTATATTACTGATCTTAACAGTTTCTCGTTGTATTTATTTTATTCTTGAAATACTGTATGTGTATAAACTGATAAATGTGAGTGTTCTAATAGTTCTGATTAACGTATTCTTGTTCTACTATTAGTTACGGCATAACACGTATTCTGACGTTATAATTCTATATTTGGTAACCTGCTAAAAAACAGAAAGTTTTCTAATTTAGAAAGTTTTCAAAAATGAATTAGATCTTTTAATAAAATTATACCTTTTTAATTTTATAAACAAGTTTAACATTATAAGTTTAATTTACTAATTAAACATTAAAACATTTATTTGTAAAAGTGATTAAATAAGGTATAATTAAAATCTGCGTTTTTATCCTTTAATTATAACCCGAGCCTACCGAGATACCCCCATTCTCGGTCACACTAAAATAAGCCAACGATATTACTAAAATCCAAAACTGGATTAGCGACAGAATTTTCTGTCGCTAACTGTCACTAACTGTCGCTAAAACTGTGGCCAAAACTGTCCCAAATCTGCCATGTAAAACTGTGGCAGAAATACTGTCGCTAAACTGTCGCTAATTCCAGGTTCAACCTTATTAATTTCTGTTTTAATCCGTACCCACTTCTCTATATATTATTCCTACTGCTTTTATGTTGGTTCCCACTGTTTTTAAAACAAACAAACACCCCTGTTACTTGGTTTTTAGCCACTGATCTAACAAACAAACACCCCCTTAAACGTGACTCCCCCTTTTTGGGGATGTTTTGGTTGCGGTTGAAGAAAAACACCACCACGACGCCTATGTGTGGGTCACGGCTGGTCAGCAGCAACACATACATCGAGACTTGGCGTCTCGGTGTTCGTGTATCACTCAAAACACGACATCCCCTTTTATATATAATCAATATTCGTTTTATATCAGCTTTAAACAATGTAAAAATCGTGGTATAACAGAATTTAAAGAACGAGGGTGTTACCAATACAAGGATTAAGGATGGGATATGATCACACATGAACCAATGTTGAAGAAATCAAACCCGAAACCTCTTTTTGCTTGTCTCCTAGCCGGCGGCTAATCACAACCCAAACCCTAATTTATTTTTTATTTTTCTTTGTTACGTAAAGTGAATGGGAAGGCTATGTTTTGTTTCCTGTGTTTGATTTGCAAACCGGGCTGGGCCAAAAGCCCATAATCTATTTGTTTAAAAACCGGCCCCCCTTTTTTATAATACATAACTTTCATTTTCTTTATCGATATTAAAATCTATTCACGTATCTCGTACTTGTTTCTCGTGTTTTAAATTCCCGAATGCAATAATCTTTTCTGTGTTATAATAAATACATGCGTAATACATATGTAATGTTTTTCTAAAACTTAATAATTATTTTCTGAATAATTATTATTTTAAATATTTAAATGGAACCGAGGCTACGTATTTACTGTTTACGTTTTTATTAACGTTAAAGCTGAGACTATTCGTAATTAATATTCTAGGATTTTAAATACGGGTTTCACAGTTGTGGATGTTAATTTTACACACAGTTCTATTGTCTCTCTCTCTTTAGAAAACATCCAACCATTTTCTCTCTCTAAAATCTCTAGATTGTTTCGAAAATCCTCAAGGTGTTAGTGTGTTTGTGTATTTCATTAGCCTACATATATGCAACTATTATAAGTCAAATGAGTTCCACAATTTTATAAACTCACCAAATATGAGTTTCTTATTGTTCACGGATCCCAAAGAAAAAGTCACTCGTGAGTGGAACTCATCGGAGAAATAACTCACCCGCGAGTTTAAAACCAATCTCGTAAGTTTAACTTTGCTTCGTTTAGCCTCAGGTATATGAGCTTCTGGATTATACATAACAAAAAAAGTAAAGGCAACCCAAAAAATAGCCAGATGTGAGAACGAGATGCGGGTACGTCGTTTATGAATGGTTTGAGATCAAATAGATCCAAAATTTTAGTAAAGACCCAATCGACAAATCATAGCCACTTATTCTTCATAGAAAAAAAAACCCTGATTTTCTACCTCTTTTTTTTAAAATAAAATATTTTGCAAATGGTAAATCGCTAAACGACAAAACATACGTCATTGTGATCAGTAGACGGACACTTTGATATATACTTTTAAAAATTTTATTTTTGATTTTTTCCTCCTTTAGTAGACGAGTAATTTGTATAGTCTTGTGATAAACTGGTAATATGTTAACTAGTAGAACTCATGGCCGATTATGCTGATATATAGAATGATCTCCCCTAAGGTTGGATGGAGTGAAGGTGGGTTTGCTCGGTGAATGGCAAACCCACGCACGAGTTACCACCCCACCCGAAAAATTCACGCGTGAGTTGGATGTTTTGTGGTGAAGTCCTCACCACAATGAGTTAAAAAAAATTGCATCAAACTTTCTAACTTTTATTTTTTACATCAAACTTTTTTATACCATAATACAAATGGCTTCAAAACAACCATGCACTCCTGATGAGGAGGTAGCTTTATGCGAAGCTTGGGTACGTGTTTCAGAGACGTACATACCCAGGTCAAGTGAACCGATGAAATCGTTTTGGTCGGAGGTAACTGATACTTTCATAGCAAAATGGGTGATAAAAAAAGATGTTATGAATCCGTTAATCGCAAAAGGAAACGTACGATTCGTCTTAAAGTTGGTCAAATTTCTGCGATTTATAATCTTGTTTTACGTAGGCATCAAAGTGAGGCTTCTGAAGATACTATCTATCAAGAAGCCGCAATCGAATATCACACCTTTTATCATTCGGATTTGCATTTTATGAATGTTGAAAAGTTTTGAAACAAAGTCTCATATGGAACGAGATTGAAATGCCACAGTTTCTTCATCGGAAATTTAGGCTTCTAAGTATTATTATTATTATTATTATTATTTTATTTATTATAAACATCACTTTATTAGAATAATAGGATTTACAAGAAATTAGTGGGGAGCCGCAATACTATCTGGGCCCCCACCCCTCTAGCTATAGCAAAGCCTATTCTATTAAAAATGTGAACAGCACCGCGTGCACCAATATCTTGTGTCATGGAGAATCTACGGATCTGCTTTAGTAAGTTTATTTCATCTATCTCAAGTTCCCCAAAAGAAAAGAAAGAGAATGGTAGAAAAATGTAACACCCCATTTTGGTAAATGGAATGTCACGCATGATTATGGCGTGTCATCAAAGCATACAAGGAAAATGTCTTAAAACATTACATGACCATAAAAGGAAATACCGGAAACAAACATCGGTACCCCAAAGTATAAGCTCATCACACACAAACATAAATACTGAAAAGGAAAAGGACTAAACAATGTCCATAGAGATAAGTATCAAAATGTATGATGAAATGCATAAAGTAGAGAAGGCTAGAAAGCTTCCAATCTATATGCACGTACGCTTAAAGTCTACGAGCGCCCTTAAGTACCTGCCGTTTGGGAACATGAAAGGAAAACGGCTAAGCATAACGCTCAGTGCACGGATATACAAGTATGACATGGAATAACGTAAGCATATAAACTAATAGCAACGGAATATCATAAGTTCTAAGTAATTTGGATTCATGTTCATAAAAGTGGTTTTATAGTTTGAAAAGACTTATGTTTCTATGAAAATCTGTTTAATTAGCCAAATAGCCTATATAGGTCATGAGGTTCCACCGTGCATGAATACTTGGAGGGGAGACCTCGTCATGCAGTTAGAGTGGTTGCCTCTAATTAAATAGTCTGAGTATGAGGGACCGGCTCCTAGTGAAGGATGCAAGGCACACATCGCATACACTCTGGTATTACTGCTAAACATGTAACTAGGATGCACCCATACGCCCCACATGATAATAATATATAATGGCCAAAACTGAAAAGGGACGCCACGAGCAATCACTTTCCCGTGGGGAAGTCATAACACTGGTGCCTCCAGTGTTATGGTTATGGTACCTCCATAACTAGGTGACACTGGTCATGCATGTATATGGCTTGGGCTCTTATTCTAACATAAGTAATCAAACATATAAAACAAATACTGGGAAAATAGTTGGCTGCAGACGGGGAAATCCTAATAAGGAAAGTATGTCCATACTGAAAGGACGGGAAATCCGTACCTTATGTCCAGTGAACGAAGAAGACGAACGGAAGAGAGTCCTACTTCGATCTCACTAATGCTACATAAATAGTATACGTGTATAAGTATTCTGGTTACTGCGTACGTAACTGGTTTTATCATGTCATAACTTGTTTTATATGTTCATGTCTTGTTTTACTGATTTTAATGTTATACTGTGTTTATCATGTATTATGTATATTCTGATTAAGTATTACTTGTATTTTTGTATTATTATACTTGTTGTGTAATAATAAGTCACTTTCTAAAAGTAGCAGGTTTCCTAAAATAGAACGTTTCCAAAAATAGAAAGTTTCCAAAAATAGAAAGTTTCCAAAAATAGATTAACTGCTTAAATTAGATTAGTTTCTAAAAATAAAAAGTTTCCAAAAAATAGTAAGTTTCCTGAATTAGAAAGTTTCTATATTTATAATTTAGCTGGATTAATATCATAAGTCATGTAGTTATAGTAGGGATGAGCATTTGGACCCGAATCCCGAAACCGAACTGGAACCATACCGGAACCATATCGATTCCTGGTACCCGAATCCCGTTCGGTACGGTACCGGTACCACGAAATAAGGTGAAAAAAAAATTCGGTACCACTAATTCGGTACGGGAGCGGTACCAAATCAGGAAATTCCTGAAAAAGAAACGGGAAAATCCCGATTTCCCAGTACCGGTACCGATATCTGAATCCCGTTCGGTACGGTACCGGTACCATTAATTTATGCTCGGGAAAAATTCGGTACCACTAATTCGGTACCAGTTCGGTACGGTACCGGTACCGTGCTCATCCATAAGTTATAGTATAGTTAATTAATAATATTTTGTTCATTAGATAAACTATAGGTTATACGATTTAATTAAATATAAGCATGATTTAATTAAATTAAAGTGTATAAAATACTTAGGTTAAAACATGTAGTAATACTATATTAATAGTACCTAAGTCGTGATTATTAATTATCTATCATGTTTAATAATTAATTAATAGGTAGAATTACATAAATCGTCCCTGTGGTTTGATGATTCCTACAAGTTTCGTCCCTTGTTTTTCTTTTCACTGTTTTGCGTCCCTGTGGTTTCATTTCTCTACCTGATTAGTGCATTAACCACTTTTTTAATTAATTACTTTTCTTAACCCCCTCACGTGACAAAAACGTGAGGGTACATTTGTCTTTTACTTTTTGCCGCCCTTATTACTATCCATGCCACTTTCCCTCTCATTCACTTGTCCCTATATTATCCCCACTGCTTAATTACCTGTATACCCAGAGCCGTTGGCCATTTTCAATCAGATACTTAATTATTGGGAGGACGGTAACTGCACTGTCATTCCAGCTCTGGATGACGTCGTCACTACAAATTAGCATTGTTAAAGTTTTTATCCCATTTATCGACTAATTACAAGAACAAGGTTAATCTTAGTTCATAATAAAAATTATGTCCATGATACTTGCATACATCCCATAATGTAGGTTTTACATTAAAGGCTTTTTGCACTGTGGAGTTGTTGAGATAGGATGTAAGAACATCTTCCCAACATGGATCAAACACATTAATCTGAAAGGAAACGTTTTACAAAAAATAATTATTTCCACTTTTTTGATATTATCATTGATGATTAAGACATTAATCTGAAAGGAAAAGTTTTAAAAAGTCTTACAGATCCAGTAGTGGCAGACGCGTTACTAAGATCAGTTAAACAAATCGGTGCATAGATATTGTATACATAAATATTTCCTATTTGATTCCATACTTTGTCTATAATATTGTCGCACATCTCAGATGAAGATTCACTCGAAAAGTTACGTACTTGAAGATGGCAGCATGTGTCGCGTCTGAAAGTATAGCATGATAGAACAATCCTTTGTGACTTGTTTTATTTAATAATAATAACCTAAGTTTCATGTTTAATTAAATTAATTATAAGTCATGTATTAATTAATTTAATTATCTTGTAAAAACAATATACTTGTAAAATTAGTTAGACTTGTAAAAATAATCATGAACTGAACCCGTCTGTTAACTAATTAAAACATGTCGTGAACCGGACCCGTGAACCGGTCCGAACAAAACCCCCTCTAAAAACAGTGGCAACCCAGCTTGAACCGGTCGCCCCTGCTTTTGGAAAGTTGCCACCGGCTTAAGCCGGTGGTCTTGGTTTCCCCTGCTCTCGGCTAGCCGCTGACCACAAGGGTTCCCACCGGCTGTGTGCCGGTGGCCCCCTGCGTCGTGCTGCGTTTCCCCTCCTAGACCAACCTAGCGACCAGCTGTGTGCCGGTGGTGGTGGATTGCTGCCGCCGAGACCCATAAACAACAAGGACACCCCCGACGCGAGTCAAGGTGCCTTGTCCTTGTTGTCGACCGAACACCAACGCCACCGAGACATATGTCTCGGTTGGTGGTGTAAACCAACTGACGCCGACAGCCATGGGGCTCTCAGTTTGTGTGGAGGCCGAAACAAACAACCTGAAACAACCCTTTTAATTTACCCCTTGATCCCATGACATGTTTTATCATGTTTTTATTTAATTACTTGTTCATGTTATGATTAATTAAATAAAAGAAAAAACAAAAGGGTTACAGATTACCAACACACGTGGAATGAGTAGACAATGATTACACGAACACCCTCGTATGATTTATTTAATCAAGATCCACAAACACCCTTGTAGTGTTGTTATGTCGCCGGCCTAAAGAGAGAGAGAGAGATTTAGGGTTTTTTATTTTTGTAAAATCTTTTGTGAATGAAAAGTATTTCCTTTATTTTTGGTAAAAACACATGGGCTGGGGCCCTCTCTTCCTTTTGTGCCGCGGCATGTAGGGCCCACCAAGGGAAACCCGAAGCTTTTTTTCGTGTCTAATTATTAAGTGTTCGTGTGTTCGTGTTTACGTATTACGTTTAATTATTCGTGTTATTTATAATTACTTGTACGTAATGATATTTATCGTATTAATAATATACGTAAATACATAATTATATGTTCGTGATTCTTACGTTCATGATTTCATGTTCGTGATTATAATTATTGTTGATAATAATTATCGTGTATTTACATGTACTTAATGCTTGTCGTATAATTATACGTACATGACTTCTGTAATTACTAATCGTGACACGTGTGCATGCTATAAAAGGAAAGTTTTAATATGTACGTACGTTTACTAAGGGTACTATTCATGGTAAAAGCATGCGGGTTTTACAACTCTTCCCCCCTAAAAAAAATAATTCGTCCCCGAATTATAAATAAAATAAACTGAAAGAGTAACGTACCCGAATACAAAATATGAAATGAGGGTAAGAAGCCCGTATAGACTCCTGTGTTTCCCAAGTGGCTTTCCGCTCGGTATGGTCCCTCCAAAGGATTTTGACGAATGGAATCATCTTCTTCCTCATGACTCATTCTTGCCTGTCAGGAACTCGTTCGGGTTCCTCTATGAAGGTAAGATCTGCACGAATCTGCTCCAGTGGATACTGAACCATGTGAAGCGGATGATACTTGTACCCTCTGAGTAAGGATACATGGAAAACGTCGTGAATGTGAGAAAGCTGCGGAGGTAACGCTAAACGATAAGATACTTCACCGACTCGCTCAATGACATCAAACGGTCTGATGAATCGAGGACTGAGCTTCCCTTTGATTCCAAAACGCTTAACACCACGTGTCGGCATTGCAAGAGGCACGTTCACGTCAGAAGAGTTATGCCGACAAGCATCGTAGGGACTTACAATTTAACGTAGGAGATCACGTCTTTCTTAAGTGTTCGCTCACCAAACTGATCCCAGCAGATTGGGGCGCGACACTTTCTGCCATACAACATCTCGAATGGAGCACACTTAATGTTGGCGTGCCAAATGTTGTTGTATGCAAACTCTACCAGATGTAATGGTCCCAATCTCCTATCCATTCCAACGCACATGACCGCAACATGTCTTCTAGTGTCTGAATCTTTCTCCGATTGCCCGTCTGTTTGAGGATGAAAAGTCGTGTTAAGCTTAAGTTTTGTACCCCAAGCTTTCTGCAGACTCTTCCAAAATCGCAAAGTGAAACGAGTATCTCTGTCTGACACGATACTGGATGGAGCACCATGAAGTCTCATGATCTCCTTCTTGTAAGCGTCGGCGAGTTTACTGATCGGATCATCCTTGCGGATCGGTAAGAAATGAGCTGACTTAGTCAGTCGATCAACGATAACCCAAATTGCATTGTGCCTCCTCTTTGTATGCGGAAGACCGATAACAAAATCCATGGTGATTTTGTCCCATTCCACTTTGGAATGTCTAACGGTTGTAGTAAACCACTAGACCGCTGATGGCTCGATCTTAACCTGTAACACCCCATTTTGATAAATGGAATGTCACGCGTGATTATGGCGTGTCATCAAAGCATACAAGGATAAATGTATTAAACATTACATGATCATAAAGGAAATACCAGAAAAAAACAATGGTACCCCAACGTAAAGCTCATCACACACAAACATAAGTACTATAAACGAAAAGGACTAAACAATGTCCATGGAAATAAGTAGCAAAAGTATGATGATAAGCATAAAGTAATGAAGTCTAGAAAGCTTCCAATCCATATGCACGTACGCTTAAAGTCTACGAGCGTCCCTGAGTACCTGCCGTTTTGGGAACATGAAAAGAAAACGGCTGAGCATAACTCTTAGTGCACGGATATACAAGCATAGAATGAATAACATAAGCATATATAACATATAGCAGCGGAATTGATTAAGTCCTGGAAAACCTGACGTAACTTAGTAAAACTGGTTTTATAGTTTGAAAAGCCTTATGTTTATCTTATAAAATTGTTTAACATGTTTACCATTAGCCAATATAGGTCATGAAATATCAACGTGCATGAATACTTGGAGGGGTGACCTCATCATGCAATTAGAGGGGCTGCCTCTAATTAATATAAGTTTGGGTAAGAGGGATAAGCTCCTTGTGAAGGATGCAAGGCACACACCACATTCACCTGAATAATCTATAAAAACATGTAACCTAGGATGCACCCATACGCCCCACATGATAATAATAATATGGCCAAAAGCTGAAAGGGACGCCACGAGCTATCACTCTGCCGTGGTGAAGTCATAACACTGGTGCCTCCAGTGTTATGGTAATGGTACCTCCATAACTAGGTGAAACTGGTCATGCATGTATATGTCTTAGGCATTTTAATTAAACATAAGCAAATCAAAACATATAAAATATATATTGGGAAAACAGTTGGCTGCATACGGGGAAATCCTAATAAGGAAAGAATGTCCATACTGAAAGGACGGAGAATCTGTACCTTATGTCCAGTGAACGAAGATGACGAACGGAAGAGAGTCATACTTCGATCTCACTAATGCTACATACATAAAATACGTTTATAAGTATTCTGATTACTGGGTACGTAACTAGTTTATATCATGTCTTAGCTTGTTTTATATGTTCATGTCATGTTTTACTGATTTCAACATTATGTTGAGTTTATCATGTATTCTATCTATTCTAATTAAGTATTACTTGTATTTCTTGTATTATTATACTTGTTGTGTAATAATAAGTAACTTTCTAAAAATAGCGGGTTTCCTAAAATAGAAAGTTTCAAAAAATAGAAAGTTTCCAAAAATAGAAAGTTCCCAAAAAAAGAAAGTTTCCAAAAATAGTATAGCTGCCTAAAATAAATAAGTTTCTAAAAATAGAAAGTTTTCATAAATAGATTAGCCGCTTAAAATAGATAAGTTTCTAAAAATAGAAAGTTTCCATAGTTAGAAATAAGTTGGATTATTAAGCTAATAATATAAGCTTAAGTTTCACTGATTAACATTCTAAGTCATGTGATTAATAGTATAGTTTATTAATTAATACCTGTAAATTAAATAAACTATATATTATAAGATTTAATTAAATACAGCATGATTTAATTAAATTAAAGTGTATATAATAGTTAGGTTAAAACATGTATTAATATTTATTTTTAATATAACCTAAGTCATAGAAATTAATTACATGTCATGTTTTAAATAATTAATTAATTACTTTAGTCTAAATTAAAGTGTATAAAATACTTAGGTTAAAATCATGTATTAATAATAATAATAATAATAATTAACCTAAGTCATGTCTAAATTAAATTAATTATATAGCATGTTAAATTAATTTAATTAATCTTGTAATTAATAACTTGTAAAAATAATTAACTTGTAAAATTAGGTCGTGAACCGAACCCGTGTTTTAAATCTAGACATGTCGTGAACTGGACCGTGTTTAACCTTGAACCGGACCAAACAACCAACCCCTTAATGGTGGCGAACCGGCTTGGCCGGTTGCCACGGTTTATGTCAAACCGCCACCGGCCTAAGCTGGTGGTGCTTGTTGTTTTCAGCCGAGACCCCCAAAACCACCACAAGGCCACCCCAACATGCGCTGGGGTCCCTTGATCCTTGCGGCCGAGACACCAAACCACACCGAGACCTTGAGGTCCGGTTAGTGGTGATCATAAACTCACCGAGAGCTTTGGCTCTCGGTTCTACGCGTCGGCCGAACCACAACACCCCTAAACCACCATGTTTTATTACCCCGTGATTTAATTAACATGTTTAAATAATAGTTTTTAATAAACCCTTGATTCATGTGTTCTTGATCTAATAAATAATTAAAAAGAAAAAGGTTTAAGGATTACGGAATGCGTGAAACAATTAGATGACGATAGCACGAACACCACACTTGAATTAAATCAACCAAGATCAACAAACACCCCTTCCTTGTGTGTTTATACCCGGCGGCCAAAAAGGGAGGAAAAAGGGAGGCTAGGGTTTAGTTATTTTTCTAATCTTCCTTATTATGAAAAATATGTTTTCCCTTTTTCTTGTTTTAATAAAATTAAAGTGGGCTTGGCCCTTTTGCTTGTTCTTGCCGCGGGTAGGTGGGGCCCACAAGGAGGAACCCATTGTTTTCCGTGTTCTAATTATTTACGTGTTCTGATGATCATGTTTACGTGATTTATTTATTCCTCGTTCGTGTTATAATATATATTTATATGTAATCGTAATAAATATTACGTAAATACATAATAATAGGTTCGTGATTATTTACGTTCATGATTTCATGTTCGTGATTATAATTATTGTTGATAATAATTATCGTGTTTTAATATGCTTAAATACTTATCGTGTAATAACACGTACGTAATACTTGTAATTACTATTCGTGAAACATAAATGTGCTATAAAAGGAAAGTTTTAATCATGTACGTACGATTATAAGGGTACTATTCATGGTAAAAGCATGCGGGTTTTACAACTCTCCCCCCTAAAAAGAATGATTCGTCCCCGAATTATAGATAACGTAAACTGGAAAAGAAAAACATACCCGAATTCAAAATATGAAATTAGGGTAAGAAGCCCGGATAGACTCCTTTGTTTCCCAAGTGGCTTCCCGCTCGGTATGATCCCTCCAAAGGATTTTGACGAATGGAATCGTCTTCCTCCTCATGACTCGTTCTTGTCTGTCAAGAACTCGTTCGGGTTTCTCTATGACGGTAAGATCTTCACGAATCTGTTCCAGTGGATACTGAACCATGTGAAGGGGATGATACTTGTACCTTTTGAGTAAGGACACATGGAAAACATCGTGAATATGAGAAAGCTGCGGAGGTAACGCTAAACGATAAGATACTTCACCGACTCGCTCAATGACATCAAACGGTCCGATGAATCGAGGATTGAGCTTCCCTTTGATTCCAAAACGTCTAACACCACGTGCCGGCGATACCTTAAGGAAGACGTGATCTCCTACGTTAAAGTGTAATTCCCTACGATGCTTGTCGGCATAACTCTTCTGACGTGACCGTGCTTCTTGCAATTTCTGCTTAGCTACTGCGACCTTCTCGTTGGTCAACTCTATCATTTCTTGTCCTTCAAGTGTTCGCTCACCAACCTGATCCCAGTAGATTGGGGCGCGACACTTTCTGCCATACAACATCTCGAATGGAGCACACTTAATACTTGCGTGCCAACTGTTGTTGTATGCAAACTCTACCAGACATATGTAATCGTCCCAATCTCCCGTCCATTCCAACGCACATGACCTCAACATGTCTTCTAATGTCTGAATCGTTCGCTCTGATTGCCCGTCTGTTTGAGGATGGAAAGCCGTGCTAAGCATAAGTTTTGTACCCCAAGCTTTCTACAGACTTCTCCAAAATTGCGAAGTGAAACAAGGATATCTGTCTGAGACGATGCTGGATGGAGCACCATGAAGTCTCATTATCTCCTTCTTGTAAGTATCGGTGAGTTTACTGACCGAATCTTCCTTGCGGATCAGTAAGAAATGAGCTGACTTAGTAAGTCGATCAACGATAACCCAAATCGCATTGTGCTTCCTCTTTGTCTGCGGAAGACCGGTAACCAAATCCATGGTAATCTTGTCCCATTTCCACTCTGGAATATCTAACGGTTGTAGAAGACCGCCAGATCGTTGATGCTCGATCTTAACCTGCTGGCAGGTAAGACATTTGGAGACGTAAGTCGCAACATCCTGTTTCATACCACTCCACCAAAAGTACTGCTTGATGTCATGGTACATCTTGGTCGAACCAGGATGAATAGAGAATGGGGAGATATGAGCCTCAACTAACAATGCTTCCCGGAGTTCTTGGTCATCAGGAACACAAAGTCTCGTGCCCTGCCATAAGACACCGTCTGCGTCTACTCAAAATTATGTCTGCTTCTCCATATTCTGAATTATCGCCCAGATTTCACCATCATCCTTCTGAGCTTCCTTGATCCTAGAGAGCAACTCAAGTTCCACTATAAGATTAGCCCAGTAACCCTGCTGTCCACGTACCATGATCTCCATGTCTAGTCGCTCCAAGTCTCTTATAATTTCCTCCTCAATTTTAGTGTCGTTTATCATTCTGGACTTTCTGCTAAGTGCATCTGCTACTACATTCGCCTTGACGGGATGATACTGCAGATTAATGTCATAATCCTTCAACAGCTCTAACCATCTCCTCTGTCTCATGTTCAATTTACGTTGAGTGGATATGTACTTCAAGCTCTTGTAGTCCGTGAATATGTCACATGATTCTCTGTACAAGTAGTGCCTCCATATCTTCAACGCAAACACGACTGTTGCAAGTTCCAAGTCATGATAGGGTTTTTTTCCTCATAAGGCTTAAGCTACCGTGAAGCGTATGCGATCATTTTCCCATGTTGCCTGAGAACACAGCCAAGTCCCTTCCCTGATGCATCACTGTAGATCTGAAATCCACCTGTACCAGATGGGAGAGTAAGAATCGGTGCAGATACTAACTTCTGCTTTAGGTCCTCAAAGCTCTTCTCTCTTTCTTCAGTCTATACGAATTTCTCCCCTTTCCGCATCAGTTTAGTCAATTGTAGTGCTAAACGGGAATGGTTCTCTACGAACCTACGGTAGTAACCAGCTAAGCCTAGGAAACTGCGAACCTCAGTCGCTAATGTCAGTCTTGGCCATTTGGTAATAGCCTCAACCTTTGCTGGATCCATAGTGATTCCTTTTGCTGATACAATGTGACCTAAGAACGCCACCTTGTCTAACCAGAACTCACACTTGGAGAATTTAGCATACAGCTGCTTCTGGCAAAGAACCTATAATACTGTACGAAGATGGTCTTCGTGTTCCTCCTTGGACTTAGAAAATATCAGGATGTCGTCAATGAAGACAATGACAAACTTGTCCAAAAAATCATGGAAGATTCTGTTCATCAAATCCATGAACACTGCTAGAGCATTGGTTAGGCCAAATGGCATGACTACGAGTTCGTAGTGCCCATAGCGTGTACGGAAAGCAGTCTTGGCGATGTCCTGCTCTTTAGCCCGTAGCTGATGATAGCCCGACCTCAGATCAATCTTGGAGAAATGTTTGGCCCCTTGGAGTTGGTCAAACAGATCATCTATGCGTGGTAGAGGATACCTATTCCTGATGGTGATCTTGTTGAGCTCCTGATAATCTATGCAAAGACGCATACTGCCGTCCTTCTTCTTCACGAATAAGACCGGTGCGCCCCATGGAGATGCGCTCGGTCGAATGAAGCCTCGTTCCAAAAGTTCTTGTAATTGATCCTTCAGCTCCTTCAACTCTATGGGATCCATGCGATAAGGAGCCTTGGAAATCGGCTCAGTGATACATGTTTTTTTCAATGAGTTCAAAATAATTCTCGGAATCCTCTCGAATTGATCTCAGTTAAAAGTGGAATGATTTGTTCTTGGTGACAAAAAGTGGATTTGGTTTTCTATTCTAAATAATTGAAGTGAATAAAGATTAAAGCCGAAAATAATAGATAAAAACAATTAAATGCTAAAACAGGAAAAATACTCTTACTGAAAATACCCTATGCTGAAAATAATCCCTATGCGGAAAGCTCACCCATGCGGAAAGTAATGTCTACTCGGAAAAGTGAAGCTATTCGGAATATTTAGCCAATTCGGAAAACTAAGGTTATGCGGAAGATTTAAAAAGTTCCGAATAGGGGAAAAATGGAAACCCCTATTCGGAATAAAAACTCTATTCGGAATATATAGGAAAGTTCCGAATAAGACAACAAAAGATTGCCTATGCGGAATATTTGAAAATATTCCGAGTAATGAAATAAAAACACCCCTATTCGGAATATCTGAAAATTTCCGAATAAGGAAACGAGAACAGTCCAATTCGGAAAATATGAAATATTCCGAATGATGGAAAATAAAGCTTGGCTATTCGGAAAATAAGGACCTATTCGGAATATGTGGAATATTCCGAATAAAGAAGAAATAAAACCTCCACTCGGAATAATTGAAATATTCCGAGTAAGGCAAACGGGAACAAGTCAATTCGGAATAAAGGCCTTGTTCGGAAAATCCTGGGAATCCAAAAACAGAAACAGTAACAGCAAGAACAAAGGAGCCCGGTTTTTAATCCAAATCGACTCCAATACTTAAAAAGGTTTTACCAAACTAACCAAAAATCATTAGCATACCATAAGAAACAAATCCCACCAATAAAAACACTAAATCAACAACTTTTTGAAATCAAACTAGAATCAAATAAGAAACTTAAGAAACTTGCAATAAAAATGATGAAGAACAAGATGAATAGAAAGATGGAATGGATAGATTAATGAAAAAGTAACAAGGTTAATGATTAAAGATTACAAGATGAAAAGAAAAAGATGAAAATCACCAAACTCCCTAATGGAGTTGGTGATGGAACGAACTACAAAGAAACTGGGGAAAGAAAAAATGAACTAACTCCCTAAAATGTGAAGGGAGTGATCTATTTATACTCCTAGTGGTTGGTTGGTGAGTGGGCTTTCTCCCTTTCTTCTTGTCTCCTCGTCTTTTCAGAAAAGTTGACGTTTTCGATTCTGATTCGGGATTTGTTGTCGATTAAATCCAACTCGTCTTTTAATTTCTTCGTTAAATAGACTCGAGTTTCTTCGACTTATGAAAATCTTCCGTCTTTAGTCCTTTTCTTCGATAAATCTTCGAATAGGCCCAGTGACTTCAAATCTTTTGCATCTCTTGGACAATAGACTTTATCTTGAGTCTTTTTCCTTGATAAAACCCGTGCAATCCCATGTTTTCTTTAATATTCATCCGGTTAGCTCTGAAAACACAATAAACACAAAAACCACGCATAATTCCAAACAAATGATATTAAATACGTGTTTTGGTCTTGTTTTAGCCCGAATTAAGTGGTAAAAGGATGGGTGTTTACACACCTATCACTCAGCTCCTTGGATGAGCTCGATATTAAACTCTACTTCGCGTGCAGGTGGTATGCCCGGAAGTTCTTCTTGAAATACATCTGGAAATTCTGACACTATCGACTGATTCTGAATCGATGAAGATTCAGCATCCATGTCATGAACAGTGGCTAGATAGCCTCACAACCATATGAAAGTAATGCACGTGCTTGCAGGATTGATATGATTTGTACAGACCTTCCGGGTACAAACCCGTTGTGAATGTACTCTTGTGCGTTAACATCACCGAAGATGACTCGATATGAATGGCAGTCTATGATAGCATGATGCTTGGATAGCCAGTCCATGCCCAATATCATGTCAAAATCATTCATGTCCAGCGGACGTGCGTCAACAGGACGAATCTTGTCATCAAACTCTAGGGGAAGGCTCTTGTACACATGGGTTATGCGTACAGAGTCTCTTAAAGGCGTGGAAATGTTTAGTATATTCTCTAGTGGCATGGGGGATATCCTAACATTCTTAGCATAAGCAGTAGAAATGACCGAATGAGTAGCACCCGTGTCAAGTAGAACACATGCAGCTTGTCCATACATATATAAGATTCCAGTGACGGTACCTGTAGACTTGTTGGCCTGATTGCGAGAAGTCGTGTAAACGCGTCCATTAGTAGGAGGCGGCTTGGTATCAACATGTCCAGATGTACCCTCCATCTCGCCCTTGCGGAAGTCCTTCATGCGATGGCCAGGGAGTTCACACTTGTAGCATGCGTCGCTTTCGCGGCGACATGGCCCTGGGTGCCTATGGTTGCAGGTAGCTCAAAGAGGATGAGTATATCCTCCAGCAGGTGTCCTTGCTGGCTGAGAGCCTGATAAGAACAGTATACATGAGCCATGATAATAGGTACAAAGTACAATGCGGAAAAATTTGTAAGATGGAATACCAGTGATAGCTAGACAGTTAGACTGTGAACCTCTTAGGTTCTGGTCCCTCCCGTTACCATGATTCCTGGTAGAAGATTTTCTAATGTGTCAGAATTATGAACTATTTCATGTAATCATAAGAAAATGAGTAAGTGTAAGGACCTGCTGTTGTTGGAGTTTCCAACGTTGATATGGTAATTATCATTACCGCCACGCCTATCCGTAGTAGAACGATCGTGAGTCTGACCGTTTCCCTTGGGCTGAGTAGGCTGTTGTTGAGTAGCCGGCTGATACCGGTCCCCAGTCTTCTGCCTGGAAGATACAGTTTAAAAGAGATGTAAATATTGACATATGCTGAAAAGAATACGGCTTGGTCACCGCTGAGTAACGAATGTTTACCTCTTCTCGGGTCTCTCTGCTTCCCCGAACTCTTCTCTTTCTTGTAGCATCTCCAGCTTACGTGCTGCATCGGCCACTTGTGCCACCGTGTTGAACGTATCACACACCAAGTTGTTTGCGACCAATGTACGAAGAGCCCACCGGAAGTGGTATGCTTGCTCTTCGGGAGTACCTGCTGCTGCACCAAGAAAACCAGCCAAATGAAGAAAGCGTTGCATGAACTCGTTGCTGTTCTCTCCAGTTCTCTGTCTGATTCCATGGTACTCTCTCTTCAGCTTGTCTTGCTCAGCCTTGGGAAAGAACTGTCCCATCACCAAATCCCTGAATTGAGCCCAAGTCAAACCAGCCACCCAATTATCACCTCCCTCAGACTAGTTTAGTGCCTTCCACCATGATAGCACATCACCTTCGAACTGGTAACAGGCCAACCTCAAATTGAAGACGGGGTCACAGCCCATTGCATCGAAGATCTTCTCAATGTGAGCCAACCAGCTTTCAGCTTCACTGGGGCTATCTGTTTACTCGAAGGACCGAGGGCGTAGCTTATTGAATCTCTCCAGCCATGTGACCAATGTTGCTGGAGGAGGAGGAGGAGGTACTGGGTGCTGTTGCTGATTGTTGGCAGCCTGCACCTCATCCCTGAGTTCGTTCATCAGCTGAGGAAGCATAACTTGTATTGCAGCTTGGACTGCTGCATTGAGTTGTTCCTGCTCGCGTGTGAGAACCATCTGACAGTATAACATAAAAATACATGATTAAGCTGACTAAAACATAAAATATATACATGAAAAAAAAATTATACCAATAAATCATGAAAAAAAAAATTTATGCAGGAAAACTAGTACATGAATGCATGATGCAGTTTTATGAAAACTTTATATGAGCGAGAGTGAACGCCTATGGTCAGTTCACTCAAAACAAAAGATATGGCGAAGGGACGCCAATAGGTCGGTCCTAAAGTTAAAAGTTTCGATAAAAGCACATGCGACTAAATAGGGCCAGTCCTGTACCAACCATTACTTAGTCATAAACCTGCGATAATGACATATATATGAATGCATGAAAACAATGAATGCATGAAAACCGACTGTCAGTTCTAGGAAGACCATAGTGGCTACCCACTAATCACAGGTCGTGTTTTTAGAGCCTACAGGTCGAAGCCTTGGCTCTGATACCATAATTGTAACACCCCATTTTGGTAAATAGAATGTCACGCATGATTATGGCGTGTCATCAAAGCATACAAGGATAAATGTATTAAACATGACATGACCATAAAGGAAATACCGGAAACTAACATCGGTACCCCAAAGTAAAGCTCATCACACACAAACATAAGTACTGTAAATGAAAAGGACTAAACAATGTCCATGGAAATAAGTAGCAAAAGTATGATGATAAGCATAAAGTAATGAAGGCTAGAAAGCTTCCAATCCATATGCACGTACGCTTAAAGTCTACAAGTGTCCCTGAGTACCTGCTGTTTTGGGAACATGAAAGGAAAATGGCTGAGCATAATGCTCAGTGCACGGATATACAAGCATAGAATGAATAACATAAGCATATACAACATATAGCAGCAGAATTGATTAAGTCTTGGAAAACCTAACGTAACTTAGTAAAACTGGTTTAATAGTTTGAAAAGCCTTATGTTTATCTTATAAAACCGTTTAACATGTTTACCATTAGCCAATATAGGTCATGAAATATCAACGTGCATGAATACTTTGAGGGGTGACCTCATCATGCAATTAGAGGGGCTACCTCTAATTAATATAAGTTTGGGTAGGAGGGATCAGCTCCGTGTGAAGGATGCAAGGCACACACCACATTCACCTGAATAATCTGTAAAAACATGTAACCTAGTATGCACCCATACGCCCCACATGATAATAATAATATGGCTAAAAGCTGAAAGGGACGCCACGAGTTATCACTCCGCCGTGGTGAAGTCATAACACTGGTGCCTCCAGTGTTATGGTTATGGTACCTCCATAACTAGGTGAAACTGGTCATGCATGTATATGGCTTAGGCATTTTAATTAAACATAAGCAAATCAAAACATATAAAACATATACTGGGAAAACAGTTAGCTGCATACAGGAAAATCCTAATAAGGAAAGAATGTCCATACTGAAAGGACGGAGAATCCGTACCTTATGTGCAGTGAACGAAGAAGACGAACGGAAGAGAGTCCTACTTCGATCTCACTAATGCTACATACATAATATACGTGTATAAGTATTCTGATTACTGGGTACGTAACTGGTTTTATATCATGTCTTAGCTTGTTTTATATGTTCATGTCATGTTTTACTAATTTTAACATTATGCTGGGTTTATCATGTATTCTGTCTATTCTGATTCAATATTACTTGCATTAATATACTTGTTGTGTAAGAATAAGTAACTTTCTAAAAATAGCAGGTTTCCTAAAATAGAAAGTTTCCAAAAATAGAAAGTTTCCAAAAATAGAAAGTTTCAAAAAATAAAAAGTTTCAAAAAATAAAAAGTTTCCAAAAATAGAATAGCTGCCTAAAATAAATAAGTTTCTAAAAACAGAAAGTTTCCATAAATAGATCAGCTGCTTAAAATAGATAAGTTTCTAAAAATAGAAAGTTTCCATAATTAGAAATAAGCTGGATTATTAAGCTAATAATATAAGCTTAAGTTTCATTGATTAATATTCTAAGTCATGTGATTAATAGTGTAGATGCATGAAGATGCATTTTTGGACTTATTTCGATAGTTTATTAAGGCTGAAAGCAAAGTAGGACGATTTGATCAATAGTTAGCTAAAGGACAAAATCTCTTAAAACTACTTCTCGGGATATCAAAAAGTTCATATCTTGGCATAACTTGGTTCACGATTTGAGACCTTTCTCGGGCCGATATTTGGCATGTACTTCATACTTCATATCTTCGAGAGACGTTCTTGAGATAATGGTCTTCTCATCATAATAGAGTTTCTTCACTTGGAGACTTTTGAGGGGTACTCCAACTTTTTTGACCACGACTTCATGATTATTTCTTCAATCTCTAATTGGGATTTTGAGATACAACGATCCGCCTCCTTTTCGGACTTGGATCTATTTATCCTCATACCTTGTTAGGGTCTTTTCGGATAGACTTCTCCATGATCTTTATGGGAGTTGATTGCTTTTCGTCGTGAGTCTTGATCCTTCATATTGACTTTAGGAATAATGCTTTTCACATCACTTTGGATCTTCAGCAATAAAATTGAATCCTCATGCCTTGTTAGGGCCTTTTCGGACTCGCCAATCTTCGCGCCCCGCTTCATAAGTTATGCCTTGGCTATGAACTCTTATCATTACCGAGCAACTTTTAAACGATCTTGGGCTAGAAGCTAAGTAACTTTTCAAATCGTAAGACCTTACTTATTGCAGATAAATTATTAGCAAGTGATGGGAGAATAGGCAAATAATTACACCAAGTGAGCTTGCGCAAGAATATCGACTTATAATTGACTCTATCATTTCTCGTCCTCCATAATTTAAAATCTCAAGTAATGAGACTCGTGGATACTTAGCCTAATAAACCAATTAAGGTCTACATGGTTAAGGATACTAGCTAGAATAAACTTGGATAAGTCCATTCGGGTTGAGTCAAAATAAACGCAACAGGCCTAATATGTCAAAGATAACTAAACTAGCTACACCAATTTATTAATATTTTTGACTTTATTGCGGAATATATACATATGAAAGCAACGATAAAAATTTAAAAATTACAACTAAATGGCCAAAGTTAATAAAAAATTTGAAAAATGTTGAAAAATAGGATTTTCTGGTTAAATGAAGGCATTTTCATGGAAAAGTCCACTTAAAACTTCGATAGAAGTCTCCCCTACACTTAAGATAAACATTGTCCTCAATGGTTAAGCATGTGGGAAAAATCTCCCCTACACTTATGACATTGTGCACTTTGGTTAACTCGAGTTAAGGAAGAGACGACTAAAGTGATCAATTTCAAATGTGAGAATGAAGAAAATTGAATCACGATAGTTGAGAGATAGAACCGGATTTCGGATAACACGGGAGCACGGTTCTTCAAAGTTTCCAAGATTGCAGTTAGCCCTGTAATCACATCACCACACAAACACAAACGACCAAAATAGGTCCTCCCCTACACTTAGGGGGTTAAAGGGATAGAGACTCGGGCTGCCTCCCGAGGAGCGCTTGTTTTTGATAACCGAGTCACGAGCCTGACTCGACCCAAATTCAGTTCATGGGAAACGTGGTGAGGGATGGAATCACCTCCTGAGAGGTGTCCTCACCAAAGTACAACTTCACTCGTTGGCCATTCACCTTAAAATTTGGTCCATTAGGTTGAGCGAGCTCGAGAGTACCATATGGAAAAATTTGGGCGATGGTGAATGGGCCGGACCAACGAGATTTGAGCTTGCCCGAAAAGATTTTCAACCGAGAGTTAAAAAGTAAGACTTTGTCTCCAACATGGAACTCTCGGTTTTTGATCTTGGAGTCGTGAATGAGCTTAGTTCGTTCCTTATAGATCAAAGAATTTTCATAAGCCTCATTACGGAGTTCATTCAGCTCATTGAGTTGGATCTTGCGTAGGTCACCGGCTTTGTTTATATCAAAATTAGCCCACTTCAAGGCCCAGTAAGCCTTGTGCTCCAACTCAATGGGGAGGTGGCACGCTTTCCCGTACACAAGACGATAGGGCGTACAGCCGATCGGGGTCTTGTAAGCAGTACGGAAAGCCCACAAAGCATCATCTAGTTTATCAGCCCATGCGGCACGATGCTCTCCCACGGTTCTTTCAAGAATTCGCTTCAGCCCTCGGTTTGATATTTCAGCCTGACCATTAGTTTGTGGGTGGTAGGCTGTGGAAAGACGATGATTTACACCGTACTTAGCCATGACTCGTGCAAATTGGTCATTGCAGAAATGAGTCCCACGATCACTAATAATGGCGCGAGGCACACCGAATCTAGCGAATATAGCTTTCAAAAAGTTACAAACCACCCTTGCGTCATTAGTAGGCAAAGCTTTGGCTTCAACCCACTTTGAAATGTAGTCAACGGCTACAAGGATGTATTTGTTTCCTTTAGACGAAGGGAATGGCCCCATAAAGTCGATGCCCCAAACATCAAAAATTTCACACTCTTGAATGAAATTCTGAGGCATCTCGTCTTTATGTGTGATTTTGCCTTGCTTTTGGCAAACATCACATCGCTTAACCATATTGTGAGCATCACGATATATGGAGGGCCAATAAAATCCCGAATCAAACACTTTTTTAGCGGTGTAGTTGGGACCAAAGTGACCACCGGTGGGTCCTTTGTGGCAAGCATCAAGGATGTCCGACGCTGCCGGTCCATCAACACATCGGCGAATTATCAGATCAGCACATTGTTTGAATAGGTAAGGGTCGTCCCAAAAGTAAGTCTTGATGTCGGTAAAGAACTTCTTCTTTTGCTGGGACGTCAACCCTTCCTTGAGAATTCCACCCGCCAAGTAGTTTGCAAAGTCCGCAAACCACGGGGTTTCATTCGGCTTCGAGTTTATAGACATTAAGGTCTCCAAGGGAAAAGAATCATTGATTTCTTTAGTCGGATGATCCCCTTGGTATGGATCCTCAAGTCTACTAAGATGGTCCGCGGCTAGGTTTTCTGCTCCTTTTTTATCGCGAATGTCGATTTTAAATTCCTGGAGCAGCAAAACCCAGCGAAGAAGTCTTGGTTTGGAATCTTGCTTTGTCAACAAGTACTTCAACGCGGAATGATCGGTATACACAATGGTGGTGGAAAGGACAAGATAGGGGCGGAATTTTTCAAAGGCGTAGACAACAGCTAAAAGCTCTTTTTCGGTTGTCGTATAATGCAATTGTGCCCCTGTCATTGTCTTGCTAGCGTAATGGATCGGTTGGAAGTGTTTGTTCACTCTTTGTCCAAGAACCGCTCCAATAGCAAAATCGCTAGCATCGCACATCAACTCAAAGGGCAGCTCCCAATTAGGGGTAACCAAGACGGGTGCCTTAGTTAGCTTATCCTTAAGTGAGTTAAAGGCGTCAAGGCACTCTTTGGAAAAGATAAAAGGAGTATCTTTTTCCAAGAGGTGGGTCATCGGGCGAGCGATTTGAGAAAAATCTTTAATGAAGCGACGATAGAAACCCGCATGACCCAAGAAACTTCTCACACCCTTCACAGTTGAAGGTGGAGGCAACTTTGCTATAACATCGACTTTAGCACGGTCTACTTCAAGACCGGCTTTCGAAATCTTATGTCCAAGCACGACGCCTTCTTTTACCATGAAATGGCATTTTTCCCAATTTAGAACCAGACGAGTGTCTTCGCACCGCTTTAGCATACGTTCTAAATTGGCAAGGCAAGAAGAGAAGGAATCCCCGAAGACCGAGAAATCATCCATGAAGACTTCCATGGTTTGTTCAACCATGTCATGGAATATAGCTAACATACACCTTTGGAACGTCCCGGGCGCATTACATAGGCCAAAAGGCATTCTTTTGTAAGCAAAAGTGCCATAGGGACAAGTGAATGTAGTCTTCTCTTGATCTTGGGGATCGATGGGTATTTGAAAATAACCCGAGAAACCATCAAGAAAGCAGTAATATTCATTACCGGCTAAGCGTTCAAGCATTTGGTCCATGAAAGGTAGAGGGAAATGATCCTTTCTCGTGGCATCATTGAGTTTGCGATAGTCTATACAAACTCTCCACCCAGTAACGAGACGAGTGGGAATCAACTCGTTGTGTTCATTGGGAACAACGGTTATTCCACCCTTCTTGGGCACACAATGGATTGGACTAACCCACGGGGAATCCGAAATAGGGTAAATCATACCCGCATCAAGAAGTTTGATAACCTCTGTTTTGATGACTTCATGGATTTTTGGATTCACCCTTCGTTGGCTTTGAATAGTGGGCTTGAAGTCGTCCTCCATGAGAATTTTGTGTGTGCAGAAGTGAGGATCAATTCCACGAATATCGGAAATCTTCCAAGCGATAGCCTTCTTATGATCCTTCAACACAGCGACGAGGCGAGTCTTCTCTTCATCTTTCAAATCCTTCGCAATAATGACGGGCGACTTCTTGTTGTCGTCAAGGAACACGTACTCGAGATGAGGCGGCAACTCCTTAAGTTCCAAATCCGGAGGATTTTCGACGGGAGGCGTTTTCAAAGTCGGAGTATCGATAGCAATGACCGTGGGAGATGGAGGCGAAGGATTGTCTTCGGTGAGAAGATTGTCAAAGAAACTCATGTCTTCATCCCCCTCGGTGGGAGAATCATTAGTAGCTAAATTCTCATCTCCCATGGTAGCTTCAAGATTGTTCCAGAATAAATCACTATCTCCAAATAGAGACAACGATGAATCAATAGAGGACACGGTCTCAACAGTGGGAAGAGAGGTAGGAATACTTTTGCAAGCATCATTAAAGTGTTCTTCACAAGCCTCATCAAGAACGTCAATACAATTAACGCTCTCATATGAATAAGGTTGTTTAGACAACTTTCCCATGTTGAAGACTACTTTGTCGTCACCCACTCTCATGATAAGCTCTCCGGCTTCAACATCAATAAGAGTGCGACCGGTCCTCAAGAATGGACGTCCAACAATAAGTGGCACACGGGGGTCCATCTCGTAGTCGACGACAACAAAATCAGCAGGAAAGGTGAATTTGTCGACTCCTACAATGACGTCTTCGGCTATCCCCACTGGATAAGCAACCGTTCGGTTGGCCAATTCCAAAGTCATTTTAGTGGGGACTAGCTCTGGGAGAGATAATTGCTTCCAAACACTTAGAGGCATGAGATTAATACTGGCACCTAGATCGGCTAGGGCCATGCAATTCTCTACTCCCGGGAAATTGCAAGGGATAAGAAAACGACCCGGATCACCAAGCTTGGTTGGCAATTTCCTTAAGAGCACTGCAGAGCAGTTCTCATTAAGTTGGGTGTTGGCAATATCGAGGAGCTTTTCCTTGTCGCTCAAAAGATCTTTAAACATTTTAGCATACTTGGGCATGTGAGCGAGAGCCTCAGCGAAGGAGATATTGAAATTCAGTTGTTTGAACATTTTAAGGAAATTCGAAACCTGAATATCATCCTTGCTCTTTTGCTTCTCTTTCCTCAACCTTGAAGGATAAGGTATATTGGAAGAAGAGGAAGGCTTTAGGGGAATAGGGTCACTCACAACCACGGGTGGAGGAGGGGTAGAATGAAGAGGTGGAGAAATTAGTGACGGAGAAGGATGAGGAATAGGAGCAGGCGACTCGTTCTCCTTAGTCACAACCACCGGTGGGGGTATAGGAAGCTCGGGTTCCTTTGTACCTTTACCACTGCGAGTAGTGATTGCTTTCATCTCCCCTCTTGGGTTCGCAACGGTGTTACTCGGAAGAGTACCCGAAGAAGAGGGTTGACTACTTTGGAAGAAACTAGCCATCATGTTCCTCAAGTCATTCGTCTGGCTATCCAACGTGTTTCTCATGTCAGCTCTCAAATCATTTCCTTGCTTTACCAAATCAGCCTTCAAATTGCGCACTTCCTCTTGTAGATTTCCCACTATCACATCATTGGTTCTCATGTAGGTTGCAACCTCTTGGTGTAATGCAGTGGTGGCTTGGTTAGGAGGGGCATTGTATGCAGGTGGTTGGTAAGCAGGTTGTTGGTAGACTTGATTGTTACGTGGAGGTGGTTGTTGCTGCTTGTGAGGTGGGATGTATGGTTGTCGAGGTTGTTGTTGTTGTTGAGGAGGGCGATTAAGGTTTTGTTGTTGGTTTGGGTTGTTAGGTGGGAAACCAGGTGGTGAAAGATAGTTGATGCTGCGATAGCTAAGCAAGTTACGGTCACCTTGAGGTTTTGCTTGATAAGCGGGTTGTTGGTAGGTGCCATATGCCGCATTCACATTCTCAGCAGGGTAATCTTGGGTGGCGGTACAAGTTGTGTAAGAGTGGGGACCACCGCATATCTCACAAGGTTGGCTGACAGCGTTGACTTGTGCGTTCTTAGCGTTGTTGCTGTTGTTGTTGCTGACGGTGTGGGTGACAAGCGATTCAAGAAGCGTGGTGATTTTGTCTAATCGCTTGTCGCTGTCATTAGTGCTAGCACTAGCAACATTAGTCCTAACGCTCTTGGTTTGCACACGAGATTTGTTCTCAATGATATCCCAAGCAGCATTGGAAGTCTTAGCCAATAAATTACCCCCTGAGGCACTATTCAGTGAATCTTGGGCACTCATGCTTAAACCATTGTAAAAAGTATTAATTTGATGTACTTTGGTAAAACCATGTTGTGGGCATTTTCTTAAAAGATCTTTGAAACGATCCCAAGATTCACTGAATGACTCATCGTACTTTTGTTCAAAGTTTATAATCTCATTCCGCAATGCGGTAGTACGAGAGGGTGGAAAAAAGTAATTGATAAACTTTGTTTCCAAATCCGTCCACGAGAGAATACTCTGTGGCGGTTCTTTAGCAAGCCAATGCCGGGCTTGTCCCTCTAAAGAAAAGGGAAAAAGTTGTAACCGTATAACCTCTTGCGAAACTCCATTGAACTTGACCGTGTTGGTGAGTTGTAGAAATCTCTTGATATGGTCATGTGGATCATCAATGGTGCGTCCCAAGAATGGCTGAGCGGAGACCATCTGGATAAAGCCTGACTTGAGCTCGAAATTGTTGGCGGCAATTGGAGGAATGACAATTGGATCCGTGTTGCCATCAACATGAGCTTGTAGCAATTCAATCATTGGGCGATTATCCGGAAGGTGCTCATTGTTGTTGTTATTCATGTTGTTGAAAGGCGGGTTTTTGTTGTTATTATTGTTGTTCGGAGGTGGTATGTTATTGTTGTTTTGTACACCAGCCATGTCTAAGTTATCGAGAGGCTCGGGCTCTTGATAGGACGTGGATCGAGTGCGCATACACCTGCAAAAGAACGAACAAAGAAGAACAAAGCAAAAATATTTTTGGTTTTTATTGTTTTTTACTTTTTAGGATTTTTGAAAATTTTATATTTTTTAGTGTTTTTTGAAAATTTTTATGAAAAAGAACGTTCACGGGGAACGGATCCCAAAATCCAAATTCTCACAAAAAACTTTTGATCTTAACGAGAGGAGCCGGCAGCGGCGCCATTTGATACATGTTTTTTTCAATGAGTTCAAAATAATTCTCGGAATCCTCTCGAATTGATCTCAGTTAAAAGTGGAATGATTTGTTCTTGGTGACAAAAAGTGGATTTGGTTTTCTATTCTAAATAATTGAAGTGAATAAAGATTAAAGCCGAAAATAATAGATAAAAACAATTAAATGCTAAAACAGGAAAAATACTCTTACTGAAAATACCCTATGCTGAAAATAATCCCTATGCGGAAAGCTCACCCATGCGGAAAGTAATGTCTACTCGGAAAAGTGAAGCTATTCGGAATATTTAGCCAATTCGGAAAACTAAGGTTATGCGGAAGATTTAAAAAGTTCCGAATAGGGGAAAAATGGAAACCCCTATTCGGAATAAAAACTCTATTCGGAATATATAGGAAAGTTCCGAATAAGACAACAAAAGATTGCCTATGCGGAATATTTGAAAATATTCCGAGTAATGAAATAAAAACACCCCTATTCGGAATATCTGAAAAGTTCCGAATAAGGAAACGAGAACAGTCCAATTCGGAAAATATGAAATATTCCGAATGATGGAAAATAAAGCTTGGCTATTCGGAAAATAAGGACCTATTCGGAATATGTGGAATATTCCGAATAAAGAAGAAATAAAACCTCCACTCGGAATAATTGAAATATTCCGAGTAAGGCAAACGGGAACAAGTCAATTCGGAATAAAGGCCTTGTTCGGAAAATCCTGGGAATCCAAAAACAGAAACAGTAACAGCAAGAACAAAGGAGCCCGGTTTTTAATCCAAATCGACTCCAATACTTAAAAAGGTTTTACCAAACTAACCAAAAATCATTAGCATACCATAAGAAACAAATCCCACCAATAAAAACACTAAATCAACAACTTTTTGAAATCAAACTAGAATCAAATAAGAAACTTAAGAAACTTGCAATAAAAATGATGAAGAACAAGATGAATAGAAAGATGGAATGGATAGATTAATGAAAAAGTAACAAGGTTAATGATTAAAGATTACAAGATGAAAAGAAAAAGATGAAAATCACCAAACTCCCTAATGGAGTTGGTGATGGAACGAACTACAAAGAAACTGGGGAAAGAAAAAATGAACTAACTCCCTAAAATGTGAAGGGAGTGATCTATTTATACTCCTAGTGGTTGGTTGGTGAGTGGGCTTTCTCCCTTTCTTCTTGTCTCCTCGTCTTTTCAGAAAAGTTGACGTTTTCGATTCTGATTCGGGATTTGTTGTCGATTAAATCCAACTCGTCTTTTAATTTCTTCGTTAAATAGACTCGAGTTTCTTCGACTTATGAAAATCTTCCGTCTTTAGTCCTTTTCTTCGATAAATCTTCGAATAGGCCCAGTGACTTCAAATCTTTTGCATCTCTTGGACAATAGACTTTATCTTGAGTCTTTTTCCTTGATAAAACCCGTGCAATCCCATGTTTTCTTTAATATTCATCCGGTTAGCTCTGAAAACACAATAAACACAAAAACCACGCATAATTCCAAACAAATGATATTAAATACGTGTTTTGGTCTTGTTTTAGCCCGAATTAAGTGGTAAAAGGATGGGTGTTTACACACCTATCACTCAGCTCCTTGGATGAGCTCGATATTAAACTCTACTTCGCGTGCAGGTGGTATGCCCGGAAGTTCTTCTTGAAATACATCTGGAAATTCTGACACTATCGACTGATTCTGAATCGATGAAGATTCAGCATCCATGTCATGAACAGTGGCTAGATAGCCTCACAACCATATGAAAGTAATGCACGTGCTTGCAGGATTGATATGATTTGTACAGACCTTCCGGGTACAAACCCGTTGTGAATGTACTCTTGTGCGTTAACATCACCGAAGATGACTCGATATGAATGGCAGTCTATGATAGCATGATGCTTGGATAGCCAGTCCATGCCCAATATCATGTCAAAATCATTCATGTCCAGCGGACGTGCGTCAACAGGACGAATCTTGTCATCAAACTCTAGGGGAAGGCTCTTGTACACATGGGTTATGCGTACAGAGTCTCTTAAAGGCGTGGAAATGTTTAGTATATTCTCTAGTGGCATGGGGGATATCCTAACATTCTTAGCATAAGCAGTAGAAATGACCGAATGAGTAGCACCCGTGTCAAGTAGAACACATGCAGCTTGTCCATACATATATAAGATTCCAGTGACGGTACCTGTAGACTTGTTGGCCTGATTGCGAGAAGTCGTGTAAACGCGTCCATTAGTAGGAGGCGGCTTGGTATCAACATGTCCAGATGTACCCTCCATCTCGCCCTTGCGGAAGTCCTTCATGCGATGGCCAGGGAGTTCACACTTGTAGCATGCGTCGCTTTCGCGGCGACATGGCCCTGGGTGCCTATGGTTGCAGGTAGCTCAAAGAGGATGAGTATATCCTCCAGCAGGTGTCCTTGCTGGCTGAGAGCCTGATAAGAACAGTATACATGAGCCATGATAATAGGTACAAAGTACAATGCGGAAAAATTTGTAAGATGGAATACCAGTGATAGCTAGACAGTTAGGCTGTGAACCTCTTAGGTTCTGGTCCCTCCCGTTACCATGATTCCTGGTAGAAGATTTTCTAATGTGTCAGAATTATGAACTATTTCATGTAATCATAAGAAAATGAGTAAGTGTAAGGACCTGCTGTTGTTGGAGTTTCCAACGTTGATATGGTAATTATCATTACCGCCACGCCTATCCGTAGTAGAGCGATCGTGAGTCTGACCGTTTCCCTTGGGCTGAGTAGGCTGTTGTTGAGTAGCCGGCTGATACCGGTCCCCAGTCTTCTGCCTGGAAGATACAGTTTAAAAGAGATGTAAATATTGACATATGCTGAAAAGAATACGGCTTGGTCACCGCTGAGTAACGAATGTTTACCTCTTCTCGGGTCTCTCTGCTTCCCCGAACTCTTCTCTTTCTTGTAGCATCTCCAGCTTACGTGCTGCATCGGCCACTTGTGCCACCGTGTTGAACGTATCACACACCAAGTTGTTTGCGACCAATGTACGAAGAGCCCACCGGAAGTGGTATGCTTGCTCTTCGGGAGTACCTGCTGCTGCACTAAGAAAACCAGCCAAATGAAGAAAGCGTTGCATGAACTCGTTGCTGTTCTCTCCAGTTCTCTGTCTGATTCCATGGTACTCTCTCTTCAGCTTGTCTTGCTCAGCCTTGGGAAAGAACTGTCCCATCACCAAATCCCTGAATTGAGCCCAAGTCAAACCAGCCACCCAATTATCACCTCCCTCAGACTAGTTTAGTGCCTTCCACCATGATAGCACATCACCTTCGAACTGGTAACAGGCCAACCTCAAATTGAAGACGGGGTCACAGCCCATTGCATCGAAGATCTTCTCAATGTGAGCCAACCAGCTTTCAGCTTCACTGGGGCTATCTGTTTACTCGAAGGACCGAGGGCGTAGCTTATTGAATCTCTCCAGCCATGTGACCAATGTTGCTGGAGGAGGAGGAGGAGGTACTGGGTGCTGTTGCTGATTGTTGGCAGCCTGCACCTCATCCCTGAGTTCGTTCATCAGCTGAGGAAGCATAACTTGTATTGCAGCTTGGACTGCTGCATTGAGTTGTTCCTGCTCGCGTGTGAGAACCATCTGACAGTATAACATAAAAATACATGATTAAGCTGACTAAAACATAAAATATATACATGAAAAAAAAATTATACCAATAAATCATGAAAAAAAAAATTTATGCAGGAAAACTAGTACATGAATGCATGATGCAGTTTTATGAAAACTTTATATGAGCGAGAGTGAACGCCTATGGTCAGTTCACTCAAAACAAAAGATATGGCGAAGGGACGCCAATAGGTCGGTCCTAAAGTTAAAAGTTTCGATAAAAGCACATGCGACTAAATAGGGCCAGTCCTGTACCAACCATTACTTAGTCATAAACCTGCGATAATGACATATATATGAATGCATGAAAACAATGAATGCATGAAAACCGACTGTCAGTTCTAGGAAGACCATAGTGGCTACCCACTAATCACAGGTCGTGTTTTTAGAGCCTACAGGTCGAAGCCTTGGCTCTGATACCATAATTGTAACACCCCATTTTGGTAAATAGAATGTCACGCGTGATTATGGCGTGTCATCAAAGCATACAAGGATAAATGTATTAAACATGACATGACCATAAAGGAAATACCGGAAACTAACATCGGTACCCCAAAGTAAAGCTCATCACACACAAACATAAGTACTGTAAATGAAAAGGACTAAACAATGTCCATGGAAATAAGTAGCAAAAGTATGATGATAAGCATAAAGTAATGAAGGCTAGAAAGCTTCCAATCCATATGCACGTACGCTTAAAGTCTACAAGTGTCCCTGAGTACCTGCTGTTTTGGGAACATGAAAGGAAAATGGCTGAGCATAATGCTCAGTGCACGGATATACAAGCATAGAATGAATAACATAAGCATATACAACATATAGCAGCAGAATTGATTAAGTCTTGGAAAACCTAACGTAACTTAGTAAAACTGGTTTAATAGTTTGAAAAGCCTTATGTTTATCTTATAAAACCGTTTAACATGTTTACCATTAGCCAATATAGGTCATGAAATATCAACGTGCATGAATACTTTGAGGGGTGACCTCATCATGCAATTAGAGGGGCTACCTCTAATTAATATAAGTTTGGGTAGGAGGGATCAGCTCCGTGTGAAGGATGCAAGGCACACACCACATTCACCTGAATAATCTGTAAAAACATGTAACCTAGTATGAACCCATACGCCCCACATGATAATAATAATATGGCTAAAAGCTGAAAGGGACGCCACGAGTTATCACTCCGCCGTGGTGAAGTCATAACACTGGTGCCTCCAGTGTTATGGTTATGGTACCTCCATAACTAGGTGAAACTGGTCATGCATGTATATGGCTTAGGCATTTTAATTAAACATAAGCAAATCAAAACATATAAAACATATACTGGGAAAACAGTTAGCTGCATACAGGAAAATCCTAATAAGGAAAGAATGTCCATACTGAAAGGACGGAGAATCCGTACCTTATGTGCAGTGAACGAAGAAGACGAACGGAAGAGAGTCCTACTTCGATCTCACTAATGCTACATACATAATATACGTGTATAAGTATTCTGATTACTGGGTACGTAACTGGTTTTATATCATGTCTTAGCTTGTTTTATATGTTCATGTCATGTTTTACTAATTTTAACATTATGCTGGGTTTATCATGTATTCTGTCTATTCTGATTCAATATTACTTGCATTAATATACTTGTTGTGTAAGAATAAGTAACTTTCTAAAAATAGCAGGTTTCCTAAAATAGAAAGTTTCCAAAAATAGAAAGTTTCCAAAAATAGAAAGTTTCAAAAAATAAAAAGTTTCAAAAAATAAAAAGTTTCCAAAAATAGAATAGCTGCCTAAAATAAATAAGTTTCTAAAAACAGAAAGTTTCCATAAATAGATCAGCTGCTTAAAATAGATAAGTTTCTAAAAATAGAAAGTTTCCATAATTAGAAATAAGCTGGATTATTAAGCTAATAATATAAGCTTAAGTTTCATTGATTAATATTCTAAGTCATGTGATTAATAGTGTAGTTTATTAATTAATACCTATAAATTAAATAAACTATATATTATAAGATTTAATTAAATATAGCACGATTTAATTAAATTAAAGTGTATATAATACTTAGGTTAAAACATGTATTAATATTTATTGTTAATATAACCTAAGTCATAAAAATTATTTAATTACATGTCATGTTTTTAATAATTATTTAATTACTTTTGTCTAAATTAAATCATAAAATACTTAGGTAAAATCATATATTAATAATAATAATAACAATAATAATTAACCTAAGTCATGTCTAAATTAAATTAATTATATAGCATGTTAAATTAATTTAATTAATCTTGTAGTTAATAACTTATAAAAATAATTAACTTGTAAAATTAGGTCGTGAACCGAACCCGTGTTTTAAATCTAGACATGTCGTGAACCGGACCGTGTTTAACCTTGAACCGGACCAAACAACCAACCCCTTAATGGTGGCCAACTGGCTTGGCCGGTTGCCACGGTTTATGTCAAACCGCCACCGGCCTAAGCCGGTGGTGCTTGTTGTTTTCAGCCGAGACCCCCAAAACCACCACAAGGCCACCCCGACATGCGTCGGGGTCCCTTGATCCTCGCGGCCGAGACACCAAACCACACCGAGACCTTCAGGTCTCGGTTAGTGGTGATCATAAACTCACCGAGAGCTTCGGCTCTCAGTTCTACGCGTCGGCCGAACCACAACACCCCTAAACCACCATGTTTTATTACCCCATGATTTAATTAACATGTTTAATTAATAATTTTTAATAAATCCTTGATTCTTGTGTTCTTGTCTAATAAATAATTAAAAAGAAAAAGGTTTAAGGATTACCGATTGCGTGAAAAAATTAGATGACGATAACACGAACACCACACTTGAATTAAATCAACCAAGATCAACAAACACCCCTTCCTTGTGTGTTTATACCCGGCGGCCAAAAGAGGGGGAAAAAGGGATGCTAGGGTTTAGTTATTTTTCTAATCTTCTGTATTATGAAAAATATATTTTCCCTTTTTCTTGTTTTAATAAAATTAAAGTGGGATTGGCCCCTTTTCTTGTTCTCGTCGCGGGTAGGTGGGGCCCACAAGGAGAAAGCCATTGTTTTTCGTGCTCTAATTATTTACGTGTTCTCGTGATCGTGTTTACGTGATTTATTTATTCCTCGTTCGTGTTATAATATATATTTATACGTCATCGTAATAAACATTACGTAAATACATAATGATAGGTTCGTGATTATTTACGTTCATGATTTCATGTTCGTGATTATAATTATTGTTGATAATAATTATCGTGTTTTAATATGCTTAAATACTTATCGTGTAATAACACGTACGTAATACTTGTAATTACTATTCGTGAAACATAAACGTGCTATAAAAGGAAAGTTTTAATCATGTACGTACGATTATAAGAGTACTATTCATGGTAAAAGCATGCGGGTTTTACATAACCTGCTGGCAGGTAAGACATTTGGAGACGCAAGTCGCAACATCGTGGTTTCATACCATTCCATCAAAAGTATTGCTTGATGTCGTTATACATCTTGGTTAAACTAGGATGAATGGAGAATGGGGAGCTATGAGCTTCAGCTAATAACTCTTCCCTGAGAGTAGGATAATTAGGAACACAAAGTCTAGTGCCCTGCCATAAGATACCGTCATCATCTAACCGAAACTCCGTCTGCTGTTCCAAGTTCTGAATGATCGCCCAAATTTCACCATCATGCTTCTAAGGTTCCTTGATCCTAAAGAGTAACTTAGGTTTCACTCTAAGATTAGCCCAGTAACCATGTTGTCCACGTACCATGATCTTGATGTCTAGTCGCTCTAAGTCTCTTATAATTTCCTCCTCGATTTTAATGCCGTTTATCATACCGGACTTCCTACTAAGTGCATCTGCTACTACATTCGCCTTGCCGGGATGATACTGCATATTAATGTCATAATCCTTCAACAGCTCTAACCATCTCCTTTGTCTCATATTCAGTTCACGTTGAGTGAAGATGTACTTCAGGCTCTTGTGGTCTGTGAATATGTCACATGATTCTCCATACAAGTAGTGCCTCCATATCTTCAATGCAAACACGACTGCTGCAAGTTCCAAGTCATGCGTAGGGTAATTTTCCTCATAAGGCTTAAGCTGTCGTGAAGCGTACGCAATCACTTTCCCATGTTGCATGAGAACACAGCCAAGTCCTTTTCCTGAAGCATCACTGTAGATTTGAAATCCACCTGTACCATATGGGAAAGTAAGAATCGGTGCAAATACTAACTTCTGCTTTAGGTCTTCAAAGCTCTTTTCTCTTTCTTCAGTCCAGACGAATTTCTCCCATTTTCGCATCAGTTTGGTCAATGGCAGTGCTAAGAGGGAAAAGTTCTCTACGAACCTACGGTAGTAACCAGCTAAGCCTAGGAAACTGCGAACTTCAGTCGTTGATGTCGGTCATGGCCACTTGGTAATAGCCTCAACCTTTGCTGGATCCATGGTGATTCCTTCTGCTGATACAATGTGACCTAAGAATGCTACCTTGTCTAACCAGAACTCACACTTGGAGAATTTAGCATACAGCTGCTTCTGGCAAAGAATCTATAATATTGTACGAAGATGGTCTTCGTGTTCCTCCTTGGACTTAGAGAAAATCAGGATGTCGTCAATGAAGACAATGACGTACTTGTCCAGGAACCCAAGGAAGATACGGTTCATCAGATCCATGAAAACAGCTAGATCATTGGTAAGGCCGAAAGGCATGACTACAAACTCATAGTGCCCATAGCGTGTACGAAAAGTAGTCTTGGCGATGTCCTGCTCTTTAACCCGTAACTGATGATAGTTAGACCTCGGATCAATTTTGGAGAAATGGTTGGCCCCTTGGAGTTGGTCAAACAAATCATCAATGCGTGGCAGCGGATACCTATTCCTGATGGTGATCTTGTTAAGCTCACGATAATCTATGCATATACGCATGTTGCCATCCTTCTGCTTTACGAACAGAACAGGTGTGCCCCATGGAGAAGCACTAGGTCGAATGAAACCGCGCTCTAACAGTTCCTGAAGTTGTTCCTTTAACTCAGCTCAATGGGAGCCATGCGATAAGGAGCCTTGGATATTGGCTCAACTCCTGGGACGAGCTCAATATTAAACTCTACTTCACGAGCAGGTGTTATGCCCAAAAGTTATTCTGGAAATATGTCTGGGAATTCTGACACGATTGGCTGATTCTGGATAGATGGAGCTTCAGCCTCCAAATCATGAACAGTAGCAAGATATCCCTCACAACCATGTGATAGTAGTGCACGTGCTTGCAAGGTCGATATGATTTGTATAGACCTTCCGGGTACGAACCCGTTGTGAATGTACTCAGGTGTATTAACATCACTAAAGATGACCCGATATGTATGGCAGTCTATGGTGGCGTGATGTTTGGATAGCCAGTCCATGCCTAATATCATGTCAAAATCACACATATACAGTGGAAGTGCGTCAATAGGACGAATCTTGTCGTCAAACTCTAGGGGAAGGCTCTTGTACACATGAGTTATGCGTATAGAGTCTCTTAAAGGCGTTGAAATGTTTAGTACATTCTCTAATTGCATAGGGTATATCCTAACATTCTTAGCATAAGCAGTAGAAATGACCGAATGAGTAGCACCCGTGTCAAATAAAACACATGCAGCTTGACCATACATATACAAGATTCCAGTGATGGTACCTGTAGACTTGTTGGCCTGGTCGCGAGAAGTCGTGTAAACGCGTCCACTAGTAGGAGGCGGCTTGGAATCAGCATGTCTAGATGTGCCCTCCATCTCGCCCTTGCGGCAGTCCTTCATGCGATGACCAGTAAGGCCACACTTGTAGCATGCGTCGCTGTCGCGGAAACATGACCCTGGGTGCCTACGGTTGCAGGTAGTGCAAAGAGGGTGAGTATACCCTCCAGCAGGTGCCCTTGCTGGCTAGGAGCCTGTTTGGAAAGTACACATGAGACATGATTATAGGTACAAAAGGACAATGCAGAAAAAATCGTAAGATGTAATACGAGTGATAGCTGGAAGGTTAGGCTGTGAACCTCTTTGGTTCTGCTCCCTCCCGTTACCATGATTCCTGGTAGAAGATTGCTAATGTGTCAGAATTATGACTTATCACATGTAACATAAGGAAATGAGTAAGTGTAAGGATCTGTTGCTGTTGGAGTTTCCAGCGTTTTTACGGTAATTATCATTACCACCACGCCTATCCGTAGCAGAACGGTCTTGAGTCTGACCGTTACCCTTGGGCTGAGTAGGTTGTTGCTGAGTAGCCGGCTGAGACCGGTCCCTAGTCTTCTGCCTGAAAGATGCAGTTTAAAGAGAGATATAAATATGGATAGTACTAAATGAATTCGAAATGGTCACCGTTGAATAACAAATATATACCTCTTCTCGGGTCTCTCTGCTTCCCCGGACTCCTCTCTTTCTTGCAGCATCTCCAACTTACCTGATGCATCAGCAACTTGTGCTACCGTGTTGAAAGTAGCACACACCAAGTTGTTGGCGACCGATGTACGAAGAGCCCACCGGAAGTGGTATGCTTGCTCTTCGGCAGTACCTGCTGTTGCGCCAAGAAAACAGCCAAACGAAGAAAGCGCTGCATGAACTCGTTGTTGTTCTCCCCAGCTCTCTGCCTGATTCCGTGGTATTCCCTCTTCAACTTGTCTTGCTCAGACTTGGGGAAGAATTTTCCCATCACTAACTCCTTGAACTGAGCCCAAGTCAAACCAGCCACCCAATTGTCACCTCCCTCAGACTACTTGACTGCCTTCCACCATCCTAGTACGTCACCTTCGAACTTGTAACATGTCAACCTCGACTTAAAGACGGGGTCACAGCCCATTGCATCAAATATCTTTTCGATATGAGCCAGCCAGCTTTCAGCTTCACTGGGGCTATCAGTTCTCTCGAAGGATCGAGGACATTGCTTGTTGAATCTCTCCATCCATGTGACCAATGTTGCTGGAGAAGGAGGATGAGGTACTGGGTGCTGTTGCTGATTGTTGGCAGCCTGCACCTCAGCCCTGATTTCGTTCCTTAGCTGAGAAAGCAAAGCTTACATCGCAGCTTAGACTGCTGCATTGAGTTGTTCTTGCTCGCGTGTGAGAACCATCTGACGGTATAAAATAAAAATACATGATTAAACTGATCAAACATAAAATATATACATGAAAAAAAAATTATACCAATAAATCATGAGAAAAATTTTATGCAGGAAAACTAGTACATGAATGCATGATGCAGTTTTATGAAAACTTTTATATGCGCGAGAGTGAACGCCTATGGTCAGTTCACTCAAAACAAAAGACATGGCGAGGGGACGCCAATGGGTCGGTCCCAAAGTTAAAAGTTTCGATAGAAGCACATGCGACTAAATAGGGACAGTCCTGTACCAACCATTACTTAGTCATAAACCTGTGACAATGACATATATATGAATGCATGAAAACAATGAATGCATGAAAACCGACTGTCAGTTCTAGGAAGACCATAATACTACCCACTAATCACATGTCGTGTTTTGAGAGCCTACAGGTCGAAGCCTTGGCTCTGATACAATAATTATAACACCCCATTTTGGTAAATGGAATGTCACGCGTGATTATATCGTATCATCAAAGCATACAAGGAAAATGTCTTAAAACATTACATGACCATAAAAGGAAATACCGGAAATAAACATCGGTACCCCAAAGTATAAGCTCATCACACACAAACATAAGTACTGAAAAGGAAAAGGACTAAACAATTTCCATAGAGATAAGTATTAAAATGTATGATGAAATGCATAAAGTAGAAAAGGCTAGAAAGCTTCCAATCCATATGCACGTACGCTTAAAGTCTACGAGCGCCCTTGAGTACCTACTGTTTGGGAACATGAAAGGCTAACGGCTGAGAATAACGCTCAGTGCACGGATATACAAGTATGACATGGAATAACGTAAGCATATAAACTAATAGCAGCGGAATATCATAAGTTCTAAGTAATCTGGATTCATGTTCATAAAACTGGTTTTATAGTTTGAAAAGACTTATGTTTCTATGAAAATCTGTTTAATTAGTTAAATAGCCCATATAGGTTATGAGGTTCCACCGTACATGAATACTTGGAGGGGAGACCTCGTCATGCAATTAGAGTGGTTACCTCTAATTAAATAGTCTAGGTAGGAGGGATCAGCTCCTTGTGAAGGATGCAAGGCACACATCGCATTCACTCTGATATTACTGCTAAACATGTAACTAGGATGCACCCATACGCCCCACATGATAATAATATATAATGGCAAAACTGAAAAGGGATGCCACGAGCAATCACTTCGCCGTGGGGAAGTCATAACATTGGTGCCTCCAGTGTTATGGTTATGGTACCTCCATAACTAGGTGACACTGGTCATGCATGTATATGGCTTAGGCTGTTATTCTAACATAAGTAATCAAACATATATAACAAATACTGGGAAAATAGTTGGCTGCAGACGGGGAAATCCTAATAAGGAAAGTATGTCCATACTGAAAGGATGGTAAATCCGTACCTTATGTCCAGTGAACGAAGAAGACGAACGGAAGAGAGTGCTACTTCGATCTCACTAATGCTACATAAATATTATACGTGTATAAGTATTATGGTTACTGCGTACGTAACTGGTTTTATCATGTCATAACTTGTTTTATATGTTCATGTCTTGTTTTACTGATTTTAATGTTATACTGTGTTTATCATGTATTATGTATATTCTGATTAAGTATAACTTGTATTTCTTGTATTATTATACTTGTTGTGTAATAATAAGTAATTTTCTAAAAATAGGAGGTTTCCTAAAATAGAAAGTATCCAAAAATAGATTAAGTGCTTAAAATAGATTAGTTTCTAAAAATAGAAAGTTTTAAAAATAGTAAGTTTTATGAATTAGAATGTTTGCATATTTAGAATTTAGTTGGATTAATACCATAAGTCATGTAGTTATAATATAGTTTATTAATAATATTCTATTCATTAGATAAACTATAGGTTATACGATTTAATTAAATATAAGCATGATTTAATTAAAAAAAGTGTATAAAATAATTAGATTAAAACATGTATTAATACTATATTAATATAACCTAAGTCATGATTAATAATTAATTATACATCATGTTTAATAATTAATTAATATTATAGTGTAAAATAAATAAATAAATACTTAGGTTAAAATATGTATTATTTAATAATAATAATAACCTAAGTTTCATGTTTAATTAAATTAATTATAAGTCATGTATTAATTAATTTAATTATCTTGTAAAAACAATGTACTTGTAAAATCAATTAGACTTGTAAAAATAATCATGAACCGGACCCATGTGTTAACTAATTAAAACATGTCGTGAACCGGACCCGTGAACCCTTGAACCGGTCCGAACCAAACCCCCTCTAAAAATAGTGGCAAATCGGCTTGAACCGGTTGCCCCTGCTTTTGGTAAGTTGCCACCGGCTTAAGCCGGTGGTCTTGGTTTCCCCTGCTCTCGGCTAGCCGCTGACCACAAGGGTTCCCACCGGTGGCCCCCTGCGCTGCTCTGCGTTCCCCCTGTTAGACCAACCTAGCCACCGGCTGTGTGCCGGTGGTGGTGGATTGCTGCCGCCGAGACCCATAAACCACAAGGACACCCCCGACGCGAGTCGGGGTGCCTTGTCCTTTCTGTCGACCGAACACCAACACCACCGAGACATATGTCTCGGTTGATGGTGTGAACCAACCGACGCCGAGAGCCATGGGGCTCTCGGTTTGTGTGGCGGCTGAAACAAACAACCCGAAACAACCCTTTTAATTTATCCCTTGATCCCATGACATGTTTTTATCATGTTTTTATTTAATTACTTGTTCATGTTATGATTAATTAAATAAAAGAAAAAACAAAAGGGTTACGGATTACCGAAACATGTGGAATGAATAGACAATGATTACACGAACACCCTCGTATGATTTCTTTAATCAAGATCCACAAACACCCTTGTGGTGTTGTTATGCCACCAGCCTAAGAGAGAGAGAGACAGAGAGAGAGAGATTTAGGGTTTTTTATTTTTGTAAAATCTTTTGTGAATGAAAAGTACTTCCTTTATTTTATTTGGTAAAAACACATGGGTTGGGCCCCTCTCTTCCTTTTGTATCGCGACATGTAGGGCCCACCAATGGAAACTCGAAGCCTTTTTCTCGTGTCTAATTATTACGTGTTCGTGTGTTCGTGTTTACGTGTTCGTTTAATTATTCGTGTTATTTATAATTACTTGTACGTAACGATATTTATCGTATTAATAATATACGTAAATACATAATTATATGTTCGTGATTCTTACGTTCATGATTTCATGTTCGTGATTATAATTATTGTTGATAATAATTATCGTGTATTTACATGTACTTAATGCTTGTCGTATAATTATACGTACATGACTTCTGTAATTACTAATCGTGACACGTGTTCATGCTATAAAAAGAAAGTTTTAATATGTACGTACGTTTACAAAGGGTACTATTCATGGTAAAAGCTTGCGGGTTTTACAAAAACCGTATCCAATATCGACACATTTAGCTTCATACTTGACGCGTTTACGTTGTGCAGCCTCAACCACCGCACGTCCCGGTGCAAAATCAGTCATCCATGTTTGCGTCAAAGGAGATGAACCAGTCAGATCCACACATACATCAAGCCCTCAATTCCTTGAGTAGAGCAACATATCAGCTGGACGTAAGTGTTTGTCCAGCCCACCACCAAGCCCAATATCAACTTCTTTACCAATGGAAATCCCGGAACGAAAACAGATGTCTACAAGGGTATCACGTACAATGTTATGTCGATGCTTGATACCAACAATACCAGGACTCGATACATCATGATCCCCATAAATATCTCCTATAAAGACCCTCAAGTAAGCTAAGCACGGACTCGAGATAGAGAATAAAGGAACACCCAACCGATAACATAATACACACCTGTAAGTCCTATTGTTCATAGTTTGTCCCAACCCAGAGATCAGAACCACCCTAAGCCAGTCAGAAGTATGGTCCTCCATTTGAGACTTCCATAAAGTCATTTGTCGAGTAGATAAGCAAAAATCCGATTCAACCGTTTGAGCAACACATGTGAAATGTCTTCATAAGTTTGGGGGCAGCGACCTTACTAGGGTTACTTAAAAGATCAATCTCCAATTTTCCATTAAAAGTACACAATGCATTATCAAAAGTAGGCCCGTAAGTAACAATATCCGAATGTCGTAGCAGCTTAGTTTGCAAAGCGGCAGATTGAACTCTAGACGCAAGAAATGCATAATTTAAAACATCACCTGTAGAGTAGACACCAAGTCCCCCAAATGCAAAGGGTAGAGTGGAGAGTCTCCATTGCCAATCACCAAAACCAGGACCAGAAGCCGTAACAATACACTCAAGAGCCGAACGAAGAGCCACGTTAAAAGCACTCTGAGCCCGCTCAAAAACTCGAGGAGAACATGTACGCATGGCAAAATATAGTTTGGATATACCTGCACAAGCACGTAGGAGCAACAACTCACACTGGGGGTCATTAATCTTGGCAACAGCGTCCATAAGCTCAATGGATTTGGCTACCCTTTTCATCACAAGCTCGCTACAAAAATCAAAATCTGCACCAACATGACCACCTAGCAGTTTAACACCATGCAAGGGTCGAGAAATATTAGGCGTGAAAACACCAACAAGCCTGCTTCTAGGGTCCTCCTTTGGCAAAAAAATCTCAGTTTTATTAACATTTAGATGTAAGCCATGACGAGGTCCATCCTCTATAATTACCTTTAAAACATCCCCCACAACCAAAGTATCTTCTATAATAGTGTCATCATCCAAATACCAAGCTTGAAAGGAAATGTTAAAAGAGTCTATAATCTTGCATACCAAAGGATGCAACAGTAGGGCAAAAAGCAGAGGTCCAAGAGGATCACCTTGTTGCACACCCTGGTATGACCTTAGGATGTGTTCCCCATAATATAATCTAGTTGGGCTTGAGTAGCAAAGTTCCACCCAACGAGAAATAGAAGGGCAATGAATGCGAACTTCTTGTAACATAACCTCACGATCTACCAAATTAAATGCATTTTGGAAATCCACCAACAACATAGTATGACCAACATTATCACCCTGATCCTCAATCAACCTATTTACTGCATGGAGTATAACCTCTCCTCCTCCAGATACCCCAACCCCGAACTGCATGTCATTAAAATAACCATCTAAGGAATGACCAATTATAGTAGCACTAACCTTGGAAACCAAACGCCTCCAGACAGTACCCACATCAATAGGACGGATGCCACACCCAAGTTTGACAAGCGGCGTAAGAGGAGCACTAGCAATATATTCACCCAACATTCTATGGCATTTTCCATCAAGGAATAGATTCACAACTTCGGTGATAGAAGAGAATAACTCGTCAGAAATAGCCACAACAACATCGCTTAGACAGTCCATGAGGTGTTGGGCAAGCAAACCATCCCGTCCACAAGACGTGCTACGAGGAAAACTTTTAATCATGTCAAGAACTAAAGTAGTAGATGCAATGAGTTGATGTTGATCAATAGGTATATTTGGCAATGAGGGGGTGGGTTTGAGAGGATGCTTAGCCTTTAATTCCTAAAGAGTAGCATCATTATATGGAGCAATGCCAAAAGAAGAAAGAACTCTAACTGTTGCAGTATAATGGCCATCACAAATCTTCCTCTTACACTGCTTGACATTACGCTCACCCAATTCAAGATTTTCCTCGTCGATATTTGACCATGAAGGAGAGGGTTCAGCCAAAGCCTCCCTCAAAACCTGCAAACTACCACCAGGAATACCCCAAGAACGAATGGCATCAACAATACTCTCTTCTTGGCGCGACGCTTAATACCCGACCTACACTCAATATTACTCCTCGGGCAAAATGTTTTAAAAAGACAAAGAGACAAGACTAACAAACTAACTCAACAAGAAATATCATCAGGAGTGCAAATCACCTTATCAAGAGCTCCTTTCAAGACCCGAGAGAATCCCAAACGACACTTGGGAGGGATAGGTTTAACTGTGCGCAACCCTTTAGAAAGCAATCTGTCAAGGATAGGCAAAGTGAAACCAACATGCTCATCTAACACAAGTCCATCCACATGATCAAGTTGTACTAAAGAAGAAAGGATTTGCGGTTTTGTGAAGTTATATAGCATAAACCTAACTTTACCATCACCACAATCCGGGGGTGACACAAAATCAAAACCCTCACCATGGCCAAAAAAAAAAGTGTTTATAAAAGTGTTTATATTTACAAATTAAAATAATTAAAAAAAAATATGACGTGACAGTGAATTTTTCATCACCAGTAAAATTAAAAAATAGATTAAGTGAATATAGAAAGAAAACTCACGTAACAATGACTTATTCACTTGCCATTCCATTTAGGCTGAGAAAAACCAATATGACACCTAAAAAATAGTAGAAGGAGCATGAATCCAACGTACCGACAACACAAGAAAGTATAATAACAGTGGATAAGATCAAGACAAGTTGCAAGGACACAAAGACATTGGCTGTAAACTGCTGTTTGTACACAGCATTTAACTAATCAAAACTAGATTGGACTCTTTGTACCCACCAACTCAACTAGTTGATAGATACACATACATAAAACAAATATAAAAAATATCAAAATATAAAACCAACAAAGTAAAAATAAACAAACTATTCATTTCCAACAATCAAGATCATCATCATCATCATCACTAGCACCACCATGACAGAAACAAACGGTGGCTCACCACCACCACCACAACAACAACCTCGTAGACAACCACCACCTATGTTATCACTCCCTCAAAAACAAAACCAAAACCAAACAGCATCATCATTTGAAAACATATTTAACACAGGTGGTGCAGCATCAGGGTTCAGTCCTGGTCCTATGACACTTGTTTCCAATTACTTTTCTGATCATTTCTCTGATGGCTCTTTTTCTCAGCTTCTTGCTGGTGCTATGAACTCACCTGTTTCTTCACAAATCAACCCTTCTCATTCTCTTGATAATAGTAATAATAATAAAACTTCTTTTAAGGATAAAAAGCCTATGGATTTAGTTATAGCTCAATCACCTACTGGCTTTATGTTTCCTAATCTTTTTAGTCCTTCTGGCTTGCTTAATTCACCTGGTTTCTTCTCACCTCTTCAGGTAATTTTTTTTTTTTGGGTCTGTATGATATCATATTATGTTATGTGAAATGGGTGTTTTTTGTTTTTGGTTGATGTGTGGTGTTAGGAGTGGTAATTTATGTGTTTGACTTTTTATGTTTGACTTTTTTTCTGGGTTGTTTTGTTTTGTAGAGTCCATTGGTGTCTCACCAGCAGGCGTTGGCTCATGTAACGGCTCAGGCTGCGTTATCTCAGTCGTATTTTAATAATGTTCAACCCGAAAATTATAATGGGGGGTTAGGGACGGTGGCGGATGAGGAGGAAACACGAATGGTGAATGCAAATGTGGAGCTTGAGGATTCTCAGATTGGGTCACCGGACGAGTTGTCGGTTTCTCAGTCTGATGTTAGTGAATCGCAGCATGTGGTTTCGGGAACTTCTGATATTAATGATGGTTATAATTGGAGGAAGTATGGGCAGAAACAGGTGAAGGCGAGTGAGCATCCTCGAAGCTATTATAAATGCACACACCCTAATTGTCCCGTGAAGAAAAAAGTCGGGCAGGCGCTTGATGGTCATATAAGCGACATTGTGTATAAAGGGAAACATAATCATGACCCGCCCCCGCCTAATAAACGTGGGAAAGAGAGTGCTGATGTTAATAAAACGAATAATTCTCAAATGGAAACTCGTGTAGCTGAACATCCAGTAGTTGATCAAGGGTTTAATCAAATGATGAGAAATGATCCAGTATTCAGTCAGTTAATGGGAAATGATCCAGGATTCAGTCAGTTAATGAGAAATGATTATGGATTTAACCAAATGGAGAGAAATGATCAAGGATTTAATCAATTAAGGACAAATGATCAAGGATCGAATCCGTTGACAAGAAATGATCAAGGATCTAATCAGTTGACCGGGAATGATCAAGGATCGAATCAATTGATAAGAATTGATGAACCAAATGATGAACCTAATCCGAAAAGAAGGTATGTTCCGTATCATTTGAATGTATATTTATTAGTTAATGCATGATAAGACAAACATACAAGTATACACGTTCTAGCAAAAGATTGTTCAACATATGATTTTTATGGAAACAAATTATTTTAGTATAATTTTTGAGAGTCACTAAATTCACGTCTTCTCTTTATCCGTACATTCCGTACACGGAAATCGAAATTGTTTCACAATTCCCCAACCGTGAGGCCCTTATCAAGCATGCACAGAATATACTTCCATTGCCGACTTCTCCCGTCACTTCAACCTCTCTCACATTGCTTATACTACAATATAAAGATTACTCTTGACAACTCCTCAATCAAAGATTTTTCTTGACACAAATTCATAGTTTACTCAAGGTTCATGAACGGTGTATGATGATAAAGTTTTAAGTTAAACGTATATAGCCATCTATTGGTGTTAAGATTTATCTGGTCCAACTAAAAGTTTAAGTGAGGTTTATCCTGCAACATAAACTCCCATTAAACCCTTGGTTGCCCGAGACAGTAACAAGACATCCACTGTGAAGTTTTGGGAAGCTTTCTAGTTAATCCATCATGGAACATGTTGGAAGACGCAGATGATGAACTTCTGTATTGTTGTTGAAAACTGAGGGGGAATGGGTCAGGCGGTAAGGGAACATAGGGAATTATGAAACGTGATGATGATAAAAGAAAATCGAGTTAAGAAGATGTAAGAGTAGAAAGTAAATTCCCATAAAATTGTCGTGTACAAATGAGCCCAAATTAATTAGATTCCATGCTTTTTAGGCACAAAAGGGAGCCCTTGCACCGGATGAATGCTATTTTAGGCAAGTTGGGAAACAAATTCTAACTCTACCTAAAATAGTGGATTCCTTTTTCCGGTGGGGTTGGAATTCCCAATTTCAGGCAAGTTACATTCCAAACAAAAAAAAGAGATCTTGAATCATAAGTTATTTGCGAGTATGCAATTTGCGTAGTATAGATTATGCAGTATCATATGTTTATCTATGTTTTAATAATCTGTTGCTAATTGATTGACGTGTTTTGTTCACGGAATGTAGGAATACGGAGGCCAGGCCTGTGACTGTGCCTGCAGACCGCTCCACTTCAGCTCAAAAGGTGGTCTCTGAACCAAAAATTGTGGTGCAGACAAGAAGTGAAGTTGATCTGTTAGATGATGGGTTCAAGTGGCGAAAATATGGGCAGAAAGTGGTCAAGGGGAATACTAATCCAAGGTAATTTTTTTCTGTTGGATATTTTACTTAATGCTTTCGTTATGTTCAAGTGTGGTAGTCAACTCATTAATGTTTAAATTATCAATTTGGATTCTATTATATTGCTAAAGGGTGGCGAAATTTGGGTCAAATAGGTTTCGGATCTCCATAACAATATCAAGTGTTGCAACTTGCAACATCTTTAAATTGTCACCATTTTATAGTAGTTTTTGTTGTCATATGTAATAATATATTAAAGGCCAGATTGCTGTTGTAGAATTTAGGTAACTAAATGCATGTTAGATGAACTTTTCGAACAATCTTATTCCTATGGGTAACTATTAACTTCGTACATATAACCTAATCGTGTCTGGACATTTATATCCTAACACTATTTTGTACACATCAAATAAATGCGAGGGTATCATTTTCCAGACACGTTTGTATGAGTCTGAAGCAAAAAAGTAACATGTGCATGTTACCACTCTTGCCAGAAATTTGATTTAAAGTAATGTACTAACATGACCTGGTTACTCGGTCAAAATGATGACGAGGCAACCAAAGTACTGATACCTTTGACCATGTTTGTCTTTTCTTTACCGATAATATGAACCATAGCACATGCACCGTTAGGTTAGATAGGACAACCAAAATGTGGTACATTCATGTTCTAGAATGTTAGATCGTGAATTGGGATGCTGTTTTTGGAGAAAGAGCCTCATCCCCTGCATGTCCTCTGGAAGCAGTCTACCTTTGACTAGGGGTAAGGATGTGTACAGGGGCGGAGCCACCTTTATAGGAGTGGGGGCGTTGCCCCTAACAAAGCTCCCATGGACACACGAAATACGTCGGAAAACAACTAAATCGGTAGAGATAATGTTCGGTGCCCTCAAGCAAATTTTGAAAGTGCCCTCAACACTTTCTTGGATTGCTAGAAATCAAAGTGATTTGTAACGTCAAAACTGTTTTTGGTGGAGTTGTTATTTTGTTCATAGGATAAACGAAGAAGATGTATAGTAACAAGGAACTAGGGAAGTGTGAAAGTCTTGTGGGGGTTGTTGGGTACTTGGGTGGGTGAATGAATCAGTAGGACAAAGTAATAAAAACAACTAATTACTACTGTACTATTTACTTTATATTGTATTAAATATAATATCATCGAGTAAAATCTTTTTTTTTTCATATTTCCAAAATTTATATGGCATAATTTTGTGTATAGCTTTTTAAATTTTACAATTAATGCCAATGAAATTTAAATAACTAAGGAATGGTTTTCACAACTATATATGATCAGCTAGCTATACAGTAATTTTTACGATCTTGTTGATATCGTTGGTTCTTTAATTGTATTTATGTCATAGATTTCTTGCAACAACTTAACTCATTTTCTTTTAAGGTAAACTAATTGAAATTACGAATAAAGTTTTATTTTACGGGCATCTTCACTCGTATATAACAAGTCTTAATTGTATTGAGATAGAGTATTTTTGTTATCTTTATTAGTGGAGATATCATTTTTGTTGCCTTTATTCAAACCTGACCCGACTTTTTCAAATCACGCCAAGAATGTTGTATCGTTAGATGCCCTCGATGGTCAAAATTCTTGGCTCCGCCACTGGCTGTGTACATCTCATCTCCTCCATTACCCTGTGGAAGACGGGATTGGATACCGTTGATATAATTTTTTAAGATGTCAGTATAGGAAATTATCATTACCATGGTCTCGAGATAATTATTAGCGGTACTCTTATCTATAACTACATTATAGTATGTTATACACAACCAAAACCCCCTCATTTCAAACCAAAAAAGTCAAGCAAGTAACAGAGCAATCTCAACCATTCACTTATCTTCTATCATCTAGTATATACCCTTCATTTTTACCATTTCAGAATCTGAACACTTTTAACTTCCCACCATTCTCAAAGTGTCTCAAAGTTTCACTAAATAGAACGGATCACGAAATCTTGGTCATCTTCTCTATCTAATGAATGGGAGAGAATCAATAGATTCCTATTGGGAGCGATTCATCCTTCCCGAAATTCTCGATGTGAAAACACAGAGACAAGGGGCTGAGCTTTGAATGTTAAGAATTAATCACACACAGAGTCACAGACAGATAAAAATCACATACATTTTACTCAAAACACACAAAGAAACACACCCGATTTCAAACACATACACACACAAACCATACAGACAAAACCCACACTCATAACAGACGGACTGTTCCATCTTCGCCCACACACACACGGTTTCGGTCAGCGGGTTCGGGTTGGCAGGTTGGCGGGTCAGAAACCCCGATCCAAAACTAACCCATTTAATTAATCGGGTTAGCTATTTCAACCCTAACCTGTTTACACATGACCCGAACCTGACTCATTTAACCTGTATTTATACTTGGGTTGTTCGGTTACATTGGTTACACGAGTTTCGATTGACCCATTTAACATGTTTAATATACAAAAGTTGCCACATTACACGACTTAAACAGGTTAAACGCATTTTGGGTCGTTTGTTTAACCCATTTAACCCATATAATAAAATATAAATAGTTACAAATATAAGAAATATATCTTAAACGGGTTGGCAGGTCGACCCATTTAAATGTTTCTCAACCGAACCTGACCCGTTTAATAAACAGGGCAGATGGGTCGACCTAAAACCGACTCGAATTCTATTTATACTCGACCCGAACGTGTTAATTTTCGTGTCGGTTTCAGGTCGGGTTTCATGTCGGGTTAGAAATTGCCACCCTTAGTCATGAGATTCATTAGTTTAAGATAAACTCAGATTAAGGGGTCTTCTGTTTTTTTTGGGAGCTGAAGTTTGAAATCTGTAAACCAGCCCTGAATATTATGAGGCAATAGAATCATTAAGACTGTTCGAAATTCTAAACACAAAAATCTGTAACATTTTGTTTGTGTGTGTAGTTTTTAATATACCTCTCAAACGAGAGACATTTAAAGTCGTACATTTTTTTGGGTTCAAAAGTATTAAAGATGAACGCATGAGATATTTTATTTAACATGATAACATAGTTTTCCACTTACAAAAGAAAATAAAATAAAAATGAGAAAACAAAACATGATATTGCCGTGAAAATTAATGATCTTGTTATGGAGTGGGATATATTGGATACTTAATTAAGGAGGAATGTCAGGGGAAATACTCGTAGTAGGCCTTAAGCAATTAAGAGGTTATCAGCGATTTTTTATATGTTGCCGAATAGTAGGTCAGCTATTTTTAATATCTGTAGGAGCTTGAGGAGGAAAAAAACAAAAGCACTTATTAATTTAATATCTGACCGTCCAGACAATTATGCTCTAATAAGATCTTGTTGCGAAAACTAAATGGGCTCTAAGTTAGAATGGGGGATTAGACATTGATTGGGACTTGTTTTCTAAGTCTCTATCTGTATGTTTATTGATCACTAATTAAACCTAGGTAATATATAGACGCCTCCGTGAACTCATTTTTTTTGCTACAATAAATAAGTTTTTGGTTTTTAATTGCCAACTCAATATTGCCGTTTCAACTCCACATTAACCAGTTACAAGGTAACCTAGTTAGTATATTATGGAAGTTTGACTTGGAATGTACTATATGCAATTCTAGGAAGTTGGTCTATATTTTTAGAAGGTGCATCTGTATGGTACATCCTATTGGAGCGATCCGAACTAAGCCTGCCCCCTATCGTACCAGATTTTTGGGACATGGCAAACCAGACTCCCAACCATGATCTTGTGTACCTGAGCGATCTTGGTTCCATGTGACTAGTTTTATGAAAGTTTATTAGTTTTGTTGGTGAATACGGCAGCAGATGCTTGAAATGGATAACCACCTATAATAAAACACCTTAGAATACAATTTCCATATATTTATTTAAGACTAACAAAGGAAAGATAAATACGTTGGAGGCAAGCCAAGTAGTTTGAAATGATCACCGTAACACGTTTTTGGCTCTTAATCAAACAAGCTAAACCCACCCTATTGGTCACTTATAAAATTCAAAATATTTTTGTTTGCTGCACATATAAGTCCTCTTTCATTAGCTCATGCAGTTTGAAATTCGCAGGAGTTATTATAAATGCACGTTTCCAGGATGCAATGTGCGAAAGCATGTTGAGAGGGCTCCATTAGACCCAAAATCTGTGGTAACAACATATGAAGGGAAACACAATCATGATATTCCAGTATCTAGGCATCGAGGATACAATAACAACAACGGGAGTGGAGGTACAGCTGCAAAACGCAAAGAACCCAAGTTAGGGAATAATGAAAGACCAGTTCTTTTACAAATGAAAGAAGAGGAAATAACAGCGTAAGTGCTGTCCTTACTGGCTGTAATGAAATAGATGTCTTCTAAAGTTTATATCGGTGCTACTGACAGAATAGTGCATTTTGGATCAAGGTCCACCTTTTCTTCTTTCTTTTGTTTGTTTACATATCGAAAATACATATGTACAAATGGTTATGTTGTTGGCGAGTGAGTTGTGTCGCTGTGCACCTTACTCGCCTTATTTTCATGTACACAACGAGCGAGCTCTGTACTTTATGTATCATGTAGTTTTGAGGGTAGATGATGTATTGTCATTGTAGCTTATTTCTTTTTGGTATATACCCCAAAGGGAAAATTCTGGGAATGTTACAAATATGTTTTTCTGTAAAATCGTAACGAATGTGTTATGTGCCAATATTCTTTATTTGCTTTGGGTTTTTGTCACTAATCTTTTTTCGCCTTACCCCTTCAAAACCATTGGGGGTTTCTCCTTGATTCAATATGGGGCCTATGCGAGGATGGAGATGGACCCATTTCAAGGTCCTGCACCTAAATGTTGTACTTATTACACGATACTGGCCCCCAGGGTGAAGCGGAGATTTCCTGAACACAATACGCTTGATCTTTGATGACGTACTTTAGTAATAAAGACGGTGGAGTATATTTTTAACTAGAAATGTGTTTTATGTAATGATTATTGTCTTAGTGAGCTTGACATTGTTTTGAACTTTTGCCGTAGAATGTAAACTCTGTAGGTTATATATGATTGTGTTTTTAGCGTGCACAATATCCTGTGGGATCTATATGGAGTAGAAGTCAAAATAATCATCCAAAGCAATTAGAGAATGATTGTTTTTATTTTCCTTCCAGAAGAGTATGCTGTGTATATCAACACTATTTATCTATATATGATGAAACTTTTTTTTTTGAGCAAGAATATATGATGAAACTTGAGGATCCAATAACATATAAAACTATTATTAGGATCAGTTTTCTTAGCAAGGTCATTCAACGAGTATATTATTTAGAATTTCTGTGTCATAATGTGAACAACCTGTGTAATAGCATGATAAAATTTGTTGACAATTTGGGCGAAAATATCGATTTGCCGTTTACGGAAGAAGTTGAGTTCAGAACTTAATAGACGAGCTCTTATTGTCGATAACTATAACTATTTGGATTAGTCATATCTTAATGACAATGCAAAATGTCCAAGAGATGGTTGTTAATTCATATAAGTTTCACATTTTACGGCATCTTTCCCATTTCCGTGTTTTGTATTTGTGATCGGATTTTGCTTTGATATAAAATCACATGTTCATATTGTTTCTGAGGAACAATTAGTTTTTGGGATAACACCACCTCTTCGGAAGTATTAGTATCAACCAAACCAAATCACACTGATTAAGCTGTCATGAAGCTTTATATGGAGGTACAATTACGGGAGACGGTAATGTCAACCTACATAGAATAGTACTCCCGTCCGTAATACACACGTGAGGCCAGTGGCGGACGCAGGAAATTGAATAGTGGGGGGCAAAAAAAATATTTTGATGATCGTAAGGCGAAAAAACTAAAATCTGAATAAAAAAATCGAGTATTTTAACTTAAAAGCGACATTTTTAGGTTTTATTGTGTTAAATGTTAGACTTCAGTGTGAGTGGGGGCAATTTCAATTTCAAGTGGGGGGCGTTTAAAAAAACACTTGAAATTGAGGAAAAATTACACTGTAATATCGTCGTTTTGGTTTAGCTAGGGGGGCGCCGCCACCCCGTCCCTAAGCTATAGTTCCGCCCCTGCGTGAGGCGCAAATATTTCGGTGACTTAACAGAACTAGTGCAAGTGAAATAATAAGTCGAGTTGAACCTACGCTTGGACTTAGAGAGGAACCAAGAATGACAATGCTGATTATCATTGTTCTACATGTAATATTCGACTTCTGAAATATTAAGTTGAGGTGAACGCAACAGTTGAAACATTGTCTTAACTTAATACTTTAATAACTGTAACCATAGAAGGGCATTTGCCCATGCTTTATGGTTATCTACCATGATACTTGATGGTCCCTCATTATCATGATTGTCATGCTTATGTTATCACACCTTATGGTCTCTTGTAACTTTTATACAAAAGGATAACACCCCAGTTGGTAAGAGACACAAGACATACATTAATACATATTACTATCACAACAATACATAAGTGACATATCAGTGTCAGTCGGGAACGCCCATCGAACATTAATGATCATTTTTTTTCATGAGTGATACAGATTTCTTAGTTGCATTATGAGAAAAACGGCACAAGCGCTATCCACATGATTCAACAATTAATTTATGTCTCAATAGACGACTTTTTGCAGATTGTTGATTCACAATACCCGCCCCTTCCTAGTCCTAGATCCGAGTTACTAACTTTCTAGATCGAACGTTGTAGGCCTCGCTCAGGCCGGCTTTAGTCAAGTTCCAACTCGGGTACGACCTCTCCGACTAATAGACTTGAGAACAATGTTCGATTCTCATGCTCCTTGAGACGAAAGAAAGTAAATAGTCTAAAATAGGATTTTCGGACCAATAAAAAGTTCTTTTATTTATCTTTTTTTTTATGATTTTCTTTTTTATAATCACAACCTATCTTATTAGATGTCTATATAATCTAACTCAAAACCCCACCAACAAACAATACAAGAAAAAAAAGAAAAAAAAAAAAGAGACAAGAATTAAGTTTTAAATTTTAGTGATCTTCTTTTCTTTTGGGTTTGTGGGTTTAGACTCCCTTCATGTTGGATCAAAACCTCTCAATCATTTAAAAGAAGTGAAGAGTCATTTTCATGGCATTTTTATTTCCTTCATACTTTATACTTATTAAGTATATTAATTCTCCCTCTCACACAGTATATAAAAAAGCTTCTCATATATTCTTGATAAACACCATGGCAACCGCCACCGCCGGATCTTAAGGCCAACCCGCTGCTGCCAATCCCACCGGATTTTTTGAAGACAAAACTAAGAAGTATGAGACAGAACAAAATCCATCAATCCAAATATCTCTGAAAATACGTCCAAACGAATATAGCTAAATAAATAATGGCACCAATCGATTATTCCAACAAGCTGGCTAGAAAAGAATCACATATCATGTTAGGTACTAAATTAGACCCCAATAATGACCATTAATTAAAGTTAAGCAAATGATACTGTCTAACCAACTCTCTATTATTGTTTTTCCAAATTACAAATAGCAAGTTTACTAACAATTCCTCAAGTTAGTAGTAAAATCACAGGATACAATAGATACCAGCCTTAGGAGAGTGATTTTGCTACATTTGAATTTAGTAATGTTATGTTGGCTAATCGAGGTAGACTTGTATTACGGAGTAGGGCTGAGCACGGCAGACCTAAAACCGACCTGGACTGGAAAATCGGACCGGACCGAACCGTACCGTACCGGACCGAATAAATTCGGTCCGGGGTTTTGGACCAATTCGGTCCTCAGTCCGGTTCGGTCTTACAAAATCTCGTTGATTTGGTCTAATAGGACCGGACCGGACCGAGGACCAAACCAGATCGGATCAACCCGGACCGGACAAGACCATTTTGGTCCGGTCTTAGTCCGAGATTTCGAACCATTTCGGTCCTCGGTCCGGTCCCGGACCGATGCTTATCCCTATTACAGAGTACAATTTTATACAATCAACACCTAAAATCGTAGCGAAGACAATCAAACCAAACACATAAGGTTAGGCGGAGGGAAGACTTCTCACGACATAAGTTGCCAACTCACGCATGAGTTGTCATTCCATCTCCAAGTGGCACGAGTTTAGTAAAAAGGTGAGAAACCAACACGCGTGAGTTCAAGCAAAGTGGGGCTAAATCTTATTTTTCAAAGTTATATATTCGTAAGAATAAATATTTTTTTACAATTCTTTATAAATATCTAAAACAAATTACATATATTTAACTCAAATCTAAAAATAAATATATCGTGTTTAGTTTCACATACCATCAATGAAATCGATACTTTAGTTAAAAGAAAATCGATACTTCCGTACTTTGGTTAAAAGGCATTAGTTCGGTTAACATGAACGATAACTATTCCTTGATGAAAACGCATTACGAGAGAGGTTGGAAGGAGAAGTAAGGACTGAAAAAGAGTGGGAGGAGAGAATGAAGCAAGAAGAAGTTGAGTATGAGTTATTCAGGTCGGAAATTTTGGTGGAGGTATCTGATTCCGATCCTAGAACAGATTAGTCTCGTACAAGAAATTATCTATATATTTGTGTGTTTTCTTTCATATCTTAATCGAATTTGTATTGTCATTCTACATTTTGATATGTTGTATTTGAGTTTCCCTAATTTAATTATTACTTATGATTTTTATTAAAAAAAATTGTATTTTATTTACGTTTACGTTTTTAGTTTATAAATTAAAGTAATTAAGAAAAAATATGAGGTGTCGGTGAGTTTCTCATCACTAATACGATTGAAAAATGAGTATTGTGAATGAAGAGAAAAAAACTGAGGTAACACGAATGTGAAGATAAGTTTACCACCTCCACTTTCTTTATTATACTTTATATCAATGTACTTAACAAAAATGATAACACTGCGTTAGATGGTCTTACACCCATACCAATACATGTGTAACGCGTGATGAGACGTCAATCATAAGTGGGTAGTGTCTCTCATTTCTAATTAGATGTGCAATTCTTTTACATGTGTAAAAGAAATAAGAGTGAAATGTAAGGTGCTCTTTAACTAATAAACAAACGTCTCTCTAGTAAATAAGAATACACATATATCAGTATATGGATCAAACAAGTCATGTGTACTAATGGCGCGCTCAAACGACACCGACGTTGGTCAGTTAGAGCGCCATCCGTCCTCTCACTAGCCAAATTTTCGTTTTCATCTTTTTTTAGTTTAGAATGAGTTTAGAGCTTAGGGTACGGTCGTGCCATGGCTCGCGCCGTATCCTATGGCACCAGAAAGATAACGGCGCACCACATTGGCCCTCGCGCTGTAATCCACAGCCAATGATTTCTTGCGTTTTCACATTTTTTTTTAAAAAGCTATCCGTTGTAAATTAAAAGGTAATAGTAATTTTTTTCTTCAAAAAACCTCATTTTTTAAAATTTAACCCCTTAAATCTCTATAAAAACCTCTATATCATATCATTTTTTATACAACTTCTAATATACTTTATAAACTCCCAATTTTTTCTTTCTTCACCAAAATGCATCCAAATAATCAATTGATCAGTAATATGCTTAACGACCCTTCCGACCAACTCCCGGGATTGTCTTCGAACCCCGGTTCTTGCTCGAATCCGAATTACAACCCGAGTTCTTCCTCAAATCTGACTCAACCTACGTTCAGTCAAATGCCATACTATCCAGAATTTAACCCATATGCTAACCCCGACTGATGTATAATCAATTTCACATCCAACAACAATTTGCACAAATGTCTCAACAATCACAACCTGGGCGGCTCACACCACCATCCGAACAACAATCCCACCACGGCGAAGATGAAGAAGACGAACCACAACCGACACCGACATCCAAAAAAGAAAAACCAAGAAAGAAAACGACGACCAAGAAATCCCAAGAACCCGAACTCGAAGGTGCGGGTGTTCGAAATTATTGGACCCAAACTGAAGAATTGCTTTTGGCAAAGAGTTAAATCCAAGTACCCGAGGATCCAAAATTTGGTGCGGGTCAAAGAATGATACTTTTTGATACAAGATTCTAGCCGTCTAGAATACAAATGCCGCGAAGTTGTAGTACAAGGAGCGAACCAAGAACATGTTGACCAGAAAATAGATGATGTGGTAAAAATACACACGTTTTAGGAACAACGCGTATAAATAGTAAGTATTAAGTCAACGCGTTTAGGAAAATGTGAAGACCGATATTGCAAGTTCGTTCTCGATGGAGGTGTATGATTTGTGCCAATAATATAAAACCAAGTTTGGATTAGTAACGTTTTTAGAAGAAATATTGGAAATTAAAGACGATTTACGCTAAAAATTACACTACGACGTTCAAAACGTAAAATCGTAAAAATCGACGAAAAATAAACGTTTATCTAAAAAATCTCAAAAAATTAATTTAAACTCTTAAAAATATATCTAGGGTTTAAAAATCAATAAAAATTGTTGAAACTTTTTTAATTAATTAATATTTAATTTTTTTAAATGCTAATTAAAGCCCTAAAAATCAAATAAATTAATAAAAAGCCCAAACCAATATTTTATAACTTGTAAACCTCAAATATAGTTAATAAACACTAAAAGATATTTTTCTAAATCTTTTCAACTATTAAATATATTTTTAAATGCCTAAAACTATTTTTTAATGATAAAAAATTAAATGAACAGCGTAAAGATCTAAAACTTTTTTAGAAAAATATAAAACACTAAAATATACTGGGGAAATATAAAAGTTGCTAAAAAAATGGGTTGATAAGCTAAAAATAAGCCAAATAAGCCCATTGCCCGAATAAGCTTAGCAGTGGCAAGGCTGGGTAGCTTTAGTGGGAACATTGGTTCCCACTGTTAGGCCAAATTGCACAACGAGTGAATATGGTTCTGTGGAGGCTGTTTTGAGCTACTTGCTTGGTTCTTTTGGGTACACAAGGCACCCCCACAACCAATTGGGTTGTGGGTAGTCAATACAAACACATCAATTCACAAATTAAACATAATAAGCTCCACAAATCATATGAACAGACAAGGAAAATAAAATATGTAGAAAGGTAAAAGCTGTAGACAGTTTAGGCAATACAGTGGATGCAAAAGCTACTTTAATCTAACAAAAAACCTTCAAACCCTCTATACCAGATAATCTAACCCTAATACTACCCCTAAGCTACTTGGTGACCAATTATCAAACACCAAATGTAGAAATTGATAACCTATGAATCTATGAAGTGGGTTGATGTTTTCTAGTGAGAGAAACTAGAGAGAGAAAGTGAGAGAAAATGTGGAAGATTTTATTACTATGAATGTGCAAATGGAACAACAACCAACCCCTTTCCTTAGTGGAAAGGGGTATTTATAGTACCAAGCTAAACATGGGCTTGGGCCGGTCCATGACAAGCCCATGGACCGGTTCTTACTTAAGTTAATAAGTAACTAACAACTATTATCTAACTACGAGCTATTACAACATGAATATTATTGTGGAGTGACCGATACTTCTAATATACGTAAAAACGTATTTCTAACAATCTCCCCCTAAGGGAGGTCACTCCACGTTACAAAGTTCTAAACCTAGCATACTATACTGAGTCTTCGTTCTTTAGCTCGTAGTCTTTTCTTCTTTTCTTTCTTTTGTTGTGAATATGTTGATTTGATCTTTTTGGCTTTGACTTGAGAGCATTGTTCTTTGGCCTTTCACGTGCGATCTTTGCCTTTCTTGTGAACTTTGCCTCCTCGTGACTTCATGTTCCACACACTTACGTCTTTTTGTTGAATTCTCGAAAGCTTCAGAGTTTGGTACAACGGAAGACTTTATCTTGTACTTTCTTGAATTTTTGCTGAACTTTGTTGCAAAAGACATAAGCATGTGGGAACGACTTTTACAGGTACACCGCAACACCACCGTCTTCACTGGTACACAGCAACGCCACCGTCTTCAACAGGTACGCAGCAACGCCACCGTCTTTAACAGGTACACAGCAACGACACGAATAAAATGGCTTTGAACATTTTATTCTAATTCGGTAGCATTTTACCTCCGGTCGGTGAAGACCGTTGGACGATATTAGATATCGTACCCGTGACGGATAGTTTCAATTAAGTAACTTCCTGACAGGATTTCGCGGGTAAACCCGTTCTCTTTATTCGACCGTCCAAAGCTGACTGCGAACATAAAGAGTGAATCACTTGGATAAATTATCCTTGTGATTAAAAGCCGTCAATTCATGAAACCTGGAACAAGTGAATTTCAATTAAGATTTTCACCATCGTTGCTTTCCAGTTGTCACGAGCTCAATTCATAAAGAATCTTGCACGTTACCTACCAAGTGCTGTTTGATGTTGACACTAGAAGGATTTCCACTCGTCACTGTGGTCAATAAAGAGTCACTCTGAGTGTTCTGGCAAGATCATATGATAATGCGAAGAGGCCTGGAACGAGTTTAAGTTCAATTAAGAATTAAACCACTGTTACCTTCCAGTTTTTCACAAGATTGGTTCTAAAAGAACCGCACGTGTAACCTACCATGAGCTTGTTTGATGTTGGCTCAAGAAGGATTTCCATCTTCATTGTAATACTTGCGTATTACTCGGATGTTCTGGCAATATTACAGGAATATTGCGTAGGACTCATGAAGATCTCTTACTTTTCACAGTGTGTGAGAAAGCAAGGAATAAATGAAGAGTGTCCTAATGAGACTTTTGATGATCTCTTGGCTCTAGACTCGATTGTGCGTTTTGATTTAGTGATCGATGGCTGGAGAGGAGTGCCACCTTTTCAATACCGGTCTATTCGGAGTGAATAAACCAATAGATAACGTGTTGATCTCCGTGTGATTAAAACAAATACCTTTTGAGAGATATTTGAGTTAGCTGGGGAAGGGTTGTGCATTGCATCACTGGGTCCATGATGTCTTTCTTCAATACCGAGAATCATTAGCAAAAATGACCTCAATAGCATATGTATTGACCCGGTTTCTGCCTAAAGTTGTAAGTAGGGCTTCTTTCTTTACACCCTTTATCTTTACAATTCTTTTTCATTCTTCAACCCCTTCAATGCTTACCAATACGTCATCACTAGCACCTTGTTGTGATTGTTCCAGTGCTAGCTTAAGTACTTGGTCGGCATTCAGCTACGTTCACATTCTTTCTCCATCTTTCCTAGGACTTCTAATTCTATCTAGGGAATTGTCCTTGGGAAGATTCCATCGGATCTGATGAATCATTGGACTAAACCTATTCCTACCACCCTTTTGTCACCACATCCGTCGTGAATTAAGCGTGTTTTGGGAAGGAATTGCCACCATGAAAAATCATTGAAAATCACATAAGGTACTTGTGATATTGAAATCAAAAGTTTTGTACCTTAGGTGTTTTGTTCATCAAAAACGCTCCCCCTTAACACGTGCTTAGCACATATTAAGTTGGAATATCTTTAAGTCTTTTTCATCTTTTAGCCAAGTATCACTTACGTCTCCTTAATCCCATTTTCTCCCCTTATCCAAAATGTTAACCATTAAATTTTGGGATATTGAATGGATTAACCGGTCTTTGGGTAAAAATGAAATCGATGTTTGGCCATAGAACAAATGATTGCTCCCCCTTAAGTTAATAAGGGGTAGTTGTAGTGCTTTAGTATGATATATTTTGAAAGATTTAGAATCTCGTGAGAAATTCTTGAAAAATTATCACACCTTAACACTACAACAAGCCATTAAAGCACATTATTCACAAATATACATATTCACAAATAGTACCAATGTAGAGTGACCTGAAATGTACGACCCTTTAGATGGATCGTTGCAGTGTCCTGTAGTGCACTCCATATGGTCTACCACCCACGAATCTTTCCAAGCTCCTCATCAATCTACGTTCACGGAGCTTCTGATCGATCTTCTTGATCACGTACCTTGCCATCTGCCGGTAACCTGGATGCCAATCCTCCGTCATTTCTGGCAAAGTCCCACCCGAGTTCAGATGCTCCAACTTTCCTCTGACTTGTAGAAGAGTACCATCACTATACTTGTGGAGCTCCCCCACCCTCATAAACTTCATCAAACCTCGACTGTTCAAGTAGAAGATGCCGGAATTCGGAACAGAAATGCCGGTATAAGGACATCTTGCTACATGTTGAGGTAACACTTGATTCACAGGACGGGTTAAATTGAGCTTCCGCTGATAGCTTTCGACTCCCAACTGAAGATCTTCAACTCGTGTCTTGATGACAACGCTTCGTGTGAACATACGAAGTGCTGTATTCAACGCAATGAGGTCTTCACGAGGAATGTGTGTGAGTTGATCTCGAGTCATCAGAAGCAGCATATCTTCAATATCCTCAAGGCGAATGATGGAAAAATCTCCCTGCTGGATTCTGTATTCCCTGTCATCCTCCCTTTTCAAATGAATCTCCGTCACATGATAATAGCCGTTCTTGGCTTCTGTTTTCATCCCTAAAATGCTGGAGATGCGGATATCGGATCTAACTGAGCTTCCAGAATTGACTAGGCAGCAACCCCTGTACGCCCTTCTGACTCGTTCGTCCCAATGAGATGCACCTATGACAGCATACATATCATAATTACGATTTATCTTAGGGACCCAGAGTCGGTTTACCTTTTCCTCGATGAAGGGTATTGTCCCCCAGTTGGCAGCTTTCAGCAAGGTCAGGGATGTTGCGTACTTTGATGACCCTTTCAGTAGATACACCAGATCATTGGTGACAAAGAAGTCAAGAGCAATCTGATTATCTTGATCCATTGGAGGTGGAGCTCTTTCTGATTCATGAAGACCTGGCCGTTGAACGGTATTCAGAGCCTTCAGGATCTCCTCGGCATAATATTCGAACTCCATTTGGGTCAACCGGGTTTTGGCGCGAAGTCTTTTATCCTTCAGTACTTTCTTCACCAAAGATGGAGTAACCGAAGTCTTATACTCATGAGCAAGAAATGCACATAAGTCAATCGGACTTCGGATACGAAGATACAAGACCTCTTTGTCGGCGTCGGTGATCGGATCATACTGCGCCGCTGCCGTGATCCAAGCCTGTGGTGGAGCAGTCTCGTCGATTTCCAACGTGTCCTCCCAGTTCCTTGTGCTTGGTTCAGGTATAGTAGATTGTGGGTTTTGTTGCTGAGGAGTGGAGACGTGAACATCTGCTTATTCAGATTCAGGCATTTCAGCAGTGTCATGGACGGGTGAGTGTTGTGCAGCTTCTGGTTCGGTTACCGATTCTGCAATCACAGGAGTAACAACACAAGAACTAACGGGGTTAGTGGTAACAGGTATTGATGCATGGATAAATGTACCAGGAATAGATGACCCTGTAGTGGCATTCACGTCATGGCGCCACTTCGATCGTCTGGATTCCGTGGATGTAGATTTCTCCTTTGGTGCTGCATCTTTCTTGGATTTGGTGCCAGACTTAACCACTTTCTTTGAGCTGGCGCCCTTATCCCCTTTCTCACGCTGTTCACCTTTATCTGAATTGCTCCCCTTAACACTCTCCTGGTGACCATCACCACCATCATTACCATCATTATCATCATCATCTGCATCCTCATCATCATCATTCTCATCCTCATCCTCATCCTCATCATCATTTTCATCTTCATCATCATCATTCTCATCATCATCATTCTGATCCTCATCATCCTCATCATTCTCATCCTCATCATCCTCCTCATTCTTATCTTCTTCTTCTTGTTCTTCCTCCTCTCCACCAGTACCCTCTTCTTCGTCGCTCTCTTCCCTTTCTTCTTCAGGGAGAATGTGGTAGGGTACCACACTTCCAAACGTCTTGAACAACCTATCATCCTCCATGATAGCGTCATTCAGGGATTTGAAGAGGGCCCGTTGTTTCCTTGATTTATCAAACGATCCAAGTTCCTTCATTCGAGCTTTGAGAATCTTCTTAAGTTCAAAATCCGTCAAGTCATAAGCGATCTTGTAGGCGGCTTCTGAAGGATTGGATGATTTGATCATTAAGTTGTCAGCAGCAAGCGTCTTCAAATCATCACGCAGTTTAGGCATTAAGGATTCAATGGAGTCTTTTACTCTCTGCTCAATAGTAGCTTCAAGAGCTTCTTTTTGCTCTTTAAAGTCATCCTTAATAGCTTTAAGTCTTGCAATTCGTGCTTTATGCCTATCAGCTTCATCCTTTTTAACCTGAGCAAGTTCTTCTGCATGAGCTTTACGTGTAACTTCCATGTCAGCAGCGAACTTGGCAATCAACTCTTCTTGAGCTTTCCTTGATGCTTCTTCACTTTGAGCTCTTCTATTTAGCTCTTGGCGAAGTTCATCCATTTCTCTCTTTTGATGATCCACGTGTTTATCCAACATCTCGGCCATCACTATTGCTGCCATTGCAGATGTCGCAGAGATGCTCTGGGTTGAGGGAATAGGCTCGGTTGTGACTGCGGTGCTAAGGATGGGCTTTGGTGGTGGTGGAGGAAGTGGTGTAGAAACCTGTTTGGTTGGTAAGGGTTGAGTTGGTGGAGGTTGAGTTGTTAAAGGTTGAGTAGATGCCTTTTCAATACTAGCTGAAACAGGGATTGATGGCTCCTTCGAAGTGGAATAATGTTCAGGTGACCCAAACTCATCAACATCATCAGGTTCCATGTATTCATCCTCAACGTCTACTCTTACACCTGACCCACTACCGCCAGTATCTTTCCTGCTCCTTTGAATGGCTATCTTCATTATTTGTTTCTCAGTTTTCTCAAGATCAGGATCAGCAATATTTTCTTCGTCACGCAGACGCATCTCATCAGCCTTACCCTTTCCCTTTTTACCCTCTGTCTTCTTCTTCTTGGTTTTGGGTTCATGTAAATCTGTTTGCTTCCTTTTACCTTTGCTTTTAACCGTGGTAGATGAGTCTTCACCTGCTAGAAGGCTTGCTCGTTGATTCTCAATTTCTGTTAGCAAGTTCTTGTAATCATCAGATGCAATAAGCTCATCGGTCAGAAGGTGGTTGGGAATGGGACCAGGAATAACCGTATTCGAATGAGTCTCCTGCCTTAAGTCTACCAAATCATCATCATCGATCGTGTGTTGACGTCTGCCTGCACGCTTATCAATGGATGCATCGTTTTCCATAAAGTAATGGATGATTAGCTTAATAAACCTAGGATACTGGTAACATTTAACCTTACCCTTCGTGTTTGTGAAGAGTTGAAAAGTAAACTCCTCCCATAGCAGTGATGCATAATCAATACCCATACCTTTGAACATACCGTAAAACATCTTGATGATTGGTGGACGAACAACATCATACCCAGTTGTTTTGGGTGTTAAACATCGGCTAAGAATCCCAAAAATAGCTTTCCATGGTTGACCAATTTTGGCAGTAGTAAACTCAGACGGGGTACGTATGTCAAGACATCCAATGGCGGTGAACATCTCCATGATCTGGTCCTTAGTTGGGTTGGCTGAGTATGAGGTTAGACCTTTGAGTATCGGTCGAAAGCCAAAAATCTTCCTGAAGTCTGACACAGTAAGCGTCTGCTGCTTGTTGTCCAAGGAAAAAGTGATTTTGTTCGACGTCCTCTCTTTGGTAGCCCAGAACTCGTAAAGGTAGTCATAAGGCACTGATGCACTTCTTCTTAGTGCATGCTTGAGATGAGATTTATCAAGCAAGGCTGTACCTACCTTAAATCCATTATGGGTTGAGTGAGATACTTCCTTCAAACGGTAGTTGTTAGGAATAAACTTTAGAGTATTGGCTTCAGCAATGGCGGCGGCTCTGTTGTCTTGTAGTTGTTGTACGGTAGGGTTAGTCATCGTCTCTGCTTAAGATAAAACACAAAGGTTGATACAAACAAGTATGAATATCATTATGACTTTAAACCTAAGCATTGTACATATGACATAATCCCTTAAGCTTTGAAATCATGCAAACATCTTCTATTCGGAATATTCACTCAATTCGGAATAATAGGCCTATGCGGAACATGAGTCTATTCGGAACATATAGTCTATGCGGAAAAACATCCCTATTCTGAATAAAAAGGCTATTCGGAACATTCGGGCTATGCGGAATAAATTCCCCATTCGGAACTTTGGCCTATACGGAATAAATTCCCTATTCGGAACAATTGCCCTATTCGGAACATTTGCCCTATTCGGAACATTTGCCCTATTCTGAACATTTGCCCTATTCGGAAAATATTCCCTATTCGGAACATTTGCCCTATTCGGAAAATTTTCCCTATTCGGAACATTTGCCCTATTCGGAAAATTTTCCCTATTCGGAACATTTGCTCTATTCGGAAAATTTTCCCTATTCGGAACATTTGCCCTATTCGGAACATTTGCCCTATTCGGAAAATTTTCCCTATTCGGAATATTTTGCCCTATGCGGAATAAAGTCTTTATTCGGAACATTTTGCCCTATGCGGAATAAATCCTCTATTCGGAACATTTGGTCCTATGCGGAATAAATCCTCTATTCGGAACATTTTTCTATGCTGAAAGAATTTGGCCTATTCGGAAAACTTTTTCTACTCGGAAAAACTGCTTCTATGCGGAAAATAGTTTCTTACTCGGAAAGTTTCCAACACTTATTCTAATTAGGCATGAATTCGATTAATTCAAGTGTACCAAAGGCCAAATCTGTGCAATTAAACCTATTCCGAATATAACCCAAGCAAAACCCCCAAATTAACAAACCCTAATTAGGCAGTAATTTGATTCGTTTGATTTCAATTTTAAACAGTTAATTAACTTGGTTTGCATGAAGGATTAAACCGATTTAATACCTTTTTAGAAGATCTTGAACTGAAAGATGTTGATTGTAACGTGTTTGTTTGATTTCGTGAGTTTGTGTGGAAGTTTTGTTAATGGCGGCAAATGATTAAACAAGAACAGTGATATGAAAGAAAAGAACGGGGGGGGGGGGGGGGGGGGGGAAGGTTTTGACTAGGTCAACTTTTCCACAAGTTTGACATATTGTCAACTTTGCCCCCTCAACTTTTCTTTTTGCTTCATTCAACATTCTTTTGTGTACCAAGTTTTAATACTTGACACTTTGACCCTATCTTATGTAATTTACCCTAGCCTTTGTGATTATCCTATCTTAACACAAGCACAATCCACAACAAACTTATAAGCAACAACAAGACATATGCCAAAGCAATCCAACCATTAACCATTAAGCTTTGTGAGTTTCCTTGAAAACTTTTGAAGATCTTTTTGATGTGAAAGATAATGAAACATTTTCTCCCCCTTAAACGATGACCCGTTTTCTATTTAAAGAGCTGTAGTCATTGTTTAACGAGGCACATGATGATGAAAAACATTTCCCAATTAATATCTTGAAAAAGTTTGATTCGTGGTGACAATAAGATTTCTCTTATTTTAACAAATTAATGCACTGAAACGTACACAAATTCGTGTTAGACCAAGTTGTAAAGTAAACTTGATCCCTTTGCATGATTTGGCTTGTAAATCACGCCCGAGAAAATTAATTCCCGTTCTGAGCCAACGTTTTCCAAGGAAATACGTGACTTTAATATGAAAACCGGGTTGCAGTCTGAAATAACTACAAGCCATAATGGGCATGTTTTAAAAATGTACAACTTTTATACGGACTCTATTTATGGCACCGTGTCAATATTGATCGACATTTCTAAGGCCGTAAATATTACCGTACTAAAAGACATGCCCGATTTAAAACGAAAAATATTTTTGGTTTTTCTTGATTTTATAATTTTTATGGTTTTTCTAGGTTTTATATTTTTTTATGATTTTTCTTGGTTTTATATTTTTGTATTTTCTTTTGTGGTTTATATATTTACGATAATATACATGATCACGAACAAAGGATACTCTGAATAGTTTACCACGACTATTCAGCTGATTCTTCTGCCAACTCTTTGAGAGTCGCTGGAGTAAATGATTTCATGCCAAGCTTGTCGATCAAAAACTCGATTCGTCCTCGATCTAAGGCTTTGGTGAACATATCCGCCAGCTGGTACTCAGTAGTGACAAAATACAGCTCGATCACTCCGTTCTCCACCTGCTCCTTAATGAAATGGTAGCGAATGTCTATGTGCTTGGCCCGGGAGTGTTGAACATAGTTGCAGCAAAGGGCAATGGCGCTCTTGTTGTCACAATACATCGGGATTTTGTTAAATCCAAGACCGTAGTCAGTTAATTGTGATCTCATCCAAAGGACTTGAGCACAACAACCGGACATGGCGATGTATTCAGCCTCCGTGCTTGATATTGCAGCGCTTTTCTGCCTTTTTGAAGACCAACTGATCAATCTATCTCCTAGGAGTTGCACAGATCCAGAAGTGCTACGCCTCGTGTCTTGACATCCAGCATGATCGGCATCTGCGTATGATATTAAAGCAATCGAGGAATCTTTCGGATACCATAGACCACGATGAAGTGTTCCTTTTAGATACCGAAAGATCCTTTTCACAACATGTAGATGCTTTTCGGTAGGCCGAGCCTGATACCGGGCACACATGCATACAGCAAATTGCAAATCAGGCCTGCTAGCAGTCAGATAGAGAAGGGTGCCGATCATTCCACGGTAAAGTTTCGGATCGACAATAATCCCATCCTTATCTTCATCTAACTTGGATTTCTCCACCATTGGAGTGTCTACGGGGTCACAATTCTCAAAGTTATATTTCTTAAGAGATTCTAGAGCATATTTAGATTGATTAATAAAGATGCCTCTGGGATTCTGAGAAATCTGTAATCCTAAGAAAAATGAAATTTTTCCCATCATCGACATCTGAAAGCGTGTGGACATTATCTTCTCAAATTGTTTAGACAATTCTATGTTAGTGGCAGCAAAAATTATATCATCAACATAAATTTGTACCAGAAGCATGTCGTTGCCGTCCTTGAGAGTGAATAGAGTGGGGTCCACTTTGCCTTTGGAGAAGCCTTCCGACATGAGATATGTTGACAGGAGATCATACCACGCGCGTGGAGCTTGTTTCAACCCATAGAGAGCCTTCTTAAGCTTGTACACATGGTTAGGAGACTCCGTACTGACGAACCCATCCGGTTGACTAACATAAACTTCTTCCCTTAGTTCACCGTTCAAAAATGCCGTCTTCACATCCATTTGATAGACGATCATGTTCATATGAGCAGCAAACGCAAGGAATAGTCTAATCGCCTCCAATCTAGCCACAGGAGCAAAAGATTCTTCAAAGTCTATACCCAAGGCTTGTTTATATCCTCTAGCGACCAATCTAGCCTTATTCTTCAATACCGCACCCATCTCATCAAGTTTAACCTTATAGACCCATAACAAAGTAAGGATGTTAACCTTGTCAGGGCGAGGAACCAATTCCCATACTTCTAGTCGTTTGAATTCATTGAGTTCCTCCTGCATAGCTTCAATCCAAGATGATTGGGTCATAGCCTGCTGCCAATTTTTGGGTTCAACTTCAGAGAGAAATGCATCAAAGTAACAATAAAGTGCACTCTCTTGTAATTGATGGCGTGTAGAGACTGGTCGATCTAGATCTCCAATAACATTCCTAATTGGGTGATCTTTTGTCCATTTAGTGCTATGGTTTTCGATCCTAGGTGGTCTGGAGTGAACAATAGAAGGGGCTTCTTCTGAGGTAGACGCGGCTGAAGGGTTTTCAGGGATCGCTACACCAAAGAAAGGAAGCTCTTGCAAGTGAGCATATTCCAAGTCGTGATCAGTAGAATCCTCTTCCACATCATTAGGCACAAGTAGGGGTGATGATTCAGGTGTAGTTTGAGAATCACTTGGTGAAGGTGCATCCGGTTCAATGTGAATTGTAGATGCATTAGATAAAGGTTCATTAAATTGAGCAACCACTTCAGGTATTGGAGCAATTACTACAGGTACTGGAACTTCATCAGTCGGGGGATCGAAGAATTCATCAAACAACGGTTGAAACAGTTTATCCCACTCGGGCCTTGATGGTGGTAAAAATGATGTAGAAGTAGGATTGTTGGGAACTAATCCGGAACTTATAGCACCGGGTCCCATCTCATGAAACACGGGTTCAGAGCTGTGTTGCTCAGAAGCCATTGCTGTCAGCTCGTCGAAATCTGCGTCCATAGTTTCTACAATCTTGGCAAGACGACGGTTATAGATTCGGTATGCTCTTTTGGACGGTGAGTAACCAATGAAAATACCTATGTCGGCTTTTGGTTGAAGCTTACCCAAGTTCTCACTATTGATGTTTGGATAACACAGAGCACCAAACACATGGAAAAATGAAACATCGGGTTTGCGGTCATGTAGAAGCTCATAAGGTGTTTTTCCATGGCGTTTCCGAATGATAGAACGGTTTTGGGTGAAACATGCAGTAGAAATAGCCTCTGCCCACAAGAACAATGGAGCGTTCGCATAAATAAGCATGGTCCTAGCAGCTTCCATAAGTGTACGATTTCGTCTTTCAACGACACCGTTTTGTTGTGGAGTGCGTGCAGCGGATGTTTCATGTGATATACCAACCCCTTCATAATAATCACGAAGAGTCTGGTTGACGAACTCTGTACCATTGTCTGTACGAATACGGCGGACAGTGGTATTCAAACGTACCTGGATGAACTTCAGAAAAGTAATGATAGCCTTCGGTGCTTCATCCTTTGTACGTAGAAATCTAACCCATGTAAACCTTGAGAAATCATCCACTATTACCAGAATGAATTTCTTACCGCTCACACTTTCAGTTCTCATCGGTCCACAAAGATCCATATGCAAAAGATGAAGTTTTTCTTGATTAGTGTCTTCAGCTTTGGGTTTGTAAGATTTCTTGGTGCTTTTCCCCCTTGAACACGCGGAACATAAATGGTCCTTGTGAAATTTAAGCTTGGGAAGACCACGAACTAACTCGTTTTTAGCCAGATGATTAATAGCATCAAAATTAAGATGAGATAATCTGCGATGCCATAACCATGACTTGGTCTTAGAAGCTTTAGAGAGAAGACATACTGGAGAAGCGGCCATCATGTCTTGTAAGGACAAAGTATAAAGATTTGCACCACGAGATCCCTTCAACAAATCTTTTCCTTCCAAGTTGCGGATGAAACAAGTGTGTTGTCGAAAAGCAACCTCAAGGTTGGAATCACAAAACTGTCCTACTGAGAATAAGTTATGACCAAGTCCTTCCACATAGTATACCCTAGAAATCGTCACGTTTCCAATCTGATATTCACCATACCCCATAATCTTTGCTATATGATCATTCCCAAATTTAACCGTACCAAGAAACTTGCTGACGAAATTTCGGAGCATCGAGCGATTTCCGGTCATATGTTTTGAACAACCGGAGTCCAAATACCACAGGATGATTTGGACCACCTGAAAATATCACCACACAAAGACAATGTAGAGGTATCGGAATCTGAGTGTTCCTTGTTATTAGCAGGTACAGATTTACTAATCTTAGATTTGCTAACTCTAGGTTTCTTAGATTTCCTAGCCTTCTTCTTCTTAATTGGTGGTGTAGATTCTAATTGGCTCAAATCCTGAGGTATTTCTTCACTGATAGGCACTATAGTGGGGGCTGACCTAATTAAAGGGCGCTGTTTCCATACTTGAGTGCGAGTGTTCCTAACTAAAGGACGCTCAGACCTAACCTCAATGGATGCATTCCTAGTTAAAGGGCACATTTTACCATCTAGAGTAAAGGTCCTACCAGTGGGACGCCATTGCCAGCCAACTTGGGCACGAGTTCTACCCGTTGGCTTCCATTCAAGACCATTCTTAAGAGCATTCATTTCATTAACGTGATCAATCAGACACAAATCATGACGCTGGGAAAACATACATTCATTACAATTCCAACAATTTAAATCAGAATTCACGAATGGTTTAGGCTGCTGCACAGGCGCAGAGCTTTTAGTCTTAACATGATTCTTTTTATTTAAAACTGAACTAGCATTCCTATTGTGGACTTCTACTTTCTTCTTTGTGGCACTACTAGTGGCGGGCTTGATCTTATCTTTCTTGAGTGGCGATCCTTTAGCCTTAGTAGTCGCTTTTAATCCTGTAGAAGGCAAATTGGGAACATTAGCAACAGATTTTAAAGGTGTCTTACTTGATTGTGCCAATGACGGTTTCGCTCCTGGAGTCTTATTAAATGGAGTGACAGCAATGGGCCTATTATTAAGTAGTGCAGAACCTGGTGTACCTATGTATTGCAAATAAGCCAAGCAATATTGAACTCGCTTAACATATTCATGAGCCGAATAATAGTCGCTACTTGAGGGATCTAAGGCATAAAGATCGTCTAAAATATCCCTAAGAAGATCGACATGCTTAATGGCATTCCTCATATAATCATCGTAGGTAACCTGGTTTCTCTTATGAAGCGGATTCTTATACAGCACTACTGACTTGGTTGTTGGAGCACTAGTGGACGGTGCAGAGTCGGTAGCTAAGTTATCAACAACTTCTTGTCGGGTGAGAAGAAGTGTCTCCTTTAACTCAGCCAAAACCATATTTTTGTCTATGAGCAGGATGTTCAAGTCAGAGATTTCTTCGCACTTTTGGTTCAGTTGTTCAACATAATATTGTTGCTGTGCCGCATTAAAAGCGAAGCGTTCTTCTAGTGAACCATAAAGAGCGGATAGTCCCTGCCTTGTTCGATCCATCTCCCCTAGAACAGTTGATAGTCTAATTTCTAAGACCTGGTTTTTAGACTCTGCAGCCTCTAGTTCCATTCTTAATGTTTCCTTTGATGATACCTCTCTCTTCAATCTCATGATTTCTTCCTCTAATGTCTTAACAATTGCAATCATCTTGTCACTATTCTCAACACCGTTTTCACAAAAATTTGATATCAAAAGATTTTCATTTTGATTTTGTTGTTTTAATTCTAAAGATATACAATGTTGTTCTAGTTGATTAAAGCGTTGAGAAAGTAAATTGTAAGAATCTTGTAGCTTTAAAAACTCAGCGTTAGATTCGTGACAAGAATGATTTTCTACCTCATTTACAGTATCAGCAACATTTACAGAAAGATTACAAACATCATCACAAATATCCTCACAAATATTCACAGCATCACAATTAATCACAGCAGATGTAAGCTCATTCGAATAATTAACATTTACAGTAGTAAGCACATCACATGAGATTACTTCGGACAAGAATCGGTCATATTCGGTTAAAATCTTTTCTTTTTCAATTAGTTGCAGTTCGTAAGCGGTGTCCATTTCATAAAACACTTTTTGAACTTCACCAATTTCAAACTGAAGATTTTCCTTAAGAGATGCAAAACTTCTTTTTAGACTTTCGACAAACGGATTGATCTCAGTTTTAAACACCTCGTTCATGTGTTCGAAAGCCCATTCTCCGGCGTTTAAGCCATTTGAAGTCGTACATTCCAAAATGACCTTGTCAAAGTTAGTAAAGTATCGGTTAATCTCTTTCAAGTTTAACCATATAGTGCTAACAATCGGGTCTAAAGCCAATCCTAATTGAGTTGCATTATAAAGTCTAGGACTATGTCTTAAAGCTTGTTTTGCATAACGTGGATTAGGGGGAAGGCCTTTTAGATGTGATAAGTTAAACTCTCTAAACGAAGCATCAAATAAGTGAACTAGTTGCGAAGCAGCGTATTGTCTTAAAAGCAAGTAATCTAGACTTCTAATCTTATTAGTGGCATTAATCTCCATTTCATTCTTCTTAGATTCGAGTAATTCAAAATCAGTTTGAAGTTTTTGAAAATTAGTGACCACTAACTCCTTTTCTTTAAGTTCATTAGATAGATTTGCTCTTAAGTTTTCGATCTCTTGCAAGTGACCCATTTGTTTGTTTCTAAAATGATCATATTCGAGATTTGTGAGAACACTAGACGAAGGCACTAGTTCCAAAGTTTGTACTTTCTCATTGCTTAAGGCAAGCTCATCAGACAAATTCTTATTCTTAGCTAAGGTTTCTAAGAGTGCAGCATTCATTTGGCTAAGTAATGTAGCAGGAACCATGACCAAATCTTGTTGAGCAGGAGTAGGCGTATGCGAAATGGATCCCGGTTGTGATTCACTCAAAATCTGGGGACTCACATTGATATTGCTATCATTGTTTGTCTCCTCATTTGAAAGACTCACCACCGAAGATTCATTCGAATCAACACTCTCTTGCCCAACTTGATGTGGTTGAATACTAGCATCAGTGGCATTATCGGTGTTATTAATAAGTACCTCAGATCTCTTATCTGGCCCTAAGCTGGAGAAAGTCGCCATGAAAGCAGCCTTTGCAGTTTGAAAGTCATCACAGTCGGAATCATACGCATCAAGATCATCGGCTTGGTAAGCTGCATTCTGCGTAGTGACAACGTCTTGTTCAGCAATCCCTGGGTCAGCAAGAAATGCAAGCTCCTCTTCATCAAGTTCCCTTCCTTGCGCCTGAGCATTTACCAGATAGATCTTTTCTGCAAACCACTGTCCATCCCTTCTCCTCTTGGGTTTCTTACAATCCCTGGACATATGACCCTCTTCCTTGCAGTTGTAGCATGTGATCATTCTCAACTTGCCTGTATTAGCCCGTGGAGGATTGTTGACCATTGGAGCAGGAGCAGGAGTAATCGTGCGAGCATTGGTTGAAGTGGAAGATCTCCCCTGATATGGTTGAATTGGCTGAACCATGACCCTGCCATTCTCAATAGTAGCTTGTTGGCGAGAATTGGATGAATTCCTCAACTGATTGTTGGTAGGAGCTGATCCTCTGTATCCTCGTTTGCTTAAGGTTCGTGTGAGATAAGCAGACATAGTAGTTAGCATTTCAACTGGGTCAGCTCCTTGTTGGAAAACAGGAACGGGGACTTCCTCATCATCACAATACAGTGCTTGATCTGGATGAGCTGCATAATCAGTAGAAGGAATACTCATTTGATCAGGGTAGCTTGTTGGATATGCTACATTCTCTTGATAAGAAGAATATGAAGGCTGAGCATAAGGTGCAACATTTGCTGGATGAAGTTGTGAAGCATACTGTGGTGAAGGTGCATTGAACCGATATTGTTGCTGATGTGAGGTGGGAGGTTGCGGTAGAATCGAGTATTGTGGGAAGGTTGGTGTCATATAAGGTGATGGATGATAGGCTTGATGTCCCAAGATATAAGGTGTGTTGTTGTGTGACAAGCTTGGTTGATTCGCCATCAAAGCTAAGGAATCTGGGTACATACCGCGAGGAGAACGGTGCATAATCACATGCTTCTCATGTTGCTGAAGAAAAGCATAGATTTGATCTAAGTTGCACTTATGCAAATCCCGGGTTAACTTCACATCGGTAATATACTCACCCCATTCAGCTTGAGGTAAAGTATTCAAGAACTTGGTGTTAACCTGGAATGGAGCAATCACCAGATTGTATACATTCAGATCATTCATTAAAGTGGTGAATCTGAAGTAATAATCGTGTAGTGTTTCCCCTGGGCTGTACGTGAATCTATCAAACAAATCATACAGCTGACACTCCCTTTCTTGTTTTGTGAGAGACGTGCCTTGTAACAACACCTTTAGACGTTCCCACAAATCTTTGGCAACCGTATATTGACTAACCATACGATAAATATCATGCGGAAGGGCTTGAAGAAGTGTCTGTAGAGCCTTTTCATCAGCATCAGCAATGAGTTGTTGTGCCGGTGTGAGTTCTTCATATTCTCTTGGTCGAGTCACGTCGTCAACCACAATGGTACCATAATCGAGTGGACCATTCAAAATCGATTTGACCATAAGCCTTCCGTATGTTGGTTTGCCCTTCAAGTATTGCATCATACGACCCTGCCATGCCTCAAACACCTCTTTAATAAGCATCGGTGGACGACTATCAGTCCCCGTTATGATCGAGATATCCGTAAGAGATGTCATCTGAGGCATTAATGAACTTGGATTCATTGTGATCACTTAACAGACTCAAAGATTATCGGTTGATCGAGCAGTGAAGAAAGGTTGAGAATTTGTGTTGTGTTGGTTGAACTCAAGATTAAATCCACTAAAGATCGTCGAAAAAAAAAAAAAAACTCAAATACCCCTTGAACTTGCTTATACGGAATAACCCAAACTCAGAATAAACCCTTATTCGGAATAATGCCTATTCGGAATAATCCTATGCTGAAAATACCCTATTCGGAATAAACTCTATGCAGAATAACCCTTATGCGGAAAAACCCCAATGCGGAATGTTTTCTTCAATTCGGAATATCTTGGCAATTTGGCTTATTCGGAAAAACACCTCCTATTCGGAATGATGGGCAATTCGGAATATTTCTCCTATTCGGAAAAATGTTGGCTATTCGGAAAATTGGTGTCTATTCGGAAAAATTGGCTATTCGGAAAATTGGTGTCTATTCGGAAAAATTGACTATTCGGAAAGTTTACTTCTATTCGGAAAAAAATCTTCTATTCGGAAAGTCTATGCGGAAAGATTTCTTCTATGCTGAAAATCCTCCTATTCGGAATCCTATTCGGAATAAACTTTCTATGCTGAAAATCCTCCTATTCGGAATCCTATTCGGAAAATTCTGGAAAAATAGTTTCCGAGACTTAAAAAGAAGCTTTTAACCCCGATTTTTGATCCAAAACCACAAAAAGTATTATGATTTTTACCAAAATAAGCTAAACCCAATCCTTATCAATCAATCCCAATAACAAAAACACCAAAAATAACAAGATTCAAGATTGATTTTTTCTAAAGATCACTAATTGATTCAAAAACTAAAAAAGCAACACAATCCTTACCTTAAATCACCCCATAGCTCTGATACCAAATGTAGAAATTGATAACCTATGAATCTATGAAGTGGGTTGATGTTTTCTAGTGAGAGAAACTAGAGAGAGAAAGTGAGAGAAAATGTGGAAGATTTTATTACTATGAATGTGCAAATGGAACAACAACCAACCCCTTTCCTTAGTGGAAAGGGGTATTTATAGTACCAAGCTAAACATGGGCTTGGGCCGGTCCATGACAAGCCCATGGACCGGTTCTTACTTAAGTTAATAAGTAACTAACAACTATTATCTAACTACGAGCTATTACAACATGAATATTATTGTGGAGTGACCGATACTTCTAATATACGTAAAAACGTATTTCTAACACCAAAGCACTACAAATCACCCGAAATCCTACTGTGCAGCAGCAATATAGGCAGAAGGAGTGGTCTGGTGGTAAAAATAGCCAATACAGTGAGTTCAAGTGCAATTTTAACAAACCAAAAACCCACAAAACCCTATTACCAGTTAAATCAATGCTAACCTATCCTATGAACTACCTCTATGTCTAACTCTAATCCTTAAAACACAAAACTCAAACCTAAAAATCTGCTGGTGTGCACTATATGGACAAAAAGGTCAATTGCTGATTTTTTGGCACAATTATGAGATTTAAACACCAATAACTTAACCAAAATGTACATAAACCTCAAGCAAATTGTTCTAAGCAGTAAACTAACCTACTAATTAACCAATGAACAAGATTAAGGCCACAAAACACATAACATGAACAAATAGGCCTACTGATTGATTCTTACTAAATTTTTGGCAAAAAGTATGAAAAAGCTTATAAAATGAACCTTTATACTATCAAAATGAAACAAATAATAAATTTGAACTCAACTCACCTAATTAAGAGTGTCTATACCGGTAGGGTTTACTTGTGTGTGACTCATAGCTTGGTAAGTGCCAATCCAAACACCCCCTTAATTTTTGAAAATGAAAATTCAACAAGGCTTTTTGTTGAAAAATCAATAGAATCACTTATCAATTAGTTAACTAACTAAATTTACCCTAAACATACATGAAATAAAGAAAAATAGGAGACTTGGAACACACACATACTAATTCCAAAAAGTTCTTCAAAATAGGAAGGGATGTAGGGTTACCACATCTAGGCTTGTTCAACCTGGATACACACCAATTCACCAGTCCAAGCCCTTGTTTTGAGATCTTGAGAAGGGTAGCATATGTTGCTAGTCTTGTTGATGGGCTAAGCAGCCCAAAGACAAAGAAAAATGAAGAGTGATAAGATCCTGTGTAATACATGCACAACACAAATCAAACAAAAAGAAGGTTTCAAGTGCTAAAGGCCTTACATAAGCTTGGTGTCAACAACCTTATGTGAGACTTTAGCACAGTAATCCCTTAACAAAGACGATGTAAAAAAATAGATTTTAAGAAATCTTTGTAAAATTTTCAACCTTTAAACCAACTTGATAAATTATAAAGAGAGTACCAACTGAATTTAACAGCCTTTATGAGCTTGTTATTCTAGTTTGGTGTCAACAACCACGCCTACAAGATTCATAAAAGCCGAACGTCAAAAACTTATGCCCAAAAAACTTTGAACAAAAGAAAACTTTTTGATGGAAAAGTTTATACTAAGTTGCAATGGAAAGTAACAAATTACACAAAATAAGCAGTAAATGGAACTTAGCAGTGTTTTTATAAAACTAAAAACATTTTCATTAATATTTAAAAAATTACAAAGAAAAAAAGCTGGAACAAAGTTGCTAGGAACATAAGCTATGCTATTTATACATGTGAGAAGACTAATACATGAAAACGCTAGAGGAAATCAAAGTTCCTATTTTGCCCTAGCATCTTTGAAGAATATCCCAATTTTGAATCCATATTTTAGAACCTCTCTTGGTGACCATGTGAGTGTAGCAGAGGTGAAGGATGATCATGAGCGTTCATTATATATTTGGGAGCAAGATAAGTATAAGAGCCATTGATTTAGCTGTACCAAGTTTGGAGTTTTGCAAAACTCCCATGTGATTGGGTTAGGGGAGCATTGGGGTGGATAGTTGGCAAGAGGGGGGGGGGGGACCAGATTTGGAGGTTGAAAAGTGATAAGGCAATGGTTAATTGCTGATCTGGAAACAATGATAAAAAATCCCCTTGATTCGAGCTTAATTGTGTTTTGGGTTCATAGGAGGACAATTGGGGGATTTGATCGTGGGTTATGCTACAGGGGGTGTTTACCGGTTAGTTTGTCTAGTTTATATTAATTTGAAAGACAATTAATAATAAACGTGGTATTAGGGTAGTGGGTTGGGTCAGACTGGGTTTTGGGGTATTGGTTTGGGTTTTAGTGGGCTAAGTCCGGGCTTGGAGTAGGTTTGGGTTTTAAGTTTGGCAAAAAAGCCCCCCCCCCCCTCGACTTTCCAAAAGTATGCATATGAAGTTAAACAGCATATCATTCCCATTTCTCTTGTAATGAAACTTTCATCCACTTGTCACTTATGGCACCATTAATTCATAACTTTGTATAAGGACCTAATGTGCAATAAATGCATTCTTCAAGGGCCATTAATATAAACTCTTGACATTTTAGGGACCCAAATGTAATTTTGGAGTTTTACAAGGGTATTAAATGATAAGTCTTCCAAAATTGAGGGACCAATCTTGTAATTCTTCAAGGACTTCTTTGGAAATTCATTGTTCGGGTCCGGTTCTTTGTGCGACTTTGTTTCCCGTGTTCGTTTTTTTTATTCTTGTTATCTTTTGGTGAGTTCACGATATTCGTACCTAAAATACACAATAAACAAACACAAGCATATTTTCCGATATTTTATGATATTTTTGCATATTTTAAGCCTGATTTGGACGATGAAACTGTGTATAAATGCAGTCTCATCACTCCCCCATACTAAACCATTGTCGTTCCCTCACGCAATAGAATTAAGTATCATAGCACTTCCAAAATTCATTTTTATATGACATTTATTGAAACGTAAATTTAATTTAACTATCACTTGTGTTTTAGACATAATGTATTGTTTTCATCACGAGAACGTGACTTTTAGGGTCAAAGAATAAGAACACGTGAATGCCTCATAGAGAGATAAGTTCGTCATCCTCGATTTTCACCCAATTCCATGCTAAGCGTGAAACGAGATCATTGTCATTATAAGTTAGTAATGCTAACACTACTCATATGCTCTAATCACGTACTTAAGCTCTCTTAAACCTAAGGTGTATCTCTTATATTTTATTTTTGCCTTAATGATCATGAGGATACATTTTTTACTTATGCGTGAATATGTATTAGGTCCAAATATAGAGTCAAAACGGTGTAACTAATAACTAGGTTTTTACCTAATTAAAAATTAAGTTCGTTGTTCTTGTCTAATCGAATTGATCTAGGCTCTGTATGTGACTCAGTTTTATTATGGTGAAAAAGAATATTTTTGGTTGATTTATAATTTAAATGTGCAAGACTTAAAAGTAAATGTCGTTAAAGTAAAGGGCAAGTATTAAAAGAGCGTGAAATTAAAATCTAAGTCTAATTTAAAAGAAAGGTGCGATATTTAAAAGCGTGACGGAAGTAAATTAAAATGACTAAATTTAAAAGCGTGACGGAAATAAAAATTAGGCAAGAATTAAAATAAAAACTTAACAATTAAACAAGATAAAATATGAAAGTTAACCCAGATCGGAATGTATTCCGATCACTTACCATCGGAATGTCGAATGAATCCAGATCGGAATATGTCACCTTTTCAGATCTGAATAACCAATCACCCCAGATCGTAATACCAAGATCGGAATACAAAGATGTAACCTGTCGGAATGTACCTATCGGAATATCACCAATCGGAATGTGGCTAAGGAAATTTGGGCAGCACTTCGTCTAAGTAAGCCTCAAGAGCCGTCGGAAAGAGCGATCGCAATATGCGATCGCAATCCCCAGATCGGAATGAGGAAAAGATACACCAATCGCAATCCCGGATCGGAAAGCCAAACCCTTAAGCCAATACTGTCACTATCGGAATGAGGAGAAACAGGCTGTCGCAATGTGGTGTTACTAGCCGTCGCAATCAAAAACCCTTACTTTCCGATGGAACCAATTTCGTAATAAGCAAAATTCTAAATAAGCTACTTCTAATAAGCCGTGACCAAAAACTTTAAAAAGATGAAATTAAAACGAAACAATAAGCTAAAAAAAGTTAAAATCTTTCCACTTTAAAAGACGAAACTTAAATGAAATCAAAACTTAAAAATCAAAACTTTAAAGAAAACTTCCAAAACACTTAAACAAAATACCAAATAAGCACACAAGGTTGTCAATCTCGTGGCTTATTTCGTATGAGGAATTAAAAAAAACGAGACTTTTGGTTAAATAAGCAAATGGGTTAAGCAAAACTTGCTTAATCCGAAATGTATGTTGATCCCAAACTTAGATCGATTAGCTTTGTTTATACGAGATTAGATCAAGTATAACACGTAGAGAAACCTTTGTATATGCTTTGTGAATCTAAGTGTTATGCGGAATTTAACACTTAAACAAGAACACAAGATGTAAACAAAACTTTCACTTTGATTATGAATGTCGAACTTGCTTACAATGAAAGATGTTTACGAATGAAAACTTATATAAAACTTGATACTAAACATTAACCTAAAGGCCTTCTTTTATAGACTAAGAAATCTTGTACAATAAGCTACGTGTCAACTATTCTAGGTAAAGATAAACATAGAAAATACATTGTCGTTTCTATCCTTACTAGAAGTATTCTAGAATATAATAAACGTGTAGCTTATATCTTCCATCAGTGCTTGTCTTCAATCTGTCAACGCTTGACTTTAACTTGTCAACGCTTGAGCTGTCAGCGCTTGCTTTGTTCCTGTCAACGCTCAAGTGATCTGGCCTTAATTTATTCCCAACAATCCTCCCCTAAACTTGATATCCACTCTTATGATCAAGTTTCTGAATAAGCATTAAGAACTTGGAGGAGTCTGACAAACCTTCTCATATTGGTAATAAATAAATCTGATCAAATTCTTTGCCACGTCACTTGTATAATCTATCTCCAGCTGAGTGTCCTTCATCTTTTCCAAAACAGCCTTGGATATGAAATATTGAGCATCCACAAGTATATACTCAGCAAACTTTGTAGAACTCAAATGGTATACACCAGCAGCTGAATATAACCTCCATTGAAGACCACTGAGGTCATCTTCAAGATCCTTCCATATTTCAGGATCTTCCTCATTTGTCCCACACATTCTTTTGAATGTGGTCCAAAGTTTTATTCCATTAGCTGAAGTTGGTGCTTCAGCCTCATACTTGGTCTCTAGTAACCTCCAAAGGTCCACCAAGTCTTCTCTATCACAACTTGCAAATAAAGATATGAGAGTGGTAAAAGTGTGTACCTCCTTGCCAAATCTGCCAATCTTCCAGAATCCACATTCATCCTCATCATAACTCACAATTGGATTCCTGGAATCTAATGGTAACACCTGCACCATATCTGAAGCTTCTAATGGAGAGAGCTTGAGGCTCTTTCTAATAACTGCTTCACTTGGATATAGTGGATTCATATCTTTTGGAAACTCAAGTTTAAATCCCTTCTTCACTGGCCTGGGAACTATCATAGCTTTCTTGATTTCCATCTCTTCTGCAAGTTGCTCCTTTCTTTCATCTGAAAGAAGTCTGAGAGTGTTCTCTTCCTGCACTCTCACCCAAATAGGATAAGCCCTATGTTCCAACTCATCAAATGTCAAAGCCTTCAACTTCTTATGTGTCCATCCAACTCCATGACATCTGAGCAACATAAAGTAGAGCTCTCCTCTATCTCTTTTCAATTCTGAGAGAATATTGCTTGCCTTGTGCTTCAAAATCACCTTACAATCCTTCTGAACTCTAAGAAGAAGCTCCAAACCCCATATTTGATCTGAAACGGTCAAGTCTGGATTATCCATGCAACTTTCTTCCCAATAATTTTACATCTGAACCACCTCTAGCATGTCAAAGTCAACCTGCAATTTTAAATCTCTCAACTTTTCCCTAGCAAGCTCATCACCATACTCAAGCCTTTCTGGTTCTATAATCATCACACTTGAGTCTGAGCTAGCTCCATCACTTTCTTCTTCAGAAGTCACAACAAATGGTGACTTTTCCTTTTCACCTTGTTCCATCATTTGTTCAGCCAATCTTCTATCAAATTCAACTTGGGCTACATCCTTTGGAACAATTTCTTCTACCAATTTACCCTTACCCTTATCTGATGGTGCAATAGTTGGTAAGGTAGATGGTAATACCTGAGTAGAAACTTCTTTGATGATAGATGATGACTGGAATACATCACCTTCATGTGCAGGTCTGTCAATGCCCAAATTTCCTCTATCAGCGCCCAAAATACTTCTATCAGCGTCCAAATTTGTCTTGTCAACGCTCAAATATTTTCCCACATCGCCTTGTGTAACCTCTCTCAACATAGCTGTAAATGGTAAATGTAGATTGGTTGGAGAGATTAAGGACGTACCAAAACCTGTTTGTTCCTTCAAAGTTGTAAGGGCTTCAGCAACATCCATTGATTGACCATCTTGGCTGCCCTTATCACTCAGATTTCTTTGATCTTCCTCCCGTTTGGAAGACTCCTCAATACCCCTCCTAGCATGATCACTCTCCAAAACAACAATCCTCTCCCTCAATTGCTTGAGTTCAAGGCCTTGTGAGCTGACAATTTGTACTAAGTCTGCATTTTGCTTTTGCAAGCTAATGCAGACTGCCGTCAATTCCAAAAGAGTCATTGGTTCCAGTCTGCCCTCTTCTGAAATGGGGATTTGACCTCCTAAGTCAGATTCATTGGGCATGGATGAGGACTTAATTATGGTGGGACTGCCTTGGCCAACATCTAAGCCAGAACCAATAGTCCCAGCCTCATCCAGGTCACCAGCCACACTTGTGGTGGTGGTTCTCTCTGCTTCATGGCTAGGACCACCAGAGGAGAACACTCCAGTAGTCCTTTGGCGTTTGATCAACCTATATTCAGGTGGTGTGGAAGATGGTGTGGAAGAATGGGTAGATGTGGGTTGGTTAAGGGGTGTTTGGGATTGTGATGGTTGTTGAGACTTGAACCCCAAATCCAATTCTGCTGAGTTAAACTTTGGTGCCATTGATGAAAGCTGTTAATTTGAAGTGTAGAAGATGAAGGTTGATAAGAGAAAAGTGTTAGACAAGAATTATAGATACCCTGTTTAAAATAGAAGCCAAATTTATAGGAGATAAAAAATGCATGTGATTGGCCCAAAAATAGGCAAAGATTTTCAAAAACTAATCATGAAAATATTGAAAAAGTTATAAGTTATCTCATGCATTTAATGAAAGTAACAACTCCTAAAATTACGGCTTGAAAATATGTCAAAAAGTAACAACTGGGTAGGTCCCATTGAGTGTCAATGGTCAAAAGAACCCATCAACGCCCAACGGCTATAATCTTGTCAACGTTCGCCTAAAGCCATGTCAGCGTCCAATTTGGTCACAACAACGCTTGGAAAAATCTTGTCAGCGTCCAAAAATAAAATTGTTTTAAAAAGTGAAAAATGACCTTAACAAGTAATTTATCCTAGAGAAGATAACCAAAAGCTGATAATTATCATAGGGCGGCAAGCACTGTCCAGTTATGCACACTTGCATAAGCAAGATAGACATAACAGTCCTCTAGTGTCCCTTGCTAACCAAAATTCTTAACAACCAAGTTACCTCATAAAATCCTTGTTACTCCCAGGTAAATCCCATATCAAAATCATTCCCAAGTCTCCCAACAGACCACAACCAATTCTAGGCCAAAAATGTCTTGGCAGCATGCAAAGTTGATATACTATGCATGCTACAGTGCCTCATGGTTTAGTAAAACTAACCCATACTCACCTGTGGACACAATCTAGAATTGTGATAAGAGTATCATATGGATACCCAAACATCCTAAAGGTTCCTAAAACCTCCCCTTAAACTATGATACAAAGAGTTTGCTAAAATCATGCATGAACATAAAAAATTTATGTCAAGATAGGAATGAAACATTCCAACCATCATCTATAAATAAAAACTTGTCCAAATGCTTCTCCTTTGATCCATAAGCAACTCTGTATCCAATGGTATACTGCTAACACCATCTGCACATTTAGATTGAAAACCACAAAACTAACATTGTTGCTGACAACGCCCCGATAACACATAACAGCGTTGAAGGAAGCTTTGTCAGCGTTAAACAATTATATAGCTGACAACGTTGCAAAAACACTTATCAGTGTTCAAACAACCTTTGTCAGTGTTAGAAAAATATAGTGGAAAATCTAAATCATCAATAAGACCAATAATAATAATGCATCATCCTGTACATACTTTTACAAAAAGAATCCAAAACACATATTAAGTGAGATTAACCATTCCAATACTTGTTACCAAGTATTGAAATCTTCCAGTATCAAAAGGTTTAGTTAATAAATCTGACACATTTTCCTCAGTGTCAACCCTATCTGGTTGTATTAAACCTTTCTCAAAGCAATCTCTTATAAAATGGTGTCTAATTTCTATGTGTTTAGTTTGAGAATGATGTACAGGATTCTTAATGATGCATAAAGTACTATTATTGTCAACAAATATCTTAGTATGCATGAAATTATACCCATAATCCAACAGCTGGTTCTGAATCCACAACACTTGACCACAACATGCTGCTACAACCACATATTCTGCTTCAGTTGTAGAGTTAGCCACCACTGTTTGTTTCTTGCATTGCCAAGATATTAATCTGCTCCCAAGAAACTGACATCCACCAGTTGTGGATTTCCTATCAAACTTATCACCTCCATAATCACTATCTGAATATGCAATCAGCTCCAATGGTGAATCCTTTGGGTACCACAAACCAAGACTAGGGAAACATCTTAGGTACCTAAAGATCCTCTTCACAGCATAAAGGTGACATTCTTTGGGAGTCACTTGATGGCGTGCACAAGCACACACAGCAAACATGATATCAGGTCTGGAAGCAGTAAGATACATCAAGGATCCAATCATCGATCTATAATGCCTGACATCAACATCTTTCCCATCTCCAATCTTTCCCAAAGGGTGTTCTCTATCCATAGGAGTAGAGGCCCTCTTCTCATGTGGAGAAAAGCCAAACTTCTTCAAGATTTCAGCAACATATTTGTCCTGGGAGATGAAGATACCATCTTCTTTCTGCTGAACTTGTAAACCAAGAAAGAAGTTCATCTCCCCCATAGCACTCATCTTGAATTTGTCTGTCATAAGCTTGGAGAAATCCTCACTCATCTTTGGATCAGTAGACCCAAAAATGATATCATCAACATAGACCTGCACAAGCAACACATCTTTGCCTTTCTTCTTTGTAAATAATGTCTGATCTATGGTGCCCCTCTTGAATCCATTGTCCACCAAATAGGTAGACAAAGTACCATACCATGCTCTAGGGGCTTGATGAAGGCCATACATAGCCTTTTTGACTCTATACACTTTATCTAGATGCTCTGGATCCTCAAAACCAGGAGGTTGCATGACATATACTTCTTCAACAATGGTGCCATACAAGAAAGCACTCTTGACATCCATTTGATAGACTGTGAAGCCCATGCATGAAGCATAGGCTAGAAAAATTCTAATAGCTTCAATCCTTGCAACTGGTGCAAAGACCTCCTCATAGTCTATCCCCTCCTCTTGTGTATAACCTTGAGCCACTAACCTTGCCTTGTTTCTGACCACAATACCTCTTTCATCTCTTTTGTTCCTGAGAACCCATCTTGTCCCTATAGGTCTGACATATCTAGGACAATCAACCAGCTCCCAAACATCCTGAATTGCAAATTGGTGAAGCTCATCCTGCATTCCTTCCACCCAACTTGGTTCTTTGAGAGCATCAAATATCTTCTTGGGTTCTTCTTGTGACAGAAAACATGCAAACAAACATGCTTGCACAAGAGGGGTATCAACCTTCTTGTGTATATTGGCAATAAATCCACCAAGTCCTTGATGAGATCTTCTTGTCTGAACTGGAGTCATAATATCACCAATGATCTGAGATGTGGGGTGATTCTTCATTGTGGAAGTGAGAACTCCTCCTTCAAAAAGTCTGGTGTCCTCAACTTCACGCTCCATGTTGCCAATATCTTCTTCATCAGACTCTCTTTGATCAACAGGAATCTCTTCATAAATATTGGAAGGTCCTCCTTGTTCAAAAGTGGAAGAGAAAAGATGTGCAAAGGTGTTGTCAACGTCTGAACCTTGTTTGTCAGCGCTTGGGCTAACAACGCTTGAACTGTTGTTGTCAACGTCTGAGCCATCAACGTCTGAATTGGTCTTGTCAGCGCTAGATTTGCCTTTGTCAGCGCCTGAAAAACCATGCATGTTTGTATCTGGTGGTATTTGGAAACCACCATTATCGTATCCAGCAGCAGCAGCAGCAGCAAAAGCATCTGTCCAAATGGGAATTGTGACATATTCAAATGTAGGAGATGCCTTTTCTGCTTGTGATCCAACCTTCTCATGAACCTGTGTACCTGAAACATTAACAACTTGTTCCTCCATAACATTTGAAGTTACCTTCACAATGTCTGGATTAGTGACAGGCATATAATTTAAAGTTCTAGATAAGGGTTCCAAATCAAACAACCAATTAGGACCACTTTCAGGATCACTAGGTTTATTCTCTAAGAACCTAACATGTACTCTTTCAACAATACGTTTGTCCTCTTTAAGATAAACCCTATAACCCTTGCTCTGCACTGAATACCCCATGAAGTAACCTTCATCACCTTTTGCACTAAATTTCCCTAAGGCATCACTAGTGTCTAAGACTACTACATGACATCCAAAAGGTCTGAGAAAACCAATATTAGGTTTTCTTCCCCAAAGTAACTCATAAGGTGTTTTGTTCTGAATTTTGTTAACCAATGCTCTATTTTGCACATAGCATGCTGTATTAACAGCCTCAGCCCAAAAGGCTATAGGAAAGTGAGCATCAGCCAACATTGTTCTGGCTGCTTCAATTAGGGTTCTATTTTTCCTTTCAGCAACCCCATTTTGCTGTGGGGTTCTAGCAATACTGAATTGCCTAGTAATTCCTTTCCTGGCACAAAAATTATCTAGCTTCTTGTTCCTAAATTCTCCACCGTTATCACTCCTAAGCATCTTAACCTCATTGCCAGACCTTTTCTCAATTTGAGTGATAAATTCAATAAGAACATCAGCTGTGTCACTCTTCATAGCTAGAAAGAATGTCCAAGTAAACCTAGAAAAGTCATCAGTGACAACAAAACAATATGACTTACCATTCAAACTTTCTATATTTGTTGGACCAAAGAGGTCCATGTGAAGCATATGAAGAGGTCTGGAACTAGTATGCACCTGCTTGGACTTGAATGAGACCTTGTGCTGCTTGCCTTTAAGACATGCAACACAAGAGTGGTCATTGTGGAAGGCCTTCTCAGTCAAACCATCAACTAAACCAAGCCTCACAAGTCTATTTATATTTTTAAAATTTATGTGCCCTAGTCTCCTGTGCCACAAATTACTTTCATCTACTGAGGCCTTAGCATAAAAACAAGTCATATTTGTATTCACTTTAATCCCATTTAAATTCACATTATATATGTCCTTATGCCTAGGTGTTCTATACTCAATATACTTCTCATCAGGGATCTTAAAATCCTTGCTTAACACCAAACACTCAGTATCAGTGAAAAGAACCTTATTTTTGTTATCACAAACTTGTGATACACTAAACAGATTATAATCCAGTTCTTTTACCAGGAAGACATTCTCAAAACGTAGATTATTGGTGAGAAGGGTTCCTTTGCCTGTAATGGTGCCGTAGCCCCCTCCAAAGTATACCTTATCACCATCTTTAATAGGAGTGAAGTTCGTCAGATAGTCTTCCTTTCCTGTCATGTGCCTTGAGCATCCACTATCCCAATATCCATAGTCATTGATCTGTCTTTGAATGCCCTGCACATAAAGAAAACAAATTAGTTTTCTTTGGGAACCCAAGTCTCAGAAGACTTGGATTCATCTAGTTGTTCAATAAGAACAGACTTAGTTCTCACAACAACCCCATTCTCATCCTTTTTAGGATGAAATACCCAGTTAACCCCAATTGGTTTTGTAATGACCTTTGAAATGTAATTAAATCTATTGCAAGTCATTGAAATTCCATTATTATTAGGGTTTTGATCTTTCTTGGGTCTCCATGTTAAGCTTGAAGAAGCTTTAGACCCCTTACCTTGTGGCTGCAAATATTTAGGTCTGGTCACGTTTCTGTCAGCGTTGGATTTTGTCCTGTCAACGCTGAAATTACCCTTGTCAGCGTTGAACCTAGGGTTTGCTACAGGAACCCATTGCCTATTTGACCAGGTGTTTGTCTTTTGAAAAGGTCTTTGTCCATGAGTGTTACACCTTCTAGAGAAGAATGGGGCAGGTCTAATCACTTGTGGACTTTGCTGCACACAAGGTTTGGGTCTGACAACGTTTGACTTCCTAACAACGTTGACTTTCTTCCTATCAGCACTGAAATTGTTCCTATCAGCGCTGGCTTTGGGAGCGTTGACACACTTGTATGCCAAATGTGAAAAGCTACCACAAGTATAACAGGCTTTCTTAGACACACTCTTAGGTCTAGAAGAGAAGAAACCTGTTCCATGATTGTTAACTTGGCTCTTGGGTGACCTATTATTCCTATACATCTCTGCATATTTAATGGTAGGTCTTCTAACAGTGTTGGAGCCTAAGTCAACAGCTTTACCAGTAACTGGGTGAGTAACCTTAATGGGTGGTGATTCATTGGGACTTTCACATAGCAAACCTCCCTTAACAAATAAAGTAGGGTTAGCTTTCTTCCACTCATTTAGGTCAGTCAATTTTTGTTGATACTCTTCCACTGGAGTGACAACTCTTGGTGGAGGAATGAATTCCTCTTCTTGGCATTCTGGTATCCCAGTCCAAGACAAGTCCTTTCTAGGGATACCATAGAAGTCACCAGCTGGTGGTGGAACCAGAGAGTAATCATTCATCCCAATCCCAGTCATGTCCTTAGGATCCCTTTGTTTAGCTACACAGTCTCCTAGGGTTTGGGTGGCTCTATCAAATCTTTGAATCTTGAGGTCAACATTATCTTTATTCTTAATGGCCTCATCTAACTTAGCCTGTAGGTCTCTATTGACCTTTGTCATGATATTTCTAATATCCATACTACCCTCTAGCTCATGTTTTAAGATATTTATCTTATCTTTTAAATCAAATTCCATTTTCTTGTATTCAGAAACGGTTTTCTCAGTTTCAGTAAGAGCTAGTTGGTAATTGGACAATTTACACCTTTCAGTGCTCATATCATCTTTTAGTTTTAACACCTCTTTGTTAAGTCTATCAGTGTTTAACCTACAACCTTTGTTACAAAAAGCATCATCATATACCTCATTATCAGATGAAGAGGAGGAGTGTGCCATGAGAGCATATTCAACATGCTCTTCTTCTTCAATATCAGCAATCAAAGCTTTGTCCTCTTCAGCATTCTTAGCCAGATAGCTCCAATCCCATCCAGTACCATCAATTCCTTGAACTGCAACCATGGCTTTGGAATCTTGAGCTTTAACAACCTGACTTGAGGGTTTACCAGCATCAGATCTTCTAGGAGATCTGCATTCCCTCATGAAGTGCCCCATACGATGACAGTTGTAGCATTCAACTTTGGATTTATCGAATCCAGCTGTGTCTTTAGCATTGAAGGTCATCTTCTTCTTGAACCTTCTATTCCACCTATTTGCTCTTATACTAGCAAGAGCCATGTTCCATTTGATGTCCATCTCTTCCAAGTGTTCATCACTTATCTGCTCAAGGTCCTCATATGTAATCACTGAACCATTGGGCAAAGAAGCAATGTAAGCACACACAGTATCCAAATCCAAACCAGCAGGTTTAACTCTTGGGAGTCATTCATGAATGTGTCAGCGTCTGAAAAGGAGACGTTGACAGGACTTGTTCCAGCGCTGACAAATGATGATCCAGTAACTGGATGCATAAAAGAGTCCTTCTGATTGAATTGACCTTCACTATGAGAGAAGAAGGCCATGTTGCTGGTGCTAGGTTTGCTTCCATGTGCTGAAAGAGTTTCATCTTCCATCAGTCTTAGTTTGTTGTAGATGTCATCAAACGAGGAGCTCTTGTAAGTATTATTGGCAAGAATAGATCTTGCCTCAATCTTCCATGCCTCACCAAGACTTTTAAGAAAGGTATCATTGGTGTCAACATCACTAACTTGTGTCCCCATGAAGGACAACTTGCTTGTGATGTCAAGCAATCTGCTTCTCACACTACTCAGTTTCTCATTGGGTTGAGCTTTGAAGACAGCATAATCATGCAGAAGTTGCTTTTTCTTTTCTTCCTTAGTGTCTGCATTGCCACCATATGCAACTTCAAGTGTTTCCCAAAGATCCTTAGCAGATTCATAGCCTCTATATTTGTGCTGGTTTTCTTGTCCCAAAGAGACTTTCAGAATATTTAGGGCTTTCATGTCAACCCTTTTCTTTGCAATATCTTCAGCACCTACAGCTCTACCATCTCCAGGTTTTTCTTTCTTATCTTCATCAGGACATCCTTCAACAGCTGATCTTTGAGTAATGGCATCAAGAATCTTTTGAGCCTTATTGAATGAGTTTCCATATTCAATAATCTCCCAGAGTGTATAGTCATAGATCCCCAGATATTGTTCAAAGTTGAACTTCCATAAGTCAAAGTTGGTTGCATCAAGCATGGGAATCCTGATGTTTGGTAAGGGTGAATTGGAGGTGGTTATTGCTTCAGACATGATGTTGTTAGGGTTTTGGTGTTTTTAGGGTTTCTGAGAAAATTAGGGTTTTGGTGTTCGTATATCGTTCTGGTGTTCTTCAAAGATCAAAAGTTCTTCAACAAGCTCTGATACCACTTGTTGATCCCAAACATAGATCGATTAGCTTTGTGTATACGAGATTAGATCAAGTATAGCACGTAGAGAAACCTTTGTATATGCTTTGTGAATGTAAGTGTTATGCGGAATTTAACACTTAAACAAGAACACAAGATGTAAACAAAACTTTCACTTTGATTATGAATGTCGAACTTGCTTACAATGAAAGATGTTTACGAATGAAAACTTATATAAAACTTGATACTAAACATTAACCTAAAGGCCTTCTTTTATAGACTAAGAAACCTTGTACAATAAGCTACGTATCAACTATTCTAGGTAAAGATAAACATAGAAAATACATTGTCGTTTCTATCCTTACTAGAAGTATTCTAGAATATAATAAACGTGTAGCTTATATCTTCCATCAGTGCTTGTCTTCAATCTGTCAACGCTTGACTTTAACTTGTCAACGCTTGAGCTGTCAGCGCTTGCTTTGTTCCTGTCAACGCTCAAGTGATCTGGCCTTAATTTATTCCCAACAATGTAAACCGAAACAAAAATGAAAGAGAAGAGTAGAATGAGATTGATAAAAAGACTTGATCAAATGATAAAGAAAGATTAAAGACAAGAATTTAAAGAACACAAATTAAAAACTTACTTGAAATTAAAAGGTAATTAAGGTGCATAACATGTATTTAAATGTGCAAGTAATTAAAGGTGCATAAAATAAAGGTGGAAGAACTAGTTTGTCAATCTAGCCAACAAGAGTAAATGAATGAATAAGAGGGGTATTTATAGGTGATTAGGGGAGTGGTTAGAGGAAGCTTCCTCCCCTTCTTCCTTTTCTTCTTAATTGCCCATTAAGTCCTTCCTTCTTAATCTTTTTGTTAATCTTGGAATGTGATGACTTTTGGCTCGGGATTTCTTTGGACTCGTCTTTTAATTCTTCGATAAATAAGACTCGAGTTCCTCGTCTTTAAGTAAACCTCCGTCTTTCGACTTTTTCTTCGATAAATCTTCAGAATTGGTCTTGGACTTCCGTTCTTTTTGCACTCTTGACTTCTTGACTTCGTCTTTCGTCTTTTTCTTCAATAAAAGTCCGTAAATGCCCGTGAATTCCCGTGTTTTCTCCTCTTTTCACCTTTCCGTCCTAAATCACAACAAAAACACAAACCACGCATAATTCCGACATAAAAGACATAAAATACCCGTTTTGGTCAGGTTATTATTGTAATTAAGTGGTAGAAAAGATGTGTGTTTTCACACATATCAGTAACCAAAATCATCGAATTAATAATTTCTCCTAATAGAGAACGATGTCAAAAAATTAAGTCAACAAAAAGGATCGATAAACACGGTTTTACAATGGTTTTGAACATGAGACTTGTTACCAATTTGTATTGGTTTACCGCCACCTTTTATTTAACTTCGCCATGAAGCGTTTATTATGGCTTTGGTCTTGCCCTTGTCTTTTATTTAACCTCGCCATGAGGTGTTTATTATGACTTGACGTATATCCTCACGCTAAGGCTAATTTTGGATCTTTAAGGCTTCAAGATTTAAGACATTCACTTTCAATTTTCGCACAGATTTTTCGGCCTTGTGAGCTTGAAATTTTTTCTTGATTTAGGTGAAGAGGAACTTAAAAATTATTATTGGGGAAGCCTTTGATTATTCGGGTGCCAATACTTCAAAACTGTGAAGTTGGCGATACCTTAATGTTTTCCCAATTTTATTACATAGATACTACTAGAATCAATTAGAAACCAACAATAGAGACTAAACAGCAAAAAACCTATTTATTAACAATTTAATATAAAGGCGATGGGAGAAAAGGCAAATAATGTAACACACATGAGTTTTTGAAAGAACACGAGTACTCTACGTTTAGCATAGTAACTTATAATTTACGCTATCATTTCTTGTCCTCAATTTAATGAGACTTAGCCTAATATAGTTAAGGAATCGAAGCTAAGTGCTCAACACGCACGGTCGAGTAAAAAATTACTCTTATTCTCACCATCGGTAAACCTACATTCATGTCTTAAACACTTATGAAAAATGAGAAAATTTTAAAATTTGGCCATTTTTAGCCTTATTTTGCAACAAAACGATAACAAAAAGATGAAAATTGGATTGCGTGATGACGTAAGCAAGGTGAAGTATCTATTTACCCCCCCTCCCCCCATACTAAAACTAAACATTGTCCTCAATGTTTTGAGTCTAAGGGTGAAACACCCCCATACTAGAGACGAAAAGTCGAATGCTTAATCTCGAGCATGGAAAGGGTATAACGAATAATCTATAGTCGTTTATGAATTATGCTAATAAGATAATCGTTATAACGTAAAAAGATATCATCGGATATCAGAATCTTCAAAGGAAATGATCGAAGGTCGAGTGATACGTAAAACGAACACGAGAGGCTTCAATAATGTCGATGAACCTAATAAATCACAATCACAAACAACCACGAGACAAAGGTTGGAAGAGCACAAGTTTCCGCATTAGAGTAATTAGAAAGCAATAATATTTACAAGGATAAGCATGAGAATCCCCCACGAGGCACCTTGTTTTGATAACCGAGTCAAAAGCTCTACTGGAATCCCCATAAATGTGATCATTTAGGGATTATCATGGTTTGGTCATTTTTGGTGGGGCTTACATGACAAACAAGGCCCAATAAGCAACCGGTATAAAGGACTAAGTCCTTAGATGATGCAAAATACCGGGATCGAAGATAGCGTCCTCGTTTTCATTGGATAAACGAAACAACACCACTCCAACATGTGCTAAAACCCCAAAGGGGTAGAAGAAAATAGAGAGAAGATAGAAAGGTTGGACAATGGGTGGGACACAAACATGAGCTACTCGAGGTAGACTCACACCAAGCAAATAGATATGTTTTTCATTTATTGCATCGGTGGAAGACCGAGATTTCCCTAAAAATGCGATTCCGGGATCGAATATCTCGTCCTCGGTGGAAAAGTGTGAGGAAACATAAGGGGCTTACTCCGACACTAGATCCACGCGATGCATCATCAAAAGGAGCAGACGAGCTCGTAGCACTCAAATAACATAGTGATGACGGAGTTAATATAGTAGGAACATTATTCAAATTAAATTTAAAATCCTTTCCTTTTCCATCATTTAAAAACTCTTTATGAAAACCCAGTTTGATTATGTCGAAAATATTTGGCGTTTCTAAGACGATGTTAGGCACACTAAAAATTCTCACATTTAAGTCGTGGGTGGGAGGGGGTTGTATAAATTGTAAAACCCGTATTTAAAATCCTCGAATATTAAATACGCGTAGTCTCAGCTTTTTCTTTAATTAAACGTTAACAGTAATCACACAGCCTCAGTTTCATTTAAAACGTTACGTAATTAATTATTTCAGAAAAATAATTAATAGAAATTAGCCAAGTATTATGTAAGTAATAATTATTCAGGAAAATAAATAGATACATGATGGAATTTAAAACACGAGCACACAAATCAAAAGATTATTAAATGAAGCAAAACAAAAACAAAAACCATACGAGTGTGTTGGGCTGCGTTTTAAAATGAATAGAAGAAGGAATATGGGCTTTGAGCCCACTATGCTTAAAAAAATTATACGGAAGGAGTGTTTTAGTTTAGACAAACAACAAGAATATAAAACCATAATATAAGAAAAGGGAGCCGTCGTCTTTTTCTTCTTCTTTGTGTCCTGCATGCCGACGAACAAACATCAAGAAACATCAGTGGGTTAGTTTCGAGATCAAGGTTGATGTCGTTGGTTCCTTATTCTTTTCACACAAGTCAAGGTAATCCCAATCATGTTTATTTTCTTCCTTCTGTTAAATGAATCACGAATCCAAATCAACAGGGGGTGTCGGGTTGTGTGGCTGCACGAAAAACTGACACCATAATGGTCTTGGTGTGGTTGCTGCTTGGGCCAACAGTGACCCACAGGGGACGGTTTGGTTTGGGTTGTGTCGGCAGCAATAAAACCCACCAGGGGGCTTGTGTAATAGTAACAGTGGTATAAGACGCAGCAGCAGGGGGTGTTTGGGTTTAAATTCGTCCAGCAGGGGTGTTTGGGGTTAACTCATAGCAAAGGGGGTGTTTGGGATTGCGATCAGTGGGAACCAAACAGAAAGCAGTGGGAACCACTGCAGTAACAGTGGGAACCCCAAAGGGGCAACAGTGGTTGCCGGCTTAAGTCGGTGGCTACTGTTTGTTGTCAGCAGCGGGGTAACGACAGCCAAGGGCTGTGGTGGGCTCGATGTTGGACTAAACCGAGACATGGGCGTCACGGGGTTTGGTTTAGTGTTGATTCGGGTTCGGGTGACACGATAAATTTTATAAGACGCGTACGTTTAGAGATTCTAAAAGTATATTTTAATTGAATTGTTTTGAAGGAATTATTCAAGTTATAAACCTTTTCACTTAATTTAATTAAAGTTCATTAAAGTTAATCACGTTATATGAAGTTGCTTATTTAATACTTGATTATTATAATACGATTTAATTATTTATGAAACTATTTTGGATAACCTTTCTATTTAAGAACATGTTATTTTAGGAAAAATTTCTATTTATGGCAGGTTTCTATATATAGTAATACCGTAAATATCAGAACACAGTATAATACACAGTAACTAGAAATACAGGATATATGCTAATCAGTAAACAGTTAAAGAACAGTCAGATTATCAGAAATACACCGGACTACCAGATTAATTAGATTATACATAAACAAAAATAAAAGAATAAAATAAATTAGACTAAGAACATATAAGAAACAGTAAACAGTAAACAATAATCAGACAACTCATTTCACGTCCCTTATTTATGTAGTAACCTTGAAGTCGGAGTAGATTCTTCAGCTTTCATTCTCATTTTATTACTGGACACGAGGTACGGATTTTCCGTCCTTCAATAAGGACTTCCTTCTATGCATGATTAGGATTCCCCGTCTACAGCCAAATGTTTTCCCCAGTTTATGTTTTAAGTTTATCAGTAATAACTTTAATAACTAAATAAATTGCCTGAGCCTTATATACAAGCATGACCAGTTTATGTACTAGTTACGGAGGCACCGTAACCATGACACTAGAGGCACCGATGTCATGACTCCTCTACGAGGGAGTGATTTCTCGCAGCGTCCCATTTATTCAGCTTGGCCATTTTATCAGTATTATCAGCGGGGCTTATGGATGCATCCTAGGCTATCAGTTTATAGTTATAAGGTGAATGTGGTGTGTGCTCTACATCCTTCACATTGGAGCTGATCCCTCCACCCATCCCATTATTTAGAGGTCACCCCTCTACAGCATGATGAGGTCACCCCTCCATTTATTCATGGAGAAGTTGTTACATCACATGACCTATATAAGCTCTTGGCAGTTAAAATACAGTAAATGCATGTTTTCATATATAACAGATAACATTTCAGCTTTATTATTTATAAATCAGACTCTTCAGATTATACACAGATTTCCGCTGCAACTTTACTTATCAGTCTTACAGCTTCAGTATTTTATCATCTGCTTCATTTCAGTATTTCTTATCATGCTTTGTATCCGTTCACTGAGCGTTATGCTCAGCCGTAGTTCCTTTCATGTTCTAACGACAGGTACACCAGGACGCTCTTAGGATTTTGAGAGCATGTGCATTGGATGGAAGCTATCCAGACTTCTTATTTTATGCACTTCTTACATTATCCTGCTTATTTGGAGATTGGTTAGTCCTTTCCTTCAGTATTTACTTTTCATGTTTTGAGCTTATGTCTGGATTACCGATGTTTGATTCCGGTATTTCCTTTTTGGTCAGTTAATGTTTTAGGAAATTTACCTTATGCTTTGATGACATGCTATAAATACACGTAACGGTCCACTTATCCAAGTGGGGTGTTAAAATTATGGTATCAGAGCTATAGGTTCGACCTGTAGGCTCTAAAACTTGACCTGTGACTAGTGGGTAGTCACCAGGAACTTCCCAGATTTTGACGTTGTTATCTTTCATGTTTTTCATGCATTTATCAGTCAGTTTTCTTAAAGTTTTTGACTAAGTAAAAGGTTGATACAGAACTGGACATATTTAGTCGCATGTGCTTTTCATTCGAATTTTGTTTTGGTGAACCGACCCATAGGCGTTCACCTTTGCCCGTTCAGATTTTGTATTGGTAAACCGACCTATAGGCGTTTACCCTTACTCATTTCAGATTCATGTTTTCAGTCAAATATTACTTGGTGAACCAGCTATAAACATTAACCATTATTTAGGTCAAATTTTCATGCTTTCATTCGAATATTGTTTTGTGAAATGAACCATAGATGTTCACCTTTGCTCATATCATGACATTTTAGAAAATTTTGACAAGTATGGATTGTACTACAGCCGTCCATATTTAGTCCCAGATTGTAAATTTCTATACATGACAGTTCTCAGAAAATTTTGACAAGTATGGATCGAACTAGAATCCCCCATATTTAGTCACATGTTTTCTCCTTTGAATTCTGTGGATTGAACCATAGCCATCCACACCAGTTGATGTTAAATCTCAGTCGATTATCTTTTCATGTTCTTTGTAGCAGTCAAATTTCATGCTCTCACGTGAAGGTCGTTTTCAGGGTGAATAAGTTTCATGTCTCCTTACGAGGATTATGTTTTCAGCAGAGTAATGATGTTTTCATACGAAGATACAGAAGAATTTCAGCAAAACTCTATTTCATGATAAATCATATATGGTCTTCATCAATCATGTCTTCATGCTAACCATTGATGAAACTCCATTTAATCATACTTTTGAGCATCTATACAACCACCATTAAGTCTACGCAGGAATTGTCAGCCTATCATGTTACTCATTTCAGTTTAGTTTGCTAACAGTTTACAATCAATTCATCTTTACCTTGCTCATGTCAGACGATTGACACCAGTATCGATCATATCAGCAAATTTTCAACGGTACAACATGTACAATATCCATAGTGTACTTCACGTACAGTATTCAGGTGTACTTCATATACCTTACTCCATGGGTACTGTTAATCGATCCTTAATCATCTCAGGAGTTTCCACTTGTCGATATTCTACCAGATGCTGATGCTGCTTGTGAGTTGAAGATTTTACCAGATACTGATGCTGCTAACACTTCGAAGACCTCACCAATGCTGATGCTGCTGATACATTGGAAATTCCACAAGATGCTGAGGCTGTTTATACTATGAAGACTCTGCAGAACAAGGACGAAAACTATAAATTTGAAATTTCTGACAAGAATAAACTTCAATCATCAGACACTACCATTCTATTCCATGCTTTTACTTTCTCAGTTGGATGTCACGCTTCACCCAGCTAACCTTCATTCAGAAGAGTGGGAACCGGAACCAGCCAGCCACTCAGCAAAATAGTTACATGAATCACGGTCATGATAATGACCATCATAAATTGACAGATAAAGCAGTAGTGACAACCACCGTGCTTATAATTAATCAGTCAGTAACCATCGGAACTCCGGAACGGACGTGACCTGAAATATAGAGGTTAGCAGTCTAACCGGTCCTCCGACCCTGGAAGTTACCAGAAGTTCTTAACATTATTCAAACTCACCCATTAAAATACATGTCCAGACAACAGTCAAGACACGGGTCTCAAGTATCATTTAGGAAGACACTTGTCAGGACACCAGTCATGGTATACGTCATACGAATATCTTCTCAAAGTACGAGTCAGAACTCATAACTCCGTGTGTTTCTAAACCAAGTCCTCAGTAATTCAGGGTACTCTCCAAGGGGTATACCTGTTTTCTCATGACACGCATAGGTCAGACCATTAAAGATCTAGTTACCACCACTAGTGTATTTTTCAGGATTGGACACACAGTGTTCATTGTGGGAGGTTACAGACGAACACATTCAGCGAGCTCTGCCAAATTTACTTCACGTATTCATATGTCAATTTTATCTTAAAATCAGGTATTACCTACCTCCCAGCCAGAAAAGACTCCACAGCATCACCCATATTCATTAAGGTTATTTTTCAGTCAACGTCGAGATCTGTCTTACTAAATTCCAAATATATTCATTATATTTTCTACCAGAATAATCAGTACAATTTTTTTCTGCCTTACAAGCGCGTAACTTACCAACCCAAAGCTACGAGGACTTATAGCTACCAATTTATAAACCAACTTCTGAAGTCCCTTAAATTCATGATAAGCAGATTATCTCAAAGTTTCCGGATGTAATTCCGGAAGGTTTTCTAGAAATTCCTTCCTGGCCACGAGACAAAATTTAACATCGAGCTTGTCTCAAAAACAGAACCTGTTTTTAGAACTCTTTATTGCAGGGTTTTAGCTGAGTTATAAGAATTGCAACATTTGTTGCAAGAGTTACCGGAACGAGGCTTTAATCGCCTTAGCACGCCCCAGAAGGTGCACCGTGTTATGTCTATCAGAAAGAAGGCCGGTAACATGAGATCATGTATCGATCACCAAAAAATTTACTAGATCACCATTCATAATCGATGACATCTTACGTATAGAAGGTTTACCTGACCTGCTACGACATCTTAAATATTTTCTAGAACAATTCGCGACCATTCCACCAGCAGTGGTGAGAGAAGAACATGATGTTTTCCAGACTGCTGTTGAACACGTTTTAGTCTCTCTAAAATTTCGATTTATACTTCTGAGCTCCCTAATGCTCCAGCTACAGTATGAAATTTCTAAATAAAATTTATTATGACCTCTCAGACAAAATCGTCAGTATCGTCATTGATAATATCTTACCTGATAAGTTCTAGATAAGTACAAGAGAATCACCTTCTCACAGATGTACAGAATCTCTGATAGGTGAAAATTATATAAGCAGCTTTCTAGATGTGAATCCCAGTTGAACATGGTGACATTCTGAGCCACCCTATTTCAGCATTAAGAAATTTCAGACAATCCTGCGAAGGTGAAGGCTATTACCAGATGGTCAGGACCGACGTCTGTGACTAAAGTATAAAATTTTCTAGAAATTAGTTTAATACTACCGCAAAAATTGCTGACAGTTCTCACGATTATCTTTCCATGACCAAGCTTACGCATAAAGGAGATGATCTACAATAAAATTTTGTATTCCATTAGATCCTACGCTAAGGGAAATCTAATTTACCGAGACTCAAAATTCTTTCATGAGTATTCTTTCATGACTATTAAAGAACAGTCGAATTTATCAGAATGTACCATAATCCCAGGCATAATTTTGATAGAAGCAGCATAACACATTGATGTAGCTATGTTCATATCTAGATGCCTGAAATACCACAGGTTAAAGATAGAACGTGGTCATGCTAGTGAGTTATTACAAACATTTGGAATTCTAAACATGAATGAGACAAGATCTCATGAAGATTGATATCAGTTACCACAGACTCAGAAAAAGTATAATGCTATCTAGGTCATTGTCGACCATGTAATCAGCCTACGCGTTTTCTTTATCCGAAAGGATTTCACAGTAGCAGATCTGTAGGATATTCAGTAATAGATCGTACAACTTCAAGGTATTCCATTAACAATCAGGTCAGATAAAAATTCACGTTCGTGAATCACGCTCACATTCACGTTCACGTTTACATCTCATGTCCACATTATGATGTTGTTTCAGTCCATAAGTTGTGCTATCTCATGATTTAAGCTCACGTTTACGTTCATAATATTGTTCACGTTCAAGTTCGTGTTCCATTCTGCGATACATGTTTCACAAATTACCGAATACGGTTATAGAAAGCTTAAAAAAATCAGACTCAAGTTTAGCACAACTTTTCCATACTTAAGCAGACGTTTCAGTCTCTGGCCATATTGTCTGGCATTCCTTCCTCAGTCAGCATACGTTCATGATAGGTCTAGTATCACGTTCACAGTATGTTCCACATATCACGTTCACGAGATATTCCATGCCAGCGTTCATCAAATGACCGCGAAACACGTTCGCAATTGCTCACATAGCACGTTCACAATTGTTCACGTAATTCGTTCCTATATGTTTGAGCAGCTTGCTCAGAGATATAACTGTTACCTTTTCAGGATATTTGAACGTACCGTTTCATGTATACTACATGCTATAGTTTACTCATTCTATCCGATTCAGAAAATCCATCTTAAGTATGGACCCAGAAACTATTCAACATCGTCAGGACAGAGTCATCAGGACTAAGATTTTCATTGTATTTAGACCTTGAAGGAGTCGTTTCGAGCAGGAAGCCACTCGGAACGGAGGAGTCCATCCGGACCCCTCATCCCTCATCCTTTTCTTCAATAAATTAGTTAAGTTCTTGCAGTCATGTTATGTCCCATGTTCTCTTCAGTCAGGTCATGCTATACTCTTTCAGCAACATTATGTCCTATCTCGAGGACGAATTATCTTTCAGCTTATATGTCCTTTCAGATTTTATATTCTTCCAGCCTATGTGTCCTTTCCAGCTTTTATAACTTCATCAGCTTATTACCTTTAATTCGAGGATGAATTTATCCTTTTTAGAGGGGAAGAATTGTAAAATCAAAGCATTATCGAGTCCCTAGTTCGAGGACGAATTATTATTTTTTAGAGGGGAAGAACTGTAAAACCCGTATTTAAAATCCTCGAATATTGAATACGCGTAGTCTCAGCTTTAACTTTAATTAAACATTAACAGTAATCACACAGCCTCAATTTCATCTAAAACGTTACGTAACTAATTATTTCAGAAAAATAACTAATTGAAATTAGTCAAGTATTATGTAAGTAATAATTATTCAGGAAAATAAATAGATACGTGACGGAATTTAAAACACGAGCACACAACTCAAAAGATTATTAAACGAAGCGAAACGAAAACAAAAATCATACGAGTGTGTTGGGTTGCGTTTTAAAATGAATAGAAGAAAGAATATGGGCTTTGAGCCACTATGCTTAAAAAATACGAAAGAAGTGTTTTAGTTTAGAGAAACAACAAGAATATAAAACCGTAATATAAAAAAAGGGAGCCGTCGTCTTTTTCTTTTTCTTTGTCTCATGCCTGCCGACGAACGAACATCAAGAAACATCAGTAGGTTAGTTTCGAGATCAAGGTTGATGTCGTTGGTTCCTTATTCTTTTCACACAAGTCAAGGTAATCCCAATCATGTTTATTTTCTTCCTTCTTTTAAATGAATCACGAATCCAAATCAACAAGGGGCGTCGGGTTGTGTGGATGCACGAAAAACCGAGACCATAATGGTCTCGGTGTGGTTGCTGCTTGGGCTGTAACACCCCCATAATGGTCAAATTCAGCGGAATAGTATGTGGGGTGTTACTTTGGTGGATCGATAGCATACAGTATATAGAGCAATGATCATAATAGTCATTTAAAAACATACCATAAGAATTAAATTTTACACATTTAGTATCTTGTCTGAAAACAGCATTTATTAATAATGTGTAAAATATCCCAGCCCGATGGTAACATGATGCTTCAATGATGCTAGAATCCAATGCATGAACCTGTTTATTTTCCTGAGAAAACATATAAAATAAAATGTGGGGGGTCAACACGAGGTTGGTGAATTCACAGGTTTAATTTAATAAATAATATACTAATATGCCGAACACCACGATCATAGTAGGACAATCACAACGAATACTATAGAAGTTCCTATTGCCCTGTAATAGAAGCTAGACATGATGCTCAGGCGCCATTATGGTCAAACCCGATGTTGTTTCCCTTAGTCCGACAATGAAATAAACCTGTTGCTTAGCCTAAGTGTTTCTTGATAGCAAGTCACGCAGACCGGGTGTTGTCAATACCCGAATAGATCTATTCATAACATTTCGCGCTACACTACTAACTATTACAGTCTACGGGAATGGGGCAAACAATAGGCAATAAGTTGTTATATGTTGTTGTTATCCGTGCATGTTTGCATTTAAAAAGTTAAGTATGTTTTCTTCCCCAATTGTAAATACATTAAAGATGGGGCCATGAACTCACCTCAGTGGTAATGATTTAGTGATGATGTCACTGAATAAGCTGGCACAGTATAGTCACGAAGTAGTAGGAATACCTAAATAAATTATGTATGGCTCAGTAAATGCACACTAATAGTGCACAATTAAATGTAACTGATGAAAATGCATGATCACGGATTAATAAGTCGTTACGATTGTTTAAGTGTTTAAACGTATATCGAGCTGTCAATAATATAATATACTTTTAGTTTCTAAAAATATATTTAGATAGTCCAATAAAAGGGCATAGCTTAAATAAATAGATTTTCATTTAATTAATTGTAAGAAAATAATATATTCTATTTAATTTTCTTAAGAATCTAAATATATTTAATAAGATTTTTCTGTTTATAAAGTTTTGTAAATAAATCTTAATAATTTTTTTAATTATCAAAATGACTTAATTTAATTTATTAATAAAATAATTTATTAATATTTTTAATTAAATTAAAATTACTCGTAAGTCCTCGTAGTATAATAACTTCCAAAATAACCTTTAAAGTTTCGTTCGTTAAGTGTTTCACCTCGTTAGTCCTTGTTCGTTAAGTGTATTTCCAAAACACGCCCCTAGGGCTTATAATACATTCGTTATATGGAAAATTTGGTCCCTAGGATTTCCTAGTCTCGAAATATTTACAAACCGAGTCCCTAGGGCTCGGTTTAACTTTGTGAAATGGCAAAACACCCCCCTTAAGTCTCGAAAACATTAAATAGGAGTTAGGGCTTGCATTAAGTTTCGAAAATGACACAATTAGTCCTTCATATCTTGAAAATAAATATATTTGAGGATTAGGGCTTGTATTAAGTTTCAAAAGTGACAGAATTAGTCCTCATGGTTTGGTTAGTTCTCGGTTTAAACACAAACACACCCTATACTTTCGGAAATGGCAATTTTGGTCCTTAAACTTCTTTAAAGTCACGAAAACATATACACATGTTTTATTAAGTTACATTTTTTACTATAACTTTCACTATTTTACAAATATGGCCCGAATAGTCTCCCAAAAATAGGATTGTGCTTGGTTGGCCCAAAATGGTCACGGTTTGGGTTTAATGAGCCTATCAGGCTTGTTTTAGGCTTGTCTAGGTTACTACTAACTTAAGCATAACTAACTAATATACTAGTTAATTTAGGCTTATTAATTTAGGCTCATATATGGGCTTATATGTTGCGGATTATATGAGCTTATATAGCTTATTTGTCTCGGCTTAAATAAGCTTATGGCTTATTATGGATAGTTTATTAGTTCTTCTAATCCTAAACATATTCTAACTATATAAGCTTGATGTAGTGTTTTTACTACCCTTTAAGAAAAGAGCGTAAAAGTGGCAAGTATTAAGTGTCGGTTTAGGAAAACCAAGCACTAATGACCAAATGAAGTTCAAGTTCGTTTCCCAAGGAGGCTTGTGTGTTGTGTAAGAATTGATTAATGATGTGATTATAACTTATGAAGAAAAGAAAAATAGAAAGGAGATTAGAAAGGAATGACGGTTACGATTATGAATTAAACTAAGACGAAAAGTCGTGCCCGTAAATCCGTAGAAAATGACAAAATTTAAAAAAAAACCCTAAAAATTCCTAAAAAATTGCAATAAATCCACAAAAATGTAATTAGAGTTTAAAAAAAATAACTCAAACCTTTTATTTAATTAAATATTAATTTTTAATGCTAATTAAAGCCCAAAAAATCAATTTAATTAATAAAAGCCCAGAATGAGATTTTTTAACTTGTAAACCTCTAAAATGACTTAACTAAACTAAAAAAATATTTTTGGAAATTTTAAAATTAATTAAAACTATTTAAAAATAATTAAAAATTAATAAAACTTAAAATAATTCTAAAAATTAATCTAGTGACAATAAAATTAATCTAAAAATTTTAAAATTCCTAACTTAATGTATTTAAACTAGGAAAAATGAAAAACTTGCAAAAATCTAAATTTTAATTTTTAATAATAAAATAATAATAAAATATTAATAAAAATCTAAAATTTATAAAAAATTCTAAAAAGTTGCAAACTAGTTTATTTTAACCTAAATAAAACAGAAATGAACTTGAAATTACAAAATACCCCTATTGGGCCTTTAAATGGGCCAAATACCCAAACCATCCCTTAATGGGCTTTTTTAAGGCCCAATAAGAAAAAGTCCACAAAAATGGCCCAAAAACTCTAGTTAAGCTTAAAATTCAATTTTAAACACAAAATTTCAAAGGCCCAAAAGCTGAAAGTGAGCTTATCACAGCTTATTTCAAAACAACTTATTCTTAATGGGCTTTTTGGCCCATTAAGCTATAAGCTGATGCCATAAGCTGAAATTTGACACACAACCATCTCTTGACCTAATTAAGCTGTTTGTAAAAATAATTTTTGAATAAGCCCAAGAAATAAGCCTGAACTAAGCAAAAGCTCTCTACACAAAACGACAAAATAGTCGTTTTCGAGTTCTAGGCCACTTCTAAAGCTGATTCAACTTGCAAAAGGTTTTAAATCACTTAAATAAGCTTAATCAACAAAAAGTTTTCCAATAAGCACACTTAATAAGCTGAAATAAGCAATAAGCTATTTTTGAAAAAGAAAAAATAGTCGTTTTCTAGTCAAAAGCACCAAAAGCTGTAAACTTCCATATTGACTTATAAGCTCAAAATAATAAGACCTATTACTAAAAATAAGTTGTTGCACATTGGAATAAGCTAGAATGACTTATTAATAATCTGAACACCAAATTGCACTAGTAGTGGCTAGCAGCAGGGGAAAGGAGTTCCCACTGCTTTGACTTTTTGACTTAGCTTTTAAGAGAGTTTTACTTGGTTTTGTTGGACAATCAAGACACCCTTACAACCAGTGAGTTGTAAAGAGTCACAATCAAGCAAGAAAACACAATTACACTCAGCCAAATGATACAGTTAATTCAATTAGTCTACAGATATGATCCAGACATGTAAATACCAGATCTGGTGATTATAAGCTACTTTTAAGCTAGTATAAGCTAACCACAATCCACCAAATGCACTCACAAGCTCAATATAACTTAATGAAACACAGATTAACTTATTTCATGTAATTAACCCAACTTATGAACAAGATTTAAGCAATAGCAGTTACTAATGAACACTTAAACAGGCAAGAACACTTTTTGCTGATCTACTTGACACGAAATCCAAATTCAAGGCCTTGGATCTATTACTCAGGTTGCAAATACTTGGATTAATCAATTGTTAGCCCTAGTTTAGCATGCAAACTAGGTGTGCACAAGATTTCAAAGCAAAACAACAAGTTTTCAAGATTTTATAGCCAATTGTTTGATTAAGTGATTCAAGGCACATAATATGCAGATTTCAGAACACAAATACCTCAACAACAGATACAAACTCAAACAACACAACAATACCTACTCAAAATCATACAAAGTTGAACCAACAGTCAATCTCAAACACCCTTTTCACTTTTTAAAACCAATTTTAACAAAGTAAAAGTATTCTCAAGATTGATTTAAGCCCAAATAAGCATTATAACATACAACATATGAACTAAGAACCAATTTGCAGGCATAAAAACACACATATACAAGCAGAATCACAAAATCACTTAGAACACCCTTTTTATCAGATTTTCAAGGAAATAAGACAAACCTCATGAATGTACATCCACACTCACGTATGTTTGAGCTTATGTGGTAGCTTAACAACCACAAGCTTCCAACAAGCTGCTAAGAACAACAAGATTAGAACACAACATATTATATGAACCAAAATGAAAAATAAGGCTGATTTGATTCAAGCTTGTTCCCCACTCCTTGAATCCTTCCAAACCACAAGCTCACTACACCTTGATAAACTCTCTATCAGGGTGTTATGATCACTTATAATCCAAAAGTTCAAGTGTTTGAACTAAGACTTAGAAAAATAATCAGATTTTTGAAAAACTTGCAAACACTTGCACAATATTTAAAACCAATCTTTGAAACTTCAAAACCACAAACATATATCAATAACAACAGAAAGTAAAGGTTAGAACTTGGATTTCGTCACAGCTTTCAAACACTTTTTTCATTCACTTTAAACAAAGGATGTACAGAAACTTGACTAAGGAAAACCAAGAATAAATTGTAATGTAAGGTCCTAATGCCTTTATATAGGCTACATGTGAGCTAAGAAACTGATAAAAAACACAAAACCTTAATGCTTGAAGTCCCAAAAATGCCCTTGAGGTTTTTGAACTTTGTTGACTGAATTTTGACTTGGGGCTTGATACATGTGATGCCAGCGGGATGGGGGTGATCTTGGACGTCCAATTCATGCTTAGGAAGTAAGCAAAGGTTTAGGGCGTTAATTTGCTGCATGGTTTTTGTTTGGAGGTGAAAAGTGGGGTAGGGGAGGGTGGTGGAATCATGTGAGGTGATGGTGATGTGGGTTTAAGAGTTGGGTGAGGATTAGTATAACCCTAATCATGTTTCTGGATAGTTTTAAGGGTTAATTCACAAAGGTTTGAAAATACCCAATTTGTGATAAGAACATGAAGAACAGGATTTTGATCCATTTTTATGTTTAAATGGGGTGTTTAGGCGCCAAGTTTAACTAATTATATTAATTAGTTAAACCGGTGGTGAGTGGGATGGGGATGTGGCAGCTTGGTGGCTTATGATTGGTGGAGAGGAGATAGTGGGACACGTGTTGGAGGGTGATAGGTCTAGGTAAGTTTGATGTCTTGGCAGATTCACCCCTTCTTCTTTCTTCTTCCATTCATTTTAGTTCAAACTTGCATCAATGCCCATATCCTTTGTTATCAACTTTTGTTTTTCACACTTTTGCCCCAAAAACATTCCAAAAGATATTTAAAGGACTAGTTTTGTCATTTCTTAATATTTGAAGGACCAAACTTGTTTTTTCTTGTATCTTAAAGGTCTTAATGGTATGTTTGACTTTTAGGAGGACTAATATTGACAATTTAGTTTTGTTGAGGGACTAAACTTGCCAATTCTTCAAAGTGGAGGGCCCTTTTTGTAATTTTGACAAACTTTAAGGACCAATCTTGTAATTATGAATGTACAAGGGTTTAAAGTGTCAATTCTTCAATATTGGAGGACCCTTCTTGTTCAATCTTCAATTCTTCAAGGTTATTTCTTGGAAAATCAACACTTGGGTCCGGTTCATTGTGTGGCTTCTTTTCCCGTGTTCGTTTTTCTAAGATTTTTGTGATCTTTTATGATTTTCTCAATATCCGTACCTAAAATACACACGTAACAAACACAAGCATATATTTGGCATTTTTCATGATATTTAATGCATTTTAAGCTCATTTTGGACGATGAGACTATGTATAAAAGCAGTCTCATCAAAGCTTATCAAATATGTGTTTTCTATACGACTTAATATTAAGCCGAGACTAATGGCTTATAGTTTGAGCTTATTGTTTAGGTTATAACACTAAGTTATTTAACTAGGGCTTACTTCGGTTTCTTTAAGCAAGGTGTCTATTAGTTCATCATAAGTATATTGTTTTGAGGCATGTTTTTCCACGTAAACAGTATAAGCCGTGGGCTTATATGTTGTTGGTGGGTTGAGTTAGGGTATTTTACGTGTGCATGCAATTCTAGCTTTATTTCCTTGGCTTATATATGCATGACATGTAAATAGGAGTATGTAAGGATTGAAATGGAGTCTTGGAGGGTTTACACTTACTTGTTTTTAGAAGAGATGGTGGATGATCAAGTATTAGGACTCCTATGCGTTGGTTGCTTCCTAAACGTGACCTATGGAGGTCTTGACTTGACTTGAATGCTAAAGATCTCTCGTATAATTGCACTAAATGCTCTGAGAAGACCAAGATCTTGGGGTAGTAAATGTTTGTTTCGTCTAGGTTTTATGTGAAGTTGGTGATCCGAATATGAGTGAAGTAAGTGAGAAGTGAAGTCCAATGTGCTAGCTAAATATCAAGGTAAGGCTTGTGTGTGTGTCTTGGGATAAGGCCACGGCAAGAGAGATTTTTGGGCAAGATTTGAAGTGCTTTTCCCAAGTACTAGAAGTACTAGGTTATTAATGCATTGTATGTACACTTGGCTTTTGGTAAGCCCCCATCCGTCGCATCTATGCATTTCAAAAGGCACAATATGGAGTTGCATAGTGTATTCATAAATAAGGTGATGTACATTGTGAAATGTTTGTGTGGCTTGGGGTTTCTACACGTCTAAAGGGAAAAGACATGTGCTTGTTGTCTAAGTTCTTACTACTTGCATATCTAAGCTTAGACATTACTAGTACTTCCCATAAATGCAAAACATGTACAGCTTGTCTTGGTTTGGAATGTGGCCGACGGTTTTGGCTAGTCAAAAGGTGTGAGGTGACTTTATTAGTGTAAGGTTTTAATAGGGTGTGTTGTACATGTTGTGTAAAGTTAAATGTATTTAAAAAAGGTTCCTAGGTAAGCATAGTTGTGTGTGGGGTAGTATTCGGCTAAAATATAAGTCTAAGGTAGTTTTAAGTTTGTTTATAGTGTCTTGGTATGGTTACTAGGAGGCTAAGTATAATATAGTAGAAGTAGGTTCAAGTCCTAAGTCATTTGGTTAAGTTTTGGCATCCTTGGTGAAAGTATAGTCATAATTAAATAAATGTATAATTTACTTTATTTAAAATGTATGACACTAGTAAAATTAAGTTAAAGTGGATATTTGTAGTGTTTAATGATAAAGTGTAGTTTATGTTGAATTATAGTATTGTTTATGAGGTGAGGAAAATATATAATTATATATTTTGAAGCATAAAATAGTTCCTTGGTAAGTGTTATTAATTGTGATCATGAGTTTAGATTTTTATAAATCAAATTGATGAATGCTTATGATCAAGTATTTTATGTGACTTAATAGTCCCAATTTATGATTGTTTAAAGCCTTGTATGCTCATCTAATGTAGTCATACAAATGTCCTTATGATTAAATACTCATAATCGTAATAAAATGTCATGTGATCAAATGTTTCCATATTCAGATGATTTAAATGATGTATGCTCATGTTAGAGGTGGCAACGGGGCCGGGTTTGAGGGGAATGGTTGCTACCATCCCCATCCCCAAAGTTATATATCCATCCGCATCCCCATCGGGGATTACAAACTACATACCATCCTGATAGGTGTCTAAACACCCATCCTTTTACCACTTAATTCGGGCTAAAACGAGACCAAAACACGTATTTAATATCATTTGTTTGGAATTATGCGTGGTTTTTGTGTTTATTGTGTTTTCAGAGACAACCGGATAAATATTGAAGAAAACATGGGATTGCACGGGTTTTACTGAAGAAAAAGACTCAAGATAAAGTCTATTGTCCAAGAGATGCAAAAGATTTGAAGTCACTGGGCCTATTCGAAGATTTATCGAAGAAAAGGACCAAAGATGGAAGATTTATATAAGTCGAAGAAACTCAAGTCTATTAAATGAAGAAATTAAAAGACGAGTTGAATTTAATCGACGACAAATCCCGAATCAGAATCGAAAACGGAAACTTTTCTGAAAAGACGAAAAGACACGAAGAACGGGAGAAAGCCCACTCACCAACCAAAGGAAACACCTATAAATAGGCCATCCCACACACATTTTAGTTAGCTAGTTTTTCTTTCTTCCTCCCCACTCTTTCTCCTGGTTCGTAGAACACCATCACCACTAGGGTGATTGGTGATTTTTATCTTTAGTTCTTTAATCTTGTAATTTTAATCTTTGTTTCATCTTGTCAAAACATCAATCATTCAATACTAAGTTCTTGTTTAATCTTCCATTTCATCTTGTTCATCATCATCTTTATCTTCAAGTTCTTAAGTTTTTATTTTCTTGATTTGATCTTCAAAAGTTGTTAGAATTTGTGTTTTTATTGGTGGGATTCGTTGCTCATGGTATCTAAATGATTTGTGTTTAATTTGGTAAAAACTTTTTAAGTATTTGGTTCGATTTTGATCAAAAATTCGTGTTCCTTGTTCTTCGCGATACTGTTACTGTAACTGGGTTTCCAGATCTTCCGAATCAAGACAAAAAGTTCCGAATGAAGTAGTCATTCGGAAGGTTCCGAATCAGTCTTTAAGTTCCGCATCAAGTCACTTTCATTCGGAAGTTTCAAACTTCCGAATCAAGGAGAAGTTCCGAATCAACCTTTTCATTCGGAAAGTTCCGAATCAATCTGAAGGTTCCGAATCAGCAACTTCCGATAGCAAGTTCCGAATGAACATTCATTCGGAAAGTTCCGAATCAGCCATTAAGTTCCGGATGAGTATGTTCCGAATGAGCAAGTTCCGGATGAGTGAATAGTATCTTCCGAATCAGTTAGTTCCGAATCAAGGTTTAAAGTTCCGGATCAGTTATTTTTGGGTATTTTAAAGTTACTGTTTTACTGTTGATGTTTTACTATTTCTCTGCTCATATTTCACTATTTACATTTTAACTTTAATTTTAATTTGAACTTTAAATTTTAAACCAAGTCTTAGTTAATTATAATTAAAGTAATTGTCTTTGATTTAAAGTTTCATTTCACTTCTTATTAGAATAGAAAACCAAACCCCTTTATTTAGTAACCAAGAACAATCATTCCACTTAAGACCTAGATCAATTCGAGAGGATATCGAGAGATAAAATCTGAACCCATACGAAATCACTGTATCAAATGGCGCCGCTGCCGGCTCTTCTCGTTAAGATCAAAAGTTTTTTGTAGAACTTGGATTTTGGGATCCGCTCCCCGTGAACGTTACTTTTTCAAGAAAATTTTCAAAAACAACTAAAAAATATAAAATTTTCAAAAATCCTAAAAAGTAAAAAAACAATAAAAACCAAAAATTTTTTTGCTTTGTTTTTCTTTGTTCGTTCTTTTGCAGGTGTATGCGCACTCGATCCACGTCTTATCAAGAGCCCGAGCCTCTCGATAACTTAGACATGGCGGGTGTACAAAACAACAATAATATACCACCTCCGAACAACAATAATAACAACAACAATCCGCCTTTCAACAACATGAATAACAACAACAATGAGCACCTTCCGGATAATCGCCCAATGATTGAATTGCTGCAAGCTCATGTTGATGGCAACACGGATCCAATTGTTATACCACCAATTGCCGCCAACAATTTCGAGCTCAAGTCAGGCTTTATCCAGATGGTCTCAGCTCAACCGTTCTTGGGACGCACCATTGATGACCCACACGACCATATCAAGAGATTTCTACAACTCACCAACACGGTCAAGTTCAATGGAGTTTCACAAGAAGTGATAAGGTTACAACTTTTTCCCTTTTCTTTAGAGGGACAAGCCCGGCATTGGCTTGCTAAGGAACCGCCACAGAGTATTCTCTCGTGGACGGATTTGGAAACAAAGTTTATCAACTACTTTTTTCCACCCTCTCGTACTACCGCCTTGCGGAATGAGATTATAAACTTTGAACAAAAGTACGATGAGTCATTCAGTGAATCTTGGGATCGTTTTAAAGATCTTCTAAGAAAATGCCCACAACATGGTTTTACCAAAGTACATCAAATCAATACTTTTTACAATGGTTTAAGCATGAGTGACCAAGATTCACTGAATAGTGCCTCAGGGGGTAATTTATTGGCTAAGACGTCCAATGCTGCTTGGGATATCATTGAGAACAAATCTCGTGTGCAAACCAAGAGTGTCAGGACCAATGTTGCTAGTGCTAGCACTAATGACAGCGACAAGCGATTAGACAAAATCACCACGCTTCTTGAATCGCTTGTCACCCACACCGTCAGCAACAACAACAGCAACAACGCCAAAAATGCACAAGTGAACGCTGTCAGCCAACCTTGTGAGATATGCGGTGGTCCCCACTCTTACACAACTTGTACCGCCACCCAAGATTACCCTGCTGAGAATGTGAATGCGGCATATGGCACCTACCAACAACCTGCTTATCAAGCTAGACCTCAAGGTGACCGTAACTTGCTTAGCTACCGCAGCAACAACTATCTTTCACCACCTGGCTTTCCTCCAACCAACCCAAACCAACAACAAAACCTTAACCGCCCTACTCCACAACAACAACAACCTCGACAACCATACGTCCCACCTCACAAGCAGCAACAACCGCCTCAACGTAACAATCAAATCTACCAACAACCTGCTTACCAACCACCTGCATACAATGCTCCTTCCAACCAATCCAACACTGCACTACACCAAGAGGTCGCCACCGATATGAGAACCAATGATGTGATAGTGGGAAATCTCCAAGAGGAAGTGCGAAATTTGAAGGCAGACTTGGTCAAGCAAGGAAATGATTTGCGAGCTGATATGAGAAACACGTTGGATAGCCAGACTAATGATCTAAGGAACATGATGGCTAGTTTTTTCCAAAGTAGTCAACCCTCTTCTTCGGGTACTCTTCCGAGTAACACCGTTGCGAACCCAAGAGGGGAGATGAAAGCAATCACTACTCGCAGTGGTAAAGGTACAAAGGAACCCGAGCTTCCTATACCCCCACCGGTGATTGTGACTCAGGAGAACGAGTCGCCTGCTCCTATTCCTCCTCTTCTTTCTACCCCTCCTCCACCCGTGGTTGTGAGTAATCCTATACTCCCAAAGCCTTCATCTTCTTCCAATATACCTTATCCTTCTAGGTTGAGGAAAGAGAAGCAAAAGAGCAAGGATGATATTCAGGTTTCTAACTTTCTTAAAATGTTTAAACAACTGAATTTCAATATCTCCTTCGCTGAGGCTCTCGCTCACATGCCCAAGTATGCCAAAATGTTTAAAGACCTTCTGAGCGACAAGGAAAAGCTCCTCGACATTGCCAACACCCAACTTAATGAGAACTGCTCTGCAGTGCTCTTAAGGAAATTGCCAACCAAGCTTGGTGATCCGGGTCGTTTTCTTATCCCTTGCAATTTCCCGGGAGTAGAGAATTGCATGGCCCTAGCCGATCTAGGTGCCAGTATTAATCTCATGCCTCTAAGTGTTTGGAAGCAATTATCTCTCCCAGAGCTAGTCCCCACTAAAATGACTTTGGAATTGGCCAACCGTACGGTTGCTTATCCAGTGGGGATAGCCGAAGATGTTATCGTAGGAGTCGACAAATTCACCTTCCCTGCTGATTTTGTTGTCGTCGACTACGAGATGGACCCCCGTGTGCCACTTATTGTTGGTCGTCCATTCTTGAGGACCGGTCGCACTCTTATTGATGTTGAAGCCGGAGAGCTTATCATGAGAGTGGGTGACGACAAAGTAGTCTTCAACATGGGAAAGTTGTCTAAACAGCCTTACTCATATGAGAGCGTTAATTGTATTGACGTTCTTGATGAGGCTTGTGAAGAACACTTTAATGATGCTTGCAAAAGTATTCCTTCCTCTCTTCCCAATGTTGAGACCGTGTCCTCTATTGATTCATCGTTGTCTCTATTTGGAGATAGTGATTTATTCTGGAACAATCTTGAAGATGCCATGGGAGATGCGAATTTAGCTACTAATGATTCTCCCACCGAGGGGGATGAAGATATGAGTTTCTTTGACAATCTTCTCACCGAAGACAATCCTTCGCCTCCATCTCCCACGGTTATTGCTATCGATGCCACGACTTTGAAAACGCCTCCCGTCGAAAATCCTCCGGATTTGGAACTTAAGGAGTTGCCGCCACATCTCGAGTACGTGTTCCTTGACGACAACAAGAAGTCGCCCGTCATTATTGCAAAGGATTTGAAAGATGAAGAGAAGACTCGCCTCGTTGCTGTGTTGAAAGCTCACAAGAAGGCTATTGCGTGGAAAATCTCGGATATTCGTGGAATTGATCCTCACTTCTGCACGCACAAAATTCTCATGGAGGACGACTATAAGCCCACTATTCAAAGCCAACGAAGGGTGAATCCAAAAATACATGAAGTCATCAAAACAGAGGTTATCAAACTTCTTGATGCGGGTATGATTTACCCTATTTCGGATTCACCGTGGGTTAGTCCAATCCATTGTGTGCCCAAGAAGGGAGGAATAACCGTTGTTCCCAATGAACACAACGAGTTGATTCCCACTCGTCTCGTTACTGGGTGGAGAGTTTGTATAGACTACCGCAAACTCAATGATGCCACGAGAAAGGATCATTTCCCTCTACCTTTCATGGACCAAATGCTTGAACGATTAGCTGGTAATGAATATTACTGCTTTCTTGATGGTTTCTCGGGTTATTTTCAAATACCCATCGATCCCCAAGATCAAGAGAAGACTACATTCACTTGTCCCTACGACACTTTCGCTTACAAACGAATGCCTTTTGGCTTATGTAATGCGCCCGGGACTTTCCAAAGGTGCATGTTAGCTATCTTCCATGACATGGTTGAACAAACCATGGAAGTCTTCATGGATGATTTCTCGGTCTTCGGGGATTCCTTCTCTGCTTGCCTTGCCAATTTAGAACGTATGCTAAAGCGGTGCGAAGACACTCGCCTTGTTCTAAATTGGGAAAAATGCCATTTTATGGTAAAAGAAGGCGTCGTGCTTGGACATAAGATTTCGAAAGCCGGTCTTGAAGTAGACCGTGCTAAAGTTGATGTTATAGCAAAGTTGCCTCCACCTTCAACCGTGAAGGGTGTGAGAAGTTTCTTGGGTCATGCGGGCTTCTATCGCCGATTTATCAAAGACTTTTCTCAAATCGCTCGCCCGATGACCCACCTCTTGGAAAAAGATACTCCTTTTATCTTTTCCAAAGAGTGTCTTGAAGCCTTCAACTCACTTAAGGATAAGCTAACTAAGGCACCCGTCTTGGTTACCCCTAATTGGGAGCTTCCTTTTGAGTTGATGTGCGATGCTAGCGATTTTGCTATTGGAGCGGTTCTTGGACAAAGAGTGAATAAACACTTCCAACCAATCCATTACGCTAGCAAGACAATGACAGGGGCACAATTGCATTATACGACAACCGAGAAAGAACTTTTAGCTGTTGTCTATGCTTTTGAAAAATTCCGCCCCTATCTTGTCCTTTCCACCACCATTGTGTACACCGATCATTCCGCGCTGAAGTACTTGTTGACAAAGCAAGATTCTAAACCAAGACTTCTTCGCTGGGTTTTGCTGCTCCAGGAATTTAAAATCGACATCCGCGATAAGAAAGGAGCAGAAAACCTAGCCGCGGACCATCTTAGTAGACTTGAGGATCCTTACCAAGGGGATCATCCGACCAAAGAAATCAATGATTCTTTTCCCTTGGAGACCTTAATGTCTATTAACTCGAAGCCGAATGAAACCCCGTGGTTTGCGGACTTTGCAAACTACTTGGCGGGTGGAATTCTCAAGGAAGGGTTGACGTCCCAGCAAAAGAAGAAGTTCTTTACCGACATCAAGACTTACTTTTGGGACGACCCTTACCTCTTCAAACAATGTGCTGATTTGATAATTCGCCGATGTGTTGATGGACCGGCAGCGTCAGAAATCCTTCATGCTTGCCACAAAGGACCAACCGGTGGTCACTTTGGTCCCAACTACACCGCAAAGAAAGTGTTTGATTCGGGATTTTATTGGCCCTCCATATACCGTGACGCTCACGATATGGTCAAGCGATGTGATGTTTGCCAAAAGCAAGGCAAAATCACACATAAAGACGAGATGCCTCAGAATTTCATTCAAGAGTGTGAAATTTTTAATGTGTGGGGTATCGACTTTATGGGGCCATTCCCTTCGTCTAAAGGAAACAAATACATCCTTGTAGCCGTTGACTACGTTTCAAAGTGGGTTGAAGCCAAAGCTTTGCCTACTAATGACGCAAGGGTGGTTTGTAACTTTTTGAAAGCTCTATTCGCTCGTTTCGGTGTGCCTCGCGCCATTATTAGTGATCGTAGGACTCATTTCTGCAATGACCAATTTGCTCGAGTCATGGCTAAGTACGGTGTAAATCATCGTCTTTCCACAGCCTACCACCCACAAACTAATGGCCAGGCCGAAATATCCAACCGAGGTCTTAAGCGAATTCTTGAAAGAACCGTGGGAGAGCATCGTGCCTCATGGGCTGATAAATTGGATGATGCTTTGTGGGCTTTCCGTACTGCTTACAAGACCCCGATCGGCTGTACGCCTTATCGTCTTGTGTACGGGAAAGCGTGCCACCTCCCCATTGAGTTGGAGCACAAGGCTTATTGGGCCTTGAAGTGGGCTAATTTTGATATTAACAAAGCCGGTGACCTACGCAAGATCCAACTCAATGAGCTGAATGAACTTCGGAATGAGGCTTATGAAAATTCTTTGATCTATAAGGAAAGAACTAAGCTCATTCACGACTCCAAGATCAAAAACCGAGAGTTCCATGTTGGAGACAAAGTCTTACTTTTTAACTCTCGGTTGAAAATCTTCTCGGGAAAGCTCAAATCTCGTTGGTCCGGCCCATTCACCATTGCCCAAATTTTTCCATATGGTACTCTCGAGCTTGCTCAACCTAATGGACCAAATTTTAAGGTGAATGGCCAACGAGTGAAGTTGTACTTTGGTGAGGACACCTCTAAGGAGGTGATTCCATCCCTCACCACGTTCCCCATAAACTAATTTTGGGTCGAGTCAGGCTCGTGACTCGGTTATCAAAAACAAGCGCTCCTCGGGAGGCAGCCCGAGTATCTATCCTTGTATGTTTTAATCCCCTAAGTGTAGGGGGGGACTTCTATATGTGTTTGCCTTTGTGTGGTGATGTGATTACAGGGATATGTGCACTCTTGGAATCTTTGAAGAACCGTGCTCCCGTGTTTATCCGAAATCCGGTTCTATCTCTCAACTATCGTGATTCAATTTTCTTCATACTCACATTTGAAATTGATCACTTTAGTCGTCTCTTCCTTAACTTGAGTTAACCAACGTGCACAATTTCATAAGTGTAGGGGAACCTTTTCCCACATGCTTCAACATTGAGGACAATGTTTATCTTAAGTGTAGGGGGGACTTCTATCGAAGTTTTAAGTGGACTTTTCCATGAAAATGCCTTCAATTAACCGGAAAATCCTATTTTTCAGCATTTTTCAAATTTTTTATTAACTTTGGCCATTTAGTCGTAATTTTTAAATTTTTATCGTTGCTTTCATATGTATATATTCCGCAATAAAGTCAAAAATATTAATAAGGTGTAGCTAGTTTAGAAGTCTTTGATCTATTAGGCCCGTTGCGTTTATTTTGACTCAACCCGAATAGACTTATCCAAGTTTATTCTAGCTAGTATCCTTAACCATGTAGACCTTAATTGGTTTATTAGGCTAAGTGTCCACGAGTCTCATTACTTGAGATTTTAAATTGTGGAGGACGAGAAATGATAGAGTCAATTATAAGTCGGTATTCTTGCGCAAGCTCACTTGGTGTAATTATTTGCCTATTCTCCCATCACTTGCTAATAATTTATCTGCAATAAGTAAGGTCTTACGATTTGAAAAGTTACTTAGCTTCTAGCCCAAGATCGTTTAAAAGTTGCTCGGTAATGATAAGAGTTCATAGCCAAGGCATAACTTATGAAGCGGGGCGCGAAGATTGGCGAGTCCGAAAAGGCCCTAACAAGGCATGAGGATTCAATTTTATTGCTGAAGATCCAAAAGTGATGTGAAAAGCATTATTCCTAAAGTCAATATGAAGGATCAAGACTCACGACGAAAAGCAATCAACTCCCATAAAGATCATGGAGAAGTCTATCCGAAAAGACCCTAACAAGGTATGAGGATAAATAGATCCAAGTCCGAAAAGGAGGCGGATCGTTGTATCTCAAAATCCCAATTAGAGATTGAAGAAATAATCATGAAGTCGTGGTCAACAAAGTTGGAGAACCCCTCAAAAGTCTCCAAGTGAAGAAACTCTATTATGATGAGAAGACCATTATCTCAAGAACGTCTCTCGAAGATATGAAGTATGAAGTACATGCCAAATATCGGCCCGAGAAAGGTCTCAAATCGTGAACCAAGTTATGCCAAGATATGAACTTTTTGATATCCCGAGAAGCAGTTTTAAGAGATTTTGTCCTTTAGCTAACTATTGATCAAATCGTCCTACTTTGCTTTCTGCCCTAATAAACTATCGAAATAAGTCCAAAAATGCATCTTCATGATCATTCTAAGACAAAAATAAAATATAAGAGATACACCTAGGAATAAGGGAGTTTAAGCATTTAATTAAGCCATGTGTGTAAGTGTTTGAATTGCTAACTTATAATAACAATGATCTCGTTTTTAAGCTTAGTTTGGGGAACGTGAAACTTGAGGGTGATAAATCTTCGCAGCACCAAAGCCCTAATGTAAGTCATCGATTTCTCTACAAGTTATTTCCATGTAGCTATTTTTAAGTGAAAATGGTTTTCTATCCCTTTGTTATCTTTGAAGTTTTATTTCTTTAATTTTTGTTTAGTAGAATTTTAAATAAGGCCAAGGTTGATTAATTATGAGAAAAGTGTAAACTTGCTTTATCACTAAGCATTGCATGAGGGCATGGCAATGGTTAAGTGTAGGGGATTTGATAGGTGTCTAAACACCCATCCTTTTACCACTTAATTCGGACTAAAACGAGACCAAAACACGTATTTAATATCATTTGTTTGGAATTATGCGTGGTTTTTGTGTTTATTGTGTTTTCAGAGACAACCGGATAAATATTGAAGAAAACATGGGATTGCACGGGTTTTACTGAAGAAAAAGACTCAAGATAAAGTCTATTGTCCAAGAGATGCAAAAGATTTGAAGTCACTGGGCCTATTCGAAGATTTATCGAAGAAAAGGACCAAAGATGGAAGATTTATATAAGTCGAAGAAACTCAAGTCTATTAAATGAAGAAATTAAAAGACGAGTTGAATTTAATCGACGACAAATCCCGAATCAGAATCGAAAATGGAAACTTTTCTGAAAAGACGAAAAGACACGAAGAACGGGAGAAAGCCCACTCACCAACCAAAGGAAACACCTATAAATAGGCCATCCCACACACATTTTAGTTAGCTAGTTTTTCTTTCTTCCTCCCCACTCTTTCTCCTGGTTCGTAGAACACCATCACCACTAGGGTGATTGGTGATTTTTATCTTTAGTTCTTTAATCTTGTAATTTTAATCTTTGTTTCATCTTGTCAAAACATCAATCATTCAATACTAAGTTCTTGTTTAATCTTCCATTTCATCTTGTTCATCATCATCTTTATCTTCAAGTTCTTAAGTTTTTATTTTCTTGATTTGATCTTCAAAAGTTGTTAGAATTTGTGTTTTTATTGGTGGGATTCGTTGCTCATGGTATCTAAATGATTTGTGTTTAATTTGGTAAAAACTTTTTAAGTATTTGGTTCGATTTTGATCAAAAATTCGTGTTCCTTGTTCTTCGCGATACTGTTACTGTAACTGGGTTTCCAGATCTTCCGAATCAAGACAAAAAGTTCCGAATGAAGTAGTCATTCGGAAGGTTCCGAATCAGTCTTTAAGTTCCGCATCAAGTCACTTTCATTCGGAAGTTTCAAACTTCCGAATCAAGGAGAAGTTCCGAATCAACCTTTTCATTCGGAAAGTTCCGAATCAATCTGAAGGTTCCGAATCAGCAACTTCCGATCCAACAAGTTCCGAATGAACATTCATTCGGAAAGTTCCGAATCAGCCATTAAGTTCCGGATGAGTATGTTCCGAATGAGCAAGTTCCGGATGAGTGAATAGTATCTTCCGAATCAGTTAGTTCCGAATCAAGGTTTAAAGTTCCGGATCAGTTATTTTTGGGTATTTTAAAGTTACTGTTTTACTGTTGATGTTTTACTATTTCTCTGCTCATATTTCACTATTTACATTTTAACTTTAATTTTAATTTGAACTTTAAATTTTAAACCAAGTCTTAGTTAATTATAATTAAAGTAATTGTCTTTGATTTAAAGTTTCATTTCACTTCTTATTAGAATAGAAAACCAAACCCCTTTATTTAGTAACCAAGAACAATCATTCCACTTAAGACCTAGATCAATTCGAGAGGATATCGAGAGATAAAATCTGAACCCATACGAAATCACTGTATCACATCCCCATACCCAGCGGGGAACGGGATCCCCAATGGGGAATCGGGGATTTTTTTCCTCGTTACACAATTAGCATTTAAACTATGTTTCAAATGACGCAACCATTACGAATAACACAATACGATAATATCAAACAACGTTAACGAGCTTAACATTCATGCCAATCATGCTCAGTAGTAATAATAACAAAATTAACACACAAGAGCTCATCCTAGAAGGTTAGTGTCAAAGGAGATATTAACCATCGATTGATAGTGTTTCAAATATCTAATAGATATTTGAAACATACAAGATATATAGATATATATGTAGAATAAATATATTCAGGGGCGGGTTCGGGGACGGGTTTGGGGAACCAAGGGTATTACCATCCCCGCCTCCATACCCGATTTTTACTAATGGGGAATCCCCACCCCATCCCCATACCTAGTCAACTCGGGGAATCCCCGGTCAAATCGGATTCGGGTATCGGATTCTCCGTCGGGTTCGGAGATTTTTTGCCATCTCTAGCTCATGTATGATGCATATGATTGCTCAAAGATTTCATGCAAAGGTGATAATATATATAGATATCATGAGGTGACATGTACAATGATGTCATAGTCAAAACCTGAAATTTACAGGTTTTACAGCACTATCTCGTTATTTTAGCTTTGTCCTCAAAGCTTAAGATCACGTTACTGCTCAGGTGAACAGGTGTGGGTACTTAGCTCTAAATGAGTCTTTGCGTTCCCAGGTAAACTCAGGACCTCTCCTAGAGTTCTAACGTATCTTAACTAACCAGATTTGGCTTCGCTTCAGTTTCTTAACTAATCTCTCCATGACTTCAACAGGTTCTTCTATGAATTGGAGTTTGTCATCAAAGTGGACTACCTCTAATGGCGTGGCTAACGGCTCATCCGCGTAGAACTTCTTCAGGTTTGAGACATGGAATGTAGAGTGTACCCGGCTCAACTGTTGGGGTAACTCTAAACGATAAGCGACTTCACCGATTCTGGCGATCACTTTGAAGGGTCCTACGTAACGTGGATTTAATTTTCCACGTTTTCTAAATCGTACAACGCCCTTCCAAGGTGATACCTTGAGCATAACACAGTCACCTACTGCGAATTCCATAGGTTTCTGTTTGCGATCTGCATAGCTCTTCTGTCTGTCTTGTGCAGCTCGAATTCTTTGTTTGATGAGAGTGATCTTCTTAGTAGTATCTTGGATCAGTTCGGGTCCAGTCAGCTAAAATTCCCCCACCTCTGCCCAGCACACGGGTGATCTGCACTTGCGGCCATAGAGGGCCTCAAATGGTGCTGCTTTGATGCTGGCATGGTAGCTGTTGTTGTAGGAGAATTCAACCAATGGTATATGTTCGACCCATCCTTTTCCAAAGTCGATCACACATGCCCTCAACATGTCTTCCAATGTTTGGATTGTTCGTTCACTCTGACCGTCAGTCTGTGGGTGATAAGCAGTACTCATGTCCAAGTTTGTTCCCAAGGCTCGTTAAAAAGCTTTCGGAAAAGTTTGGCGTAATCACAGATGATTGAGACTGGTATACCGTGTCTAGTCACAACTTCCTTGAGGTACAGTTTGGCCAACTTGTTTAGAGAGTCATTTTCTCTGATGGGCAGGAAATGAGCTGATTTTGTGAGTCGGTCGGCGATTACCCAAATTGTATCGTAACTGTGAGATGAAGTAGGAAGTTTCGTAATGAAGTCCATGGTGATGTTGTCCCATTTCCACTTCGGTATCTCGGGTTGGACTAACAAACCGGATGGTCTCTGATGTTCTGTCTTCACTCTGGCACTAGTCAGACATTTCTTCATGTATATGGCAATGTCTGCCTTCATGTTTGGCCACCAATATAATTTCTTCACGTCCTGATACATCTTTTCAGATCCGGGATGTATGGAGTATTTAGACTTATGAGATTCGTGCATGATCACGTTTCTCAAGTCTTCGTAACATGGTAACCAACTTCTTCCGTGTAAACATAACATTCCGTCTGCTCTGGCTTCTAACTTCTCCTTGCTTAGATTGGTCCTAAGCATTCCTCCTATGTCTTCCTTTCCAATGTTTTCAGGCTTCTGTGCTTGGAGTTGAGCCTCTAATATCTGCTTGGGTAGTTCCAAGCTAATGGTCATAACTAGGGCTCGAACTCTCATGGGAGGATCAGTTCCCTTTGGGCTTAGTGCATCTACAACTACGTTGGCTTTACCTGGGTGGTATTTGATATCATAATCTAGTCACTGAGTAATTCTATCCAACGACGTTGTCTCATGTTCAGCTCCTTCTGGTCTAGGATATGTTGCAAACTTTTGTGGTCGGTATGCACTATGCACTTTGTTCCATATAGGTAGTGTCTCTAAATTTTTAAAGCTAAAACTACAGATCCAAGCTCTAGATCCTGAGTAGAGTAATTCTGCTCGTGCTTCTTTAGTTGCCTTGAAGCATAAGCAATCACTTTCTGTCTCTGCATTAACACAGCTCCTAAGCCTCTGTGTGAGGCATCATAGTAGACAACGAAGTCTTCGTCGCCTTCTGGTAAGGCTAAGATAGGTGTAATACACAATTTTTGTTTTATGGTTTGGAATGCGGCTTCTTGTTTTTCTCCCCAATCAAATTTCAGCCTTTCTGAGTAAGCTTCATCATAGATTTAGCTGTCTTAGAAAATCCTTCTATAAATCTCCGGTAATAACCGGCAAGACCTAAGAATTGGCGAATTTCCTTGGGCGAAGTGGGTGCTGCCCAATCCTTTACGGATTCGAATTTTGCGGGATCTACCTAAATTCCTTTGCTGTCGAACACGTGACCAAGAAAATGTACTTTAGGAATCCAAAAATCACCTTTGGAGAATTTGGCGTATAACTTCTCTTCCTTAAGCAATTTCAGTACTTGAGCAAGACGTTCTCCGTGCTCTTGCTCATTCTTGGAATAAATGAGTATGTCGTCGATGAACACGATGACGAATTTATCCAGATACGGTCTGTACACTCGATTCATGAGGTCCATGAATATGGCTGGTGCGTTGGTCAATCCAAATGGCATGACCTAAAATTTGTAATGATCGAACGAGTCCTGAAGGCTGTTTTTGGTATGTCCTCCTCTCTGACTCTCAGCTGATGGTATCCAGATCTTAAGTCAGTCTTGGAATTCACACATGATCCTTGTAGTTGATCAAATAGGTCGTCGATTCGTGGTAGCGGTTAACGATTCTTTACAGTTAACTTATTCAGTTCCCTATAATCGATGCACATTCGGAAAGAACCATCTTTCTTTTTGACAAAAAGCACTGGAGCTCCCCAAGGTGAGGAACTGGGTCTAATAAAACCTTTGTCTGATAGTTCTTGAAGTTGTTCAGCGAGTTCTTTCATCTCGGTCGGTGCTAATCAGTATGGTGTGTAGGATATGTAAATCTTGCTTATGTTTTTAGAGAGAGAAAGAGATAGAGATGGTGGAACACACACTTCTAGAGAGAGAAACAAATGTTTACTATGTGTAAAATGAAGAACCACACACCCTCTCCATCTAAGGAGAGGGTTTATATACCCAAGCCTTGTAATGGGCTTGGGCTTACATGTTTGGGCCGGCCTACACATGTTGTAGGCTAGGCTTGGTTTGTTTGTTTAATAAAGATAAGTAACTAAACTACGAGCTATTACATGGACTATTGTTGGAGTGACCGATCCTTCTTAATACATAAAACGTATTTCCAACAATCTCCCCCTAAGGGAGGTCACTCCAAACAAGGGCATTACCCAAGTTACAATAATAAGATAAACCTAGCATACTATGCTTGTCTTGAGCTCGTAGTCTTCGTCTTTCTTTTTCTTTTTCTTTTCTGGTGAACATGTTGATGTGATCTTTGATATCAGTCTTGAGCATTAATCTCTTGCCTTGATCTCGTGCATCCATCACCTGTGATTTCCGCCTCCTCGTGACACCATGTCCCACATAATTATACCTTTGTAATTCTTGAAAGCTTAAGAGTTCGATACAGCGGATGACTTAACTTTTAGACTTTCTTGAATTAGATGAGGTATTAAGTGCATATAGTATAAGCATGCGGGGACGACTTCTTCTCGGATTCCGCAACGCCACCGTCTTCAAATACCGCAACATAAGTAGACACGAACGAAATGGCTTTGAACATTTCATTCTAATTCGGTAGCATTTTACCTCCGGTCGGTGAAGACCATTGGACGATATAAAATATCGTACTTGTGGCAGGTAGATTTAATTAAAAATCTCCTTGACAAGATTTCGCGGGTAAACCCGTTCTCTTTACTCGACCGTCCAAAGCTGACTGCGAACGTAAAGAGTGAATCATTTGGATAAAATTATCCGCATGATTGAAGCCGTCAATTCTGATTCCTGGAACAAGTTTGATTCATTAAAGAATCGCACCATCGTTGCTTTCCAGTTGTCACGAGCTTGATTCATATTGAATCTTGCAAGTTACCTACCAAGTGCTGTTTGATGTTAACACTAGAAGGATTTCCACTCATCACTGTGAACACTAAGGTATCGCTCTGAGTGTTCTGGCAAGATCACTGAGATTTTGCGTAGAGGCCTGTAACGTGTTTACATTTATTTAAGAATTAAACCACTGTTGCTTTCTTGTTATCACAAGTTTGATTCATAAAGAATCGCGCAAGTCACCTACCATGAGCTTTTTGATATTCGCTCAAGAAGGATTTCCATCTTCATTGTAAATACTTTCGTATTACTCGGATGTTCAGGCAAGATCATGAAGATTTTGCGTAGGACTCTTAAGATCTTTCTTACTTTTCACAGTGTGTGAAGAAGCAAGGAATTACGAAAGTGTGTCCTAATGAGATATTTGATGATCTCAAATGGCTCTAGACTCGATCGTGCATTTTGGATTTTAGTGATCAGAGGCTGGAGAGGAGTGCCACCTTTTCAATACCAATTTATTCGGAGTGAATAAATCAATAGATAATGCGTTGTCTCCGTGTGATTAAAACAAATATCTTTTAAGAGATATCTGAGTTAGCTGGGATGGGTTGTGCATTGCATCACTGGGTCCATGATGTTTATCTTCAATATCGAGCATCATTAAAATGATCTCAATAGCATATGTGTTGACCCGGTTTCTGCCTAAAGTTGTAAGGAGGGCTTCTTTCTTTACACCCTTTATCTTTACAATTCTTTTTCATTCTTCAACCCCTTCAATGCTTACCAATACGTCATAACTAGCACCTTGTTGTGATTGTTCCAGTGCTAACTTAAGTACTTGGTCGGCATTCAGCTACGTTCACAATCTTTCTCCAACTTTCCTAAGGACTACTATTTCTAGCTATGGAATGTCCTTGGGAAGATTCCTCCGGTTCTAGAAGAATCATAGGACTTAACCTATCCTACCATCCTTATGTCACTACAATCTTCATCGTCGTGAAATAAATGGGTTTTGGTTAAGTATATGTCACCATGAAAATCCATTTTGATATGCAAATCCGTTTTGCCCCCCTTAACATATGCCACGATATTCGAAAACATTTCGCATATGTCGGGATGAGCCATCGCGTTAAGTCAAACCATTTTTGAGAATTTCCCATATTAAATCATATTTTCTCCCCCATATTAAAAATATTAACCCAATCGATGTTTTTAATATCAATTGATTTAATGAAGTTTTAACAAAGGTTTTGGGAAGAAAAATGCAAGTCCATTTTATCTTCATGATATCAAACGTATGAGATATGATACCGATTTGTAACATGATCACATATTCACCATATTAGAAAAGAATTGACAAGGTTGGACCTGATAGATGAGAACATCATATGATAAGATCAAATGGTTCTTGTCAGCATATGTTGGTCGCCTCGTCACGTCTGAAGTCATCTCTTGACACCACGTGTACGATTGGTATTGTTGTCTTGACACCAACTTGTGAACTTGGCACTTTCAGCATCGAAGATTCTGAATGCTTGACAATTGCTCCCCTCAATTTTTGACCCGTTTTCTATTGAAAGAGCTGTAGTCGTCGTTTGAGTAGTCGCATCGTTGAGTATGTAGATACCAATTGTAGATTTCTATGGTTGTAGAGATGATAGCTTCATGAAAACAAGACTTCTCTTGTTTTAACAAATAAATGCACTGAAACGTACATTGATTTGTGTTAGACCAAGTTAGAAAGTAAACTTGATCCCTTACAAGGTTTTAAAGTAAACCTTGCCCGAGAAAATTAATTCCCGTTGTTAGCCAAAGCTTTCATAAGAAATACTTGACCCTTTAATATGAAAACCGGGTTGCAGTCTGAAATAACTACAAGCCATAAGGGCATGTTTTATGAAATATTTACAACTTTTGTACGAACTCTATTTATGGCGCCGTGTCAATATTAATCAACATTTCTAAGGACGTAAATATTATCGTACCAAAAGACATGCCTTTGAAAAATAAAGTAAAAATATTTTTGGATTTTTCTAGAATTTTCAATTTTTATGGTTTTTATATGGTTTTATATTTTTGTATTTTGCTTTTGTGGATAAAAATATAAACAATATATACAGATGATCACCAAGGATACAGAGAATAGTTTTACCACCACTATTCTTTCGCTTCATCTGCCAGTTCCTTTAGAGTCTCAGGCGAGAAAGTTATCATTCCTAGCTTGTCAGCCAAAAATTCAATTCGGGCACGATCTAAAGCCTTCGTGAAAATATCCGCCAATTGATACTCAGATCGGACAAAGTAAAGCTCGATTACTCCATTTTCCACTTGCTCCTTGATGAAATGGTAGCGAATGTCAATATGCTTCGACCGGGAGAATTGAACATTGTTGCAGCGTAAGGCAATTGCACTCTTGTTGTCGCAGTACATCGGAATTTTGTTGAAACCTAGACCATAGTCGGTTAATTGCGATCTCATCCAAAGAATTTGAGCACAACAACCGGACATAGCTATGTATTCTACTTCCGTACTTGAAATTGCAGCGCTTTTCTGCCTTTTCGATGCCCAACTGATTAGTCGATCTCCTAGTAGTTGCAAAGTTACACTTGTGCTACGCCTTGTATCTTGACAACCCGCGTGATCCGCATCTGCATATGCTATAAGTGCAATCGAAGAGTCCTTCGAATACCAAAGTCCCCGATTAATGGTTCCTTTAAGATATCGAAAGATCCGTTTAACAGTAGCTAAGTGTAACTCAGTAGGCCTAGTTTGATACCGAGCACACATACAGATAGTAAACTGAAGATCAGGTCGACTGGCTGTGATATACAGAAGGGTACCGATCATTCCACGATAAAGTGTTGGATCAACGGCAACTCCATGTGGTTCTGCATCAAGTTTAGTTCGTTCCACCATTGGAGTATCCATGGGGTCGCAAGATTCCATCTTATACTTCTTAAGTGATTCAAGGGCATACTTGGATTGATTGATAAAGATGCCTCTAGGACTCTGAGATATCTGAATTCCTAAGAAGAATGATACCTTGCCCATCATTGACATCTTAAACTTAGAAGACATGAGTGTCCCAAATTCTTCGGATAAGGTTTGGGTCGAGGCTGCAAATATAATATCATCAACATATATTTGTACCATAATCATATCTTTACCTCGTTTTTGAATGAACAGCGTGGGATCCACCTTGTCTTTAGCGAAGCCTTGTGTAATGAGGAATTGTGATAATAGATCATACCATGCGTGTGGAGCTTGCTTCAACCCATAGAGAGCCTTCTTAAGCTTGTACACATGATTAGGATATTTAGGATTCACAAAACCATCCGGCTGTTGAACATAAACTTCTTCCTTAATTTCACCATTCAGAAATGCCGTCTTCACATCCATCTGATAGACGATCATATTCATGTGGGCTGCATAAGCGAGGAATAGTCTAATAACTTCCAAACGGGCAACAGGTGCAAAGGATTCCATAAAGTCGATGCCCAATAATTGCTTGTATCCACGAGCTACTAGTCGAGATTTGTTCTTCAATATTCCGCCTAACTCGTCGGTTTCACCTTGTAAACCCATTTCAAAGAGAGTAACTGCACTTGATCCGGGCATGGGACAAGTTCCCATACTTCAAAACGTATAAATTCATTAAGTTCTTCTTGCATAGCTTCTATCCAACAAGATTGAGTAAAAGCTTCTTGCCTTGTCTTAGGTTCAACTTCAGTGAGAAAAGCATCAAAATGACAAAACATTGCATTTTCTTGTAACTGACTTCGTGTGGATACCGGACGATTAGGGTCACCAATAATAGAATCTATAGGATGATCCTTTGTCCACTTGCTGTCATGTTCACGAATCCGTGGATTGGAGTAAACTGTAGTAGGAGCTTCCTCTGAGGTGGACGACCTAGCTTGATTAGGGTCGGGAATTGGTACACCAAAGAATGGAAGTTCACGCATTTGAGAGAATTCCAAATCGTGATCATCATCATCCTCTTCATCATCAATAGGCATGACATGGGTAGTTGAAATATGTGTTGGTTGAGAATTACTCGTTGAAGGTATATCTTGACCAATTGTAGGTGCAGATGTGTCTGATTGTGCTTCGGTTGCTGGAGCGACAACTTCGGTGACTGGAGCTATTACTTCAGGTTCTAGAGCAACAATACTTGGAGGAGTAAAGAATTCATCAAAGAACGGTCGAAACAACGTATCCCATACAGTCCTAGAAGGTGGTGTAAATGATGATGAAGTAGGGTTGTTTGGGACAAGAACAGAACTAATGTTATTGGGTCCCATTTCATGGAGTGCGGGTTCAGAGCTGCTTTGCTCAGAAGCCATCACTGTCAGCTCATCAAAATCAACATTCATAGTTTCGAGGATCTTACGAGACTTACGATTGTAGATTCGGTATGCCTTCTTTGCGGGTGCGTAACCAATGAAAATACCAATATCAGACTTTGGTTGAAGTTTTCCCAAATTGTCACCATCATTATTTGGATAGCAAAGAGAACCAAATACATGAAGATATGATAAATCTGGTACTTTACCATGGAGAAGCTCATAAGGTGTTTTACCATGGCTTTTACGAATTAGTGACCGGTTTTGGGTGTACACTGCTGTAGATACTACTTCTGCCCATAAAAACAATGGACCATTTGCGTAAATTAACATCGTTCGAGCAGCTTCCATAAGTGTGTGATTTCGCCTTTCAACGACACCGTTTTGTTGTGGAGTGCGTGCAACGGATGTTTCATGAGATATGCCAACTTCTTTATAATAATCACGCAAGATTTGATTCACAAATTCGGTTCCAGTATCTGTACGAATGCGTCGGACAGTAGTGTTGAGACGCACTTGAATCATCTTGAGAAATCCGATGATGAATTTAGGTGCCTCATTTTTTGTTGTAAGAAATTTCACCCATGTAAACCGAGAGTAATCATCGACAATTACGAGGATGTACTTTTTGCCACTAAGACTTTCAACACGCATTGGCCCACAAAGATCCATATGCAACAGATAAAGTTTCTCTTGGTTGGTGACTTTCGTCTTGGGTTTGTAAGATTTCTTAGTGCTTTTCCCCATTGTACACGCAAAACACAAATGATCCTTGTGAAATGAAAGTTTAGGAAGACCACAAACAAGTTCGTTTTTCGCCAAATGGTTAATAGCGTCAAAGTTAAGATGAGATAACCGTCGATGCCATAACCATGAATTAGTCTTCGATGCTTTGGAGAGAAGACATACGGGAGAAGCGGCCATCATGTCTTGTAGAGACAAAGTATACAAATTATTCCCTCGAGTACCTTTCAATAAATCAACCCCTTCCAAATTACGTATGAAGCAGGTATGCTCTCGAAAAGCAACTTCTAGGTTTGCATCACAAAATTGTCCTACAGAAATAAGTTGTGACCGAGACCTACCACATAATACACTCTCGAAATTACAACATTCCCAATATGATATTCACCATAACCCATTATCTTTGCAATATGATCATTACCAAAACGAACCGTACCAAGAAACTTGCTGACGAAATTTCTGAGCTGAGAGCGATCTCCGGTCATATGCTTGGAGCAACCAGAGTCCAAATACCAGAGAACAATTTGGACCACCTGTTTTCAATAACAACAGTAGACAATGCATTGGAAACTATTGGTGCCGGAGTGTTAGCAGATAGAGATGTAAGATTATCAGAATTTCTAACATTTGTGAGACCCTTAGATTTCCTGCGTTTTCTAATGTGAGTTTTAGCACAAACAGGTTTTACTGTTCCAACTTTCTTAGGTTTTGGATTATTCACGGGCACTACAGTAGGAGTAGACCTATTTAAAGGGCACTTGGTTCCTACAGTAGTGTCGATGTTCCTAGTTAAAGGACACGCTTGTATTTTGGTAGCTTTGGTACTCCTAGTTAAAGGGCACGCTTTCTTCACTTCAGTGGGAGTGATCCTAGTTAAAGGGCACATATTTCCTACAATAGTGAAAGTTCTACCAGTGGGACGCCACAACCAACCAACTTGGGTTAACACTTTCCCAGTCGGTTTCCATTCTAATCCATTTTTCTGGGCATGCATCTCATTCACATGGTCAATAAGGCAAGAATCATGACGACTAGAAAACATACATTCATTGCAATTCCAACATTTCAAATTAGAATTCACAGTAGGCTTAGAACGCTGCACAACCGCAGAGCCTTTAGGTTTAGCTACATGATTCTTTTTATTCAAAACAGACATAACATTCCTAGGATGGGCTTCTACTTTCTTCTTCAGTTGACTACTAGATGGGGGCAAGATCCTATCATTCTTCTTGTTTCTTTTAAGCTTAGATCTTTGAGCCTTAGTAGTGGTGCTTACTCCTGTAGAAGGCAACACGGGAATATTAGAAGCTGGTTTTGATTCCGCCTTATCTTTAGTGACCAAAGTTTGAGATGGTTTAGTCCTAGGGCCCTTATAAAATGGTGTGACGGCTATAAGGTTCCTTTTGATTGCACTAGAGGACGGTGCTGAGACAGTGGCTGCGTTATCCACAACATTCTTACCTTTTAGAATACGAAGTGTTTCCTTTAACTCAGCCAAGACCAGATTTTTATCACAAATTTGTTCCCTCAAATCAAATATTTCCACCGACTTTCGATTCAATTGTTCAATCAAGGATTGATTCTGTGCAGTGGTATTAGCACATGCGGGCTTTACTGAATCGAAGAGTCGTGTATCTTTCTGTTTTAAGTTATCAACTTTGGACAAAATCTTGGAAACTCGATTATCTAGATCAAGTTAAAAATTCGCAGCGACCTCAAGTACGTTCACCTAGTTAAGCTCCTTAGATTTCTCTATTTCTATCGGCAAAGATTTAGCAGCTTTGTCACTTGGCTGACGCTGTTTTGATTGTAAATTCAATCGAAAATTCTTTTCAAAGTTTGTATCATCGATATTAACACCTTCGAATGACGTTTCAAATATTTCTTGAATAAATTGTTGCTTGCATTCAAGCGAAATACAAAGTGTTTGAATCTCATCAAAACATTTTGAAAGCGAAGAATATGAATCTTGAAGCTTTAAAAATTCAGCGTCAGATTCGTAACAAGTACTATCTACCACATTATCCACAGATTCAACATTATGCACAATAGAATCATTATCAACACTTTTATTCACACAGACGGAAACTATATCATGAGACATCACTTGTTTCAGAATTTGATCATTTTGGCGAGAAACCCGTTCTATTTCAAGTAAACTGTTTTCATAAGCATCATCCATTTCATTGAAAACACGTCTAACTTCTTCTATTTCCAAAAGCAAATCTTAATCAAGATTACTAAGACAAGCTTTAACATTCTTTACAAACGGAACAATTTCGTCTCGAAACGCAGCTCTAGTGTGCTCAAAATTCCATTCACCTTCCGTTATGGCCGAAGCCGTCGTACGTTCCAAAATAACCTTGTCAAAATCGGCTAAGTGTTGGTGTACCGTATTTAAGTTAATGGACGCCTTAGTTACCGGTGGAATTAACTTCGTTAAATCCGTTTTGACAAGTGTAGGAGACGTACTAGGAGGGTTTTCATTTGACAAACTTTGGGGCGCAAGAACTGTCAATTCAACTAATTCCTTTTGTAAGCGAATGCGGGTCTTTTTAGACAATTGATCTTTGTTATACTAATCATAATCAATCGTATGGAATTTTGAAAGCATTTTAGAATGAGTTTCTTCCGCAAGTGACTGTGTCTCCTCAGTACTACGAACAAAAGGTGCTTCTTTCAATTTGCCAATTAGGGTCATATCATAAAGACAGGGAATATATTCCTGAGCTTGTTTTGCATAACCAGGATTAGGTGGTAAATCTTGAAGACGCTTAAGTTCGAGTTCTTTAAATGATTTAGTTAAAAGATGAACCTTTTCTGTGGAAGCGTATTGTTTTAAAAGTTGTTGTTCTTTGAATTTAAGAAGTTTGGTAGCATTAATTTCCGATTCAAACTTTTTAGACTCGAGAGTTTCGAAATCCATTTTAAGTTTCTGAAAATCATTGACAACCGAATCTTTTGCTTTTAATTCATTGGAAAGATTAGCTTTTAATGATTCTATTTCTTCAAGTGTTCAATCTTTTCAAAACGAAATTGGTCAAATTCAGAACATGTTATTTTCTCTGCTTGAGGGACCATTTCAAAAGTTTTGACCTTTTCTTTATGCAACGCAAGCTCAGCAGTTAGGGTGGAATTGGTATCTACGGATTGTCTGAGGGCCATATGCATTTGACCAATAATATGTTTAGGTACCATGACCAAATCATGTTGAGCATAAGGTTCCATACCCGTCGTAGCATTTGGTTGAGGTTCACTCAAATGTGTAGGATTGGTTACCACATCATTTGAGTTACTAGTTCCCGAATGCTGTTCAAGGTTGTCATATTCATGCCCAAATTGATGTTGGTTATCATCATTACCAAGATTGGTTGTGGTGGGTACCTCACTGACAACATCAAAACCGTAGTGAGAGAGATTAGCAACGAGAGCAGCTTGGGCAGAGTGAATGTCATCACAATCCGAATCATATGCGTCAAGATCATCTGCTTGATAAGCTGCATTAGAAGTGGAAACGACTGCAATGCCTTCAGTATCTGCTGCCCCTGGGTCCGCAAGAAATGCTAACTCCTCTGAATCAAAAATCTTTCCCTTAGACTGAGCATCAACCAAATACATCTTCTCACGAAACCATGCATCATCCCTTCTCCTTTTCGGCTGAGTGCATTGCCTAGCCATATGACCTTGTCCTCGGCAATTGTAGCAAGTCACAACCTTTTGAGGACCAATGGGACTTCCATTTCCATTAGCTTGTGAATTCACAGCTTGAGCATTAACTGTCTTTGTAGGAGGTCCATATGAATTTTGCCTTCCCTGAATAGGTTGCACTGTTACTTGACCATCTTGAACAGTAGCTTGTTGTCGAGGATTTGAAGAGGTGCGGAGCTGATTGTTTGTTGGTGGAAATCCTCTAGTTGCAACAAGTTTTGACAAGTAGGCAGTGAGATGGTTTAGTACATCAGCTGGCGTATCATTTGGAGTAAAGACCGGTGCTTGGATTGGTGGAAGTTCATTAGAGTAGAAAGCTTGTGCTGGTTGTGCTTCTATTGGAAAATATCCTTGCTGAGGAGTATAGCCCATTGGAGAAGTGTTGGCTTGTGATGGTGATGTCTGATATGTTGGTTGCTGTGGAAAAGATTGTTGATGAACACTTGGTTGAAATGCTTGCTATGGCATCATTGGTGGTTGATAAGATGGTTGTGGTGGTTGCTGATAGGTGTGTGGTGGTGGCTGCTGCAAGTATGATGGTTGCTGATAAGTATAAGCCATGTTTTGTTGAGAAGCATACATTGCAAGTGGATCAAGAACTTGAGGTGTAGACAACCGAGCCTCGATCACATGGCATTCGTGTTATTGAAGAAAAGCTTGAAGTTGATCCACATTGGTGTTATGCAAGTCCTTAGCCAATTTAACATCCGTCACGTATTTTTTCCATTCTGGAGGAAGAGTGTTCAAATACTTGGTGTTCAATTGAAAGGTAGGAATTTCCATGCCATAGATATTAAGCTCATTCAATAATAGGGTAAATCTCAGATAGTAATCATTGAGAGTCTCCCCTGGCACATAGGCAAACTTATCAAAAGTATCATAAAGCTTACACTCTCGTTCTTGTTTAGTCAACGAGGTGCCTTGCATTAGAACACGAATTCTATCCCATAACTCTTTGGCAACTTTATGTTTGCTGACGAGTTTGTAGACATCTGGATGAAGGGCTTAGAGAATGATATTTGTAGCTTGTTTATCACACTTGTCTTGTATCTTAGCATCTCCAGTTAGTTCACCCGTTGTGCGAGGACGAGTAACAACACCTTCCGTCACAGTACCATATACCAATGGTCCATTGAGCACCGATGCCCAAATTAGATGTCCATTCTCCTTGTTCAACATATAAAGTTCCATTCGGGAAGCCCATTCCTCATACATAGTCTTCACCAACATTGGTGGACGATTATCCGTACCCGAGAGGATGGACTTATCCGTAAGAGATGTGTACTCCATTTCAATAAGTGAAGATTTACAAACGTTGATCGATCAATGAAAGAAAGTAAATGTGTTTGTTGTTGTGTGTAGAAGCCGAGAAATAATGTTAAAATCCCCTAAATTATGTTCTCAATAAACCAAAAATTCCAAGATGAAATTGCACACGATGTTTGTTAAAAAATTTCAAAAACACGTTTTTGAAAAATCTTGGAATACTTGTTGTCCTATCGCAATGCCTAAAAGGAATGCTGTCGCAATGTCCAATCGCAATAAATCCTATCGCAATAATCCAATCGCAATAAATCCTATCTCAATGTTCCAATCGCAATAAGTCCTATCGCAATATCCAATCGCAATAATCCAATCGCAATACCCCTGTCGGAATATCCTGTCGCAATACCCTGTCGCAATATGGATCGCAATAACAAGAACTCCAATCGCAATCCAATCGCAATAACAAAAAACACTCCAACCGCAATCTGGATCGCAATAACAGAAAACACTCCAATCGTAATCCCAATCGCAATGTGGATCGCAATGTTTAAACCCTAGATATTGCGATGGAGAGGCTGTCGCAATAGTACAAACAGAATGCTATTTTCCACTTTTCTCAGACAAAACACACCAAATTCGAGATTTTAAGCCAAAAATTGATCCAAACACCCAAAAATGTTGTGTTTTTAACCAAAGTAACAATACCAAATCACTACCACAACTATGTAGATGATTTGTATCAAGAAAAAACCATAAAAAACACAAAAAAAAATCGGACGTGTGTTTATATTGATCAAAAGGCTACAAAAATCAAGAACACGAACACATAAACAATACAATCATTCCATGGCTCTTGATACCATTTGTAGGATATGTAAATCTTGCTTATGTTTTTAGAGAGAGAAAGAGATAGAGAGATGGTGGAACACACACTTCTAAAGAGAGAAACAAATGTTTACTATGTGTAAAATGAAGAACCACACACCCTCTCCATCTAAGGAGAGGGTTTATATACCCAAGCCTTATAATGGGCTTGGGCTTACATGTTTGGGTCAGCCTACACATGTTGTAGGCTAGGCTTGGTTTGTTTGTTAAATAAAGATAAGTAACTAAACGCTATTACATGGACTATTGTTGGAGTGACCGATCCTTCTTAATACGTAAAACGTATTTCCAACATGGTGCTTTAGCTACAGGTGCAGCTCCTGGTATCAAGTCAATTTGAAATTACACTTGACGAATCGGAGGTAAACCAGGTAAGTTGTCTAGGAAAACTTTGGGATAATCACAGACAATTGGTACGTCCTTGATTTGTTTCTTCTATGGTTCCTATTCTTTGTCTGTCTCTGAAATATGTGCTAAAAAGATAGGACATCCTTTTAGTATATACTTCTGGACTTTGGTGCATGCGATAATACTCAGTCTGGTGTTAGTTCTATCTGAATTTCCTTCTCCTCGGACAATTAGATTTTCCTTTCCCCACGGTATACGGACTAGCTTTTCGTCACACACAATGGTTGCGTGATATTTTTCTAACTAGTATATACCATTAATGACGTGAAGGCTACCCAAATTTACAGGTATCAAATGAATATCGAATGGATGATTTAGAAGATTTAAGGTACAACCTCTTAGAATAGTGTTAGTTTCGATGATTTTACCGTCTGCTAATTCGACTCTGTAACAGTCGTCTAGCTGTGAAGGAGTGATTCCTAGTAAACTACTAAACTCGGTGGATATAAAACTCCTATCGGCTCCCGTATCAAACAAAATAGTTGCATAACGATTGTTCAGAAAAAATGTACCAGTAACCACATTGGAGTCGGGGTTGGTCTTGGTATCTCCTATAACATAAACTCTGGATGGTGCTCCTCCTCTGTTCTCGTTCCTAACTGCTCGCTTTGGACACTTAGGCTTGATGTGTCCGATCTCCCCGCAACCATAGCAATGAACTTCCCTACGTGCCATACTACCACTGCCAGTGTGCTGGCGGTTTCCATGCTGTCCACTTCCGCGGAAGTTTTGACTGTTGCCATTGTTGGGCCTGTAGTTGGTACTGGAGTTGTTCCTGATAGTTGGGGCATGTGTGTTGCTCTGTCCGGGCCTTCGGCATTCAGCAGTAGGGTAGTGATGGAAATTACACTTGGAGCACTTTGGCTTGTTGCCTACATATGGAGGTGGTACTGAGGAAACAACACTGCAGACCTGACCCAAGTTTTGTCTCTTTGGTTGCTGGGTCTGGTGATGACTATGGTAGTTCTCATCAACTTTCCTCTTGTACTCTGACTGTCTAAGCAAGTGATCACGTCCCCATTTGTCCATCAACTCTGTGGCAAACTCTATGGCACTCTATACCGTAGTAGGTCGGGATGCGAGTACAGTGTCATGAACAGAATCAGGAAGTCCACTAACGTACTTCTCTATCTTGTCTTTCACGTCAGGGAACATTCGAGTACACATCAAAGTCAACTCCTAAAACTTCTGATTGTAGGCCGTGATGTCATGATTTGAGAATTTGAGGTTCCACAAGTCAATCTCTAGTTTCTTGATTTCACCGCGAGGACAGTATTTCACAGTAAGTCTTTCTTTCAATCCAGTCCAGGTCATCCCATAGGCTTCATCATGCCCAAGGGTAGCAACTAGCGAGTTCCACCAGGTGAGAGCATGTTCCAAAAGAGTACAGGTGGCAAATTTCACCTTGTTTTCTTCAGTACAATCACTAATGCGGAACACAGTCTCAGTCCTCTCGAACCATTGCATAAGTTCTACTACCCTTTCGTTGCCCTTGAAGTAACTAGGCTTGCATTTCAGGAAGTCGGGGTAGGTACACCCTCTGGCATTTCGATCTCTGGCATTTGAGTTTTGGCTGTCGCCCTGGTTCCCGCTGGGAGGTGTTTCCCTGGAGGCTAGAGCATCAACTATGCCTTGACCGATAAGCACTCTAAGTTGTGCTTCTGAAATAGTCGCTGAGGGAGCAGCGCTGAGATTTAGTCGAGTGACTCTTTGTGCCATTATTCTATAATACACAAGGATAAGATTTATTAGTTTATCAATAAGATTATTATATTAAGCTGCATAGAAAATGTGTATGCATAGAATTCACAACAAATTGGATAACCTGTCAAGAGTTCATAATAATATAAATACAAGCAAACAAGCAAATGATAACATGACAATTCTGGTGAATAACAATATAATGCAAGTACAACCAATCTAAGACAAGGATACAACAATCCTGTCTGAAATAGTGGTACACATGTTTATAGTACAACAAAAGATAACCTACATACTAAGGTTAGGTGCTAATGATAACGATACAACTGAAATGAAATATAATTACAAAAGACCTAAATCATGCGAGCTGAGATGCAACTCAATGTTTGTCAGGATGTACAAAGATATCTATCATACACTAGTATGGCTGCCTGCAGGTGCGGATAGTCCAGCTGGTGGTGTGGGTGCACGAGTATCCTGCATGTGAATCATAGCTCTCCTAGTCTCCCGGGAAAGCCTCATAGTCTCGAGCAACTGAATCTGGCGTGCAGTATCGGCACTCTGCAGAAAATCTGTCTCAGTAATGACCCCCTGGTGACGAAGATCTGCCAGGTCGATGAAGGTCCTGAAGGTCTCCTCCTGTATGAGTATGGTAGCCTGGGTCTCGTATTGATGACCCTCTAGTGAAGCTAGGCGATATCAGAGGTAAGAAACCTCATCCAAAAGCCACTGTATGGTCCCCTAGGTCATACCCAAAGAACTCTGAGTGGTATGTGACTCACCAGCCACAATCCAGTAGAGAGAGTTAAATCTCTCCTAAAGTACGGCATGACCCTGCTGGTCCGCCTGTAGTAAGGCATGGATGAGTGCGGTAGCCTGTGCCTGTCGGGCTACAAGAGAATCAACCTGCGCCCGTAGAGCGCCAAGTCTAGCCTGACTAGCTCCCGAACCCTCTCCTATCTCGAAGGTCGATTCAGGAGTAGAGTCACGCCTCCTCTTACAAGGTGGCAAGGAACTGGTGGGATAAGAGTGGAGTGTAGAAGGTGGTGGCAAAGGTGGTAGAGTAGGCACAACCTGATCCGCCTCCCTAGGTGGAGATGCAGGTACGACTAGTAGTGGCGATGTGGGAGAAATAGCAGGTGGTGATGGGGTAGGAGAATCTGATAGTATGATAACTCCATCAGGCTGATCACGTCTAGACTCAGTGTCGGATGCATGTCCGGCAAGTACCGATGTCGGCGATAGCGGTGCGATGGTAGGAACCATGAGCTCCTCGAAGGTAGTCACGATGGTAGGTGTCGTCATGATATCTGAAAATAATAGCATTTCAAAGTTGAGTAAGTATTAGCTTACACAATTCAAAAAGTTTTCAAAATGCATATGCAATGCGGTTTATGTCTCTTTAACAATGATTGTTAAAAGTATGTGTAGATACTTAAGTGATTTAATAACTCGGAGGTTATAAATCGCCATACAGTTAGTTCACATAATATGCATGCTCTATATGCTATATGCCTAACTATAAAGGTTCCCAAAAATGAATTTTTCTTTTTAATTGATTTAAAATTTCAGTTACAGTCCAGTTTAAATTTTTACTATTTTAAAATTTTTATTATTGATCTGGTTCTCTATAACTATGCGCTCTGATACCATTCTATAACACCCCAATAATGGTCAAATGCAGCGGAATAGTACGTGGGGTGTTACTTTGGTGGATCGATAGCACACAGTATATAGAGCAATGATCATAATAGTCATTTAAAAGCATATCATATGAATGAAATTGTACACATTTAGTATATTGTCTGAAAACAACATTTATTAATAATGTGAAAAATATCCCAGCCCGATGGTAACATGATGCTTCAATGATGCTTGAATCCAATGCATGAACCTGTTTACTTTCCTGAGAAAACATATAAAATAAAATGTGGGGGTCAACACGAGGTTGGTGAATTCACAGGTTAAATTTAATAAATAATGTACTGATATGCCAAACACCATGATCATAGTAGGACAATCACAACCAATACTATAGAAGTTCCTATTTCCCTGTAATAGAAGCTAGACATGATGCTCAGGCGCCATTATGGTCAAACCCGATGTTGTTTCCCTCAGTCCGACAATGAAATAAACTTGTTGCTTAGCCTAAGCGTTTCGTGTATGTTTGTTGTTATCCGTGCATGTTTGCATATAAAAAGTTGTTATATGGGAATGGGGCAAACAATAGGCAATAAGTTGTTATATGTTGTTGTTATCCGTGCATGTTTGCATATAAAAAGTTAAGTGTGTTTTCTCCCCCAGTTGTGAATACAGTATAGATGGGGCCATGAACTCACCTTAGTGATAATGATGTAGTGATGATGTCACTGAATAAACTGACACAGTATAATCACGAAGTAGTAGGAATACCTAAATAAATTATGTATGGCTCAGTAAATGCACACTAATAATGCACAACTAAATGTAACTGATGAAAATGCATGATCAAGAATTAATAAGTCGTTACGATTGTTTAAGTGTTTAAACTTATAGTGAGCTGTCAATAATATAATATATTTTTGGTTTCTAAAAATATATTTTAATTGTCCAATAAAAGGGTAATAGATTAAATAAATAGATTTTCATTTAATTAATTGTAAGAAAATAATATATTCCATTTAATTTTCTTAAGGATCTAAATATATTTAATAAGATTTGTCTGTTTATAAAGTTTCGTAAATAAATCTTAATAATTTATTTAATTATCAAAATGACTTAATTTAATTTATTAATAAAATAATTTATTAATATTTTTAATTAAATTAAAATTACTCGTAAGTCCTCGTAGTATAATAACTTCCAAAATAACCTTTAAAGTTTCGTTCGTTAAGTGTTTCACCTCGTTAGTCCTTGTTCGTTAAGTGCATTTCCAAAACACGCCCCTAGGGCTTATAATACTTTCGTTATATGGCAAATTTGGTCCCTAGGGTTTCCTAGTCTCGAAATATTAACAAACCGAGTCCCTAGGGCTCGGTTTAACTTTGTGAAATGGCAAAACACCCCCCTTAAGTCTCGAAAACAATAAAATAGGAGTTAGGGCTTGTATTAAGTTTCAAAAATGACACAATTAGTCCCTCATATCTCGAAAGTATATATTATTGGGTATTAGGGCTTGTATTAAGTTTCAAAAGTGACACAGTTAGTCCTCATGGTTTGGTTAGTTCTTGGTTTAAATACAAACGCACCCTATACTTTTGGAAATGGCAATTTTGGTCCTTAAACTTCTTTAAAGTCACGAAAACATATACACATGTTTTATTAAGTTACATTTTTTACTATAACTTTCACCATTTTACAAATATGGCCCGAATAGTCTCCCAAAAATGGGATTGGGCTTGGTTGGCCCAAAAGGGTCACGGTTTGGGTTTAATGGGCCTATCAGGCTTGTTTTGGGCTTGTCTAGGTTACTAATAACTTAAGCATAACTAATTAATATACTAGTTAATTTAGGCTTATTAATTTAGGCTCATATATGGGCTTATATGTCGCGGCTTATATGAGCTTATATGGCTTATTTGTCTCGGCTTAAATAAGCTTATTATTATGGATAGTTTATTAGTTCTTCTAATCCTAAACATATTCTAACTATATAAGCTTATCAAATATGTGTTTTTTATACGACTTAATATTAAGCCGAGACTATTGGCTTATAGTTTGAGCTTATTGTTTAGGTTATAACACTAAGTTATTTAACTAGGGCTTACTTAGGTTTCTTTAAGCAAGGTGTCTATTAGTTCATCATATGTATATTGTTTTGAGGCATGTTTGTCCACGAAAACAATATAAGCCGTGGGCTTATACGTTGTTGGTGGGTTGACTTAGGGTATTTTACGTGTGCATGTAATTCTAGCTTCATTTCCGTGGCTTATATATGCATGACATGTAAAGAGGAGTATGTAAGGATTAAAATGGAGTCTTAGAGGGTTTATACTTACTTGTTTTTAAAAGAGATGGTGGATGATCAAGTATTAGGGCTCCTATGCGTCGGTTGCTTCCTAAACGTGACCTATGGAGGTCTTGACTTGACTTGAATGCTAAAGATCTCTCGTATACTTGTACTAAATGCTTTGAGAAGACCAAGATCTTGGGGTAGTAAATGTTTGTTTCGTCTAAGTGTTATGTGAAGTTGGTGATCTTAATATGAGTGAAGTAAGTGAGAAGTGAAGTCCAATGTGCTAGCTAAATATCAAGGTGAGGCTTGTGTATGTGGCTTGGGGTAAGGCCACGGCAAGAGAGAGTTTTGGGAAAGATTTGAATTGATTTTCCTAAGTACTAGAAATACTAGGTTATTAATGCATTGTATGTACACTTGGCTTTTGGTAAGCCCCAATTTGTCACATCTATGCATTTCAAAGGGGACAATATGGAGTTGCATAGTGTATTCGTAAATGAGGTGATGTATAATAAGTGTGAAAACACTTATCCTTTTACCACTTATTTCCAATAATAACAAGACCAAAACGTGTGATTTATGTCGTAAAAGTCGGAATTATGCGTGGTTTGTGTTTTTATTGTGTTTAAGGACCAAAATATAAAAAAGGAAGAAAACACGGGCTTTCACGGGCTTTTACTGAAGAAAACGGGAAAAAGACAAAGTCAAAAGATCAAGAGTGCAAAAAGAACGGAAGTCCAAGACCTATTCTGAAGATTTATCGAAGAAAAAGTCAAAAGACGGAAGTTTAACGAAGTCGAAGAACTTAAGTTCAAATCCCGAGACGACAAAGACGAAGAATTAAAGTCGAGTCGAGAAAACGTGAAGAAAGCAAGAAAGAAGATGCAACACATGCACTCCTTCCCTATAAATACCCTCCTAATAGTCATTAGGAGGGTGGTTAGAGTTTTTAGTTAATTTTTTCACTTTTTAGTTTTTAGAGAGAGAAAGTCTTAAACTTTCTCTCACTAGTTCATCTTTTACTTTTAATATTTCAAGATTAACACTTTTGTATGCTTATTTTTATTAATCAAGTTCCATTTTAAGCTTTTATCTCTTAATCTCATTCTACTTTTCTTTGATTTAAGATTGATTTTGGTGTGATTATCATGTGATCCGTGTTGTTCTAATTGATTTCATGCTAAAAAGTTAATCTTTTGATCATTTTATAAGTTTTCATTTGATTAAGCTTTAAGACTTTTGTGCTTATTGGCTTACTTTTATGATTAGCTTATTTTTATCATTAAAAAGTTTTATTAAAAAGTTTATGTTTTTATTGTTTGATCTAAAAAGTTGCTTGATTTCGAGTTAGATAAGTGGATTAAAGTGCTTATTTGATTTGGTTAAGTATTTGGATTGATAAGTTTTTGGTATTAGCTTATACGAGTTAGCTTATTACCTAGCTTTTCCATTTCCATAGATTTCGGAAAGGGTGGTAAATCCCCTTTCCGATTGGCTTTCCGACCGGTGTACCACCATAACCACTTTCCTTGATTTTAGGGAAGAGTTGTTATTCCCCTTTCCGATTGTTACCTTATTCCGACGGCATCCCCACTCCACATTCCGATTGATCAATCGGATTAGGTTTTTACCTTTCCGATTGGTCCCTTGTGCCTTATTCCGATTGATGCTTTTGCACGTATTCCGATTGTGACCTTAACTCCCGTTTTCCGATTGGATTTCTCTTTAAATATTCCGACAGTATTACTTGCAATATTCCGATTTGGCAAAGGCTACACATTCCGATTGAAGTATTATCTGAATATTCCGATTGCCCAATTGTCCCTATATTCCGATTGACTGCTTTGTCCCTTATTCCGACCACCCGATCGGAATACATTCCGATCGGGCTCCCTTTTGGCTTGTTTTGGTTCCTTTCGATATAACTTTCTTATAGTACTTGTTATTTTTCTGAAAATTTCCAAGTGTTAGTTTAATTTAGTGAGTTAGCATTTTTCCATTGTCACCTTTAAAGTTTTATGCATTTACTTTTATCCGTCATCCAATTTAATCTTATTAGCTTCCATTTTACTAAACGACACTTTAATTACTTGCAATTAGTTTAAAAACAAATCAACCAAACCTTTGATCTACCAAAAGACGATTGAGTCGCACTTTTTACCGGTTTTCAATTCGAAAAGATTCGGAACTATAACGAACTTGAACTTAGATACTTTTGATTGCAACATCTCAAGTATTAAATGGCGCAGCTGCCGGCTCTTTTCGTTAAGATAAACGGTTTCTAGTGAGAGACGCATTGAATTTTGGGATCCGTTCTTTGAACGTTATTTTCATTGCTATAAAAATTTCCAAAAATCCTAAAAAATATAAAACTTTTCAAAAAATACAAAAACATTAAAAAACCTATAAAAAACCAAAAAGATTATATAGATATTCCTTGTGTATATTTTTCTTCTGCAGGTGCATGCGTACTAGATCTACAAACTATTCTGAGCCCGAGAATCTTGAAGATTTAGATATGGCTGGTGTTAACAACAACAATAATCACCCACCTCAAAATAATTTGAATAACAACCACAAGAATAACAACAACAACAATGTCCTTCAACCTGATTTACGAACCATGGAGGAATTGTGCCAACCCACCATGAACGGACGCGGAGGCCCGATTGCGCTAATGCACGTCACGGCTCAGGAGTTTTCGTTGAAGCATCATATGATACAACAAGTGCAAACGAATCCGTTTCGTGGAATTCCGGACGATGATGCCAACAAACACCTCGACAAATTCATTACCATTACCCAAAGCATGAAGTGCCCCGGTGTTTCTATGGATGACCTTCGCCTTCAACTTTTTCCACACTCGCTTTCTCACCACGCCGAAAAATGGTTTGACCGTCTTCCTAAGAATTCTATTCATACGTGGAACGACATGACTCAACGCTTTTTATCGCGCTACTTTCCCCCATCCATGGTCACTAGCCTTCGTAACCAAATCAGTGGATTTATGCAAGAGAACGATGAATCGCTTTTCGATGCTTGGGAACGTTACAATGATTTGATCGACCGCTGTCCTAATCACAATATGCTCCCCGTCACTCTCATTGACACCTTCTACAATGGTCTCACTTTTCGTGATCGTGACACGATCAATGCCGCCGCCGGTGGTACTTTTATGAAAAGGAGACCGGAGGAGTGTCGAGAGTTGATTGAAAACATGACTACTCACCACAAGAATTGGGATTCTTCTGCATCCTCAAGATCTAATCAGAGAGTCAATGTTTCGTCTACTTCTACCACCACCAACTCGTCTGTTTTGGAACGTGCTCTTCTTGATATCAACAAAAGTCTCCAAATTTTGACTTCTAACCAAACTCAACAAGCTAAAGCCGTTGCTCTTTCTTGTGACACATGTGGTGGTCCTCATTCCTACAATGAGTGTCCTTCTACTCACGGCAATTATTCTGAAGACGTTAACGCAGCATATGGTACTTATCCTACGGGAGGCTATCAAGCTCGCCCTCAAGGAGACCGTGGCTTGCTAAGTTATCGCTCCAACAATTATCTTGCTCCTCCCGGATTCCCTCCTGCAAACCAGAACCAACAACAAAGCTTTAACCGAAACAATCAATCCCAACCTCGTGCTCAAAATCAATATCAATCCCAAAGAAACCCATACCCAACTCAGGGAAATTCTCAAGCTTACCAAGCTCCACCTCTCAATCAACCGATGGCCGTAAACCAAGACGTCGAGACGTTCATGAAGACTAATCGTGAGATGGTGACCAATCTTCAGAGTCAATTTGTCAACTTGAAGAATGACATGGTGAAACAAGGGAGCGATATTCGAGCCGGGCTAAGGAATGATATGGCCAAACACAGCAATGATATTAATGCCAACATGCAAAACTCTTTCAACAATCAAGCTCTTCACCTTCGTGATATGATTGGTTCGCTCATCCAAGGTAATCAACCCTCTGCTTCGGGTACTCTTCCGAGTAATACCGTTGCGAATCCAAGGGGGGAGATGAAAGCAATCACAACTCGTAGTGGAAAAGGTTATATGGAACCCGAGCTTCCTACACCTCCACCCGTGATTGTGAACAAGGAAAAAGAGCAACTTTCTTCACCTCCTTCACCTTCTATCCCCATTTCCCCACCACCCGTGGTTGTGAGTGATCCTATTCCCTTAAAGCCTTCCTCTTCATACAATATACCTTATCCTTCAAGGTTGAGGAAAGAGAAGCAAAAGAGCAAGGATGATATTCAGGTTTCAAACTTCCTAAAAATGTTTAAACAATTGAATTTTAATATCTCCTTTGCCGAGGCTCTCGCTCACATGCCCAAATATGCTAAGATGTTTAAAGATCTTTTAAGTGATAAAGAAAAGCTTCTGGACATTGCTCAGACCCACCTTAATGAGAATTGCTCCGCAGTGCTCTTAAGGCAATTGCCCACCAAACTTGGTGATCCGGGTCGCTTCTTGATTCCTTGCAACTTCCCGGGAGTAGAGAATTGCATGGCCCTAGCCGATCTAGGTGCCAGTATAAACTTAATGCCTTTAAGTGTTTGGAAGCAATTATCTCTCCCCGAGCTAGTCCCCACACGAATGACTTTGGAGTTAGCCAACCGTACGGTTGCTTATCCAGTGGGGATAGCCGAAGATGTCTTTGTTGGCGTCGACAAATTCACCTTCCCGGCGGATTTTGTCGTCGTTGACTACGAGATGGATCCCCGCGTTCCATTAATCGTCGGACGTCCCTTTCTGAGGACCGGTCGCACTCTCATTGATGTAGCCGCGGGCGAAATAAACATAAGAGTTGGTGACGATCAAATTGTCTTCAACATGGGTAAGATTTCTAAGCAACCTTATTCGTATGAGAGCGTTAATGCTATTGATGTTCTCGATGAGGCTTGTGAAGAACATTTTCATGATGCTTGCAAAAGTACTCATTCTCTACCCAATGTTGAGACCGTTGCCTCAATTGCTCCAGCATTGACTCCTTTTGGAGAAAGTGACTTGGATGATTTTGAAGCTAGCTTGGGTCCTCTCGATATTAAGTATGATAATTTGTCCACGAATTGGGATGAAGACATTAGTACTATTGAGAGACTTCTCAATGAGGACCCGTTCTCTCCTCCTGCTCCTAAAGAGGTGACTAATGATGATCCATCGTTAGTTTCACCATCTATTGAGGATCCTCATACTCTTGAGCTTAAGGACCTACCGCCTCATCTTGAGTACGTTTTTCTGGAAAACGACGAGAAGCTACCGGTCATCATCGCAAAGGATCTGAAAGAAGACGAAAAACACCGACTTGTCGCTGTGTTGAAGAAGCATAAACGCGCTATCGCTTGGAAAATCTCGGACATCCGTGGAATTGATCCTCATTTCTGCACACATAAAATTCTCATGGAGGACGACTTTAAGCCCACAATTCAAAGTCAACGAAGGGTGAATCCTAAAATCCATGAAGTCATCAAAAAGGAGGTTATCAAACTTCTTGATGCGGGTATGATTTACCCTATTTCGGATTCACCGTGGGTTAGTCCAGTCCATTGTGTGCCTAAGAAAGGCGGAATCACCGTTGTGCCCAATGCAAACAACGAGTTAATTCCTACCCGTCTCGTTACTGGGTGGAGAGTTTGTATAGACTACCGCAAACTCAATGATGCCACGAGAAAGGATCATTTCCCTCTACCTTTCATGGACCAAATGCTTGAACGCCTAGCTGGTAATGAATATTACTGCTTTCTGGATGGTTTCTCGGGTTATTTTCAAATACCCATCGATCCTCAAGATCAAGAAAAAACAACATTCACTTGTCCCTACGGCACATTTGCTTATAAACGAATGCCTTTTGGCTTATGCAATGCTCCCGGGACTTTCCAAAGGTGCATGTTGGCTATCTTTCATGATATGGTTGAGCAAACCATGGAAGTCTTCATGGATGATTTCTCGGTCTTTGGGGACTCCTTCTCTGCTTGCCTTGCCAATTTGGAACGTATGCTTAAGCGGTGCGAAGACACTCGCCTTGTTCTGAATTGTGAAAAATGCCATTTTATGGTAAAAGAAGGCATTGTGCTAGGACACAAAATCTCTAAAGCCGGTCTTGAAGTCGACCGTGCTAAAGTAGATGTCATAGCCAAATTACCTCCACCTTCAACCGTGAAGGGTGTGAGAAGTTTTCTGGGTCATGCGGGCTTCTATCGTAGATTCATTCAGGATTTCTCTAAAATCGCTCGCCCGATGACCCACCTCTTGGAAAAAGATACTCCTTTTATCTTTTCTAAAGAGTGTCTCGAAGCCTTCAATCTTCTCAAGGATAAGCTAACTAAGGCACCGGTCTTGGTTACCCCAAATTGGGAGCTGCCTTTTGAATTGATGTGCGATGCTAGCGACTTTGCTATTGGTGCGGTTTTGGGCCAAAGAGTGAATAAACACTTCCAACCAATCCACTACGCTAGCAAAACAATGACAGGGGCTCAATTGCATTATACGACAACCGAAAAAGAGCTTTTAGCTGTTGTCTATGCTTTTGAGAAATTTCGCCCCTATCTTGTTTTATCCACCACCATTGTATACACGGACCATTCCGCGTTGAAGTACTTGATGACAAAGAACGATTCTAAGCCAAGACTTCTTCGCTGGGTTTTGCTCCTTCAAGAATTCAACATCGAAATTCGTGATAAGAAGGGAGCCGAAAACCTGGCCGCGGATCATTTGAGTCGACTTGAGGATCCATATCAGGGGGATCATCCGAACAAAGAGATCAATGACTCTTTCCCCCTGGAGACTCTAATGTCTATAAATCTCAATCTTGATGGCACCCCGTGGTTTGCAGACATTGCAAACTACTTAGCGGGTGGTATTCTCATCCAAGGGTTAAAATCCCAACAAAAGAAGAAGTTCTTGAATGATGTTAAGACATACTTTTGGGATGACCCTTATCTATTCAAACAGTGTGCTGATCTGATTATTCGTCGATGTGTTGACGGACCAGCAACTTTTGACATCCTCCAAGCTTGCCACAAAGGACCCACCGGTGGTCACTTTGGTCCCAACTACACCGCTAAGAAAGTGTTTGATTCCGGATTCTACTGGCCCACCATTTATCGTGACGCTCACGAAATGGTTAAGCATTGTGATGCTTGCCAACGTCAAGGCAAGATCACACATAAGGATGAGATGCCTCAAAATTTCATACAGGAATGTGAAATCTTTGATGTATGGGGCATCGACTTTATGGGGCCATTTCCATCATCTAAAGGGAACAAGTACATCCTCGTCGCCGTCGACTACGTCTCTAAATGGGTTGAAGCTAAGGCTCTTCCTACAAATGACGCGAGGGTGGTTGTGAACTTTTTGAAGCAGCTTTTCGCTCGATTTGGCGTTCCTCGTGCTATCATCAGTGACCGCGGGACTCATTTTTGCAACGATCAATTTGCAAGAGTCATGGCAAAGTATGGTGTCAATCACCGTCTTTCCACCGCCTATCATCCCCAAACCAATGGGCAAGCCGAAATTTCCAATCGTGGCTTGAAGAGAATATTGGAGCGTACTGTGGGAGAGCATCGCGCCGCGTGGGCCGATAAGTTAGATGATGCTTTGTGGGCTTTTCGTACTGCTTACAAGACCCCGATCGGTTGTACACCTTATCGTCTTGTGTACGGGAAAGCCTGCCACCTACCCATCGAGCTGGAACACAAGGCGCACTGGGCCTTGAAGTGGGCTAACTTCGACATCATCAAAGCCGGTGATCATCGCAAAGTTCAACTCAACGAGCTAAATGAACTAAGGAATGAAGCTTATGAGAACTCGCTGATCTACAAGGAGAAGATGAAGATGATCCACGATGCTAAAATCAAGAACCGAGAGTTCCACGTTGGAGATCACGTTCTACTCTTTAACTCTCGGTTGAAGATCTTCTCTGGCAAGTTGAAGAGCCGCTGGACTGGTCCATTCACCGTCGCCAAAGTCTTTCCGTATGGGACCATTGAGCTTTCTCAGCCGAATGGGCCCAATTTCAAGGTGAATGGCCAGCGTTTGAAACTGTACTTTGGTGAGGACATCTCACAGGAGATGACTCCATCCCTCACCACGTTCCCCATGAACTAAAATTGGGTCGAGTCAGGCTCATGACTCGGTGATCAAAAACAAGCGCTTCTCGGGAGGCAACCCGTGTTCTATCCTTTACTGCTTTCATAATAAGTGTAGGGGGAGCCCCGCATATGTTTGTTGTCTTGTTTCTTGTGCTGTGCAGGGATTTAAGCTTCAGAGAGCATCTTGATGACTTTTGCCGAACCGTGATACCGTGTTTTCCATCTTCCCGGTTCTATCCTAAACTCTTGTGATTCAATATTTCATATTCTATATGTTCACATTGAATTCACTTTAGTTGTCCTTCCCTTAGCAAGATTTAATCAAAGTGCACAATGTCCTAAGTGTAGGGGCGTTTACTCCCACATACTTAAACATTGAGGACAATGTTTATCTCAAGTGTAGGGGGGACTTCTATCGAAGTAAGTGGTCTTTTCCATGAATTTGCCCTCATTTTAACCGGAAAATTTGATTTTTCGACATTTTTCAAAATTTTTAATCTATTTTGGCCTAGTTGCCTTTGTTATGTTTCCTTTGCTAGAATAAATTTTTAATAAAGTGGTTTTAGATTTTTCTTAGTCGTGAACATTTTGACTCAACCCGAGTTTACTTGCCTAAGTTTACTCTAGCTAGTATCCTTAACGTGTTTAAGTCAAGTTTTGCTAGGCTTTTATATAGGGAGCTATAAAACGCGAAAGTCTTAACTCTCGCGGGTTAAGAACAAGAACTTTTCGCAAGTTCCTATAATTGATCCTAGAGAGTCGTTTATCAAGGGAACTTTAAAATGCGATTTCTAAACTTGAAAAAGTCTAAGATTTTGCAAGATCCTATAGGCGACTCGAAAACCCAAAACTTTGATTTAATAGGCTAAGCATCCACGAGTCTCATTCCTTGAGATTTTAAACTGTGGAGAACGAGAGATGATAGAGTCAATTATAAGTTCGGTATTCTTTCGTGAATTTATGTGAGTTAATTATGAGCCTATTCTCCCTCCGCTTGTTAATAAATTAATCTGCTAATAAATAAGGTTGTACGATTTAAAAGGTTACTTAGCTTCTAGCCCCAGATCGTTTAAAAGTTGCTCGGTAATGAAGAGAGTTCATAGCCAAGGCATAACTTATGAAGCGGGGCGCGAAGATTGGCGAGTCCGAAAAGGCCCTAACAAGGCATGAGGGCTACGTTTTGTTGCTAAAGATCCAAAAGTGATGTGAAGAATCATTTATCAAAAATCAATATGAAGGATCGAGACACACGACGAAAAGCAAGAACTCCCCAAAAGTCATGGAGAAGTCTATCCGAAAAGACCCTAACAAGGTATGAGGATAAATAGATCCAAGTCCTAAAAGGAGGCGGATCGTTGTATATCAAAGTCCAAAATAAAGGTTGGAGAAAAATGAAGAAGTCGTGGTCCAAAGATGAAGAATCTCTCAAAAACTTCAAGTGAAGAAATTCCTATTATGAAGAGAAGACCATAATTTCAAGAACGTCTCTCGAAGATTCGAAGTATGAAGTCGCTGCCAAATATCGGCCCGAGAAAGGTCTCAAATCGCGAACCAAGTTATGCCAAGATATGAACTTTCTGATATCCCGAGAAGCAGTTTTAAAAGATTTGGTCCTTTAGCTAACTATTGATTAAATCGTTCACCTTATTTTCGGACTAAATAACTATCGAAATAAGTCAAACAATGCATCCTCGTGATCATTCAAGACAAAAATAAAATATAAGAGATACACCTAGGAATAAGGGAGTCTAAGTGAATAATTGGCCCACATGAGTTCAGGATAGTTTGCTAACTTATAATAACAATGATCTCGTTTCTAAGCTTGGTATGGGGAACGTGAAACTTGAGGATGATAAACGTTCATGGCCGCCAAAACCAAATGTAAGTTTTTAATTTCTTTACTTATTTCTATCTTTTAAGTTTAGTATTTAATAAAGGCCAAGGTGGGTTATTTATGATGGAGAATGTAAACCGTGCTTTAAAATTAATGCATTGCATGAGGGCATTGCAATGGTCAAGTGTAGGGGATTTAATAAGTGTGAAAACACTTATCCTTTTACCACTTATTTCCAATAATAACAAGACCAAAACGTGTGATTTATGTCGTAAAAGTCGGAATTATGCGTGGTTTGTGTTTTTATTGTGTTTAAGGACCAAAATATAAAAAAGGAAGAAAACACGGGCTTTCACGGGCTTTTACTGAAGAAAACGGGAAAAAGACAAAGTCAAAAGATCAAGAGTGCAAAAAGAACGGAAGTCCAAGACCTATTCTGAAGATTTATCGAAGAAAAAGTCAAAAGACGGAAGTTTAACGAAGTCGAAGAACTTAAGTTCAAATCCCGAGACGACAAAGACGAAGAATTAAAGTCGAGTCGAGAAAACGTGAAGAAAGCAAGAAAGAAGATGCAACACATGCACTCCTTTCCTATAAATACCCTCCTAATAGTCATTAGGAGGGTGGTTAGAGTTTTTAGTTAATTTTTTCACTTTTTAGTTTTTAGAGAGAGAAAGTCTTAAACTTTCTCTCACTAGTTCATCTTTTACTTTTAATATTTCAAGATTAACACTTTTGTATGCTTATTTTTATTAATCAAGTTCCATTTTAAGCTTTTATCTCTTAATCTCATTCTACTTTTCTTTGATTTAAGATTGATTTTGGTGTGATTATCATGTGATCCGTGTTGTTCTAATTGATTTCATGCTAAAAAGTTAATCTTTTGATCATTTTATAAGTTTTCATTTGATTAAGCTTTAAGACTTTTGTGCTTATTGGCTTACTTTTATGATTAGCTTATTTTTATCATTAAAAAGTTTTATTAAAAAGTTTATGTTTTTATTGTTTGATCTAAAAAGTTGCTTGATTTCGAGTTAGATAAGTGGATTAAAGTGCTTATTTGATTTGGTTAAGTATTTGGATTGATAAGTTTTTGGTATTAGCTTATACGAGTTAGCTTATTACCTAGCTTTTCCATTTCCATAGATTTCGGAAAGGGTGGTAAATCCCCTTTCCGATTGGCTTTCCGACCGGTGTACCACCATAACCACTTTCCTTGATTTTAGGGAAGAGTTGTTATTCCCCTTTCCGATTGTTACCTTATTCCGACGGCATCCCCACTCCACATTCCGATTGATCAATCGGATTAGGTTTTTACCTTTCCGATTGGTCCCTTGTGCCTTATTCCGATTGATGCTTTTGCACGTATTCCGATTGTGACCTTAACTCCCGTTTTCCGATTGGATTTCTCTTTAAATATTCCGACAGTATTACTTGCAATATTCCGATTTGGCAAAGGCTACACATTCCGATTGAAGTATTATCTGAATATTCCGATTGCCCAATTGTCCCTATATTCCGATTGACTGCTTTGTCCCTTATTCCGACCACCCGATCGGAATACATTCCGATCGGGCTCCCTTTTGGCTTGTTTTGGTTCCTTTCGATATAACTTTCTTATAGTACTTGTTATTTTTCTGAAAATTTCCAAGTGTTAGTTTAATTTAGTGAGTTAGCATTTTTCCATTGTCACCTTTAAAGTTTTATGCATTTACTTTTATCCGTCATCCAATTTAATCTTATTAGCTTCCATTTTACTAAACGACACTTTAATTATTTGCAATTAGTTTAAAAACAAATCAACCAAACCTTTGATCTACCAAAAGACGATTGAGTCGCACTTTTTACCGGTTTTCAATTCGAAAAGATTCGGAACTATAACGAACTTGAACTTAGATACTTTTGATTGCAACATCTCAAGTATTAATGTACATTGTGAAATGTTTGTGTGGCTTGGGGTTTTTACACGTCTAAAAGGAAAAGATATGTGCTTGTTGTCTAAGTTCTTACTACTTGCATATCTAAGCTTAGATATTACTAGTACTTCCCATAAATGCAAAACATGTACACCTTGTCTTGGTTTGAAATGTGGCCGACGGTTTTGGCTAGTCAAAAGGTATGAGGTGACTTGAACAGTGTAAGGTTTTAATTAGGGTGTGTTGTACATGTTTTGTAAAGTCAAATGTATTTGAAAAAGGTTCCTAGGTAAGCATAGTTGTGTGTGGTGTAGTATTCGGATAAAATATAAGTCCAAGGTAGTGTAAGTTTGTATATAGTTCTTGGTATGGTTACTAGGAGGCTAAGTATAATATAGTAGAAGTAGGTTCAAGTCCTAAGTCATTTTGGTTAAGTTTTGGTATCCTTGGTGAAAGTATAGTCATAATTAAATAAATGTATAATTTACTTTATTTAAAATGTATGACACTATTGAAAGTGAGTTAAAGTGGATATTTGTAGTGTTTAATGATAAAGTGTAGTTTATGTTGAATTATAGTATTGTTTATGAGGTGAGGAAAATATATAATTATATATTTTGAAGCATAAAATAGTTCCTTGGTAAGTGTTATTAATTGTGATCATGAGTTTAGATTTTTATAAATCAAATTGATGAATGCTTAGGAGCAAGTGTTTCAGGTGACTTAATAGTCCGAATGTATGATTGTTTAAAGTCTTGTATGCTCATATAATGTAGTCATACAAATGTCCTTATGATTAAATACTCATAATCATAATAAAATGTCATGTGTTCAAATGTTTCCATGTTCAGATGATTTAAATGATGTATGATCATGTATGATGCATATGACTGCTCAATGATTTCACGCAAAGGTGGTAATATATATAGATATCATGAGGTGACGTGTACAATGATGTCATAGTCAAAACCTGAAATTTACAGGTTTTACATGGGCCAACCGTGACCCACAGGGGAAGGTTTGGTTTGGGTTGTGTCGGCAGCAATAAAACCTACCAGGGGGTTTGTGTAATAGAAACAGTGGTATAAGACGCAGCAGCAGGGGTGTTTGGGTTTAAATTCATCCAGCAGGGGTGTTTGGGGTTAACGCGCAGCAAAGGGGGTGTTTGGGATTGCAATCAGTGGGAACCAAACAGAAAGCATTGGGAACCACTGCATTAGCAGTGGGAACCACTGCAGTAACAGTGGGAACCCCAAAGGGGCAACAGTGGTTGCCGGCTTAAGTCGGTGGCTACTGTTTGTTGTCGGCAGCGGGGTAACCACAGCCAAGGGCTGTCGTAGGCTCGATGTTGGACTAAACCAAGACATGGGCGTCTCGGGGTTTGGTTTAGTTTTGATTCGGGTTCGGGTGACACGATAAATTTAATAAGACGCGTACGTTTTAGCGATTCTAAAAGTATATTTTAATTAAATTGTTTTGAATGAATTAATCAAGTTATAAACCTTTTCACTTTAATTTAATTAACATTTATTAAAGTTTAATCACGTTATATGAAGTTGCTTATTTAAGACTTGATTATTATAAAACGATTTAATTATTTATGAAACTATTTTGGATAACCTTTCTATTTAAGAACGAGTTATTTTAGGAAAATTTTTTATTTATGGCAGGTTGCTATATATAGTAATACCGTAAATATTAGAAAACAGTATAATACGCAGTAACGAGAAATATAGGTTATGTTAATCAGTAAACAGTTAAAGAACAGTCAGATTATCAGAAATACACCGGACTACCAAATTAATCAGATTATACATAAACAGAAATACAAGAATAAAATAAATTAGACTAAGAACATATAAGAAACAGTAAACAGTAAACAATAATCAGACAACTCATTTCATGTCCCTTATTTATGTAGTAACCGTGAAGTCGGAGTATATCCTTCAGCTTTCATTCTCATTTTATTACTGGACACGAGGTACGGATTTTCCGTCCTTCAATAAGGACTTCCTTCTATGCATGATTAGGATTCCTCGTATGCAGCCAAATGTTTTCCCTAGTTTATGTTTTAAGCTTATCAGTAATCACTTTAATAACTAAATAAATTGCCTGAGCCTCATATACAAGCATGACCAGTTTATGTACTAGTTACGGAGGTACTGTAACCATGACACTAGTGACACATGTGTCATGACTCCTCTGCTAGGGAGTGATTTCTCGCAGCGTCCCATTTATTTATCTTGGCCATTTTATCAGTATTATCAGCGAGGCATATGGATGCATCCTAGGCTATCAGTTTACAATTATCAGGTGAATGTGGTTTGTGCTCCACATCCTTCACATTGGAGCTGATCCCTCCACCTAGCACATTATTTAGAGGTCACCCCTCTACAACATGATGAGGTCACGCCTCCATTTATTCATGTAGCAGTTGTTACAACACATGACCTATATAAGCTCTTGGCAATTAAAATACAGTAAATGCATGTTTTCAAATTTAACAGATAACAGTTCAGCTTTATTATTTATAAATCAGACTCTTCAGATTATACACAGATTTCCGCTGCAACTTTACTTATCAGTCTTATAGCTTCAGTATTTTATCATCTGCTTCATTTCAGTATTTCTTATCATGCTTTGTATCTTTTCACTGAGCGTTATGCTCAGCCGTAGTTCCTTTCATGTTCTAACGACAGGTACACCAGGACGCTCTTAGGATTTTGAGAGCATGTGCATTAGATGGAAGCTATCCAGACTTCTTACTTTATGCACTTCTTACATTATCCGGCTTATTTGGACATTATTTAGTCCTTTCCTTTAGTATTTACTTTTCATGTTTTGAGATTATGCTTGGATTACCGATGTTTGATTTCGGTATTTCCTTTATGGTCAGTTAATGTTTTAGGACATTTACCTTATGCTTTGATGACACGCCATAAATACACGTAACGGTCCACTTATTCAGGTGGGGTGTTACATAAATTCTCAAATTGATGATCAATAAAAAATTCACCCCCTCGGGGTCTACATAAACGTCATCCTCCACAAGATTGTTAATCTCATCGATTTCTTCATCGTAGATAGGCTCGTCAAACCAAGGTTTGTCGTTCCCCTCATGAATGATTTAAGAAACTCTCTCGAAGAGATCACGATCAAGCACAAAACCCTCATTCTTTGGAGGGGATTGTTGATAAGTTAAATCCTCACGAATGTGGTAAACGTCATTCTTATTTGAGTAGCGTTGATTGTAAAACCTATGGTTTTCGTGTTTTGGTTATGACATCATTGTACACGTCATCTCATGAGTTATTTATATATTGCCACCTTTGCATGAAACTCTATACTATCATATGCATCATTCACGAGCATTCATACCTTTAATCACGAGAACTATTTATATACTGTAACATAACTGTGAGTATTCAACCACTTGGCCAAATTAAACTATGCACTTATATCATGATTGTGATTATTCAATCATGAGATCACAAGAACATCTAGTATTACTACATCTTTATGAGCATACAAAACATACAGTTGATTACTTTGACGACTATAAAATCACCTGAAACACATGAGCATATTCATACATCATTTTAGGTTTATAAAAATCTAAAACCATGATCACAATTAATAACGTTTATCAAGTGCTGCATTACTTCAAATATATATATTTTATATATTTTCTATACACTATAAATGTTACTACGAATCAACAAAAGATACTTTTCATATTTCAACTACATATCAACTTATAACATTTTAATTAAGTGACATGCGTTTTGATTTAATAAAACTATACGTTTATTAACTAATGGACTATACTTTCACCAAAAACCCTAGAACTTAACCAAATCGCTCTAGATTCAAAACTACACTCACATTATATTACCAAGACTAATAGTAACTCTACCAGTTCACTAGGATCAATCATAAAACCATCCTAGACATAAACACTAGCCGATTACCCTATACATTATACTTAGGATACCTAAAAACCTATAAACATCACACTTAGCCTCAACTTGAACATGTACATCATCACCTCATTAAAACAATACTATTCTAGACATAAGTCTTGTCCCCTTGACCTTATACTCGACGGCTAGAACTTCCAAGAGGCAAAGAGTACTTGTTATGAATTTAAGGATTATGTACTAACAATCTTTCCCCAAGATTTACCTAGTACCATACTAGATAACTAACCCTCCTAATCTCTCTCTTGGCGTGGCTATGACCGATCCACACAAACCCTTACATTGTTAGATTATAAGCTAAGCTAACACATTCATACCACACTTACACTCTCCATTTTCGGATCACACAAACACTCATACACGAATACTCTCTCATACAACATTTACTACACCAAATCTTTGTCAAGGAGCATTTAGTGCAAGCATTTACTACTACAATCAGTTTCTTGGTTAACAAGGCAAACAAAGTCACCCTAGGCGCGGCCAAGACACTAGACGTATAGATATTAAGTAGAATCAAGGGATTCCTAGCTAGTACTCATTCATTGTCATCACCTTCACTAACAAGTAAGTAAATCGCCTCCATTTCCATATTCATTCCTTTTACACATCATGAACATATGAATACATATACCTACACGTGTAAATCTATGGAAATCATAACTAAGAAAGGCATGCACACGTAAAAACCTTACTACACCCAAACCATATGACATCAAACCCACAACTTGAATTGTTTTTCTTTGTTATCATGCTTAAATCATGGATCTATAAATACTAGTGTAGATCTTGTTTCAATCTAAGTCTAAGCTTAGAGAAACTAGATAGATAATCTTGTCTTAAGCCCTAAATAAGCTAACTACCTTAGTTAGATATATACACCTTGCAAATAAGCTACAAAGCCTGAATTAATAAGCTCATAACACACGACTTATTTATAAGCCGTGTGTATAAGCAAAATCACTTAGCCCATTTAGCTTAATGTAATTAATTAGAGTTAATTAAGTGTTTAGTAAAGTTTATGAAACTTAAATAAGCCAAAGTATAAGCCCACTAGGTTTGAAACCAAATCGAGCCACTAAGGGGAACTAACGAGCCCATTAAACCTTAAAATATTATTACTAGACTGTTCGTGCCAAAATTGGAATTATGTGAAAGTATATGATCATTTTGTAAAGTTGTAAAACCATAAAAATACATTTGATGACTTTTATAAAGTCTAGGGACTAAATTGTATTTTTTTCGAAAGTTAAAAGGTACATTTAATCTTAGCCGAGACTTAATTAAACCGCAAGGACCATTGTTGCCATTTTATAAACTTTAAACAAGCCCTAGATTTTAATTTGGTGCCTTTAATAAATTTCGAGACTTAAGGGACCATATATGTCATTTAGCAAACTTCAAACGAGCCCTAGGGACTCGTTTTGCCACTTGCCCGAAAGTTATAAACCCTAGGGACCATCTTTGCCATACACCAAAACAAAAATGAGCCCTAGGGGCTGTTTTGGAATTTAATATAACGAACAAGGACTAACTTTGCAAATGAACTTAACGGACGAAACCCTAGGGGTGTTTCTTGCTATAAACTGAATGTGTTATAAACCCTAGGGGTTGTTTTGGAAACTATTATTTTTACAGGACTATAGTACAATTTAATTTAAATAATAATAATATTGTTTAGAAATAAATTAAATTAAGTTTATTTTAATTGTTTAATTAAAAAAATTAAAAGGTTATATTAGGAAACTTACGAAAATTGAAGGACTAAAGTTTGTACATCTAAAACTCTAAGGACTTTTAAGAAACATTATATTTTTTTACAACTCTTAATTAAATAAAAATAATTTATTTAATTAATTACGTCGCTGACGTTCAAACAAGTTATATACATTTTTAGAAACTAAAAATGTACCTATATCGATAACTTACTATAAGTTTAACGTTTAACAATAGTAACACTTATTAAATTGTGATCATGCATTCATATCAACTGCATTTATCTGTACATTTTATTTGTGCATTTACTGAGACCATATAAATTACTTAAGTAATTCCACTGCTTCGTGATTATACTGTGCTAGTCTATTCAGTGACCTTATCACTACTGCATCACCAATAAGGTGAGTTCATTGCCCCATATGTTTACATCTTTTATAACTGGGGAAGAAAACATACTAATTATTGTATATGCAAACATTTCACGGGTCCGCAACTTATTTACTGCCTATTGTTTGCCCCATTCCCGTGGACTGTAATAGGTAATGGTGTAGCGCGAAATGTTATAAATAGATCTATTTGGGGATTGACAATCCCAGCCTGCGTGAGTAGCTCTCACCTAGCCTAGGCCAAGGCCACCAGACTTATATACATTGTTGGACTAAAGGGGTACTTCTCGGGGACGATCCACATAGGCCTCTGATCACTTGTCTAGCTTTTATTACAGGGCAATAGGAACTACTATAGTATTGAGCTTGGAGCTCTACTACTTTCGTGGTGTTTCGCATATCAGTACTTTTAATTATAAATTAAACCTGTGAGTTCACCAACCTCGTGTTGACCCCCACATTTTACTTTATATGTTTTCTCAGGAAAATAAGCAGGTTCATGTGCACTTAGATTTCCAGCATCATAGGAAGCATCATGTTACCATTGGGCTAGGATATTACTTCAAAAATGTTAAATGTGATTTCAAGACAATTTACTTAATTTGCATAATTAAATTCATGTAATATGTATTAATGACAATTATAATCATTGCTCTATATACTGTGTGTTATCGATCCACCAAAGTAACCCCATATTACTATTCCGCTACATTTGACAATTTTGGGGGTGTTACAGAAATGGTATCAGAGCGCATAGTTATAGAGAACCAGATCAAAATCTAAATTTTTTAATATAATAAAAATTTATAACTGGTCTATAACTGAATTTAAAAATCGATTTTAAGAAAAATGGATTTTTGAGGAACCCTTATGATTAGGCATACATCATATAGAGCATACATATTTTGTGAACTAACTGTGCCCTGATATATAGCTTTTGGCTATATGATCACATAAGTATCTATGTAATTTTTAACCTACGCTGTTAAAAGTCATATACACCATCGCATATACATTTTTGAATTTTTTTTGAATTGTGTAAGCTAATACTTACTCAACTTTGAAATGCTATTATTTTCAGATTATCATGACATCACCGACACGTGTACCCACCTTTGACGCTCCCATGACTGCCACTACGCCAACATCACCGACCTCGGTACTCCACGGACTACCATCAGACAATGATTCTGGAGATTACGAGATTACTGGAGCCATCGTTATATCTGTTTCTACCACCTTCACACCACCAGTCGTACCTGCTTCCCTAACCGGTGAAGGTGATCACACTGTACCCACCTTACCACCGCTTCCACCACTCTCTACTCTACACTGCTATCCCACTAGAGCCCTACCACCTCGCAAGAGGAGGTGTGAATCTACTCCTGTCTCCACCTTTGAGATAGGAGAGGGATCAGGAGCGGGAAGGGCAGGACCTGACCCGTTTCAGGCACAGATTGCTGCCCTAGGTGCGAGGCAGGCTCACGATTCAGCTGCTATCCATTCCCTACTACGATCAGGCCATTATGGACGCTCAGTACTCTAGGAGAGACTAGACTCTCTACTGGGCATTAACGGCGGAGTCGCACGCTACTCAGGGGACTTGGGCGACTGTCCAGGATACTCTATAGTGGTTGCTCGAGGACAACGCTCATCTTTGACAGCGTTTTCCCGCCCTCGAGAGCCAGCAGTACCACACACACACACACACACAACTCTCATGACCCAGGAGGAGACTTTTTGCATCTTCTTTGACTTGGCAGAGATCCGACATCAAGGGACTACTACAGAGACTGACTAACTCTAGAGTGCAGATACAACATGACAGTTGGAGTTACTAGAGGCTCTTCGCCACACCAGAGACACCCGTGCTGCCGTGATTGCTTTATAGGATGCTACTCAGGCACCTGTAGCCCCAGTTGTACCAGCCTTTTCTAGTGACTCAACTAGCCTTGTTTAGATTAGATATCTTTTATATCATGACAAGTATTGGGTTGCATCCCAGCTCTCATGATCTAGGACTGATGTACTGTATATTTTGTTCTTTCAGTTGTATTTTTATCTTTTAGTACCTAACCCTTGTAGGTAGGTTATCTTTGTTGTACCAAAAACATCTGTACCACTATTTCAGACAGGCATGATGTATCCCTGTCTTAGATAGGTTGTACCTGTATGATATTGTTGTTTACCAAAAATAACTTGTACTGATGTTACCTTATTACTCTCTTATGCTTATATTATATTGTGAACTTTTGACAGGTTATCCAGTTTGTTACAAACTTCATGCATATACATTTCATGTAACTGATATAAATGCAATATGCTCAACTAATAAATCTCATTCTTGTATATTATAGAAATATGGCTGCAAGAAACACCCGATCAAACCCTTCAAGAGTTAATGCCACACCCACCATCTCGGAAGCCCAACTCAGGGTACTTATCGGGCAAGGTATAGCTAACGCCTTGGCTTCTACGGAAGCTCACCCTAGCAGGAACCAAGACGATAGTCAGAACTCCAACACAAGGAGGAACGATAGGATTTCTAGAGGTTGCACATACCCCGACTTCTTGAAATGTAAGCCCACTTACTTTAAGGGCAAAAAAGGGGTTGTTGAACTAATGCAATGGTTTGAGAGGACCGAGACAGTATTTCGCATCAGTGACTGTACAGAGGAGAACAAGGTGAAGTTTGCCACCTGTACTCTACTAGAAAGTGCTCTCACTTGGTGGAATTCTTTGGTTGCTACCCTTGGGCATGACAATGCCTACGGGATGACTTGGACTGTGTTGAAAGAAAGGTTAACCGAGAAGTATTGTCCTCGTGGTGAAATTAAGAAGCTAGAGATCGAACTGTGGAATCTCAAATGCACGAACCATGACATTACGACTTACAATCAGAAATTCCAAGAGCTAACCTTGATGTGCACCAGAATGGTTCCCGATGTGAAAAGATCGAGAAGTATGTAAGTGGACTTCCGGAATCCATTCACGACAGCATGCTCGCATCTCGACCCACTACAGTCGAGGGTGCCATTGAGTTTGCCACTGAGCTGATGGACAAACGAGGCCGTAACCATGCGGAAAGGCAGACTCAGAACAAGTGAAAAGCCGATGAGAACTTCCATAGCCATCATCAGACTCAGCCACCCAAGAGGCCGAACGTAGGTCAGGTTACAGTGTGTGGAAACCTTGGTTTCCTTGAATCTTTTAGCTACTAGGCATAGTCATTGTTCATATGATTAACAATCAAAGCGGAAAAAAACAGTAACTATGAAACAAGGTGTTTGGACACAATAACACAAGAATTAAACAATTGGGTTGCTAATTATATTAATAATCAACAACCACTAGACGTGTATACATTAATCCCACGTCTAGTGCAACACACGCTTTAGGTTTACATTGTGAATGAAAGTTATGAAAAACCTAATAACCCTTAGTTCCTTTTATAGTGTAAGGATTAGGGTTTTACAAGAGATAACTATGAATAATATGTATATCTTCTATTTAGATAACTATATACTAAATATATTATAAATAATATATTCAATATATTCCCTAAATAGAAGATTCTATTAAACCGTAGACATCTAGCAACGCTTACCTTTCACATGTCAGCGTCCAAAATACATGTATCAACGCCTAGCTTTCACATGTTAGCGTCACTTGAACAAATGTCTTGTTTCTTCATTTTGAGTTTCTGCCACATCAACTTTTTGACCCAACAATCTTCCCCTAGTTGATGTCGGCAAAACTCTTTGTGTATCTCTTGTAAGTGGTACATCATCTTCGAATTGCTTCCCCTCAAGTGTAGCATGCATGTCTTCCCCTTTTTATCACATAAATAGGGAAGGAAACAAAGTATGCAATCGAAGATTCTCCAAATGTAGGCTCTATGTAATGATTTTGAAGAAAAATAACTTTAATAATCTTGATGTAGAAGTAGATTAACCCAAACCTATGTTTCATGTCTTGTACTATTCACGTGATAAAGAACTTATATCATTGGTGAAGTATAAGCAGACCTCGATCTCTTGTCAACATTCTCATCCTTTGTGAGACACTGAGCACGATAATGTAACTCCTTCAAGTGTTATGACAAGTCTTCGTCACCAACCATTAAAAGCACAAATAAGTTATCTTAAAAATCAATGACTGAGAGTTCACGACTTTTAAGATATGATAGAACACAAACTCGCAAAAATCTTATTCAAACTTCAAACTTACCATAAGAATTCTTCCCCTTAAGCCAACACCTCTTCATGACGAGTCAATATCTTCATATGTAAAAGCTGTAACTGAATAACTCTTTCACAAGGCTATCCCGATTACACAATCTAATATCAATCAAAGTCTTCATGAATTGTTGCTAACTTACTTAAAAATCATTAATCCCCTTTAAAAATATCCAAGCCATAAATATCAACTTGATATTCTGTATAAAAACGGAGATCCCATGTACCTTCGTGTGTAAATACCCCTTTTTGTGTGCCAAAATCGTATCAATTTTCCAAACAGCAGCTATTCCCTTTGTTGTCCAATATCCTCCTGTATCCAATATATCACCACTGTGTGTTGTACAATATCGGACAACACTTGTCAGTGTTTGAAAATGTATATATCGGACAACAAGTGTCAACGCCTCCTGTCAGCGTCAACTCTATTCCTAACAACGCCAATATTGTACCTGTCAGCGCCTGGCCATCAGCGCCTCATCCATGCCTTGTCAGCATCACACCAACATTTATCAGCGTCACACCAACATCTATCAGCGTCTACATAACACACATCAACGGCTAATCGATCTAGAGTTTTAATAAACCCTAAATCATGATTTTATGTGAAAACCATAAACTGCAGTGAACTTCGACATCGAATAACTTCTTCATGAGAGTTCAGATCGAAGAGCCCTTCGGTGAGATCCTAGACACAAGTGTCAATAACCTACAGCACGAATTTCATGACGATCCAATGGTTAACGAAGGAGAAATCGCGTTTTTTACTATAACTGTTCACAGAAAACAGCATATGACCACTGCTGACTTTGATGCTTAATAAATTTTTCTTGGGGATAGATCTTGACAATCCCTCCAGTGGATATCTTGATATATATGTGTAGAACACACACACAAAATTTCGTGGCGATCCAACAGGTCAATAAAAAGTTATGGCATTCTGAATACTGTTGCGCACACAAAATCGCCTAGAAAAACCCTAGACGGATTTTTCTTTTCTTCTCAAAACACGAACACCTTGTTGGTCCTAGCATCACGAGACACGAGGCTCTGATACCAACTGTAGAAACCTTGGTTTCCTTGAATCTTTTAGCTACTAGGCATAGTCATTGTTCATATGATTAACAATCAAAGCGGAAAAGAACAATAATTATGAAACAAGGTGTTTGGACACAATAACACAAGAATTAAACAATTAGGTTGCTAATTATATTAATAATCAACAACCACTAGACGTGTATAAATTAATTCAACGTCTAGTGCAACACACGCTTTAGGTTTACATTGTGAATGAAAGTTAAGAAAAACCTAATAACCCTTGGTTCCTTTTATAGTGTAAGGATTAGGATTTTACAAGAGATAACTATGAATAATATGTATATCTTCTATTTAGATAACTATATACTAAATATATTATAAATAATATATTCAATATATTCCCTAAATAGAAGATTCTATTAAACCGTAGACATCCATCAACGCTTAGCTTTCACGTGTGAGCGTCCAAAATACATGTATCAACGCCTAGCTTTCACATGTCAGCGTCACGTGAACAAATGTCTTGTTTCTTCATTTTGAGTTTCTGCCACATCAACCTTTTGACCCAACACAGTGCTACTACCTCAGAGCCACCACGGTATGTAGGTACCAAGCCCAAGTGTGCCAAGTGCAATTTTCATCATTACCGTGACTCATCTTGTCGAAGACCCGGATCAAGCAATACCTTCGTTTCAGCTGACAGAAGCACCACTGGCACCAACTTCAGACCCAACAACGGGAGTGGTCAGAACTTCCATGGTAATGGACAGCAAGGAAACCGCCATCCCATTGGTGAGAATGATATGAGACGGAAAGAAGTTCGTTGCTATGGTTTTGGGGAACCGGGACACATCAAACCTGAGTGCCCAAAACGAGCAAACAAGAACGGGAACGGTGGAGGAGCACCGGCCAGAGTTTATGTCGTAGGAGATGCCAAAACTAACCCCGACTCCAATGTGGTTACTGATACGTTTCTTTTGAACAATCGATATGCATCTATTTTGTTTGATACCGGAGCCGATAGGAGCTTTATATCTACCGAGTTTAGTAGTTTACTAGACATCACTCCTACCAAGTTAGACAACTGTTACAAAGTCGAATTAGCCGATGGTAAAGTCATCGAAACCGATGCTATCTTAAGAGGTTGTACCTTGAATCTTCTAAAACATCCCTTTGATATTCATTTTAATCCCAGTAAACCTTGGTAGTTTTGACGTTATCATAGGTATGGACTGGTTAGAAAAATATCACACAACTATCGTGTGTGATGAAAAGCTAGTCCGTATACCTTGGGGAAGAGAAGACTTAATTGTCCGAGGAGAAGGAAACACAGACATGACTGACACCAGACTGAGTGTTATCTCATGTACCAAAGTCCATAAATACCTACTGAGAGGATGCCCTATCTTCTTAGCACATATTTCTAAAATGAACGAAGAAAATAAGCCAGAGAAGAAACAAATCAAGGACGTACGAATTGTTCGTGATTATCCCGAAGTTTTCCCAGACAACTTACCTGGTTTACCACCAACTCGTCAAGTAGAATTCCAGATTGACTTGATACAAGGAGCAACACCTGTAGCTAAAGCACCTTACCGGTTGGCACCAACCGAGATGAAAGAACTCGCAGAACAACTCTAAGAACTGTCAGACAAAGGTTTTATTAGACCTAGTCCCTCACCTTGGGGAGCTCCAGTGCTTGTTGTCAAAAGGAAAGACGGTTCTTTCCGGATGTGCATTGATTACAGGGAACTGAATAAGTTAACTATGAAAAATTGTTATCCACTTCCTCAAATCGATGACCTATTTGATCAACTCCAAGGATCAAGTGTGTATTCCAAGATCGATTTAAGATCGGGATACCATCAGTTGAAGGTTAGAGAAGAAGACATTCCAAAAACAACTTTTAGAACTCGTTACGGTCATTACAAATTTCAGGTTATGCCCTTTGGACTAACCAACACACCAACAATATTCATGGACCTCATGAATCGAGTGTGTAGATGATACAATGCTTTTGCTATGGGGTTCAGATTAATCTTGGTATCTTCTCGAATTGATCACGGTTCAAAGTGGAATAGTTGTTCTTGGTTACAAAAAGGGGTTTGGTTTTCTAAGCTATTAAAAAGGTAAATGCGTGAAGTAAATAAGGATAAACTAAAAGCAAGCAATTAATTAAAAGCAGTTAATAAAATAAAGCATGAATTAAAATTAAACAATTAAACAATAACTCAGAAACAGTAGAATAACCTTTACTGAAAAATGCTTGATTCAGAATATAACACAAAAGGTTCATTCGGAATAACCTTGATGCGGAATAAATTTGCTTCATTCGGAACTTTTTTCCTTCATTCAGAACTTCTTAACAATCCTTCATTCAGAACTTTTTAACAAACCTTCATTCAGAAATTTTTTCCTTCATTCGGAACTTTTTAACAAACCTTCATTCAGAACTTTTTTCCTTCATTCGGAACTTTTTTCCTTCATTCAGAACTTTTTTCCTTCATTCAGAACTTTTCTGATGAAGAAGTGCGAAGAACAGGGAAACAAGAACAAACGATTTTTTTACCAAAATCAACCAAGTTTTTAACCAAAACTTAAACCAATTTAACCACTAATCATTTGCTAATCATAAACATCAAACCAAAACAATAAAAACACAAAACCCACTTACTTTTGAAGATCAAAATCAACCAAATGAAACTTAAGGCTTTGAATCAAAAAGAGAAAGATGAACAAGATTAAATGAAAGATGATATTAATTGATTAAGGTAGAGTAAACAAAAGGAAGGATAAAAACTTACAAGATTTGTGAATCAACAAAAATGTAAAATCACCAACACCTTAATGGTGTTGGTATCCTACGAAATAAAAGGAAGAACAAAACTGGGAATGAAAAAACTAAAAACTAGTCTAATTTTTGTGTGAAGGGATCCTATTTATAGGCCTTTAAGTTGGTTGGTGAGTGGGATTTCTCCCTTTCTTCTTGTCTTCTCGTCTTTTCAGAAAATTTGACGTTTTCGATTCTGATTCGGGATTTGTCGAAGAATAAATTTGACTCGTCTTTTAATTTCTTTGTTTAATAGACTTGAGTTCTTTCGTCATATGTAAATCTTCCATCTTTGGTCCTTTTCTTCGATAAATCTTCAAATAGGCCCATTGACTTCAAATCTTTTGCATCTCTTGGACAATAGACTTCGTCTTGAGTCTTTTTCTTCGATAAAACCCGTGCAATCCCATGTTTTCTCCAATATCCATCCGGTTGGCTCTGAAAACACAATAAACACAAAAACCACGCATAATTCCAAACAAATGATATTAAATACGCGTTTTGGTCTCGTTTTAGCTAGAATTAAGTGGTAAAAGGATGGGTGTTTACGCACCTATCAAATCCCTACACTTAACCATTGCCATGCCCTCATGCAATGCTTAGTGATAAAGCAAATTTACACTTTTCTCATAATCAATCAACCTTGTCCTTATTAAAATACTACTAAACAAAAATTAAAGTACTAAGAGAAATTAAAATCTTTAAAGTAAACAAAAGGATAGAAAACCATTTTCACTTGAAAATAGCTATATGGAAATAACTTGCAAAGAGATCAAGGACTTACATTAGGGCTTTGGTGCTGCGAACATTTATCACCCTCAAGTTTCACGTTCCCCAAACTAAGCTTAAAAACGAGATCATTGTTATTATAAGTTAGTAAATCAAACACTTACACACATGGCTTAATTATATGCTTAAACTCCCTTATTCCTAGGTGTATCTCTTATATTTTATTTTTGTCTTAGAATGATCATGAAGATGCATTTTTGGACTTATTTCGATAGTTTATTTAGGCTGAAAGCAAAGTAGGACGATTTGATCAATAGTTAGCTAAAGGACAAAATCTCTTAAAACTGTTTCTCGGGATATCAAAAAGTTCATATCTTGGCATAACTCGGTTCACGATTTGAGACCTTTCTCGGGCCGATATTTGGCATGTACTTCATACTTCACATCTTGAGAGACGTGCTTGAGATAATGGTCTTCTCATCGTTAATAGAGTTTCTTCACTTGGAGACTTTTGAGGGGTACTCCAACTTTGTTGACCACGACTTCATGGTTATTTCTTCAATCTCTAATTAGGATTTTGAGATACAACGATCCGCCTCCTTTTCGGACTTTGATCTATTTATCCTCATACCTTGTTAGGGTCTTTTCGGATAGACTTCTCCATCATCTTTATGGGAGTTGATTGCTTTTCGTCGTGAGTCTTGATCCTTCATATTGATTTTGGGAATAATGCTTTTCACATCACCTTGGATCTTTAGCAATAAGATTGAATCCTCATGCCTTGTTAGGGCCTTTTCGGACTCGCCAATCTTCGCGCCCCGCTTCATAAGTTATGCCTTGGCTATGAACTCTTATCATTACCGAGCAACTTTTAAACGATCTTGGGCTAGAAGCTAAGTAACTTTTCAAATCGTACGACCTTACTTATTGCAGATAAATTATTAGCAAGTGATGGGAGAATAGGAAAATAATTACACCAAGTGAGCTTGTGCAAGTGATTGTGGTAAAAATACGACCTTTTAGGAAAAAGGCGTAAAAGCGGTAAGTATTGAACAAATGACTTTAGGAAAAATCAAGTGTTAATGACCCAATGAAATGAAAGTTCGTTTCCCAAGGAGGTATATGTGTGTGAGAAATTTGTTAAATGTTTGTGATTAATGTTTGGTTTAGAAGGGGATGAGAAAAGAGGATGACGAATACGTAAAAATCAAAATAAGTACTACTAGAAAGTTAAAACGTAAAACCTTAAAAACCACAAAAATAAAAATAAATTCTAAAAATTACCAAAAATTCACCAAAAATCAAAATAAATAATCTAAGAGTTTACCAATGATCAAAACTTTTTCAAACCTTTTAAATAATTAAATATTCAATTTTTAAATGCTAATTAAAGCCCTAAAAATCAAATAAATTATCAAAAAGCCCAAATAAAGAATTTTCAATTGGTAAACCTCTAAAATGACCTAAAAAGATTAAAAACTATTTTTAGAAATTTTTAAACTAATAAAAACTATTTAAAATGATTTAAAACCTATTAAAACTTAAAATAATTATAAAAATTAATCTAAAAGAGATAAAATTATTCTAAAAGTTGCTAAATTCCTATTTTAATGTATTAAACCTAAGAAAAATGTAAAAAGTTGGAAAATGTGAAATTTAAAAAATAATAATAAAATAATAATAAAATAATATTAAAAATCCAAAAATTATAAAAAATTCTAAAAACTTGAAAACTAGTTTAGTTTAATCTAAATAATCAGAAAATCAAAGTGAAATTACCAGAATACCCCTATTGGGCCCTCAAATGGGCCAAAACCAAAAACAGTCAACCAAATTGGGCTTTTGGGCCCAAAAAGTCAAACTTGGCCCAATTGACTTGGAAAAGCTCTATCTGACTCAAAATTCAATTCTAAGAACAAAACTCTAAAGGCCCAAAAGCTGAAAATGAGCTTATCACAGCTTATTGAACACTCAGCTTATTCTTATTGGGCTTTTCAGCCCATTAAGCAATAAGCTAATGCCATAAGCTCTAATTTGACACACAACCTTCTTTTGGGATGCTTATGAGATCTGTAAAAAGAAATTTTGAAAAAGCTCACTCAATAAGCCAGAAATAAGCAAAGTAAAAATTCACTAAAAGACAAAATAGTCGTTTTAGAGATTTAGGGCACCTCAGGACTTGATTCAACTTGCAAAAGATTTCAAATGGACTCAATAAGCAATATCAATCAACAAAAATCCAATAAGCACAACCAATAAGCCAGAATAAGCACAAATGAACTTATGAAATAGTCAAAAGAGTTGGTTTTCTAGTCAAACCCTAAAGTCAACCACCCAAATGCTCCAGTATGAACAAATGGGTCAAAATATGAGCACCTATTACAAAAACAAAGTTGTTGCTGGTTAAAATAAGCTATTATAGCTTATTGATAAGCTGAACCCAATTTTACACTATCAGTGGCAACTAGCAGGGGAAAGGAGTTCCCACTGCTTTGACTATTTGACCAAGCTTATTTGAGAGTTCTGGTTTGATTCAATTGGAAACAAAGGCACCCTTGTGATCAGTGAATCACAAGGAGTCAATAGCAATAATAAAATCACAAATTGGTTCACACAATAAGCCACAATAAGCCAAATAGTCACCAGATATGCACCAGATATGGGTATAAGCAGTTAAGCACTTAATAAGCAGATTTAGACTGAATAAGCCAACCAAACTTAACAAGATGCATACACAAGCTATATAAACTAAGAACAAACATAAAGCAACAAGAATCAAACACTGAATCAAAGTAAATAACAAGATCAAAGCACAAAAAGTTTCTGATGAACAATGAACAATATGCAGACAAGTTTTGCTGAACTACTTGACACTTGATCCAATTTCAAGCCTCAAATCCTTCTTCCCTGGTGTGATTAACTAAGTTTTAGCACTTGTTAGCCCTAGCCTAAGCTTAGATCTAGGTGTCCTCAAAATCCTAGCCAATTTTACCAAGTTTTTAAGATTTTATAGCCAAATTATGAATCTATGTGTTCAAACCCACAAAACCTGCAAACAGATGAACAAATACACCTAAATAACAGATACCAACTCTTGCTTACACAAAACAAGCACTTAACAAACCACAATCCTAACTTATGCAGTAAACCCAAACACCCTTTTGAAACTTGTTTTCAAAAATTTTCAAAGGCTTATGCAGATTTTACCCACAAATCAGATCAATAACACCTCAATAACATCAAACCAAGCCAAATCAACAATAATCAACCACAATATCACAGATTCAAGCATAAACATGCAATAATCACCAAATTCAGAAAAATTAAAGAGAAAATGAAAAGGGAGAAGGATGCAAACCTACAAGACCTACATCCAGGCCCTGGATTGTTTGAGCTTAGGTACTAGCAGAACAAGTACCAGCTTCCAAGCTGCTAAGAAGAACAAACCACAAGGTGAGATCAAAATAATGCCAACTTTCTGATTTTTGATGCACAAGCTTTATCACTTAAAACCTTGCCTCAAAAACCTTCAAACAAGATAATGGAACTCAGATTTTAGCTTATCAAACACCAAACTTTTATAAATAACAGATTAGAACTCAAAATTTTAAGAAATTCAAACTTTATTTCATAAAAAGGAATTACAAAGATTTAAAAGCTAAAATCTAGAACAAAGCTCTCTCACAGGTTGAGGAGTCTTTATATAGGCAAATGCCAAGGCTAGCACTATTCACAAACCCTAGAAGTGAAATTCCCTAAATGCCCTAAGTCCTTCTAGACGTTTTCTGAATTTGAGCTGTCCAAATTGATCAAGGCTGTTCATTTTAGCTTTGTGATGAAGCAATGAATCATAGCTGTTGATTTTGCCACGTTGGATGACTTGGAGGGCAAGTAGTATCCTGATTGGTGGAAAGGGAATTGGGGGTGGGGTCCTTTGTGAGTGGGAGTGAGGGTTTTGTGTGTGGGATGGGATTCTGCATGTGTGAATCACACGTGGGTGTGGGTAATTTTGATTTACCCTTTGGTTTAAGTGAAGTAAAAACTGGGTGGATGAAGGTGAATAGTAACACGTTTTGATCCGAAATTGGGGGAATGGGATGTGTTTGGCGCAAATTCGTTTCAAATGTTTCTTTTGCCCATGTTTAACCCTTGTGTTTTGGAAATTTTGGTAAAATAAGTATTTCAGCCCTAAAACGATTTTTCCTTTGTTAATAACTTTCACCACTTGGCAGTTTTGGCACAAACTTTTCAAAAAGTGTTTCAAGGGTTATTTTTGACACTTTTGCATATTTCAAGGGCTGATCTTGGACATTCTTGATCTTCAAAGGTCTTCAATGTATCTTTGGCTTGATGAGGGACCATAATTGACAATTTTGAATAGTTGAGGGACTAAACTTGTCATTTCTTCAAAGTTGAGGGACCTTTTGTGTAGTTTTGACAAACTTAAGGGACCAAACTTGTAATTCTTAATATACAAGGGTTTTAAGTGTCATTTCTTCAATAAATGAGGATCAATCTTGTTTGTCTTTAAGTCTTCAAGGGTATTTGTTGAGTATTCCATGATTAGGGCCCGGTTCTTTGTACGGTTTCGTTTCTCGTGTCCGTTTTTCCTTGTAACTTGTGATCTTTTGTCTTTTTCACGATATCCATACCTAAAATACACAAGTAAACAAACACAAGCATATATATGGTAATTTATGACATTTTTATGCATTTAAAGCCCGAAAAGAACGATGAGATCATGTATAAATGTCATCTCATCACTCCCCCATACTAAGCCATTGCCGTGCCCTCACGCAATGCTAGAATAAAGTATCTAAGCATCACCAAACTTCAATTTTATTAACCTTTATTGAAGAGTAAAAGACTTGCATCATACTACGAAGATGTGTAAAGACATAACATATGATTTTCATCACAAAAAGTGACTTTTAGGGTCAAAGAATAGAAACAAGTTAATGTCCCTTAGAGTAAACTTCGTCATCCTTGATTGTCATACATTCCATGCTAAGTGCATAAACGAGATCATTGTTGGTACAAGTCACAATGCTAACACTACTCATACGTCCAAATTGTGTAATACTTTTTCTCCCCGCAATCCTAGTTATTATAAAAGGAAATGGGTTACTAGCATTTTTTTATCTATTTGTCATGGATCACAAGTGATTCATATTGACTTATTTGAGTAGTTATTAGTCCGAAAGCAAAGTAGCACGATTTGATCAATAGTTAGCCAAAGGACAAAATCTTTTAAAACGGCTTCTCGTGTATCTCCTTAAGTTCATATCTTGGCATAACTCGTTTCACGATTTGAGACCTTTCTCGGACCGATATTTGGCATGTACTTCATATTTCAAATCTTGGGAAGACGTTCTTGAAATTATGGTCTTCTCTTCATATATTTGGAATTTCTTCACTTGACGTTTTTGAGAGATTCTTCATATTAGACCACGACTTCATCATTTTTCTTCAATCTTTACTTTGGATTTTGATATACAACGATCGGCCTCCTTTTCGGACTTGGATATATTTATCCTCATACCTTGTTAGGGTCTTTTTGGATAGACTTTCTCCATGATCTTTAGGGGAGTAATTGCTTCTCGTCGTGTGTCTCGATCCTTCATATTGATTTTAGGAATAATGATACTTCACATCATCTTGGATCTTTAGCAAAAATAGAGCTCCTCATGCCTTGTTAGGGCCTTTTTGGATAATCGCCAATCTTTGCGTCCCGCTTCAATAAGTTATGCCTTGGCTATGAACTCTATTCAACCCCGAGCAACTTTTAAACGATCTTGCGCTAGAGGCTAAGTAACCTTTCAAATCGTACGACCTTACTTATTGCAATTATAATTTTATTCCTAATGCATTGATCTTATGGGAAGAAAAAGCCACAATTAAAAACATATGAGTTTTTGAAAGAACACTTTCATGTTCTACGTCTAGCATGATCACTTGTCTAACTCTATCATTTCTCGTTCTTCACTATATAAAGACCTCTAATTAAAGAGACTCGTGAATACTTAGTCATGCAAGTCAAAATTAAGCCAAATTTGGATTAGCTTTCATTAAGACTATATCAAATCAAAGTTTTGGGTTTTCAAGCCACCTATAGGATCTTGCACTTTCTTGGACTTTTTCAAGCTTTAGAGAATGCGTTTTATAGTTCCCTTGATAAGTGACTTTCTAGGATCAATTATAGGAACTTGCGAAAAGTTCTTGTTCTTAACCCGTATGAGCTAAGACTTTCGCGTTTTAAAGCTCCCTATATAAAAGTCTAGCAAAACTTGAATTGAGCGGGTTAAGGAATGTAAATGGCTCCAAATGCCCATCAAGTCAAAAATTAACTCTTATTCTACCCATCGGAAAATATACATTCGTGTCTTAAAAACACTTATGAAAACTAAGAAATTTTTTAAAATTTGGCCATTTTTAGCCTTATTAGCAAAACAAAACATTGAAAGTTGGAAAGCGTGAGGGTGTAGCAAAGCAAGTACCTATTCACCCCCCCCCCCCATACTAAAAGTAAACATTGTCCTCAATGTTTCGAGTCTAAAGGTGGAGCACCCCCATACTATAGACGAAGAGTCGAATGCTTAGGATCTAGCATGGAAAGGGTGATCAACAATATATCTAAAGCCGTTTATTAGTATGCTAAAAGATAATTGTTAGAACAATAAAGGATATGTCATGGATTCGTGAAAAACTTCTTCAAGCAAACGATGGAGGCTCACGTAAACGAACACGAGAGTCTTCAATCGTAGATGATGATGATGATCTAGATAACACAATCACAAATAACCACGAGACAACGAGTTGAAAGGGTACAAGTCCCCTTATTAGTGAATAGTAAGCATAAAGATAAGCATGGGATCTCCCCCACGAGGCACCTCGTTTTTGATTATCGAGTCATGAGCTCGACTCGATCCCCTCAATGCTAATTATCATTGGGGAAGGTGACTTGGTCGAGGGCAACCATTGAAGGAATTTCCCCACCAAAGTAGTGCTTAAGTCTATGTCCATTCACCTTGAAATTAGGACCATCATCTTGAGCTAGCTCAATGGTCCCATACGGAAACACTTGTTTAATGGTGAACGGACCCGACCAACGAGATTTCAATTTCCCGGAAAATATCTTAAGACGAGAGTTAAAAAGCAACACTTGATCACCAACGTTAAAAACCCGGTTTTTAATCTTTGAATCATGAAACTTTTTAGTCTTTTCCTTAAAAATTAATGAATTTTCATAAGCATTATCTCTTAATTCATCCAATTCATTCAATTGTATTTTCCGGTGATCTCCCGCGGTCTTCAAGTCAAAGTTTGCATGCTTAAGGGCCCAATATGCCTTGTGCTCCAACTCAATGGGCAAATGACAATTCTTCCCATAGACTAACTTATAAGGAGTGCAACCGATAGGTGTCTTATAAGCGGTCCTAAAGGCCCATAAAGCGTCATCAAGTTTGTCGGACCATGAAGCACGGTTTTGTCCAATTGACCTCTCTAAAATCCTCTTCAATGCTCGGTTCGAAACCTCGACTTGCCCACTCGTTTGCGGGTAATAAGCCGTAGAAAGACGATGAGTAACTCCATATTTCTTTAGAACCTTTTCAAATTGGTCATTACAAAAATGGGTTCCACGATCGCTTATAATAGCACGAGGGGTTCCGAACTGAGAGAATAGTTGCTTCAAAAACTTTACTACCACACGAGCATCATTAGTAGGCAAAGCCTTAGCTTCCACCAACTTAGAAAGGTAGTCCACCGCGACGAGGATATATTTGTTGCCATGAGACGATGGGAACGGCCCCATAAAGTCTATTCCCCATATGTCGAAAATCTCACACACTTGAATTATGTTTTGCGGCATTTCATCATGTTGAGACGATTTTCCTTGACGTTGGCACGAATCACACGACTTCACAAGTGCGTGTGCATCACGATAGATAGAAGGCCAAAAGAAACCGGCATCGAACACTTTCTTAGCCGTGAGATTAGCACCGTGGTGACCACCCGTGGGTCCCTCGTGACAAGCTCTAAGGATATTAGAAGCTTCGGCACCAAACACACAACGTCGAACGAGTTGATCCGCACAAACCCGAAAGAGATAAGGGTCGTCCCAAAAATAGAACTTGACGTCACGAAAGAATTTTCGTTTTTGTTGTGTCGTCATACCCTTGATTATGAAATTGCCCGCATGGTAATTTGCAATGTCGGCAAACCATGGGGTGGTGTCTTTAGAATTCACTACACCGAGAGTCTCAAGAGGAAATGTTTCGGTGATTTCCTTGTTCTCGAAAACATCTTTGTGAGGATCTTCTAGACGAGAGAGATGATCGGCCGCTAGATTCTCGGCTCCTTTTTTGTCAAGCACGGTGACATCAAATTCTTGGAGGAGGAGCATCCAACGAAGCAATCTCGGCTTAGCATCTTGCTTAGCTAAGAGATACTTGATAGCCGAATGGTCGGTATACACGATGCTTTTAGTCAAGACGAGATAAGGTCGGAATTTCTCAAAAGCATAGACCACGGCAAGGAATTCCGTTTCCGTTGTGGTGTACTTTAATTGAGCCTCGGTCATCGTCTTACTAGCATAGTGGATAGGACGGAAATGTTTGTCATAACGTTGCCCTAAAACGGCCCCTATAGCATAATCACTTGCATCGCACATTATTTCAAAGGGTAATTCCCAATTAGGAGCAACAAGAATGGGAGCTTCGGTAAGTTTCCTTTTGAGAGTTTTGAAAGCCTTAACACAATCCTCATTGAAGTTAAAAGGAGCATCCTTCTCGAGAAGGTGTGTCATAGGTCGAGAGATTTTCGAAAAGTCCTTGATGAAACGATGATAAAAGCCTGCGTGGCCTAGGAAACTCCTAACTCCCTTAACGGTTTTGGGATGAGGTAACTTGGCGATGACGTCTACCTTAGCTTTATCGACCTCAATCCCTGCCTTCGACACCTTATGTCCTAAGACGATTCCTTGTTTACACATAAAATGACATTTTTCCCAATTAAGCACAAGATTGGTTTCTTCACAACGTTTTAACATTTGCTCGAGATTAGATAAACACGACGTGAACGAATTGCCAAACACCGAGAAGTCATCCATAAACACTTCCATCGACTTCTCGATCATATCGTGAAAAATCGCCATCCTACACCGTTGAAACGTACCGGGTGCATTACAAAGTCCGAAAGGCATCCTACGATAAGCGAACGTTCCATAAGGACACGTAAAAGTAGTCTTCTCTTGATCACGAGGGTCGATAGGGATTTGAAAGTAACCGGAAAAACCATCTAAAAAGCAATAGAATTCATTTCCCGCAAGTCGCTCCAACATTTCATCCATGAAGGGCAAAGGAAAGTGGTCTTTACGAGTGGCGTCATTTAACTTTCGGTAGTCAATACACACCCTCCAACCGGTCACAACACGAGTTGGAATTAACTCGTTGTTTTCATTAGGCACAACGGTCATTCCTCCCTTTTTAGGGACACAATGGATTGGGCTCACCCATGGGCTATCGGATATAGGATAAACCATTCCCGCGTCAAGGAGTTTAAGGACCTCCTTTTTAATGACATCGTGAATTTTGGGATTCACCCTTCTTTGACTTTGAATTGTGGGTTTGTAGTCCTCCTCCATTAAAATCTTGTGAGTACAAAATTTTGGGTCAATACCCTTAATGTCGGATATTTTCCACGCAATTGCCCCTTTATGAGCCTTAAGAACTTTCAAGAGCTCGGTTTTTTCATCATTGGCAAGACCTTTTGCAATAATAACCGGCAACTTGTCATCACCTTCCAAGAATGCGTATTCAAGGTGAGAAGGAAGATCTTTCAATTCAAGGATAGGTGGTTCCTCGATTGAAGATTTTGGTTCAACACTCATAACTTCCATCGGCGAAAGAAATGGTGGAATAGAAGTATCATCACTAATCAACACCTTATCTTCATTGTCGATTTCATTTGAAGTGAGATCGCCTCCTTGGAATGGAGTGAGATTTGGTGTGGAATTAGCAAGAATCGGATCCAAAATAGTGGGATTGCCACTTGACGAGCTATCGGAAAAACCTAACACTTCTTGTGAAAACTCATCGCAAACCACATCAACGATGTCAATGTGATTGATGGTAGCGATTGCATAAACATGAGAAGGTTTCGAGTTTTGAGTAGCGTTTACAAGTTCCTCTTCGTTAAATCTCAAAGTGATAGTTCTCGCATGAACATCAATAAGCGATCTCGAAGTGTCTAAAAATGAACGACCTAAAATTAGAGGAACTTGAGGATCCGCGGGGATGTCAACTACTATAAAATCAACGGGATAGTAGAACTTCCCCACTTTCACGAAAACATCTTCGGCTACTCCACATGCCATAATCGTCGAATGATCGGCCATCTCGATGGACATGTTCGAAGGAATGAGAGCCGTAAGCGAAAGCGATTTCCAAATGGAAAATGGCATCAAATTAATGCTCGCACCAAGATCGGCCAAGGCGAGGCATTCTTTCATATCTTGTATGTCACAAGGAATGAGAAACTTTCCGGGATCACCAACTTTTTCTGGTATGCGGTTAAGATAAACCAAAGAACAATTAGCAAGCTTTGAAAGCATCATACTTTTAAAAGTGGAAGCGAAACGAGGCATATACAACAACGCGTCGGCTAAACTCACATCAAAATGCACTTGTTGAAACATTTTTATAAAAAGCTCGATTTTTTGTTTGTTACGTTCTTGCATTTTCTCTTTGTTTCGTCTCGAAGGGTAGGGTAAAGGTGGTGTGGGTTGGTCATTAGGCAACGGCCTTGGAAACTCGGGTTCCACAATTGGTATTGGTTCAACCGTAGGTGTGGTATGAGCGGTACTTCGTGGGATTGTAATGTGCTCCTTTTCGGCCATCACCTCGGGTTCTTTCTCGATTTCCTTCTCCGTAGAAGTACTTGGACGAGAGATTGGTTCCTTGAAAGTTTTACCACTTCGTGTAGTAATAACCTTCATTTCTCCCTTCGGGTTTGCAATGGTATCACTAGGAAGACCACCCGAGGAAGAGGGTTTACACATGATTGCTTCAAACATCTTAGCCATTCGGTCCTCAAATTTTGATTGCCTAGCATCCGCTTTTAATAACTCTTGCTTAATCTCATGTTGTCCTAATTCCATCTTTTGTTGATTTTGTTGAAGACGTTGGACATTTCCTTCCATTTTGTTTGCATGAGTTTTAAGTTCATTAGCAAGTTCATTTTTTAGCTCGTTTTTCAACTCGGATCTTAAGCTAATCATCTCACGTTGCATGTTATCAAATTTAGCATCATTTGCTTTTGCATAATCCAAAAATTCTCCTTGCAAATTTTTAGTGTGAGCATTTTGAAAACCTTGTGTAGTGTTTTGAAAATCACGGTTTTGGTTTTGATTAGAAATTTTTCCATTCCTATTTTGATAATTCCCTTTGTTGTAATTGCGTGAATTGCCTTGGTAATTACCTTGGTTGTTGTTTCGATAATTGTTAACATTTTGATTTGGTGGAGCTTGATTTTGGCGGGAACCTTGACCGTTTTGGTTGTAAGTTCCCGTTGCTACATAAGCACTCGAAGTGTTACCATCCGCGGTAATGCACTTGGAAAGATCATGAGCTCCACCATAAGATAAACAACTCTTAGCAACCGCTTTAACCGAAGCGGAATTTGAAGCTTCTTGAGCTTTCCAATGGGACATAAGATTAGCAAATCTATCAAAAAACCGATTTTCCTTATTAGGTTCATCATGTAAGGCATTAATGCTACGAGACGATTGTGACGATGATGACGAACCCAAATTGGCAACACTCGGTGTGTTACGAGGGCTATAAACCTTAGATCTATTCTCAATGATTTGTAAAGCCTCATTTGTCGTCTTGCACAAAAAACTTACCACCCGCGGCGGCATTCAAATAATCTCGTTCATGATCATTAAGCCCATTATAAAAAGTATCAACTTGATGTAATTCCGTAAAATCATGGTGTGGACATTCATGTAACATTTCTTTAAATCGTTCCCATGCCATTGAAAAACTTCCATTATTTCTTTGCACAAATCGTGAAATCTCATTTTTCAAATGTGTTGTTTTAGATGGTGGAAAAAACTTGTTCACAAACTTAGAAACGAGATCGGCCCATGTCAAAATCGAATTTGGCGGTTCTTTCTCGAGCCAAATTTTTGCGGGTCCATCTAACGAGTATGGAAACAACATCATCTTAATGGCGTCATGTGGAACATCCTTAAACTTGCTAGTGGCGGTGAGACGGTTAAAATTCCTAATGTGGTAATGCGGGTTGTCTTTCTCGTGACCTCTAAATTTATTTGCTTGCAACATCGACATTAAACCCTTCTTAATCTCGAAATTCTCCGCAAGGATGGCGGGAATCACAATAGCCTCTCCAAAACCCTCGGTGTGTGCTTGTAGCAACTCCATCATAGTACGATTAGCCATGACGACTTCTTGTTCCACAATAGGTTCAACAATTGGAGGTTGTTCCTCAATCAACGACTCTTGATTGGCTTGCTTTTGAAGAAGTTTACGAGCTCGTTTTGCTTGATTACGAGTGATCATAAACTTCACGAAGAATGAGAGGTGAGCAAAGAATATTCTTTTTGGTTGTTTTATGGATTTTCAATTTTTTTGTGTTTTTGATGATATTTAATTTTTTGGATTTTGGTGTATCTTTGTAGACAACAATCTACAAAATCTCTCCTCGAATCAAACTCTTGATTAAAGAAGCCTCAAAGGAATGAAAACGATCACGTGGAGTGAACGCCTTCGAATGACTTTAGAACTTTGGTGAAAACCAAATTGTTCAAGAGGGTTTAATCACAAAGAAACCAAGCAAATATATTATACGTAATAATACTTTGGGCGGCAAAACCCTCGATTAGCCTTCAATTTCAAAATACTCACAAGCAAGCGGGGAAACGAGGCGGCGCGAAGCACTTAAGAGCCTTTTTCCTTAGGGTATATTTTATAATACCCGCCTTATACCCACCTTATAGTTTGTATTCTTCAAAATCGAGCTTCACGAAAGTATTTATCTATTTTTGCCTTTTTCTTTTTGTTTGAGATTCGAATACAATAATTGAGTGATGAAATCCCAATTAAGGTTGTGTTTTCACACTTTTGGAGATATTGTGAATTTATTGTGATACTTAATACAATATAGTAATAATATTTGTACAAGAAAAACCAAGAAAACCGATAATACGTATTAGTAGAGTTCTACTAATACAAATACTATTTTGGTTAATATTAAAAACAACAATACAAATTAATCACGACACACCTCCCCGGCAGTGGCGCCAAAATGATTGTGGTAAAAATACGACCTTTTAGGAAAAAGGCGTAAAAGCGGTAAGTATTGAACAAATGACTTTAGGAAAAATCAAGTGTTAATGACCCAATGAAATGTGAGTTCGTTTCCCAAGGAGGTATATGTGTGTGAGAAATTTGTTAAATGTTTGTGATTAATGATTGGTTTAGAAGGGGATGAAAAAAGAGGATGACGAAGACGTAAAAATAAAAATAAGTACTACTAGAAAGTTAAAACGTAGAACCTTAAAAACCACAAAAATAAAAATAAATTCTAAAAATTACCAAAAATTCACCAAAAATCAAGATAAATAAACTAAGAGTTTACCAATGATCAAAACTTTTTCAAACCTTTTAAATAATTAAATATTCAATTTTTAAATGCTAATTAAAGCCCTAAAAATCAAATAAATTATCAAAAAGCCCAAATAAAGAATTTTCAATTGGTAAACCTCTAAAATGACCTAAAAAGATTAAAAACTATTTTTAGAAATTTTTAAACTAATAAAAACTATTTAAAATGATTTAAAAACTATTAAAACTTAAAATAATTATAAAAATTAATCTAAAAGAGATAAAATTATTCTAAAAGTTGCTAAATTCCTATTTTAATGTATTAAACCTAAGAAAAATGTAAAAAGTTGGAAAATGTGAAATTTAAAAAATAATAATAAAATAATATTAAAAATTCAAAAATTATAAAAAATTCAAAAAACTTTCAAACTAGTTTATTTTAACCTAAATAATCAGAAAATCAAAGTGAAATTACCAAAATACCCCTATTGGGCCCTCAAATGGGCCAAAACCAAAAACAGTCAACCAAATTGGGCTTTTGGGCCCAAAAAGTCAAACTTGGCCCGATTGACTTGGAAAAGCCCTATCTGACTCAAAATTCAATTCTAAGAACAAAACTCTAAAGGCCCAAAAGCTGAAAATGAGCTTATCACAGCTTATTGAACACTCAGCTTATTCTTATTGGGCTTTTCAGCCCATTAAACAATAAGCTAATGCCATAAGCTCTAATTTGACACACAACCTTCTTTTGGGATGCTTATGAGATCTGTAAAAAGAAATTTTGAAAAAGCTCACTCAATAAGCCAGAAATAAGCAAAGTAAAAATTCACTAAAAGACAAAATAATCGTTTTAGAGATTTAGGGCACCTCAGGACTTGATTCAACTTGCAAAAGATTTCAAATGGACTCAATAAGCAAAATCAATCAACAAAAATCCAATAAGCACAACCAATAAGCCAGAATAAGCACAAATGAACTTATGAAAAAGTCAAAAGAGTTGGTTTTCTAGTCAAACCCTAAAGTCAACCACCCAAATGCTCCAGTATGAACAAATGGGTCAAAATATGAGCACCTATTACAAAAACAAAATTGTTGCTGGTTAAAATAAGCTATTATAGCTTATTGATAAGCTGAACCCAATTTTACACTATCAGTGGCAACTAGCAGGGGAAAGGAGTTCCCACTGCTTTGACTATTTGACCAAGCTTATTTGAGAGTTCTGGTTTGATTCAATTGGAAACAAAGGCACCCTTGTGGTCAGTGAATCACAAGGAGTCAATAGCAACAATAAAATCACAAATTGGTTCACACAATAAGCCACAATAAGCCAAACAGTCACTAGATATGCACCAGATATGGAAATAAGCAGTTAAGCACTTAATAAGCAGATTTAGACTGAATAAGCCAACCAAACTTAACAAGATGCATACACAAGCTATATAAACTAAGAACAAACACAAAGAAACAAGAATCAAACACTGAATCAAAGTAAATAACAAGATCAAAGCACAAAAAGTTTCTGATGAACAATGAACAATATGCAGACAAGTTTTGCTGAACTACTTGACACTTGATCCAATTTCAAGCCTCAAATCCTTCTTCCCTGGTGTGATTAACTAAGGTTTAGCACTTGTTAGCCCTAGCCTAAGCTTAGATCTAGGTGTCCTCAAAATCCTAGCCAATTTTACCAAGTTTTTAAGATTTTATAGCCAAATTATGAATCTATATGTTCAAACCCACAAAACCTGCAAACAGATGAACAAATACACCTAAATAACAGATACCAACTCTTGCTTACACAAAACAAGCACTTAACAAACCACAATCCTAACTTATGCAGTAAACCCAAACACCCTTTTGAAACTTGTTTTCAAAATTTTTCAAAGGCTTATGCAGATTTTACCTACAAATCAGATCAATTACACCTCAATAACATCAAACCAAGCCAAATCAACAATAATCAACCACAATATCACAGATTCAAGCATAAACATGCAGTAACCACCAAATTCAGAAAAATAAAAGAGAAAATGAAAAGGGAGAAGGATGCAAACCTCCAAGACCTACATCCAGGCCCTGGATTGTTTGAGCTTAGGTACTAGCAGAACAAGTACCAGCTTCCAAGTTGCTAAGAAGAACAAACCACAAGGTGAGATCAAAATAATGCCAACTTTCTGATTTTTGATGCACAAGCTTTATCACTTAAAACCTTGCCTCAAAAACCTTCAAACAAGATAATGGAACTCAGATTTTAGCTTATCAAACACCAAACTTTTATAAATAACAGATTAGAACTCACAATTTTAAGAAATTCAAACTTTATTTCATAAAAAGGAATTACAAAGATTTAAAAGCTAAAATCTGGAACAAAGCTCTCTCACAGGTTGAGGAGTCTTTATATAGGCAAATGCCAAGGCTAGCACTATTTACAAACCCTAGAAGTGAAATTCCCTAAATGCCCTAAGTCCTTCTAGACGTTTTCTGAATTTGAGCTGTCCAAATTGATCAAGGCTGTTCATTTTAGCTTTGTGATGAAGCAATGAATCATAGCTGTTGATTTTGCCACGTTGGATGACTTGGAGGGCAAGTAGTATCCTGATTGGTGGAAAAGGAATTGGGGGTGGGGTCCTTTGTGAGTGGGAGTGAGGGTTTTGTGTGTGGGATGGGATTCTGCATGTGTGAATCACACGTGGGTGTGGGTAATTTTGATTTACCCTTTGGTTTAAGTGAAGTAAAAACTGGGTGGATGAAGGTGAATAGTAACACGTTTTGATCCGAAATTGGGGGAATGGGATGTGTTTGGCGCAAATTCGTTTCAAATGTTTCTTTTGCCCATGTTTAACCATTGTGTTTTGGAAATTTTGGTAAAATAAGTATTTCAGCCCTAAAACGATTTTTCCTTTGTTAATAACTTTCACCACTTGGCAGTTTTGGCACAAACTTTCCAAAAAGTGTTTCAAGGGTTATTTTTGACACTTTTGCATATTTCAAGGGCTGATCTTGGACATTCTTGATCTTCAAAGGTCTTCAATGTATCTTTGGCTTGATGAGGGACCATAATTGACAATTTTGAATAGTTGAGGGACTAAACTTGTCATTTCTTCAAAGTTGAGGGACCTTTTGTGTAATTTTGACAAACTTAAGGGACCAAACTTGTAATTATTAATATACAAGGGTTTTAAGTGTCATTTCTTAAATAAATGAGGATCAATCTTGTTTGTCTTTAAGTCTTCAAGGGTATTTGTTGAGTATTTCATGATTAGGGCCCGGTTCTTTGTACAGTTTCGTTTCTCGTGTCCGTTTTTCCTTGTAACTTGTGATCTTTTGTCTTTTTCACGATATCCATACCTAAAATACACAAGTAAACAAACACAAGCATATATATGGTATTTTATGACATTTTTATGCATTTAAAGCCCGAAAAGAACGATGAGATCATGTATAAATGCCATCTCATCAGCAAGAATACCGACTTATATTTGACTCTATCATTTCTCGTCCTCCACAATTTAAATCTCAAGTAATGAGACTCGTGGATACTTAGCCTAATAAACCAATTAAGGTCTACATGGTTAAGGATACTAGCTAGAATAAACTTGGATAAGTCTATTCGGGTTGAGTCAAAATAATCGCAACGGGCCTAAATGTCAACGATTTCAAAACTAGCTATACCACTTTATTAATATTTTTGACTTTATTGCGGGATATATACATATGAAAGCAATGATAAAAATTTAAAAATTACGACTAAATGGCCAAAGTTAATAAAAAATTTGAAAAATGCTGAAAAAGATGATTTTCCGGTTAAATGAAGGCATTTTCATGGAAATGTCCACTTAAAACTTCGATAGAAGTCCCCCCTACACTTAAGATAAACATTGTCCTCAATGTTTAAGCATGTGGGAAAAGTCTCCCCTACACTTATGACATTGTGCACGTTGGTTAAATCAAGCTAAGGAAGAGACGACTAAAGTGATCAGTTTCAAATGTGAGTATGAAGAAAATTGAATCACTATAGTTGAGAGATAGAACCGGATTTCGGATAACACGGGAGCACGGTTCTTCAGAGATTCCAAGAGTGCACTTATCCCTGTAATCACATCACCACACAAACACAAAGAACCTATAGAAGTCCCCCTACACTTAGGATCTTAAACGGAAAAGGATAGATACTCGGGTTGCCTCCCGAGGAGCGCTTGTTTTTGATAACCGAGTCACGAGCCTGACTCCACCCAAAATTAGTTCATGGGGAACATGGTGAGGGATGGAATCATCTCCTGAGAGATGTCCTCACCAAAGTACAACTTCACTCGTTGGCCATTCACCTTAAAATTAGGTCCATTAGGTTGAGCGAGCTCGAGAGTACCATATGGAAAAATTTGGGCAATGGTGAATGGGCCGGACCAATGAGATTTCAGCTTACCCGAAAAGATTTTCAACCGAGAGTTAAAGAGTAAAACTTTGTCTCCAACTTGGAACTCTCGGTTTTTAATCTTAGAGTCGTGAATGAGCTTAGTCTTTTCCTTATAGATCAAAGAATTTTCATAAGCCTCATTACGGAGTTCATTGAGCTCATTGAGTTGGATCTTGCGTAGGTCACCGGCTTTGTTGATATCGAAATTAGCCCACTTCAAGGCCTAGTAAGCCTTGTGCTCCAACTCAATGGGGAGGTGGCATGCTTTCCCGTACACGAGACGATATGGTGTACAACCAATCGGAGTCTTGTATGCGGTACGAAAAGCCCACAAAGCATCATCAAGTTTATCAGCCCATGAGGCACGATGCTCTCCCACGGTTCTTTCAAGAATTCACTTTAATCCTCGGTTAGAGATTTCAGCCTGGCCATTAGTTTGTAGGTGGTAGGCGGTGGAAAGATGATGATTTACACCATACTTAGCCATGACTCTTGCAAATTGGTCATTGCAAAAATGAGTCCCGCGATCACTAATAATGGCACGAGGCACACCGAATCTAGCGAATAGAGATTTCAAAAAGTTACAAACCACCCTTGCGTCATTAGTGGGTAAAGCTTTGGCTTCAACCCATTTAGAAACGTAGTCAACGGCTACAAGGATGTATTTGTTTCCTTTAGATAAAGGGAATGGCCCCATAAAGTCGATACCCCAAACATCAACGATTTCACATTCTTGTATGAAATTTTGAGGCATCTCATCTTTATGTGTGATCTTGCCTTGTTTTTGGCAAGCATCACAACGTTTAACCATATCGTGAGCGTCACGATAGATGGTGGGCCAATAAAATCCCGAGTCAAACACTTTTTTGGCGGTGTAGTTGGGACCAAAGTGACCACCGGTGGGTCCTTTGTGGCAAGTGTCAAGGATTTCTAAAGCTGCCGGTCCATCAACACATCGGCGAATAATCAAATCAGCACATTGTTTGAATAGATACGGGTCATCCCAAAAGTAAGTCTTAATGTCTTTGAAGAACTTCTTCTTTTGTTGGGATGTTAGCCCGTCAACGAGAATTCCACCCGCCAAGTAGTTTGCAATGTCCGCAAACCACGAGGTTTCATCAGAAGTCGAGTTGATAGACATTAAGGTCTCCAGGGGAAAAGAGTCATTGATCTCTTTGTTCGGATGATCCCCTTGGTAAGGATCCTCAAGTCTACTGAGATGATCCGCGGCTAAGTTTTCAGCTCCTTTCTTATCACGAACTTCGATTTTAAATTCTTGGAGTAGCAAAACCCAGCGAAGAAGTATTGGTTTGGAATCTTGTTTAGTTAACAAGTACTTCAACGTGGAATGATCGGTATAAACGATTGTGGTGGAAAGGACAAGATAGGGGCGAAATTTTTCAAAGGCATAGACAACAGCTAAAAGCTCTTTTTCGGTTGTCGTGTAATGCAATTGAGCCTCAGTTATTGTCTTGCTAGCGTAATGGATCGGTTGGAAGTGTTTGTTCACTCTTTGGCCCAAAACCGCTCCAATAGCAAAGTCGCTAGCATCGCACATCAACTCGAAAGGCAGCTCCCAATTAGGGGTAACCAAGACCGGTGCCTTAGTTAGCTTATCCTTAAGAAGGTTGAAGGCTTCAATACACTCATTGGAAAAGATAAAAGGAGTATCTTTTTCCAAGAGGTGGGTCATCGGGCGAGCGATTTTAGAAAAATCTTTGATAAAGCGACGGTAGAAGCCCGCATGACCCAGGAAACTTCTCACACCCTTCACGGCTGAAGGTGGAGGCAGTTTAGAAATAACATCGACTTTAGCATGGTTCACTTCCAGACCGGCTTTGGAAATTTTGTGTCCTAGCACGATGCCCTCTTTTAACATGAAATGGCATTTTTCCCAATTAAGAACAAGGCGAGTGTCTTCACACCGCTGAAGCATACGTTCTAAATTGGCAAGGCAAGCAGAGAAAGAATCGCCATAAACCGAGAAATTATCCATGAAGACTTCCATAATTTCTTCAACCATGTCATGGAAGATAGCCATCATACACCTTTGGAACGTCCCAGGAGCATTGCATAAACCGAAAGGCATACGTTTGTAAGCAAATGTTCCGTAGGGACAAGTGAATGTGGTCTTTTCTTGGTCCTTGGGATCGATGGGAATTTGAAAATACCCGGAGAAACCGTCTAAGAAGCAGTAATAGTCATTACCAGCTAGACGCTCGAGCATTTGATCCATGAAGGGAAGAGGAAAGTGATCTTTTCTCGTGGCATCATTGAGCTTGCGATAATCAATACAAACTCTCCACTCAGTAACGAGACGAGTGGGAATCAACTCGTTGTGTTCATTGGAAACAACGGTTATTCCGCCCTTCTTGGGCACACAATGGACGGGACTTACCCACGGCGAATCCAAAATAGGGTAGATCAAGCCGGCATCTAGAAGTTTGATAACCTCTTGTTTGATGACGTCATGAATTCGAGGATTAACCCTTCTTTGGCTCTGGATTGCGGGTTTAAAGTCATCTTCCATGAGAATCTTGTGAGTACAAAAGTTTGGATCAATTCCGCGGATATCGGAAATTTTCCAAGCAATTGCCTTCTTATGATCTTTAAGCACGGCGATGAGGCGAGATTTTTCTTCTTCTTTTAAGTCTTTCGCGATGATGACGGGCGACTTCTTCTTTTCTTCAAGGAACACGTACTCGAGATGGGGCGGCAACTCCTTAAGTTCTAAATCTGGAGGATTTTCAATGGGAGGCGTTTTCAAAGTCGGAGCATCGATAGCAATAACCGTGGGAGATGGTGGAGAAATATTGTCTTCTTTAAGAAGGTTCTCAATGTCATGGTCTATGTTCACATCTCCTATGGTGGCTTCCAAATCTTTCCAAAGGAAATCACTTTCTCCAAATAGAGATAGTGATGAGTCAATAGAGGAAACGGTCTCAACATTGGGAAGAGAGATGGGAATACTTTTACAAGCATCTTTGAAGTGTTCTTCACAAGCCTCATCAAGAACGTCATTACAATTAACACTCTCGTATGAATAAGGCTGTTTAGAAAGCTTTCCCATGTTGAAAACGATTTTATCGTCACCCACTCTCATGATAAGCTCACCGGCTTCAACATCGATGAGAGTGAGACCGGTCCTCAAGAATGGACGACCAACGATCAATGGCACACGAGGGTCCATGTCGTAGTCAACGACAACGAAATCGGCAGGAAAAGTGAATTTGTCGACTCCTACAAAGACGTCTTCGGCTATCCCCACTGGATAAGCAACCGTACGGTTAGCTAATTCCAAAGTCATTTTGGTGGGGACTAGCTCAGGGAGAGATAATTGCTTCCAAACGCTTAGAGGCATTAGATTAATACTGGCACCTAGATCGGCTAGGGCCATGCAATTCTCTACTCCCAGGAAGTTGCAAGGGATTAAGAAACGACCCGGATCACCAAGCTTGGTTGGCAATTTCCTTAAGAGCACTGCAGAGCAATTCTCATTAAGTTGGGTGTTAGCAATATCAAGAAGCTTCTCCTTTTCGCTAAGAAGATCTTTGAACATTTTCGCGTATTTGGGCACGTGAGCGAGAGCCTCAGCGAAGGAGATGTTAAAATTCAATTGTTTAAACATTTTTAGAAAGTTCGAAACTTGAATATCATCCTTGCTTTTGAGCTTCTCTTTCCTCAACCTTGATGGATAAGGTATATCGGAAGAAGAGGAAGGCTTTGGGAGAATAGGATCACTCACTTCCTTGGGTGGAGGAGGGGTAGAAGTAAGAGGTGGAGAAATTGGGGAAGTAGAAGGATGAGGAATAGGAGCAGGTGACTCGTTCTCCTTAGTCACAATCACCGGTGGAGGTATAGGAAGCTCAGGTTCCTTGGTACCTTTGCCACTGCGAGTGGTGATTGCTTTCATCTCCCCTCTTGGATTCGTAACGGTGTTACTCGGAAGAGTACCCGAAGAAGAGGATTGATTACCTTGGAAGAAACCATCCATCATGTTCTTTAAGTCATTCGTTTGACTTGCCAAAGTGTTTCTCATATCAGCTCTCAGATCGTTTCCTTGTTTCACCATGTCTGCTTTCAAGTTGAGCACTTCCCGTTGGAGATTTTCCACAATCACATCATTGGTCTGCATGTAGGTTTCAACATCTTGGTGCAATGCGGTGGGTTGGTTGGGAGGGGGAGCATGGTAAGCGGATGGTTGATAAGCAGGTTGTTGGTAAACTTGGTTGTTTCTTTGAGGTGGATATGGTTTTTTGTGAGGTGGTATGTAGGGTGCACGAGGTTGTTGTTGTTGTTGAGGAGGGCGATTGAGGTTTTGTTGTTGGTTTGGGTTGTTAGGAGGAAAACCGGGTGGGGAAAGAAAGTTGTTAGAGCGGTAGCTAAGAAAGTTGCGGTCTCCCTGAGGACGAGCTTGATAAGCGGCCGGAGGATAGGTACCGTATGCTGCATTCACATTCTCAGAAGGATAGTCTTGGGTGGCGGTACAAGTGGTGTAAGAATGAGGACCCCCGCATATTTCACATGGTTGGCTTACAGCATTGACTTGAGCATTTTTAGCATTGATGTTGTTGGTGTTGTTAGCGGTGTGGGTAACAAGCGATTCAAGAAGCGTAGTAATTTTGTCAAGTCGCTTGTCGCTGTCACTAGTACTAGCACTAGCGGCATTGGTCCGAACACTCTTGGTTTGCACACGAGACTTATTCTCAATGATATCCCAAGCGGCATTGGAAGTCTTAACCAAAATATTACCCCCCGAGGCACTATTTAGTGAATCTTGGTAATTCATGCTTAAACCATTATAAAAAGTATTAATTTGGTGCACTTTGGTAAAACATGTTGTGGGCACTTTCTTAAAAGATCTTTGAAACGGTCCCAAGATTCACTAAAAGATACATCGTACTTTTGTTCAAAATTGATAATTTCATTCCGCAAAGCGGTAGTACGAGAGGGTGGGAAAAAGTAATTTATAAACTTGGTTTCCAAATCCGTCCACATCAGAATACTTTGTGGCGGTTCCTTTGCAAGCCAATGCCGGGCTTGTCCCTCTAAGGAGAAAGGAAAAAGTTGTAAACGGATTACCTCTTGTGGAACACCATTGAATTTGATCGTATTCGTGAGTTGCAGGAATCTCTTGATGTGGTCATGTGGATCATCAATGGTACGCCCCAAGAATGGTTGAGCAGAGACCATCTGGATAAAGCCGGATTTGAGCTCAAAGTTGTTGGCTGCAATCGCGGGTATGACAATTGGATCATTGTTGCCCTCCACATGTGCTTGTAACAGTTCAATCATAGGGCGATTGTCTGGTAAAGGTTCATTGTTGTTGTTATTATTGTTGTTGAGAGGTGGATTGTTATTGTTGTTATTGTTTTGAGGTGGGTTATTGTTGTTGTTGTGTACACCGGCCATGTTTAAGTTATCGAGAGTCTCGGGCTCGGGATAAGACGTGATCGTGTACGCATGCACCTGCAAAAGAACTAACAAGGCAAAAACAAAGCAGAAATATTTTTGGTTTTTATATTTTTTAATTTTTAGGATTTTTGAAATTTTTTTTTTTTAGAGTTTTTTGAAATTTTTTATGAAAAAGTAACGTTCACGGTGAACGAATCCCAAAATCCAAGTTCTCACAAAAAACTGTTAATCTTAACGAGAAGAGCCGGCAGCGGCGCCATTTGATACAATGCTTTTGCTATGGGGTTCAGATTAATCTCGGTATCTTCTCGAATTCATCACGGTTCAAAGTGGAATAGTTGTTCTTGGTTACAAAAAGGGGTTTGGTTTTCTAAGCTATTAAAAAGGTAAATGCGTGAAGTAAATAAGGATAAACTAAAAGCAAGCAATTAATTAAAAGCAGTTAATAAAATAAAGCATGAATTAAAATTAAACAATTAAACAATAACTCAGAAACAGTAGAATAACCTTTACTGAAAAATGCTTGATTCAGAATATAACACAAAAGGTTCATTCGGAATAACCTTGATGCGGAATAAATTTGCTTCATTCGGAACTTTTTTCCTTCATTCAGAACTTTTTAACAATCCTTCATTCAGAACTTTTTTCCTTCATTCAGAACTTTTTAACAAACCTTCATTCAGAACTTTTTAACAAACCTTTATTCAGAACTTTTTTCCTTCATTCGGAACTTTTTTCCTTCATTCAGAACTTTTTAACAAACCTTCATTCAGAACTTTTTTCCTTCATTCAGAACTTTTCTGATGAAGAAGTGCGAAGAACAGGGAAACAAGAACAAACGATTTTTTTTTACCAAAATCAACCAAGTTTTTAACCAAAACTTAAACCAATTTAACCACTAATCATTTGCTAATCATAAACATCAAACCAAAACAATAAAAACACAAAACCCACTTACTTTTGAGGATCAAAATCAACCAAATGAAACTTAAGACTTTGAATCAAAAAGAGAAAGATGAACAAGATTAAATGAAAGATGATATTGATTGATTAAGGTAGAGTAAACAAAAGGAAGGATAAAAACTTACAAGATTTGTGAATCAACAAAAATGAAAAATCACCAACACCTTAATGGTGTTGGTATCCTACGAAATAAAAGGAAGAACAAAACTGGGAATGAAAAAACTAAAAACTAGTCTAATTGTGTGTGAAGGGGTCCTATTTATAGGCCTTCAAGTTGGTTGGTGAGTGGGATTTCTCCCTTTCTTCTTGTCTTCTCGTCTTTTCAGAAAATTTGACGTTTTCGATTCTGATTCGGGATTTGTCGACGGATAAATTTGACTCGTCTTTTAATTTCTTGTTTAATAGACTTGAGTTCTTTCGTCATATGTAAATCTTCCATCTTTGGTCCTTTTCTTCGATAAATCTTCAAATAGGCCCATTGACTTCAAATCTTTTGCATCTCTTGGACAATAGACTTCGTCTTGAGTCTTTTTCTTCGATAAAACCCGTGCAATCCCATGTTTTCTCCAATATCCATCCGGTTGGCTCTGAAAACACAATAAACACAAAAACCACTTATAATTCCAAACAAATGATATTAAATACGCGTTTTGGTCTCGTTTTAGCTAGAATTAAGTGGTAAAAGGATGGGTGTTTACACACCTATCAGTAGACCATATTTGGATAAATTCGTTATCGTGTTCATCGACGACATACTTATTTACTCCAAGAATGAACAAGAACATGGAGAACATCTAGCTCAAGTGCTGAAACTGCTTAAGGAAGAAAAGTTGTACGCAAAATTCTCCAAATGTGATTTTTGGATTCCTGAGGTTCACTACCTTGGCCACATGATCGATAGCGATGGTATTCAAGTAAATCCGGCAAAAGTTGAATCCGTGAAGGATTGGGCACCGCCTACATCACCGAAGGAGATTCTCTAATTTCTAGGTCTTGTCGGATACTATCGGAGATTCATAGAAGGATTCTCCAAGATAGCCAAATCTATGACGAAGCTTACTTAGAAGGGCGTGAAATTTGAGTGGGGAGAGAAAAAAGAACTAGCATTCCAAACCATCAAAGAGAAATTGTGCAGCACACCTATTTTAGCTTTGCCAGAAGGCAACGAGGATTTCGTTGTCTACTATGATGCCTCACACAAAGGCTTAGGTGTTGTACTGATGTAGAGGAAGAAAGTAATTGCTTACGCTTCAAGGCAACTAAAGAAGCACGATCAGAATTACTCTACTCATGATCTAGAGCTTGGATCTGTAGTTTTTGCCTTAAAAATCTGGAGGCATTATTTATATGGAACAAAATGTACTGTGCATATCGACCACAAAAGCTTGCAACACATTCTAGATCAAAAGGAGCTGAATATGAGACAATGTCGTTGAATAGAACTGCTTAGTGACTACGATTATGACATCAAATACCCCCTGGTAAAGCTAATGTAATTGCAGACGCACTAAGCCGCAAGGGAAATGATCCTCCCATGCGAGTCCGAGCCTTGGTTATGACGATTAGCTTGGATTTACCCAAGCAGATGTTGGAGGCTCAAGTACAAGCAAGGAAACCCGGAAACATAGAGAAGGAAGATATCGGAGGAATGCTTAGGATAGATCTAAGCAAGGAGAAGCTAGAACCGAGAGCAGATGGAACGTTGTGTTTACATGGAAGGAGTTGGTTACCATGTTACGGAGACATAAGAAGCGTGATCATGCACGAGTCTTACAAGTCCAAATGCTCCATACATCCAGGATCTGAGAAGATATATCAGGATATGAGGAAGTTATATTGGTGGCCAAACATGAAGGCAGCCATTGCAACGTACGTGAAGAAATGCTTGACGTGTGACAGAGTAAAGACTGGGCACCAGAGACCGTCAGGACTATTGGTCCAACTTGAAATCCCAAAATGGAAATGGGACAACATCACCATGGATTTCATTACCAAGCTTCGCACCTCATCTCATGGGTACGATACTATTTGGGTAATTGTCGACCGACTCACCAAGTCTGCCCATTTTCTACCCATAAGAGAGAATGACTCTCTGAACCACCTAGCAAGATTGTACCTAAAGGAAGTTATGACAAGACAAGGAATACCTGTCTCCTTTATTTGTGATCGAGATGTGAGATTTACGTCAAACTTTTGGAAAGCTTTTCAACGAGCTTTAGGTACAAACCTGGATATGAGTACTACTTATCACCCTCAGACCGATGGTCAGAGTGAAAGAACGATCCAAACTTTGGAAGACATGCTGAGGGCATGTGTGATCGACTTTGGAAAAGGATGGGTCGAACATATACCGTTAGTTGAATTCTCCTACAACAATAGCTACAATGCCAGCATCAAAGCCGCAGCATTTGAGGCTCTCTATGGTCGCAAGTGCAGATCACCCATGTGTTGGGCAGAGGTAGGGGGATTTCAGCTCACTGGAGCCGAATTAATCCAAAAGACAACATAGAAGATCACTCTCATCAAGCAGAGAATTCAAGCTGCACAAGACCGACAGAAAAGCTACGCAGACTGGAAACGGAAACCTATGCAATTTGAAGTAGGTGACCATGTTATGCTCAAGGTATCACCTTGGAAGAGTGTTGTACGTTTTGGAAAACGTGGCAAGCTAAATCCACGGTACGTAAGACCTTTCAAAGTGATTGTAAGAATTGGTGAAGTGGCATATCGTCTAGAGTTACCCCAACAACTGAGCCGAGTACACTCTACCTTTCATGTTTCAAACCTAAAGAAGTGTTATGCGGAGGAGCCGTTAGCCATGCCATTGGAGGGAGTAAAATGTGATGACAAACTCCAATTCACCGAAGAACCAGTGGAAGTCATGGAGAGGGTAATCAAGAAGCTAAAACGCAGCCAAATTCCGTTAGTTAAAATACGTTGGAACTCCAGGAGAGGTCCTGAGTTCACTTGGGAACGCGAAGACTCGTTTAGAGCTAAGTACCCACACTTGTTCACCCAAGCAGTAACGTCATCTTAAGCTTTGAGGACAAAGCTAAAATAACGGGATAGTGCTGTAAAACTTGTGGTTTTCATGTTTTGGTTATGGCATCATTGTATACGTCATCTCATGAGTTATTTATATATTGCAACCTTTGCATGAAAACTCTATACTATCATATGCATCATTCATGAGCATTCATACATTTGATCACGAGAACTATTTATATACTGTAACATGACTGTGAGTATTCAACCACTTGGCCAAATTAAACTATGAACTTATATCATAATTGTGATTATTCAGTCATGGGATCACAGGAACATCTAATATGACTACATCTTTATGAGCATACAAAACATACAGTTGATTACTTTGAAGACTATAAAGTCATCTAAAACACATGAGCATATTCATACATCATTTTAGGTTTATAAAAATCTAAAACCATGATAACAATTAATAACGTTTATCAAGTGCTACATTACTACAAATATATATATTTTATATATTTTCTATACACTGTAAATGTTACTACGAATTAACAAGAGCTACTTTTCATATTTTAACTTCATACATATCAACTTATAACATTTTAATTAAGTGACATACATTTTGATATAATAAAACTATACGATTATTAACTAATGACTATACTTTCACCAAAAACCCTAGAACTTAACTAAATCGCTCAAGATTCGAAACTACACTCACATTATATTACCTAGACTACTGGTAACTCTACTAATTCACTAGGATCAATCATAAAACCATCCTAGACATAAGCACTAGCTAACTACCCTATACATTATACTTAGGATACCTAAAAACTATAAACATCGCACTTAGCCTCAACTTGAACATGTACATCATCACCTCATTAAACCAATACTATTCTAGACATAAGTCTTATCCCCTTGACCTTCTAATCGACAACTAGAACTTCCAAGAGGCAAAGAGTACTTGTTGTGCATTTAAGGATTATGTACTAACAATCTTTCCCCAAGATTTACCTAGTACCATACTAGATAACTAACCCTCCTAATCTCTCTCTTGGCGTGGCTATAACCGATTCACACAAACCCTCACATTGTTAGATTATAAGCTAAGCTAACACATTCATACCTCACTTACACTCTCCATTTTCGGATCACACAAACACTCATACACAAATACACTCTCATACAACATTTACTACACCAAATCTTTGTCAAAGAGCATTTAGTGCAAGCATTTACTACTACAACCCGTTTCTTGGTTAACAAGGCAAACAAAGTCACCCTAGGCGTGGCCAAGATACTAGATGTGTAGATATTAAGTAGAATCAAGGGATTTCTAGCTAGTACTCATTCATTGTCATCACCTTCACTAACAAGTAAGTAAATCACCTCCATTTGCATATTCATTCCTTTTACACATCATGAACATAGGAATACATATACCTACACGTGTAAATATATGGAAAACATAACTAAGAAAGGCATGCACACGTAAAAACCTTACTACACCCAAACCATATGAACATCAAACCCATAGCTTGAATTGTTTTTCTTAATTATAATGCTTAAATCATGGATCTATAAACACTAGTGTAGATCTTGTTTGAATCTAAGTCTAAGCCTAGAGAAACTAGATAGATAATCTTGCCTTAAGCCCTAAATAAGCTAACTACCTTAAACTTGATAAGTTAGATATATACACCTTGCAAATAAGCTACAAAGCCCGAATTAATAAGCCCATAACACACGGCTTATTTATAAGCCGCGTGTATAAGCACAATCACTTATCCCATTTAGCTTAACGTAATTAATTAGAGTTAGTTAAGTGTTTAGTAAAGTTTATGAAACTTAAATAAGCCAGAGTATAAGCCCACTAGGTTTGAAACCAAACCGAGCCACTAAGGGGGCCTAAGAGCCCATTAAGCCTCAAAATACTATTACTAGACTTTTCGTGCCAAAATTGGAATTATGTGAAAGTATAAGATCATTTTGTAATGTTATAAAACCATAAAAATACATTTCGTGACTTTTGCAAAGTCTAGGGACTAAATTATATTTTTTGGAAAGTTAAAGGGTACATTTAATCTTAGCCGAGACTTAATTAAACCACGAGGACCATTGTTGCCATTTTATAAACTTTAAACGATCCCTAGATATGAATCTGGTGCCTTTAATAAATTTTGAGACTTAAGGGACCATATGTGTCATTTAGCAAACTTCAAACGAGCCTTAGGGACTTGTTTTGCCACTTGACCGAAATTTCTAAACCCTAGGGACCATCTTTTCCATACATCGAAACTCAAATGAGCCCTAGGGGCTGTTTTGGAATTTAATATGACGAACAAGGACTAATTTTGCAAATGAACTTAACGGACGAAACCCTAGGGGTATTTCTTGCTATAAACCGAATGTGTTATAAACCCTAAGGGTTGCTTTGGAAACTATTATTTTTACAAGGACTATAGTACAATTTAATTTAAGTAATAATAATATTGTTTTGAAATAAATAAAATTAAAAAAATAAAAAATAAATTAAATTAAGTTTATTTTAATTATTTAATTAAATAAATTAAAAGGTTATATTAGGAAACTTACACAAATTGAAGGACTAAAGTTTGTACATCTAAAACTCTAAGGACGTTTGAGAAACATTATATTTTTTTACAACTCTTAGTTAAATAAAAATCATTTATTTAATTAATTACGTCGTTGACGTTCAAACAAGTTAAATACATTTTTTGAAACTAAAAATGTACCTATATCGATAACTTACTATAAGTTTAACGTTTAACAATAGTAACACTTATTAAATTGTGATCATGCATTCTTATCAACTGCATTTATCTGTACATTTTATTTGTGTATTTACTGAGACCATATAAATTACTTAGGTAATTCCAGTGCTTCGTGATCATACTGTGCCAGTCTATTCAGTGACCTTATCACTACTACATCACCAATAAGGTGAGTTCATGGCCCCATATTTTTACATCTTTTATAACTGGGGAAGAAAACATACTAATTATTTTATATGCAAACATTTCACAGATCCGCAACTTATTTACTGCCTATTGTTTGCCCCATTCCCGTGGACTGTAATAATTAATGGTGTAGCGCGAAATGTTATAAATAGATCTATTTGGGGATTGACAATCCCAGTCTGCGTGAGTAGCTCTCACCTAGCCTAGGCCAAGGCCACAAGACTTATATACATTTTCGGACTAAAGGGGTACTTCTCAGGGAAGATCCACATAGGCCTCTGATCACATGTCTAGCTTCTATTACAGGGCAATAGGAACTACTATAGTATTGAGCTTGGAGCTCTACTACTTCCGTGGTGTTTTGCATATCAGTACTTTTAATTATTAACTAAACTTGTGAATTCACCAACCTCGTGTTGACCCCCACATTTTACTTTATATGTTTTCTTAGGAAAATAAGCAGGTTCATGTGCACTTGCATTTCCAGCATCATATGAAGTATCATGTTACCATTGGGCTGAGATATTACTTCAAAAATGTTAAATGTGATTTCAAGACAATTTACTTAATTTGCACAATTAAATTGATGTAATATGTTTTAATGACAATTATGATCATTTCTCTATATACTGTGTGCTATCAATCCACCAAAGTAATCCCCCATGGACTATTCCACTGCATTTGACCACTTTGGGGGTGTTACATTGATAAGGTAACTCCTCGAGAATGGGACTTGTGTCTATAGCGAGAAATTCATCGACCTCCTTAGAAAATTGTTCTTCATAAAAATTGTGAAACGAAGGAGGATCAATGATATGGTCATCAACGTTCTCGAACCCTAATAAAAAATAGGATTATGATGAAAAATAGGTTCATATACGGAATTCGAGAACGTAGTGAAAGTGTCGTCATTCTCGTCATCACAAGAAATTTCCGACATGACATCATCATCATCATCATTTGAAGATTTATCGAAGGGTAAATCCTCGAAGATGGATGATGGATTATCAAGTACATGCTCGATCTCGGCAAAATCTTCATCGTCATCAAAGAAAGAGTCGATGTGAGCATTCCCACCCATAGTCCTACAAGTCAAAGGAGTAAGCTTAGGGAACTCTTTAATGATGGGCAATTTTGCCTTGGGTAAATGATAACGACCTTAATATACATATTCAAACTATCATTATAATGCCACTTTTTAGTATAAATAAGAGCTTCCGATACTAAATATGTTGTGTTTTATATGCAGATATAAAGTTTGAAGGAGCAAAGTAAAGACATACAAAGAAGGGTCCTCAATATGCAAATAAACCAAAGTTATTCATAGAAGATTATGGAACGCCCAGAATTGCGGCGCACAATCTCAGATGTGGGCGCACATTCTGTCTCCAAAGTGCGGCGCACATTTGACCCCATACAACACTATAAATAGAGGCCACTTATACTCATTTTACACACACCTCTCTCTCTCTCAATACTCCACAGCTCGAGTATTTTAGCTTTCTTAGTTAAATTTCAGTATTATCCACTTTTGGGAAATACTTGTAACGAGAGTATTCCAATCTTAGATTCTTGGAGGAACGATAAAATCGTGACACTTGTGTACTCGTTCATTCAATCCAATTTAAGTATGATGTTCTCTTACTCTTTTCCAGTTGTTACTTTGATTACTATGTTAGGCTAAGCTATGTGTGACTATATGGGTATGTGACTATAATTAGTGATGATGCTATGATACGATCCTTTATAAATGATTTCAAGCTAATGTTGTAGAACCATTTTACCACCTAGTTCTATAAACCATATTTTATCTAAGTTGATTTGTTACGATAATTTGGCGTTGAGAAACGCAAATTGTTATAATAAGTTTTTAAGAACTTGTCTATGGTCATGAATCTTTGGTAGGAGAGATCCACTTAGAAACTTGATAAAATTTTGAACTCGTTGGCAACTTATTTTGAGCTTAGTAGCTTTATTAAACGTAAGTCTTGAATCAAACCCAAGTAAATTGTGCAAACACCGTCTTGACGAAAAAGGATTATCACCTTTACCTACATAAACATATCCCGATCATTATTATCATCATCAAGAACTTATACGAACTATCCCATATTAGTCATACTTGTTACTATTGATATCATTTCAACTATTTTTTCCTTCAATTATTATCTTGATTACCAAAACGAAATTAAGTCTCAGCGAACGATCTTGGCTTACCACTACAAAGCTATATTACGAACAAAAGGGTATACTTGCCCGTGTTTGTCTTCTAGTCCCTTGTTTTGTCTAAACCTTGTAATATAAATTTAAGACTTGTAAACGAACATCAAGTTTTTGACGCCGCTGCCGGGGACTTACAATCCTGTTTTGTAACCAAATTCCTATAATCCTTGAAGAATTGAACCATTTGCCACTAATTTTCAAACCAAAATTTTTTCTGCAGTACAGAAAGTACGCCGCACAAACCAAAAAGTGCGCCGCACTTCCTGTAGCGAACCCAAGTGTGCCGCACATTTCCAAAAGTGCACCGCACATTTCCTACTGTAAACACCAAAAAACTTGTTGGATGCACACCCGTTTATCCGGAACACCACCAACATCACCGTTACCAGAACCTGAATGTACCCTTAACCGAAGGCCATGTAGACTTCATCCTCGTGTACCTTTAGCTAGGAGACACGAGCAAACTCAACCTCGCATAATTAACCAACCTTTCGACAATCTTTTCTCAAATCCTATTTCTCACCAAACTCATCAACCGTTACGATCCAATGTCGGACACCGATGATGAACCAATGTGGTCAGCCGATAGAGTTTTAGCACCAACTCCTGGCTCCGCAATCGTTTTACCTGGAATTGCAAACGGTTTTGCAATCAAAGGGAACCACTTAACACTTGTAAAAAATAACCAATTTGATGGTCGAATCAAAACCGATCCTCACAAACACATCCACGAATTCAGCGGAATTTGTAAAATGTTTAACTATGGAGAAGGACAAGACGAAGCCGTCCAACTCATGATGTTTCCATCATCCCTTACTGGAGAAGCCAAGTCATGGCTCGACGAACTTAACGAAGGAACCATTCGAACATGGGAAGGTCTTAGAACTGCTTTCATTAGCCGATTCTTTCCTCCCTCCCTATTTGAAAAAAACCTCGGAGAAATCTGAAGCTTTTCTCAACAAGATCGAGAAACTCTCACTGACGCATGGTTAAGAATGAAAGAACTACTCAGAAACTGCCATGGTCATGGACTAAAAAAAGAAGGAATAGTCAAGATTTTCTATCATGGTCTTGACGATGCTACCCAAGATGCATTGAATGCCGCAGCGGGCGGAATTCTTTACAAAACTCCTAATCAAGCTTACCAATTATTGGATGACAAAGTCCTACTTAAGCTTGATTGGTCCAAAAATCACAAAAACAAAAACCCACGGAAAACCGTAGCTTTTGCTGAAGAAAGCAACAACCCCACCGATACCGAAAAAATTATGGCTAGAATGGATGCCATGTCTCTTAAAATTGATACTAGATATAAAGAGATGAAAAACAAGAAATGTGAAACCTGTAAACACTGTGGAGGAAACCATCCTTCTAGTGAATGTGATGACGATGACACACCCATGACGAAGGAAGAAGAAGCCAACTTCATGAATACCTTTCGTCAAACTCGATTTTATAATGATTATCGTAATCGCGACCGCGATAATTGGAGATCAAATGATAAACCAAGTTACGATCGAGACGAAAAGAAACCCAATAAAACCGAAGACAAAACCAACCTTGAAACCAAGCTCGACAACTTTATTGAATCTCAAATAAAACCCAACATTTTTGTTCGAGAAACATTCACTGACTTCAAAACAAAGTTCAAAACTACGAACAAAAACCACCAAGCTTTCATCCAAAACCTTGAAGCTAAATTTGATTGTTTTGCCGATAAACAATCAAATCGAGCTTCAGGTTCTTTACCAAGCAACACCCAACCCAAATACCAAAAACAATAGCAAATATCAACCCCCACAAGCTCGTAACGAGCATGTGAATGCCGTATTCACGCGGAGTCGTTTATCTTACGAATCACCTACCAAAACCTACTCAAGATACACCAATCGAAATTCCACTCGAAAGTGATAATGAGGATGAAGATCAAACAACCCATACCAAACCAACTGAAATCCCAACACCCAAAACATATAAACCAAAAGTAACATACCCACAACGCTTGTGCAAGCAAAAGATGCAAGCTAAGTATGGTAAATTCCTCGACTTAATACAAGAAGTTCGAATTAACATGCCTTTAGTCGATGTTTTGGCTGGAATGCCAACTTATGGAAAATTTATCAAAGAACTTATCAAGAGCAAGCATAAGTTTGAAGAACTTTCTTCAACTTTTCTAAATGATGAATGTTCTGCCATTGTCCAAAATAAAGTACCACCAAAACTGGGAGATCCTGGAAGTTTCCTAATCCCATTTACTTTCCATCACTCATACTCTTGTAACGCCTTGGCCGATCTTGGCGCAAGTATCAACCTCATGCCATACTCTTTGTATGCTAAACTCTCTAAAGATGTTTTAAAACCCACAAAAATGAGCGTTCGCTTGGATCGTTCTTTCCATTACCCAATGGGGATAGCCAAAAACATGCTCGTGGAAGTCAGAAAGTTTATTTTTCCTGTTGACTTTGTAATCTTAGAAATGGAAGAAGATAGCAAGGTACCACTTATCCTTGGTAGACCTTTCTTACACACAGCTGACGCTATAATTAGAGTAAAGCAAAAACAACTCAACCTTGGAGTTGGAGAAGATAGAATTTCTTTTTCTATCGACGAAGCAATGAAACACTCGTACTCTAATGACGATACTTGCTTTAGTATCGATGTCATTGAAGAAATCGTTGAAGCCGAATCCGATGCTCTTCTTGATGAAGGAAGCGAAACTTTGTATTCTATCGAAGGAACCATCCTCGAAGAAGAACTTTTTGTTGAATTAGATGCCATCATAGCCGGCCATACTGATGAACCAATCGAAACATTCGAAGAAGAAATCAAAACACCATTTGAAACCATAACTTTCGAAACCGATTTCAAAGTTAAGAAATCTGTTAAAGAACCTCTTACAGATTTAGAACCTAAACCTCTTCCTGAACATCTGGAATATGCGTTTCTTCACGAAGAAAAACTACTCCCTGTAATTATTTCATCCCAACTTTCGGAAGAACACAAAGACGATTTAATTGACGTTCTCAAGAAGCATAAACAAGCTTTTGCTTGGAAAACTTCTGACATTCCTGGCATATGTCCATCATTCTACAAACACAAAATCCAACTTTTGGATAACAAGAAACCGATTGTTGAAAAACAACAAAGATTAATTCCTAAGATGAAAGACGTTATTAAAAAAGAAACCCTTAAACTCCTCGACTCTGGAATAATCTACCTAATCACCGATAGCCCATGGGCTAGTCCTATTCATTGTGTACCTAAAAAGGGAGGTATCACTGTAGTGACTAACAAAAACAACGAATTAGTACCAACACGAACCATCATTGGATGGAGGGTTTGTATTGATTATCAAAAACTAAATGACGCAACCGCGAAAGATCATTTTCCTTTATCCTTTATGGATCAAATGTTAGAAAGACTCGCATGAAATGAATACTTATATTTCCTCGATGGTTTTTCTGGATACTTTCAAATACCAATCGACCCTATGGATCAAGAGAAAACCACGTTTACTTGTCCATTTGGAACTTACGCTTATAGGCACATGCCTTTTGGTCTATGCAATGCACCTGCTATTTTTCAGAGGTGTATGATTGCAATCTTTCATGATATGATTGAAGAATCAATCGAAGTCTTCATGGACGATTTGTCCATCTTTGGAAATTATTTCGACACATGTCTAAACAATCTCGATACAATGTTAGCACGATGCAAAGAAGCAAATATTGTGCTTAACTAGGAAAAATGTCACTTTGTGGTTAAAGAAGGAATTTTGCTTGGACAAAAAGTGTCTGGAGCCGGCCTTGAAGTTGACAAAGCAAAAATAGACGTAATCTCAAAACTCCCACCACCTACTAATGTTAAAGGCATTAGAAGTTTTTTAGGTCATGTCGGTTTTTACCGGCGATTTATCAAAGACTTTTCGAAGATCGCAAGACCTTTAACTCAGCTTTTAGAGAAAGAAAGAACGTTCGATTTTGACGACGAATGTCTTTCAGCATTCGAAACACTCAAAGCAAAACTTACATGCACACCCATTATTACAATCCCTGATTGGAACCTTCCATTTGTGCTTATGTGCGATGCAAGTGAAAATGTCCTTGGAGCCGTCCTTGGACAAAAAGATGGTAAACAATTTCATCCCATCTATTTTGCAGGTAGAACTCTTAACGCTGCCCAACAAAATTACACAATTACGAAAAAGAACTCATGGATGTAGCTTACGCATTCGACAAATTTCGATCATACCTCGTATTGTCAAAAACGATAGTTTACACCGACCACTCAACTTTAAAATACTTGTTCAAAAAGCAAGACGCCAAACCTCGTCTAATACGATGGATATTGATTTTAAAAGAATTTGATTTAGAAATTAAAGATAAAAAAGGAGTTGAAAATGTTGCTGCCGATCATTTGTCTCGCATAGTGAATGATGATTCTAGCGATGATGAAATCGATGATTTTCCTGATGAGCATATAATGCAAGTAAGTACTAACGATACACCATGGTTCGTAGACTTTGCAAACTATTTGGCTGTAGGTATTTTACGAAATGGAATGACACACCAACAAAAGAAAAGATTTTTCTCTGAACTTAAAAAATACTTTTGGGACGATCCTTACTTACTTAGAATCTGTTCCGATGGAATAATCTGACGTTGTATTTCTGGATTCGAATCTCGAAAAATTCTCGATGAATGTCACAAAGGACCGACCGGAGGACATTATGCAGCGAACACCACCGCTAAAAAAGTGTTCGACGCTGGCTTTTATTGGCCAACGATTATTCGTGAAGCTCATACCTTAGTAAGACTATGTGAAGCATGTCAAAGGACTGGAAATATTTCTAAAAGAGACGAAATTCCTCTAAATAACATCTAAGTCTGCGAAATCTTTGACGTGTGGGGTATAGACTTCATGGGACCATTTCCTAAATCTTACAAATGTGAATACATTTTAGTCGTCGTCGACTATGTATCAAAATGGGCTGAAGCTCAAGCTTTGCAAACAAACGATGCAAGAGTTGTTATCGTATTCTTAATGAAATTATTCTGTCGTTTTGGAATTCCAAAAGCATTAATAAGCGACAAAGGAACTCATTTCTGTAACAAACTCATGGAAAAAATTATGAAAATATATGGAGTGAACCACCGATTTTCCACATCTTACCACCCTCAAACGAGTGGTCAAGTTGAACACACTAATAGAGCTCTTAAACGTATACTTGAAAAGACCATTCAAAACAACCCTGCTTGTTGGTCTAAAAAATTAGAAGATGCTCTATGGGCCTTTCATACCACATTCAAAACACCAACTGGAACCACACCGTATAAACTTTTGTATGGAAAAAGATGCCATCTACCAATTGAAATTGAACACCGTGCATATTGGGCACTTAAGAACTGCAACCCCGATCTTATTGCAGCCGGAGAAAAACGTATCTTTCAACTTCATGAGTTAGATGAATTTCGACATCAAGCTTATGAAAGTTCACGATTACATAAAGAACGAACCAAAGTTTGGAATGATCGCAAATTGCGACAAAGAAAAGAATTCAAAAAAGGAGAAAAAGTACTTCTCTTTATCTCGAAATATAAATTCAAGCAACCTAAGCTTACTTCGAGATGGACTGGACCCTATACAGTAAAACACCAATATCCATCCGGATATGTTGAATTATACGGTAGAAACAATAGCACCTTTATAGTCAATGGACATAGACTTAAGCTCTACCATGAAGAAGAACATTGTAATGAAATCGAAGAAGAAGAAATTCCGTTCTTCTTAAAATAGATCCAAGTAGCCGAGTCTGGCTGAACACTCTAAACTTAGCGCTATTCGGAAGGCGATCCGTATTTTATCCCCCACCTTTTAACTTAAGTGTGGAGGAGGACCGATAATTAAATAAAACTGTCATTGTATATATTTTCCATGTGTTTTTTTTGTTTCATCATCTCATACAGGAAATAGCGAATTGGAGCTCTAAGCTGGATTCATCTCTCGAAGTCCGCAATTTTCTACTAAGCCCCGGGAAGTTCTCGTTTCCCTTTGCATTTTTCCTATTTTTAATGTTTTTATCAGTTATCACCTCGAGGACGATGTTCAACTTAAGTGTGGAGGAGGTGACAAATAGTAAAAATAAATAATAAAATAAATTTCTCCACAGGAAAATCTTTTTAAAAAAATAAAATATATATATGTTTTATAAATAAATAAGTTTTTAGCAAAGCAAAAATCTCTTTGATTGACATTATAATTAAGCACAGAAACCATCACCCAAATATGTGAGAAAACTTAGCCTTATGTTTCTCTGTTTTGTGTGAAAGATGATAATCTAGTATGCTTCATAATTTATGCTTGATCATCATTTACTAAACCGCAGTGAGGTTAATTTATAGATATCTTCAAAAAGAGGCAAAATAAAATCACCCTTATATCGTTTTAGTTAAGCTACACTGTTGATCCCAAACTTAGATCGATTAGCTTTGTGTATACGAGATTAGATCAAGTACTACACGTAGAGAAACCTTTGCTTATGAATAAAGTAACAAAGTGTTATGCGGAATTAACACTTGATCTAAAACACAATGATGTTAAACAAACTTTCACTTGTATTAGAATAATCGTGTTGATTACAATGAAAGGTTTAACTTGCGAATACTATGAAAACTGATATTAAACATTAACCTAAAAGATCTTCTTTTATAGAACAAGAAGTCTTGTACAATAAGCTACGAATCAACTATTCTAGGTAAAGATAAACATAGAAAATACATTGTCGTTTCTATCCTTACTAGAAGTAATCTAGAATATAATATACGTGTAGCTCACAACTTCCATCAGTGCTTGTCTTCAATCTGTCAACGCTTGACTTTATCTTGTCAACGCTTATGCTGTCAGCGCTCACTTTGCTCTTGTCAACGCTTGAGTTGTTCCTGTCAGCGTTCAAGTGTTCTGGCCTAAATTTATTCCCAACAATCCTCCCCTAAACTTGATATCCACTCTTATGATCAAGTTTCTGAATAAACATTAAGAACTTGGAGGAGTCTGACAAACCTTATCATATTGGTAATAAATAAATCTGATCAAATTCTTTGCCACATCACTTGTATAGTCTATCTCCAACTGGGTGTCCTTCATCTTCTCCAAAACAGCCTTGGATATGAAATACTGAGCATCTACAAGTAAATACTCAGCAAACTTTGTAGAACTCAAATGGTATACACCTGCAGCTGAATATAACCTCCATTGAAGACCACTGAGGTCATCTTCAAGATCCTTCCATATTTCAGGATCTTCTTCATTTGTCCCACACATTCTTTTGAATGTGGTCCAAAGTTTTATTCCATTGGCTGAAGTTGGTGCTTCAGCCTCATACTTGGTCTCTAGCAACCTCCAAAGGTCTACCAAGTCTTCTCTGTCACAACTTGCGAATAAAGATATGAGAGTGGTAAAAGTGTGTACCTCCTTGCCAAATCTTCCAATTTTCCAGAATCCACATTCATCTTCCTCATAACTTATAATTGGATTCCTGGAATCTAGTGGTAACACATGCACCATATCTGAAGCTTCTAATGGGGAGAGCTTAAGGCTCTTTCTAATGATTGCTTCACTTGGATACAGTTGAGACATATCTTTTGGAAACTCAAGAACAAATCCCTTCTTCACTGGTCTAGGGACTACCATAGCTTTCTTGATTGCCATCTCTTCTGCAAGTTGCTCCTTTCTTTCATCTGAAAGAAGTCTGAAAGTGTTCTCTTCCTGCACTTTCACCCAAATAGGATAAGCCCTATGTTCCAACTCATCAAATGTCAAAGCCTTCAGCTTCTGATGTGTCCATCCAACTCCATGACATTTGAGCAACATAAAATAGAGCTTCCTTCTATCCCTTTTCAGTTGAGAGAGAATGTTGCTTGCCCTGTACTTCAACATAACCTTACAATCCTGCTGAACTCTAAGAAGAATTTCCAAACCCCATATCTGATCAGAAATGGTCAAGTCTGGATTATCCATGCAGCTTTCTTCCCAAGAATTGTACATCTGAACTACCTCTGGCATATCAAAATCAATTTGCAACTTCAAATCTCTCAGCCTTTCCCTAGCAAGCTCATCACCATACTCAAGTCTTTCTGGTTCAACAATCATCACACTTGAATCTGAGCTGCCTCCATCACTTTCTTCCTCAGAAGTCACAACAAATGGTGACTTTTCCTTCTCACCTTGTTCCATCATTTGCTCAGCCAATCTTCTATCAAATTCAACCTGAGCTGCATTCTTTGGAACAACTTCTTCTACCAACTTACCCTTACCCTTATCTGTTGGTTCAATTGTCGGTAAGGTAGATGATAATACCTGAGTAGGAACATCTTTGATGATAGATGATGACTGGAATACATCACCTCCATATGCAGATCTGTCAACGCCCAAATTTCCTCTATCAGCGCTCAAAATACTTCTGTCAGCGTCCAAACTTGCCTTATCAACGCTTAAATATTTTCCCTCAGCGCCTTGTGTAACCTCTCTCAGCATATCTGTAAATGATAAATTTAAATTTGTTGGAGAGATTAAGGACGTATCAAAACCTTTTTGTTCCTTCAATGTAGTAAGAGCTTCAGCAATGTCTAATGATTGACCATCTTGACTGCTCTTATCACTCAGATTTCTTGCTTCCTCCCCTTTGGAAGACTCCTCCATACCTCCCCTTGAATGAGCACTCTCCAAAACAACAATCCTCTCCCTCAATTCATTGAGTTCAAGGCCTTGGTTACTGACAATTTGTACTAGGTCTGCATTTTGCTTTTGCAAGCTAATGCAGACAGCCGTCAATTCTAAAAGCGTCATTGGTTCCAGTCTGCCCTCTTCCAAAATGTGAATTTGACCTCCCAAGTTAGGTTCATTGGGCAAGGATGAGGACTTAATTATGGTGGGACTGTCTTGGCCAGCTGCTAAGCCAGAACCAATAGTCTCAGCCTCATCCAGGTCACCAGCCACACTTGTGGTGGTGGTTCTCTCTGCTACATGGCTAGGACCACCAGAGGAGAACACTCCAGCAGTCCTTTGGCGTTTAATCAACCTATATTCTGGTGGTGTGGAAGATGGTGTAGAAGATGGTGTAGATGTAGGTTGGTTAAGGGGTGTTTGGGATTGTGATGGTTGGGTGTCAACGTTGGGAATAGGCATATCAACGCCCACATTAGATGTGTCAGCGTCAAAGGGATTTTGGTCGATTTGCATTTGGTCAGGTGAGGGTAAAGGTTCAGGGATAGGTTCAAGTTGTGGTTGAGGGTCAATATGAGGTTGGGGGTCTGGTTGGGGTTGTGCTGCTGCAATAACAGCAAGCATGGCTGGGGTTAATGGTAGGTCTCTATGAGGTGGTGAATTCATCTTGGTGAAAATAGCCTTCTTTTGTTCAGGGATCTTATAAAAGTCATTGTGATCCCTTGAACAATATCTTTGAGCATCAAAAACCATTTGCAGAAAACGGGGATAAGCTAAAGTCATTTTTGTCCCCTTGTTTTTACACATTCCTTCAAAAATCATTTTAGACCAATTATAATTTTGCCCTGTTGCAATACACACAATAGCAGATGCAATAGATCTATTGATCTCATTATGTGCAGTACATTTGGGACTCAAACACTGAAGGAGAATGTGAATTAGGTACTTCCAGGCTGGGGGAAATTCCTGCTTATGGTACTTATTAAGAGTACCTTCATCAGGAATAGGGTATCCCAAAGCCCTTAGCCCTTGTTCTATTTCAGATATGGGAAGCATGGTTATACCATCAGCATCATTAAGATGCAAGGCCTGGCGTACCAAGGCCTCAGTAACCACCCAAGGTCTCCCATGTACAATAGAATTCAATGTTGTCACTCCATTAACTGTTGAGGAACTGACAGTGTTCCAAAACTGTTTAATGTGTGTGACTGGAATGAGTGGGGCATGAGAAAGAGCATACCTTAATGGGGATGCATTCAAATACTCCACCATCTGTGTGTATTCAGGGAACAAAGTATTATCAGCAACAAGATATGCAATCATGTTGTGTTGAGACTTGAACCCCAAATCCAATTCTGCTGAGTTAAATCTTGGTGCCATTGATGAAAGCTGTTAAGTTGATGTATAAAAGATGAAGGTTGATAAGAGAAAAGTGTTAGACAAGAATTATAGATACCCTGTTTAAAATAGGAGCCAAATTTATAGGAGTGGATGAATGCACGTGATTGGCCCAAAAATAGGCAAAGATTTTCAAAAATCAATCATGAAAATATTGAAAAAGTTTATAAGTTATCTCATGCATTTAATGAAAGTAACAACTCCTAAAATTACGGCTTGAAAATATGTCAAAAAGTTACAACTGGGTAGGTCCCATTGTTTGTCAACGGTCAAATATAACCCATCAACGCCCAACGGCTATAATCCTGTCAACGTTCGCCTAAAGCCATGTCAGCGTCCATTTTGGTCACAACAACGCTTGAAAAAATCTTGTCAGCGTCCAAAAATAAAATTGTTTTAAAAAGTGAACAATGACCTTAACAAGTAATTTATCCTAGAGAAGATAACCAAAAGCTGATAATTATCATAGGGCGGCAAGCACTGTCCAGTTATGCACACTTGCATAAGCAAGATAGACATAACAGTCCTCTAGTGTCCCTTGCTAACCAAAATTCTTAACAACCAAGTTACCTCATAAAATCCTTGTTACTCCCAGGTAAAACCCATATCAAAAGGATTCCCAAGCCTCCCAACAGACCACAACCAATTCTAGGCCAAAAATGTCTTGGCAGCATGCAAAGTTGATATACTATGCATGCTACAGTGCCTCATGGTTTAGTAAAACTAACCCATACTCACCAGTGGACACAATCTAGAATTGTGATGAGAGTATTCTAAGAATACCCAAGAGTCCTAAAGGTTCCTTAAACCTCCCCTCAAACTATGATACATGAGTTCTCAAAAATATATATATGAACATTAAAAATTTATGTCAAGATAGGAATATAAAGATTCCAACCATCATCCATAAACAAAACATGTCCAAATAGTTCTTCAAAGATCCATAAGCAACTCTGTATCCAATGGCATAAAGCTACCATTACCTGCACATTTAGATGAAAACCACAAAACTAACATTTGTTGCTAACAGCGTCCCGACAACACTTAACAGCGCTGAAGGAACTCTTGTCAGCGTTAGACCATAATATCTCCAACAACGGCAAAATAACACTTGACAGCGTTACATTTACCTTTGTCAGTGTTAGAAAAATAATGTGGAAAATCTAAATCATCATAAAGACCAATAACAATGCATTATCCTGTACATACTTTTACAAAAATTGTTCCAAAACACATATTAAGTGAGATTTACCATTCCAATATTTGTTACCAAATATTGAAATCTTCCAGCATCAAAAGGTTTAGTTAATAAATCAGCTACATTATCTTCAGTATCTACCCTATCTGGTTGTATTAAACCTTTCTCAAAGCAATCTCTTATAAAATGATGTCTAATTTCTATGTGTTTGGTTTTAGAGTGATGTACAGGATTTTTAATAATGCATAAAGTACTGTTATTGTCTACAAAAATCTTGGTATGCATAAAATTATACCCATAATCCAACAGCTGGTTCTGAATCCATAAGACTTGTCCACAACAAGCAGCTGCTGCCACATATTCTGCTTCAGTTGTAGAGTTTGCCACCACTGTTTGTTTCTTGCATTGCCAAGATATTAATCTGCTCCCAAGAAATTGGCATCCACCAGTTGTGGATTTCCTATCAAACTTGTCACCTCCATAATCACTGTCTGAATAAGTAATAAGATCCAAGGGAGAATCTTTTGGGTACCACAATCCAAGATCTGGGTAGCATCTTAGGTACCTAAAAATCCTCTTCACAGCAAAAAGGTGACATTCTTTGGGAGTCACTTGATGGCGTGCACATGCACACACAGCAAACATGATGTCAGGTCTTGAGGCTGTAAGATACATCAATGATCCAATCATTGATCTATAGTGCCTAACATCCACATCCTTTCCAGCTCCAATTTTTCCCCAAGGGTATTGTCTATCCATAGGAGTAGAAGCCTCCTTCTCATGTGGAGAAAAACCATATTTCTTCAAGATTTCAGCTACATACTTGTCCTGGGAGATGAAGATACCATCTTCTTTCTGCTGAACTTGTAAACCTAGAAAGAAGTTCATCTCACCCATTGCACTCATCTTGAATTTATCTGTCATGAGCTTGGAAAATTCCTCACTCATTTTTGGATCAGTAGAGCCAAAAATGATGTCATCTACATAGACCTGCACAAGTAACACATGTTTTCCTTTCTTCTTTGTAAACAGTGTCTGGTCTATGGTGCCCCTCTTGAAACCATTTTCCACCAAGTAGGTGGATAATGTACCATACCATGCTCTTGGGGCTTGATGAAGGCCATACATTGCCTTCTTTACTCGATAAACCTTGTCTGGATTCTCAGGATCTTCAAAACCAGGAGGCTGCATTACATAAACCTCCTCAACAATTGTGCCATAGAGGAAAGCACTCTTCACATCCATTTGATAAACAGTAAAATTCATGCAAGAAGCATAAGCTAAGAAAATTCTGATAGCTTCAATTCTTGCAACTGGAGCAAAGACTTCTTCATAATCTATGCCTTCCTCTTGTGTATAACCCTGAGCTACCAAACGTGCCTTGTTTCTGACCACAATGCCTCTTTCATCTTTCTTGTTCCTTAGAACCCATCTTGTCCCAATTGGTCTCACATATCTAGGACAATCAACCAGCTCCCAAACATCCTGTATAGCAAATTGGTGAAGCTCATCCTGCATTGCTTCCACCCAACTTGGTTCTTTGAGAGCATCAAAAATCTTCTTGGGTTCTTCCTGTGACAGAAAACAGGCAAACAAACATGCTTGTACAAGAGGGGTATCAACCTTCTTGTGTATATTGGCAATAAATCCACCAAGACCTTGATGGGATCTTCTTGTCTGAACTGGAGCCATAACATCACCTATGATTTGAGATGTGGGGTGATCCTTTGCTGTGGAAGTGAGAACTCCTCCTTCAAAAAGTCTGGTGTCCTCAATTTCACGCTCCATGTTGCCAATATCTTCTTCAGATTCTTCTTGATCAACAGGAATCTCTTCATGGATATTTGAAGGTCCACCCTGTTCAAAATGAGAAGAGAAAAGCTGTGTAAAGGTGTCTCCAAAGTCTGACCCTTGTTTGTCAGCGTTTGGGCTAACAACGCCTGAACTAGTGTTGTCAGCGTTGGAACCATCAGCGTCTGAATTGGTCGTGTCAGCGCTTGATTTCCCTTTGTCAGCGCCTGAAGAATCATGCATGTTTGTATTTGGTGGTATTTGAACACCACCATTATCTTTCCTTGCAGCAGTAGCAGCAGTAGCAGCAGTAGCAGCAGCATAATACTCATCTGTCCATATAGGAAGTGTAACATAGTCTTGTGTGGGAGATGATTCAACTGCTGGTGGTCCATCCTCCTTAGCAACCTGTATACCTGAAACATTACCAATTCTCTTTTCCAAAACACTTGAAGTTACCTTTACAATGTCTGGATCAGTAACAGGCATATAATTTAAAGCTCTAGACAAAGGTTCTAAGTCAAACAACCAATTTGGACCACTCTCAGGATCACTAGGTTTACTTTCTAAAAACCTAACATGTACCCTTTCAAGTATACGTTTTTCCTTTTTAATGTAAACCCTATATCCTTTACTCTGCACTGAATAACCCATGAAGTAGCCTTCATCACCTTTTGAATCAAATTTACCTAGGGCCTCACTAGTTTCTAACACAACTACATGACAACCAAAAGGCTTCAGAAAACCAATATTTGGCTTCCTTCCCCAAAGTAATTCATAAGGTGTCTTATTATGTATCTTGTTGACCAATGCCCTATTCTGAACATAACAAGCTGTGTTAACAGCTTCAGCCCAAAAAGCTATAGGAAAGTGGGCATCAGCCAACATGGTTTTGGCTGCTTCAATAAGGGTCCTATTCTTTCTTTCAGCAACTCCATTTTGCTGAGGAGTTCTAGCTATGCTAAACTGCCTAGTAATCCCTTTCTTGGCACAAAAATCATCTAATAACTGATTTCTAAACTCACCCCCATTGTCACTTCTAATAATTTTGACCTCATTACCATTTTTCTTTTCAATCTGGGTAATGAAATTAATCAGACTTAGGGCAGTTTCACTTTTCTTGGCTAAAAAGAAAGTCCATGTGAACCTGGAGTAATCATCAGTAATGACAAAACAATATGATTTACCCTTCAAACTCTCTATATTAGTAGGACCAAAGAGGTCCATATGCAATAAGTGAAGGGGTTTAGAACTAGAGTGCACCTGTTTAGACCTGAATGAGACCTTGTGCTGCTTGCCCTTAAGGCATGCAACACAAGAGTGGTCATTGTGGAAAGCCTTTTCAGGCAAACCATCAACTAAACCAAGCCTCACAAGCCTATTAATATTCTTAAAGTTTATGTGCCCTAGTCTCCTGTGCCAAAGATTACTTTCATCTACTAAGGCCTTAGCATACAGACATGACATTTTATTATTTACCTTAATTCCATTAAGATTCACATTATATATGTCTTTATGCCTTGGTGTTCTAAAATCTATATATTTCTCATCAGGGAGCTTATAATCTTTGCTTAACACCAAGCACTCAGTATCTGTGAAAAGAACCTTATTTTTGTTATCACACACTTGTGATACACTAAACAAATTATAATCCAGGTCTTTCACCAAGAAGACATTATCAAACCTAAGATTGTTGGTGACAAGGGTTCCTTTTCCTGTGATTGTGCCGTAGCCACCTCCAAAGTATACCTTATCACCATCTTGAATAGGAGAGAAATTGGTCAGATAGTCTTCCTTTCCAGTCATGTGCCTTGAGCATCCACTATCCCAGTATCCATAGTCATTGATCTTCTTCTGAATGCCCTGCACATAAAGAAAACACATTAGTTTTCTTTGGGAACCCAAGCCTTGGAAGACTTGGATTCATTTGGTTGTTCAACAAGAACAGACTTGGTTCTCATAACAACCCCATTTTCATCCCTGTTTGAATGAAATTCCCAGTTAACCCCAATTGGTGTTGACAATGCCTTTGAAATATAATGAAACCTGTTGCATGTCATAGAAATACCAGTATTACTAGGGTTCTGGTCTTGTTTTGGTCTCCATGTTAAGCTAGTAGAAGCTTTAGACCTATTTCCCTGTGGCTGCAAATACCTAGGTTTGTCAGCGCTGAAATTTCTCTTGTCAGCGCCCCGATTGCTCCTATCAGCGTTGTACCTAGGGTTTGCTACAGGAACCCATTGCCTATTTGACCAAGTATTTGACTTTTGAAAAGGTCTTAGGCCTTGTGTGTTAGACCCTCTAGAAAAGAATGGGGCTGGTCTAACAACTTGTGAATTTTTGTTCACAATGGTATTGGGTCTGACAGTGTTTGACCTATGTTGACTTTTGTCAGCGCTGAAATGGTTCCTGTCAGCGTTGACATTGGAAGCGTTGACACATTTGTAGGCCAAATGTGAGAAGCTCCCACATGTGTAACAAGCTTTTCTAGACATAGTCTTAGGTCTAGAAGCAAAGAAGCCTGTTCCATGGTTACTAACTTGGCTTTTTGGTGACCTAGAATTTCTATACATCTCTGCATATTTAACACTAGGTTTTCTAACATTTTGTGGGCCAAGGTCAACAGGTTTGCCAGTGGTAGGGTGTGTGATCTTAATAGGTTTAGGATCAAGGCTCGTGATTGGTGTAGGCTCATTTGGACTTTCACACAATAACCCTCCCTTAACAAACAAAGTGTGGTTTGCTTTCTTCCACTCTTCTAGGTCAGTCAGCTTTTGCTGATATTCCTCAACTGGGGAAGTCACTCTAGGTGGAGGAATAAACTCCTCCTCTTGGCATTCTGGCAAGCCAGTCCAAGATAAGTCCTTTGATTGGACACCATAGAAATCCCCAGCTGGTGGTGGAACAACAGTATAATTATTCAACCCAATCCCACTCATATCCTTAGAGTCTCTTTGTTTACTAACACACTCTCCTAGGGTTTGTGTGGCCTTATCAAATCTCTGGATTTTAAGACTCACATTATCTTTATTTTTGTTAGCCTCCTCTAACTGAGCTATCAAATCAAGATTAACCCTATTTACTATATCTTGAACATCCTTACTCTGATGTAACTCATGTTTTAAGATATTTATTTGATCCTTTAAATCAAACTCCATTTTCTTATACTCAGCTACTGTCTTTTCTGTTTGGGTAAGAGCAATTTGATAGTTAGATACTTTGCATCTTAGAGTACTTGCATCATCTAATAATTTAACTATCTCTTGTTTTAATTTTTCAGTATTTAAACGACAACCCTTAGAACAGAAAGCATCATCATATACCTCATTATCTGATGAAGAGGAGGAGTGTGCCATGAGAGCATATTCAGCATGCTCTTCTTTAACTTCAGCAACCAAAGCTCTGTCCTCTTCCTCATTCTTAGCCATCCAGCTCCAATCCCATTCTCCAACGCCATCAATTTGTTGAACAGCAACCATGGCCTTGGGATCTGGGTTCTTAATCATTTGGCTAGAAGGCTTCCCAGCATCAGATCTCCTTGGAGATCTACATTCCCTCATAAAGTGCCCCATCCTATGACAGTTGTAGCACTCTACCTTGGACTTGTCAAAGCCAGCAACATCCTTAGCATTAAAGGTCATTTTCTTCTTGAACCTTTTATTGAACCTGTTTGCTCTTAAACTTACAAGAGCCATAGTCCACTTGATGTCCATCTCTTCCAATTGTTCATCACTTATCTGCTCAAGATCTTCATAAGTAATCCTTGAATCACTAGGCAAAGAAGCAATGAATGCACACACAGTATCAAGATCAAAACCAGCAGGTTTAATTCTATCAGCGCCATGATTGTGTGTGTCAGCGCTTGAGTACAAAGCGTTGACAGGGTATGATCCAGCGCTGACAGATTGACATCCAGCGTTGACACCTTGAGATCCAGTTGCTGAATGTCCATAGAAGTTCATGGAATCAAATTGGCCTTCACTTTGTGAAAAGAAGGCCATGTTGCTGCTGGAAGATTTGTTATCACTCTCCAATTGCCATTCATTCTCCAACAGCCTTAACTTGTTGAAGATGTCATCAAACCTGGAAGTCTTGTGGGTGTTATTGACAAGAATAGATCTTGTCTCAATCTTCCATACATCACCAAGGCTTTTGAGAAAAGTAGCATTCAATTCAGGATCATCAATCTGTTTTCCCATGAAGGAAAGTTGACTTGTGATATCAAGAAGTCTACTTCTCACACTGCTGAGATTCTCATTAGGTTGAGCTTTAAAGACAGCATACTCATGCAAGAGTTGCTTCTTCTTTTCTTCTTTTGTGTCAGCATTGCCACCATGTGCTACTTCAAGAGCTTCCCAAAGCTCTTTTGCAGACTCAAATCGTTTGTACTTGTGCTGATTCTCATGACCTAGGGCATGTTTCAAGATGTTCAGGATTTTCATGTCCACCCTCTTCTTGGCTATATCTTCAACAGCAACAGCTCTCCCATCTTCAGGTTTTTCCACCTTATCAGATTCAGGACAATTAGGAACAGCTGTCCTTGTAGCAATAGCAGCAGTAATCTTTGCTGCTTTATCGAATGTGTTCCCATATTCGATAATTTCCCAAAGAGTGTAGTCATGAATAGCTATGTATTGCTCAAAATTGGATTTCCAAAGCTCAAAGTTCCTGGCATCAAACATGGGAATTTTGATACTAGGGTTTGAGAAGTTGTTTTGCAGCAAAGCAGGAGGTTGATTTGTGCCAGACATGGTATTTTTAGGGTTTTGAGAATTTAGGGTTTTTAGGGTTTGGTGTTTTAGGGTTCTGCGTTACTTAAAGATCAAAAGTTTCTCAACAAGCTCTGATACCACTTGTTGATCCCAAACTTAGATCGATTAGCTTTGTGTATACGAGATTAGATCAAGTACTACACGTAGAGAAACCTTTGCTTATGAATAAAGTAACAAAGTGTTATGCGGAATTAACACTTGATCTAAAACACAATGATGTTAAACAAACTTTCACTTGTATTAGAATAATCGTGTTGATTACAATGAAAGGTTTAACTTGCGAATACTATGAAAACTGATATTAAACATTAACCTAAAAGATCTTCTTTTATAGAACAAGAAGTCTTGTACAATAAGCTACGAATCAACTATTCTAGGTAAAGATAAACATAGAAAATACATTGTCGTTTCTATCCTTACTAGAAGTAATCTAGAATATAATATACGTGTAGCTCACAACTTCCATCAGTGCTTGTCTTCAATCTGTCAACGCTTGACTTTATCTTGTCAACGCTTATGCTGTCAGCGCTCACTTTGCTCTTGTCAACGCTTGAGTTGTTCCTGTCAGCGTTCAAGTGTTCTGGCCTAAATTTATTCCCAACATACACTGGCTTACTAAAATATGTGGCACTTGTACGCATGCGTTATATTATCCATTGTGCCAATATCCTTATATGTTATGCCTAACCATTTGTCAAGTCGTAAAGTTTATGATCTCTTAAAAAATGATGAATGAAAAAGAAAAAGAATCAAGTATTCTAGTATAGTTTGTTCTACGACTTTGACAAAGGCATACTTTTGATCCTACACCCACATCATTTATCACGTTTTGAATCTTTGAAAATTTATTTGGTGCTCACACCACAACGGTTATGTTTATGTGTCATGTATAAACCTATGGTAGCTATCTATTTTATGTCCGTGCTATTTGAGTGTTATCTTACATTTACCCTTTGTGAGTGACATTTGTGTGAACTTAAAATACAAACACTATCCACATGAGGTGCTGAAATTATTTTGTCATTTGCTTTTGCTATTCATAAAAACTAAATCATTTTCCTATCATACTTCACAACATTTAAAAGCATTTTAAAATTGAATTTGTTTTCTCGCTTTGATTGCTTGAGGGCAAGCAGTAGCTAAGTGTGGAGGAATTTGATAACGACCTAAATATACATATTCAATCTATCATTATATTGCCACTTTGTAGTATAAATAAGAGCTTCCAATACTTAATATGTTGTGTTTTATATGCAGATATAAAGTTTGAAGGAGCAAAGTGAATACATACAAAGAAGGGTCCTCAATATGCAAATAAACCAAAGTTATTCATAGAAGCTTCTGGAACGCCCATAATTGCGGCGCACAATCTCAGATGTGCGGCGCACATTCCCATCTCCAAAGTACGGCGCACTTTCGGAGAAGTGCGGCGCACATTTGACCCCAGACAACACTATAAATAGAGGCCACTTCTACTCATTTTACACACACCTCTCTCTCTTAATACTCCATAGCTCGAGTATTTTAGCTTTCTTAGTTAAATTTCAGTATTATCCACTTTTGGGAAATACTTGTAACGAGAGTATTCCACTCTTTGATTCTTGGAGGAACGATAAAATCGTGACACTTGTGTACTCGTTCATTCCATCCAATCTAAGTATGATGTTCTCTTACTCTTTTCCAATTCTTACTTTGATTACTATGTTAGGCTAAGCTATTTGTGACTATATGGGTATGTGACTATAATTAGTGATGATACTATGATATGATCCTTTATAAATGATTTCAAGCTAATGTTGTAGAACTATTTTACCACCTAGTTTTATAAACCATATTTTATCTAAGTTGATTTGTTACGATAGTTTGGCGTTAAGAAACACAAATTGTTATAATAAGTTTTTAAGAACTTGTCTATGGTCATGAATGTTTGGTTGGAGAGATCCACTTAGAAACTTGATAAAATATTGAACTCGTTGGCAACTTGTTTTAAGCTTAGTAGCTTAATTAAACGTAAGTCTTGAATCAAACCCAAGTAAATTGTGCAAACGCCGTTTTGACGAAAAAGGATTATCACTCTTTACCTGCATAAACATATCTCGATCAATATTATCATCGTCACGAACTTATACGAACTATCCCATATTAGTCATACTTGTTACTATTGATATCATTTCAACTATTTCTTTCTTCAATTATTATCTTGATTACCAAAACGAAATTAAGTCTTAGCGAACGATCCTGGCTTACCACTACAAAGCTATATTACGAACGAAAGGGTATACTTGCCCGTGTTTGTCTTCTAGTCCCTTGTTTTGTCTAAACCTTGTAATATAAATTTAAGACTTGCAAATCCTTAGCCACAATAGATATTGGGCTAGGTGATAGAGGCACTTCAATGGGCTTAGAAGTTTGGGCCTCAAAGTCATTGTCCTTCAAAGGTGGTGAAAACGAGTCCATTTTGGTCATTGTCGTGATAGAACTAACCGTCTTTCTTCGGAATTGTTTGGTCACTTGGTTCGCCGAATACATCCCAAAATGATTTTTCATCAATAAATTTACGAATTCCTTTTTCAATTAGGTAAACGTATTCTTTATCGTTAAAATCCTCATCTCGAAAATCGTTCGTTTTAATTCTATCAAAACACGTTCAAGCCTCATTTTTTCCGCTAAAGTATGTACCTTGAAATTATCAAAATTTGAAACATCGGTTTTGGGTTGATCATTTTGATTTTGGGATTTACTCGCGAAAAGTTCCATTTCATCCTCCCCATATTATATAGTTAATTTCTCACCGTGAATATCGATAATGGCACGAGAAGTCGACAAAAAGGGTCTACCTAAAATGATAGGGAACTTAGGGTCACACACGTAGTCGGAAATGACGAAGTCCGCGGGAAACGTAAAATTTCCAATCTTAACATAGACATCCTCGGCTATACCAACTGGTGTAAGTGGTGTACAATTTGCTAGCTCGATTGTCATTTTTGTGGGGATAAGATTAGGCAATCTCATTAATTTTCAATGAGAAAGAGGCATGAGATTGATGCTAGCACCTAAATCGGCAAGTGCTATACATCCCTCAATGTCGGTAAAATCACAAGGTAAAATAAATTGGACCGGATCTTCTTCCTTTCTCGGAATATGCCTTTTAGGTTTTCGTAGAAGAATCAAAGCACAAGTTTCCTCAAGGGTTACTTTGGTCAAGTCTATGAAACTCTGTTTTTGAACCATGGATGGAATTTGAGGTACAAGAGGGTGTGCACTCTTTTCCTTGGTCACCACGTTCATTCCCTCAACTTTAGAATGAAGGCATTTTTGAGGTCAAGGGTAGAGACGAATGCACGACTCTAAAACCATCAAGGTTTTGGGGAATCACACGACCTTTTCCATAAGACGAGGCGGATTTAACGTGTTCCTTCGGATTAGTAACGGTGTCACTAGGTAATGTCGTAATCGAAGACGAACTCGATTGCTTGTTCATTATAGCCGAAAACATCTTTTTAATGTCACTTTGTCCTTGTTCAATTATACTATTTTGACCTTTCAAAGTGTTGGAAAATTCGTTTTTCAAAGTACCAAGTTGTCCCTCTAATCATCTTATATTAGCGTCTTCGATTTCATATACTCTTGAAACTCGTTTAATGAACCGTTTTGATTAGAATTAAAGTTCCCTTGGTTTGGATTATTTCTTTGAAATTTCCCTTGATTGTTGTTTTGAAAATTCGAGTTTTGATTGTTGTTGTTAAAATATAGATTTTGCCAACTTAAATTACGACCTTGATTATATCCGCCTTGATTTGAGAAAATTTTCTGTTTGATTATTATTCCCTTGAAAATTGTTACGTTGAAAATTGTTGCATTGGTTATAATTTCCTTGTGATGGACACACGTTGTTTTGATTTTGAAAATTGTTGTTTCCATTTAATGCGTTTACACTCGACATTTGGCCATCCGTAGCCGCACACTCGTAATAATTATGAGTTCCACCACACAACGTACATGAAACCTCAACCGCTTTCACCTTAGCGGGAGCGTTTTTCTTTTGCATTTCGATCAAGAACGACGTAAACACATTCGTCAATTTGTCGACTTTCGCGTCAACCCACTCAATATCACGATTAGTAGAACTAACATTGGCGACATTAGTAACACTCGGTGTGCTGCGGAGTTGAAAAACCTTAGATCTATTTTCGATAATCATTAACGCGTCTTTCAGAGTTTTACAAAAAAATTGCCACCCGCCGCGGAATTTAACGAATCTTGTTCGTGAAGATTAAGACCGTTATAAAATGTATCGATTTGGTGCAACTAGGAAAATCCATGATGAGGATATTGCCTAAGCAAATCCTTAAGACGACCCACGCGTCTCTAAACGACTCGTTTGGCTTTTGTACGAACCTCGTGATCTCGTTTTTGAAAAACGTGGTCTTCGATGGCGGAAAGAAATGATTAACGAATTTGGAAACGAGATCCTTCCACGTAATTATGGAATTAGGTGGCTCTTTCTCGTACCAATCCTTGGTACCCTCGAGCGAGTATGGAAAAAGCATAAGCTTAATGACATCGGTGTCAACGTTCTTAAACTTGCTCGTTACTAAAGAAGATCAAAATTCCGAATGTGGTCATGAGGATTATCCGCCTCACGACCCTTAAACGTTGTCGCTTGTATCAACGATAGCATTCCGCTTTTTATCTCAAAATTCTCCGCTTCGATAGCGGGAATTACGATCGCATCTCCATAACCCTCGGTGGGTGCTTGGAGCAACTCCATCATCGTATGATTCTCGGCCATCTCGTCGCTAGTTTCGACAAAAAAATTAGGAACGTTCGTTTCTAAATTACATCTTCGTCGTCGATTCCTTCGATTTCGATTGCATCGATTCGAAACGTCACTAGAATTAGGATAATCCTTCGATCGAGTGCGCATGCACTAAACGTAGAATGGGGGGGGGGGGGGGGGGGTAGCAAAGAAGATTCTTTTTGGGTTTTTCGACTTTTCATTTTTTTTGGTTTTTGATTGTTTTTTATTTTTTTAGAGTTTTTGGTATATTACGTTGAAATTAATCTACAAAAATTATCCACTAATCAAATGTCTCGATTAATGAATCCAAAGAGGAATGAAGGCAATTACGTCAAGTAAAAACTTTCGTCGACTTTGAAACGTTGGCGGAGCACCAAAATGTTTCGAGGTTCAATAATTAAAACTCACAAAATAGATATATTAATACTTGAATGGCAAACCCTTAATCAGTTGTCACTAAATCGATACGCACAAGCGAGCGGGGAAAACGAGACGGCGCGAAGCACTTAAGAGCCTTTTTTCCTTAGGTCGTGAAATACAACCGCCTTATACCCACCTTATAGTTTGTATCAATTGAGATTAAATTAACCAAGAGTATTTATCTATTTTGCCTTTGATTTTTGTTTGAATTCGATACGCTTAATAATGACCGGAACACCCACTATTAAGGTGCGATTTCTCGCGTATTTGGATAATATTGTGTATTAATTGTGCTACGTAAATACAATATACTATTCACAATAAAAACGAAAAATGATTTTTTGTTAATAGATTTATATTTAACACTTTTTATTTATTTATATGGCTACTAATAGTAAAAATAACAAAAATGAGTATGAACGATATATACGCTTTCCAAAAATGAAAAGAAAAAACGCACTGCTCACACAAACATGATAATATAATGGCACTAAAATACCTCTCCGGCAGCGGCGCCAAAATTGATGTGGTAAAAATACACACGTTTTAGGAAAAATGCGTATAAATGGCAAGTATTAAGTCAACACGTTTAGGAAAACGTGAAGACCGATATTGCAAGTTCGTTCTCGGCGGAGGTGTATGATTTGTGCCAATAATATAAAACCATGTTTGGATTTGTAACGTTTTTGGAAGAAAGATTGGAAATTAAAGACGAGTTACGCTAAAAATTACACTACGACGTTCAAAACGTAAAATCGTAAAAATCGATGAAAAATAGAAGTTTATCTAAAAATTCCCAAAAAACTAATTTAAACTCTTAAAAGTATATCTAGGGTATATAAATCAAGAAAAAATGTTGAAACTTTTTCAGTTAATTAATATTTAATTTTTAAATGCTAATTAAAGCCCTAAAAATCAAATAAATTAATAAAAATCCTAAACTAGTATTTTATAGCTTGTAAACCTCAAATATAGTTAATAAACACTAAAAAATATTTTTCCAAAAATTTCAACAATTAAATATATTTTTAAATGCCAAAACACTATTTTTTAATTAAAATAATGATAAAAAAATTAAATGAACAGTGTAAAAATCTAAACTTTTTCAGAAAATCTAAAACACTAAAATATACTGGGGAAAAATAAAAGTTGCTAAAAAGATGGGCTGATAAGCTAATAATAAGCGAAATAAGCCCACTGCCCAAATAATCTTAGCAGTGGCAAAGCTGGGTAGATTTAGTGGGAACTTTGGTTCCCACTGTTAGGCCAAATTGCACAGAGTGAATGTGTTCCTCTTAAGGCTGCTTTGAGCTATTTGCTTGGTTATTTTGGGTACACAAGGCACCCCCACAACCAATTGGGCTGTGGGGAGTCAATGCAAAAAATTCGTAAATTAAACACTATAAGCTCCACAAATCATATGAACAACCAAGGAAAATAAAATATGCAGAAAGGTAAAAGTTGTAGACAGTTTTGGCAATACAGTGGATGCAAAAGCTACTTTAAGCTACCAAAAAACCTTCAAACCCTCTATACCAGATAATCTAACCCTAATACTATCCCTAAGCTACTTGGTGACCAATTATCAAACACCAAAGCACTACAAATCACCTAAATCCTACCGTGCAACAACAATATAGGCAAAAGGAGTGTTGTGGTGGTAAAAATGGCCAATACAGTGAGTTCAAGTGCAATTTTAACCAACCAAAAACCTACAAAACCATATTACCAGCTAAAGCAATGCTAACCTATCCTATGAACTAACTTTGTGTCCAATTCCAATCCTTAAATCACAAAACTCAAACCTAAAAATCTGCTAGTGTGAACTGTATGGACAAAAAGGTCAATTGCTGATTTTTTTGGCACAATTATGAGATTTAAACACCAACAACTTAAACAAAATGCACATGAACCTCAAGCAAATTGTTCTAAATCCTAAACTAACCTACTACTTAATCAAACCAAGATTAAGGCCACAAAACACATAGACATGAACAAATAGGCCTACTGATTGATCCTTACTATATTTTTGGTAGAAAGTATGAAAAATCTTACAAAATGAACCTTTATACTATCAAAATGAAACAAATCATAAATTTGACCTCAACTAACCTAATTAAGAGTGTCTATACCAGTAGGGTTTACTTGTGTGTCACTCACATCTTAGTAAGTGCCAATCCAAACACCTCCTTAATTTTTGAAAATGAAAATTTAACAAAGCTTTTTGTTGAAAAATCAATGGAATCACTTATCAATTAATTAACTAAGTAAATTTACCCTAAACATACATGAAACAAAGAAAAATAGGAGACTTAGAACACACACATACAAATTCCAAAAAGTTATTCAAAATAGGAAGGGATGTAGGGTTACTACATCCCGGCTTGTTCAGCATGGATATACACCAATTCAACAGTCCAAGCCCTTGTTTTGAGATCTTGAGAAGGGTAGTATATGTTGCTAGTCTTGTTGATGGGCTAAGCAGCCCAAAGACAAACAAAAATGAAGAGTGATAGGATCATGTGTGAAACCTGCACAACACAAATCAGACAAAAAGAAGGTTTCAAGTGCTAAAGGCCTTGCATAAGCTTGGTATCAACAAGGTTATATGAGATTTTAGCACAGTAATCCCTTAACAAAGACAGTGTAGAAAAAGAGATTTTAAGAAATCTTTGTAAAATTTTCAACCTTTAAACCAACTTGATAAATTATAAAGAGAGTACCAACTGAATTTAACAGCCTTTATGAGCTTGTTACTCTAGTTTGGTGTCAACAAAAAAGCCTACAAGATTCATAAAAGCCGGATCTCAAAAACTTATGCCCAAAAAACTTTGAACAAAAGAAATTTTTTTGATGAACAAGTTTATACTAAGTTGTAATGGAAAGTAACAAATTACACAAAATAAAGCAGTAAATGGAACTGAGCAGTGTTTTTATAAAATTAAAAACATTTTCATTAATATTAAAAAAATTACATAGAACAAAAGCTGGAACAAAGTTGCTTGAAACATAAGCTATGATATTTATAGATGTGAGAAGACTAATACATGAAAACCCTAGACGAAATCAAAGTTCCTATTTTGCCCTAGCATCTTTGAAGAATATCCCAATTTTGAATCAATCTTATAGAACCTCTCTTGGTAACCATGTGATTGTAGCAGAGGTGAAGGATGATCATGAGCATTCATTATATCTTTGGGAGCAAGATAAGTATAAGAGCCATTGATTTAGCTGTACCAAGTTTGGAGTTTCGCAAAACTCCCATGTGAGTGGGTCAAGGGAGCACTGGGGTGGACAGTTGGCAAGGGGGGGGACTAGATTTTGAGGTTGAAAATTGATAAGGCAATGGTTAATTGCTGATCTGGAAATGATGATCAAAAGTCCCCTTGAAAGATAATTGGGGGATTTGATCGTGGATTATGCTACAGGGGGTGTTTACCGGTTAGTTTGTTTAGTTTATATTAATTTGAAAGAAAATTAATAATAAACGTGGTATTAGGGTAGTGGGTTGGGTCAAACCGGGTTTTGGGGTATTGGTTTGGGTTTTAGTAGGCTAAGTCCGGGTTTGGCAAAACAGCCCCCCAGGCTTTCCAAAATTATGCATATGAAGTTAAACAGCATATCATTTCCATTTCCCTTGTAATGATACTTTCATCCACTTGTCACTTTTGGCACCATTAATTCATGACTTTGGATAAGGAACGAATGTGCAATAAATGCATTCTTCAAGGGCCATTAATGTAAACTCTTGACATTTTAGGGACCCAAATGTAATTTTGGAGTTTTACTAGGGTTTAAAATGACACGTCTTTCAAAGTTGAGGTACCAATCTTATAATTCTTCAATTCTTCAAGGACTTTTTTGGGAAATTCACTGTTCGGGTCTAGTTCTTTGTGCAGCTTCTTTTCCCGTGTTCGTTTTTGCTTGATTCTTGTTATCTTTTGGTGAATTCACGATATCCGTACCTAAAATACACAATGAACAAGCACAATCATACTTTTCGATATTTTATCATATTTTTGCACATTTTAAGCCCGATTCGGACGATGGGTTTTTGACGAATTGGCTATGGCAAGCGGGGAGGACCATGAAGGGTTTTTGACGCGGGTCGAAATCGCGTTTATAAACCTAACGGGTACGGAGTTTAGGCACAAGAGTATTTGGAATTTCTTGAAACATAAATACAAGTAGAAAAATCCCGACTCGACCCAAGCAAGACGAAATCGTCTACGCCCCACTCCCGATGACGAACTCGAACTTTTCGGACCGGACGTGGTGCCTCGTCCGGATGGGCTACATCGGCTTTCAAAGAGTCAACGTTCAACCAACTCATCCGCTAGTTCCGATTCAAACCTGGAAATGTTTAAAACAATGATAGAACAACAATACGAGTTGGATCGCAAGACGAAGACGGATATCATCGAAGTTGAGACAAAGACTCAAATGGAACTAATGACTTCTCAACAATTCGAGTCGGATATGATGGTGCTACAAATCGACATGAGCAGAATGACACCAATTGACGCAGGTATTGTCGAGGCGAAGAAAAATATGACTCGGGCTCGTTATGCCTAGTTTTTTATGTTGTTTTTAATTCGTGTATTTTTTATGTTTTTTTTAAATTCGTTTTTTTTAATGTAATTTTATATTTTTTATTTAATGAAATGTTATTTTTATTAGTATCTACTTTATTTAAGTTTTTTAAACAAAAAAAGAAGTTATGACACCACATTTGTCACGGGTCGTTGCTATCCTATAAAATGTGGTGTCATAGCATGCTGGTGTCATAACTTATGTGACCAATACTTTTTGGCTGTGACACCATTTTTGGCTATGACTCCATTTATTATTTATTTACAAAATGAATCCAAACAACCAGGATCGGTAACATGCTTAACGACCTTCAAACCAAATGCCAGGATCGTCTTCGAATCCCGGTTCTTCCTCTAATCCGAATCAACCTCCTTTTAATCAAATGTCATACTATCCAAACTTTAACCCATATGCTAACCCGGATGCCCAAATGTTGTATAATAATTTTCACCTCCAACAACAATTTGCCCAAATGTCTCAACAATCACAACCCGGAGGCTCACACCCACCATCCGAACAAGATCCCATCATGGCGAAGACGAAGAAGAAGAAGAAGGAGAGGAGGAGCCACAACCGACACCAACATCCAAAAAAGAAAACCAAGAAAGAAATCAAAGGCGAAGAAATCCCAAGAACCCGAACCCGAAGGTGCTGGTGTTCGAAATTTTTAGACCTAAGCTGAAGAATTGCTTTTGGCAAAGTGTTACATCCAAGTATCCAAGGATCCAAAATACGGTGCGAGTTAAAAGAATGATACTTTTTGGTACAAGGAATCATCCTTCCACAACACGCAAGCCGCGAAGTTGAAGTACAAGGAATGGACCAAGAACATGTTGACCGGAAAACAGACTTCGTTGCATTGCCTTTCGATTAAGTTTAATAACATTTATGATGAATTGGCTACGACAAGTGGAGAGGACAACAAGGGTTTTTGACGCGGGCCGAAATTGCGTTTAGAAACATAATCATTGCGGATTTTAAGCACAAGAGCGCTTGGAATTTTTGAAAGATAAATAAAAGTGGAAAAATCCTGACGCGACCCAAGCAAGACAAAATCGTCTACGCCCCACTCCCGAAGACGAACCCGAACTATTCGGACCGGACGCGGTGCTGGGTCCGGAAGGCCTACATCAGGTTTCAAAGAGTCGACGTTCAACCAACTCGTCCGCTAGTTCTGGTTCAAACCCGAAAATGTTTAAAACAATGATGGAACAACAATAGGAGTTGGATCACAAGGCTAAGATGGATATCATCGAAACCGAAACAAAGACTCGAATGGAAATAATGTCGTCTCAACAATTTGAGTCGAATATGAGGGTGTTACAAATCGACACGGGAAAAATATCACTAATTGACACAGGTATTGTTGACGCGAAAAAAGAAATGATTCGAACTCGTTATGCATAGTTTTTTTTATTTATTTTATTTTATTTTGATTTTTTTATGTTTTTAATTTTAAGTTTTTTTTAATTTGTGTATTTTTTCATGTAATGTTTTTTTATGAATAAAATGTGTTTTTATTTACTATATACTAGTTATAATACCCGTGCACGCACGGGTTTTTTTCTAATTTTTTGGTAATAATTTTTGTCTATTAAATAACGAATAGTGTTTGTTTTGTAATTATTGTTTATGACTATGCATGACATACGTGATGCTCTTTCTCGCGGCTTCAAGTACAATCCTAGAAGATGCTTGAATTTTGATCAATCTCATTTTGTGTTGGAGCATCCACTATTGTGTCACCCCATCAGGTATTCAAGTGTTGTCTCAGGTCTAGCGGTCTCATATGGTCAGATATATCAACACAACAACAGAGTAAAAAGTTAGATATAACTTCTCATATATAGAGAAAAAAATGTTGTTAAACAATAACCAAATTTTAATACTATTTTTCCACTTAGGTCACTCAACTTGTCTCGGAGAAGTTTAACAGCTAAAGTTACAATTTGTCTCAATGTTCTGAATCTTTTTTGAAGTCTTCAAGACTTGAGTATTCTCAATGAGTAAAATGTCTGACATGGTGTCTCAGTTGTGCAAAACATATAGCGTGGATGTACATTCATTATAAATTTAGGCCGATGTGTCATCTATTATATGCCATACATGAACCAATTTTAAGTTGGAACATGGTAGTACCTTTTTGGAACAGTACGCATTGAAATCCACCATTATCTGTTAAAACAAATACATATAATTAGAGTATCAAACACCACCTAAGCCATGTTTAAGGAAGACATTTCGTGTATAAAAAAATAATATAAAAATAAAAAAATTATGATCACCAAGATAACAGAAATAATTGTATCATTTTGTATATATATATATATATATAATTAGGCAGTGGCCAATAAATTTTCTTTGAAAACTTGTTTAACAATTCCTTTCATAGATTAAACAATTGATACACCCTTATCACTAATGTTTCGTAGGCGATTCTACGTCCATTTGGGAGGGTTTTACCCCTGGTCTTTCCAGTTTCACCATGATTAGATAAAGATGGTGGGATCTCAATAACATTAAGTAAGAAATCCAAGGCAGGAGACTTGCAAAACTTCCACCAGGAAAAAAGCTAATTAGACCACCTGCATTTGCCATATATGAATGATAGAATGTACTCTACCTTTTGCAAAAAATAAAATAAATAAAAAATAAAACTTAAAAGATGCATGCAACTTAAGTTATTAAGAGTTGTTCTTGTTGTTTCTTGATGATTTATATAGCTTGTGTCTTACCTTTAGATCCCGTGATGTTCTCCAGGTTCTGCACTCTCGCCCCATAAATAAAGACTACCGAAATAGAATTAAGCTATGTAAAAATAATGACTACAAAAAGTTTGCAGCAGACAGTCTTAAAAAGGAATAAAAGAAAACCTCTTAAAACACTGTTCTTTATAACGATTTAAAAAAGGTATCAGTAGAAAACAATAACACCTACTTTGGGGAAGTTCCGACAGTGGTTAGTGCGACATCAAGGTTAAAAGTACGTTGATCGCTGACAGTTGTGGAGACGGCTGTGTTACTGGAAATCTGTTGATTATCCACGCCACACCTGCAGATGTTCCGTTCACAAAAATCATGCCATGATTGTGATTCGGATACGTCGTGAGTAGCAAAAAAAGATGTAACAAAAAATAAAAATACTCACCGACATAAATATAGACATTGGTTACGGCGGGCTTAGGATTAAAAGTTTGTGAGGCGCCGACACTTGTACTGGCACCTGTGAGTTTATATATTCATTGGATCAGATCCAAGGTGAACCTAAGACCTTATTTGGTTTTCTCCCAGTTTCTTTTGTGTTGTCCCATAACATGATAAGTCCAAACAATTTCAGGAAAAAACCATTACACGACTCGTTCAAAGTCGCATCTATGATACTTACCAAGTAATGATCTTACACGCAATACATATCTCCCTATACTAAAGACAGTAAGAATAGATAAGGCATAATTTATGTAAAGCCATCAAATTTTAACTTAAAGAGACTTTTAAGAGACAAACATATTAGTTATATGTATTCTGGTTTTTCTAAACTAAAGCTACTTTCCTACTGTGACCAGGTATCTAATTTAAATTATATGAAACTACTAACAGCATGCAGCCGCTTAACTAATCTTTGATGTATGAAACAATGAATCCAAAATGAAAGAGTGCACAATTATATCAAACAAATCAAGATCAACATGCAAACAACCAAAAATGTATTAAAAAGGATAGCAAACTCACCATCACAAAGCTTTCTAGCAAACTCACACCAATAACTTGCATCTCTAACACATCCTGCATCTTAACCTAAACCGCTTCAAATTCCCTCACTACAACCAACAATATCTCCCTAACCCTCTCAGCCGACCCATTCCATCACTAACCCGTTCTGCTATCTCAAAATCCTCAGTCTCAACCGCTTTCTCCAACTCCTTCCCCATTTCCATATAATTTGAAATCACAACGCCCAACTCCTCAACCACTTTCCTTCTCATTTTTATAAACTCTTTACGCATCACCGACACTATAGTCACTCTTTCCGGAGCTAACTTTAGCTTCTGGTCTATTCGTTTGTTAATTGTTCATACCTTAAGTCTATCGAATCATTCAAATTATTCAAACCTTCTTACTTTGAACTTCCGAATTGCAACAACCTCGTCTAGCTTTATCTGTTCTTCGACTTTCGCTACATTCGAATCTGAACTAATGGCCAGATCTGTAACATCATTTTCGCGTTTCTCTACTACACTCAATTCACCACTAATCATGTCCCCCGAAATAGTCTCATCTTCGCCTTTTCTACTACATCCGATTCGAAAATAATTCTATTATCCAAAACAATCTCACTTCGGCGTTTCTCAGTACTAAATCTCGTATCCAAAAAGATATCCAAAAAGATCTCATTTTCTAGCTTTTCTTCATTACACAGGCAACGATACAGTAGCTACGAAGCTTGGCAATCATTGATATGAAAGGAAAGTAAACAAAACCAACCTTTTCTTGAACTCACCTTTTCCCTCTTTTGTTTAACAGTCCAAGGGAAGATTGGATAGTGTGTAAGATCATTGTACCCACGACCTTCAAGTTTATTGATCAGATGCATGGTACTGGAAGTTAGTAATTTCTCCATCTTGCCACCTCTTGGAGAAGAATTTAGCCATAAGCTTAAAGCCACTTTTCACTAATCCTGAAATTGTGATGTCCAACCTATTTACAGAAAGAAAAAAGAAAATTATTCTAATAACCTTTTCTAACACTTTCTAGAGAAATATATATATGAATTCAGTTGGGGATCAACAACATACATGATGTTTTAGAAAGATTCATGTTGTATGATATAGACATAAAGTGCACTAAAATACATTGTAGGTAACTTCGATTCCTTGCTAACTAATGTAGTTTATTCTCATAAGATACACCATCGTAAACATTATCTAATTCTAATTAGAATATTAAACTACTGAGTGAATCCACATTGCTTGAAAGACTAATACCATCAAGTTTCAAGAACTCAGTACCATAGAGCGTCAATAGTAACTGTCGGTTGTTGAAAGAAGAATCAGACCTGCGAAAATAAAAAAAATCCATAAAGATCTGAGGTTGTAGACACTAAATTGAGTAAACAAACGTCACATTAGACACTAAAGTGAGTGAGAAAACAATGTAATATGTATATTTCAAGCCAGCATTTACAGGTTTTCAAGCCAGCAACAACGATATTTTTGGTTCCGTCTCGGCTAATGATGATTTTTTTTTTCTAATAAGACAGTTATAAAGCTAATATAAATAATTGACTGAATACCTTTAAAAAGCCTTTCAAGTCATAATCAGAAGACTGTTTAGAAGCTTATACTAATAATACATAATTCGTGTACGCTTATAAGCATGTCTGACTATTATGATAATGCAAATTCTTTGATATCTAAATTAACAAAGCCTTTTAATTAACAACAATGTTTGTAATTGATTAATTGAATTGACAAAAATAAAAAGCTACAAAATTAACAACAACTTTGAAATCAAATTGGTACATCTTAACAAAAACCCTCAATTAAAACTAAATTTTAATTAATCTGAATTAAGGTTTGTAATTGATAAATTGAACTGACCACGTTGTGGATGGCCTTATTTGTGTTGTTATCATCAGCCTCTTTTTGTGGTTTCGATGAGATCCAAAATCATCTTCAGACAGGACGGTGTTTGATGTTGTGGTTACTTTGTCTCTTTGTGGTTTGATGAGATATAAAATCATCGACTGTTTGTTTTTGTGATAAACGAATTAAAAAGGTGAGATACAACCCTCATAAAGTTTCATAATTGATAGTTTTAACCTTATCTTTAAGGAATTTCTACCCGTTTTTATATAAGTTTTTTTCTTTATATTTTTGACACGTATATTTTTAAACGAATTTTAAATTTCAATAAACATAAACACGAAAATTAGACAATTTTTACTAAATTAAGCAACAAATACACTTTTTAAATGAATAAATAAAATAATTATTTCTTTTTAAGGAAATAATCTCTTAAAAAAATCTCTATTTTAGGTTTTGCTTTACAAAGAAAAAGATTTTACTTCAATTTTTTTAAAAAAAAAATTATGACACCACTTTTTTTTTAGCCTGTAGCCTGGGCTCTAAGTGACAAAACAATCATCTAAGTTTTCGTGAACTCATATAACCCGTGACCAGAACGGAACCATGTATGAAAAAAAATACTAGTAAAATTTATAACGGCTGGTCAAATGTCACTTTAATAACAACCTTTTCTCCCTCTTAAAAGTTTTAAAATCTATCAGTTTCTGTTACACACCACACCACACCAAGACCATCATTATCATGAATTTCATTTCATTTTGGACCCACCCACAATTATCTCTCTTTCCTCTTTTATTCCCTTTAATTCCGCAAATTAAAACACACACTTGACACTAACAACAACGTGTCAGTTAAAAATTGTTAAAAAAAACCCCAATGTATGTGCGAATAATTCGATTCTAACAATGGGTTGTATCACTTCTAAACATGTGGAATTAGTTACTTCTTCTTTTAACAAGCATCATTTTGATCAGTATCATCATCATCGTGTGCAAGCATTGAATCACATTAACAATCATGATGATAATGGTCAAGAAGGTTTAAAATGTGGAAGGTTATTAACATTATCAACCGAAGCGGAGAATGTAGCAGCTGGATGGCCTTCTTGGTTGAGTCAAGTTGCTGCTGAAGCTGTCACCGGTTGGCTTCCCTTGAAATCCGATTGTTACGAAAGATTTGAAAAGGTATAATACTGTCAATCATCTTATTTTGATTATAAGTTTACGACGATAGAGCGTGTTTGGCAAAAGTAGCGGTAGGACGATAAGCAGTAGCAGTTTCTTTCTATAAAAACGTTTGGTAACTTAGCTCTAGGTGTAATGCATAATGTGCTATTAAATGCTTCCAAATGCTCCTTGCCAAACACAATTTAGCGTTTAGCATTTAGGGTAAAACAGTAACAAAAACTTGTTTACCAACAATAGGTGGAAACAAGCTTTAAAAATCTAATGATACGTTTTCTAACGCACTTTTATTTCACATCATAAATTGATTACAGAAACAGTTAGCTACCTGCTGCATACTTGCTTACCCTTACCGTTACTGCTTACGTTTACTACCGCCGACCATGCCCTAAGATTTCTTCGGATAATGCTCTAGTATATGGAGAGTGAATGTGTACGTGTGTGTGTGTGTTGACTCGTAAATGTTTTATTGCTGACAAATGAACAATTACAGATTTTACATAACAAACTACCTTTGACTTACTGAAAAGTCAAAGTATCTAACTATAAAATGAACTGCGTACATAAATAAGTCAACATACTACATTTTGTTGCAGTCACTTTGAGCCTTCTAGATTAGAAGATATTTTGTAGGGATTGCTTGACTTGAGCTGTTTGTGGTGTTGACTTTGTTGGCTCCTTTAGCGTGTTTGGATTTGTGTTTTGAAAATGACTATCAAGATAGTCACGGATAGTTAACTGATACATCTATGTCAACAGTTAATTTTCTTGCAATGATTGTATGCGCTTTTTCAAATATTTATAAATTTGTAATCTGAATTGGCTTTTTCATAAACTTAAAACTGATTGTTGCAGCTTCAGGTTAAATGTACATCCAAACATCCTTTTAATAATACAACTTTAAGGTTTTTTGAGTCAGAACTAGTGAATCGTTTGTACCAGCAACTCTTTGTATGCCTTATAAAATCTCATTAAATCTAAATAACCAGAATACCAGACGGAGTAATCATAATCGGACTTTTGTGAAATATCAGAAACTGAAAATTGCTACTGCAAACAAGCCCAAACACTCCCTTAAGAAATTATTGATTTGTTTCAAGTGCACATATGGAACCAACTCTTTGCTTTGTTTTATAATGTAGATTGGACAAGGAACATACAGCAGTGTCTTCCGAGCGCGTCATGCTGCTAGTGGTAGAATGGTCGCACTGAAGAAGGTACGGTTTGACAATTTAAAACCAGACAGTGTGAAATTCATGGCTCGAGAAATCACAATCCTCCGATCACTTGACCACCCAAACGTCATGAAACTTGAAGGGATAATCACATCCCAAGTGTCATGTATCATATACTTGGTTTTTGAATATATGGAGCATGATCTGGCTGGACTTCTATCATCCCCCGACGTCAAGTTCAGTCACTCCCAGGTTTTGTTAAACGTAAAAGCTCGTCAAAAATTTAACATGTAACAGAGTCTGGATGTAGCTAAATGAGGCTAGTTTTTTTATATGCAGATTAAATGCTACATGAGGCAATTACTAAAAGGTATCGAACACTGCCACTCACGTGGCGTTCTACATCGAGACATTAAAACTGCAAATATTTTGTTGAATAATGAGGGAGTTTTGAAGATTGGTGATTTTGGTTTGGCAAAAATTTATGGTCCGATGAGCAAAGAACCTTTGACTAGCCATGTAGTGACTTTGTGGTATCGGCCTCCTGAGCTCCTTTTAGGATGTACGAAATATGGGACGTCTATTGATCTTTGGAGTGTTGGTTGTGTTTTTGCTGAACTTTTTCTTGGCAGACCGATTCTCAAGGGCCGGACTGAGGTGAAAACATACAAAAACTATAATTAAAAGTATACATTGTAGCGGTCGCAAAAGGGCGGGTCGGGTAACGGGTCAAAATTAGTTGGGCTAGCCTGAAATACTTTTTGTCAAAAAAACTATTTATCTTTTTAGTAAGTGTCAGATATGGTTCCAAAGATTTGTATTATTTAAATAAAATAATTTAATTGTTTGAACAACAAGTTGTTGGAGGTTTTACGCATTCAAAGTGATCTTTTAAAAGAAAACCAGAATCAACCCGTTCGTAACTAAATGGGTCAAAATCGTCACCTCTTATACATATGCATGTTTTACCATTGAAGATGAGAGAGAAATAAACAAAAACCTCATTCTTTCTTGCACGTTCTTGAGTTGGAAGAAAGGAAAAGGAAGACTTGTTATATAACTTTTTCATGATGGAGAGAAAGACTAACGATTTTGCAATTACACCTTCCTGTGTAGTGTATCAATTTAATGAGCTAGAGACCAGACAGTAGTTTTGTGACTAAGAAATTGTTCTACAGATCCTTCAACTCTCTTCAATTCCCACAGACTGAGTAAAATATGACATTTTCAGGTTGAACAATTACACAGAATATTCAAACTTTGTGGTACACCTCCTGAGGACTACTGGAACAAATCCAAACTTCCTCTTGCAACGATGTTTAAGCCACATCATGCTTATGAAAGTACTCTTCATGAAAGGTGTAAAGATATCCCAAAAAATGCACTTAACCTTATTGAAACACTTCTTTCAGTAGATCCTTGCAAGCGTGGAACCGCTAGTTCTGCTCTAGAACATGAGGTACATTGTACAACTATTAAAACAATTCATTCCCGCAAAACCAAGATTTTATTTCTTTTTACTTTCTTATTTGATGTATCCTGTTGCATCAACAGTATTTTAATACGAAGGCTTACGTGTGTGATCCCACAAGCTTGCCGAAGTACCCACCTAACAAACAGATCCATGCAAAGGCACGTGACGCAGGACGTAGGTCAGTAATATTTTATATCTAATTGGTGTTTCAGTTAAAAAGAGTATCTTAATGGGTGAAAATGGATATTTTGGACGTCTAAAAAAATGGGTTGGGGGTAACTCAGCATTATTTTGAATATCATAGGTAATTAGTATGTGTAGAATATGAGTACCAATGTTCTTGTTAAGATATTAATCCAGTTTTTGATTGGATAAACACTTGAATTTGGGAGACTTTTGAATCATTTGATGTGTTTCGCTTAGATCCGAGTTCTAAAGTTAGACTGGTGACTTTTTATTTTGATAATTATACCTAGATGCACCCATATTCGCGTTATCCTGTTGAGTTTTTAAAATCTGACAAAGTTGAAAATGACGAACCTTTTTTTACAGAAAAAAGCCCGGTGGTGTAGTTGGGGCATCAAGAATTCCAGCTAGAACCCCGAAAACCTGCCAAGAGCAAACTTCTTTCTCCAAAGTGGCCCCTACAGAGGTCAATGCAGAATCCTGTGTACCAAAAGGATCACATGACCCAGTGTCGGCGTTTGTACAACTTACAGAAATGTCACAATCTAATGGCATTTGTGCACTCCCTACACAAGCTACAGCTTCAAATGGAGGTTTCGTGTGGGCAACCAGAAGACGGAAACATGGTGGCCATCTAAGCCAAAGTAGCGGTTCAGTGACGCCGCGCGTGCTAAAAACTTCAGCCTCACAACGGATGCCTGAAAATGTAGAATCTACGAGTAGGGTCTGCGGTGGTTTCAGAAATCCTGCTTCCTTTGATATATCCAAAGTACACAATTCTCAGGATTTACTGAATGTTAGTTTCCCTGAAACTAAATCATAGGTTTTAACTTTAATATTCTGAAATTGAGTTGGCAGAAGAAGTCAATTTAGCTTTTTGCTGTATAACTTATCCGTGGTTCATTTAACAGCAGGATGATGATGAATCAGAAACCTATTTCGACGCACACGCTGAATGATCACTCAGTCACAGCACAATACAAGGAGATCAAACTTAGTAATGTGTTACGTGAATTCCAATTTGATGGAGGTACATACAATCCCATATGGTAATTAGTTTGATAGTTTAAAGTCTTACAGTAGTTCTTTAGATATTACAAGCAAGATTTTTCCGGGTTTATTTGACTTGTAGACGCAGACTAGTAATGTAGAAGAGTCTTCATTTCTTTGTGGTGCAAGAGTATACCACTAATCACTTCACGCATACCTTCTTACTGGGAACATTATATCCACATATAATTTCTAGGTAATATAATGTCCCAAATTTGAGATGTTTGTAACAGAAGATTAAACTCTTACAAAAGTCAGCACACTGGTCTTTCGCTAGAAATCTACAGTTACTTTTTTTATTATCTTATATCTTTGATGGAAAAAACAATCCTGTATTTACAAAACCAATAGCAAATGTCAATGGGTACATTGGTTTTTTCATCTTACAGCCCGTCTACAACAGTGAACCACATCGTTCATTAATGCTCAAAATTGACGACAGAAGTGTCATTCTTTTTTTTCTTTTTATCTGAATTTAAGCTTCGTCGAGTTCTTAGCGTAAATGCCAGGATTGCTGTTCAATGGTCAAGAAGGACTCAAGAAGATGTTACTAATGTAGGTATTTGACCACGATTTACAAAGTCAATCTTGTTTAGTCTTAAACAGCAGAGAACTTTTTCTGGCAATTCGTCTTGTTTCTGAGCCTGTTTTTGAAAAGAACAGCAAATCAGTTTCACTTTTCTATTTCTTATATACTAGACAATAGAGATGACGACGATGTGGATGGCTTTTGTCGTACCTGAATCGTTAGGCCGAGATTCATTATCCCGTCTTTTAGGCGTTCACGAAATCCATCTAATCCTTTTCTTGCTATGTAACTAAACCGATGAATGTCCAGGTCAATTTCAAAGTAATTTGATCCCTGTGGATGCGAGTATGATTCATATAGTTAGGAGCCCAGTTAATTGATTCATATTTCATAATGAGTTTCACATCTGAAAGAGGGAAAATAGGTACCCCATAAAAGTTGTGTTGCGGGCGTGAAAGGACGGGTTTTTCATTGTAAGCATGCAATAGCTTCCTCTCAGTGCTGCTGGAAAGAAGGTCATCTGGGTTGACAACACCCACCATGATCTTCAGCCGTTCTCTGAAAGCCACAGTCGATTCTTTTCTAAAACTCTTCACCTTTTCCATTTGATCCTCCACTAAACTCTGCAAACATCATCGAACCACACACTAACTTACATCGTCTTCTTGCCAAACTATAGCAAGGATCATATACATAGTTTTCAGATATTTAGGGGTATATATAGTTAATAGGTAATTTAATTACCTTAATGCTCTCCTGAAACTGAGGGGAGGTGTCCTTCTCGTACATCTCATTGAGTTTGAAATATAACACAAGGCTTACACCCTCACCATCACTGTCGCTAAGGAACATCTGAGCATTATAACTAGGCAACTGTAACATGATCAAATTCAAGACAAACAGTATTAGAGTTTGCATTTTAGTAAATCAATTAAAATAAAAGCAAACCAACCTGAATATTCACAATGAGGAGAGGTGGCAAGTTGCCATCGCCTTTTAATGTAGGAAGGTCAATGTATTTAGCAATGTGATTAATCTTTTTCGGGCATGCAAAAAGATCTACACCAAATGGAGTGTACGGGGAATAACTTGGAGCAGGTTTTTTCGATTTATCTCTGAAACATGTGGCAGTTGATCAGGTTATTATGTACACAAAAACAAGAATAAAAAAATATATAAAGAAGGAAAAGAATTGGAAAGGATACTTGAAATAGCTTTCGCTTCTGAGAGTGAAATTGGATGGGTCAATAGCAGACCAACATCCAGGAATCGGCTTCTCATCTGTACAGCATGGAATTAAGAATCCTGCTCTTGGACGATAAAAGAACTGTTCTGTAGGCCCTGCATTTCATTTCATTCATACTTAAACTTCAAGATTTCTTGAACATAAGCAAAAGCCAACTCTCGAAAAGATTGAAGTGTTTTATACGTACGGGGTCCATTTGGAACTTCAGCTTCCGTTCCTTTGACAGAAAGCTTAATAACAGTTGGTATTCTTGTGTGATTTTGTGAGCCGGAATTAGCTGTGTTAGTGACCTTATCATTATAACTAGCAGAATGTAGCAATTGGGGTATGCCGCCGGGCCTTAACATGTGCACTTGGTCTTTATCATCTTTATCACCATGATAGCTGCTATAACTACGTCCTAATTTGTTGGTAGGGCTGGAATCTCCGTGATTCCCATGAGAACTGTACATGAAAAAGGGTACATTCGCATCTTGAACCACGTCCCCATATGGTGTCATAGGAAATTCATCATCTCCTTTAACCAATAATAGATGGTAAAAATGAATACAACTTACTCAGGCAACATTTCAGTCTAACCAATAAAATCAGTTAAATTCACAAGAACCACAGTTGGTTTGCAGTGAAACAAGTAGGAAATATAGGATGGTCCGAAAAGTTAGTAAGTCAACTCAGTGTACATATAACTTAACCGCTCATTACCTTCATTCACACTGGAAAACTCATCATCCAATTCAGAACCTCCCATGCTGCTTACCGAATCAAACCATGGCTCGTCTGCAGCAAGCAAAGGACATAATACTCATGTTACTTTCGGTTGTTAATTTAAACATACATTTCACACCAAACCATGTTAAATACGAATATAGCCAAAATGAAATTGTACCATGAGCATCTTCCTTGTGAGTGAGCTCACGAGAACACTCAGAAGATACTGATTCCCTACAGGTTGTGGTAGTATCAACAATATTCTCACTAACTGGTGCATCGGAGTCTACATCATCATTGCTCTTCTTTTTCAGTTTATCAGGCTTCCGGATCTTTTTACTCTTGTGACGCCTTGATCTCCTTGGTTTAATTGTTCTTACTGGGCTTGAAGCACAACCACCCATTTCCCCTCTTTAAGTTCTTAATAACATATAAATCAAGTCCCTAGAAAAAACACAACCATAAACGATCCAAGTTACTTGATGGTTGGTGTATTGTTCAAAGGTGATGTTTGATGTGCCTAAACATCTTATACAAATCCTCCGAATATTAATAAGGAGTAGAAAAGATCAAAATCATAATCATTTTATGCCAAACACCATATCTGTCATCTTTAAAAAAGAACATGAAATATGTTTTTCTAGCTCCTTGCTATAGGCTTTTCAATCAAGTTGTCATTTATAAAGCAAAAATTCGATATCAGGACTTGATCTATATTCGGATGCACGTAGAAGATCAGCTGAACATACCTTAGTCAGCTGTAAGATATTCCAACAAAGTCGATATATCAGGTTCTTGATGCAAAATTTCTGCAATAAACATCAACGACGAGTTGGATTTTCTAACAAATAAAGGAATCATAAATGGTGTAATTGCCAAGGATATTAACTTGCAATGCAAAAGATACAATCTTTAAGGAAACTCAGATATATCTATGCAACTTCAAGCGTAATATGGATAAATCAATTAACTATAATAACGTTTGAAAAAGGTAGAGTGTTTTGGTTTTTAAACATCACATTTTAAAATAAATTGCAAGCTAACATACTTGCTTAAAAGATACCAAAAAGCAAGCTATATACACCTTGCAAGAACAAAGAATGTTAACAACTTTGTAGAGATATCTTTTATACTTATATAAAAAGTTTGCAAGGCGTGAGATATTTATTTGATAAATTATGAGTCTTGATATCTCTAAAATTAGACTTAAGTTACGTGTTTGTTTTGTGATTGGTTAAATTCAGGGGCTCGATATTTCATATTTTCTTTTTCTTCATCTCAGTTTTTCTCACTTGTTTTAATTTTGTAATCAGGTCTTTTTTTGGGCATACCAATTAGGTCCCTTAACCATTTTTCAATTTATAGTGTTCTTTAATTTTGCTGTTTCTTCCAAAACGAACTTTGTTCGCAACGTACGTAAACAATGAAGTTTATGTTTGTATTCACATAACATAATACTGACACATGCAAACATAAAAAAGGAGGTAATAAATATAATTTTTCATGTTCCATGCAATCCACAAGAACTGATTATCATCCTCATAAAAAATCAAAATACATATCAAGCCACTAATGGGCAGACATTATTGTCAAAAAATTGCAATAATTGGTGTCAATTCCATTAAGAGTTTGGAAGCATGCAAAAAAGGTTAAAAAGGGAACAAAAATGAATAAAAATACTATATCTTTTTTGATAAATCACATCAAAAGCAGCATGAAAACAAAAAAATGGAAAAGCATGCATATAATTAGAACATGAAATCTTCCTTCCATTATATGCAAAAAAATGTTCTTTTCGAGAATGGTCAAAATTTTTGTGTGCAATTCCTCTTAAAGAAGACTATCCCAAACACCCGTTAAATCTAGAGAAAAATAATGCACGTAAACAGGGGCGGATCCATTCACAAAGTAATATCCTAATTCCGCCATTGCACGTAAACATGCATGCATGCATGCATGCATGCATACAATATGCATAGATAGAAAATGAAACCTGTAAATGATGAAATATGCAAGAGGCTAATGAAATCACATATATAAATCCTCTGTCTCTCTACCTCTCGCACTCTATAACAATTAGAAAGCCACCATGATCAGATGGATATGGAGGAGAGGGGAGGCAGAAGTTGGGTCCGACGGTTGTCGGATCCGGGTTCAATGATCACAATCAAACCTATTTAAAAAATTTGATTGTTTGGATTCTTGTTAATATTCTCAAACCAAAATGCCAAGGTTGAGAAAAAAATGAATTTATAGAAATAGCTTCTTTAATTTGTGTCTCTTTTTATTTCAAGCCTTTTGTTTTTTTCCTTGAAAAACGATGGGTGGAACAAGATTGCACACCTTTAATTTGATACTAGTATATTTTAGATCTTAAGACGTTATTATGCTTTATTTTGTGCAAACTCTTGGTCTCCACAAGACTCTACCTCCTACTCACTTAATTATTTTTGTTAAGTGAAAAGTTGAAGAATAAATCAATGAATGGCATATTTTAGTATTTAAAGAGTAATGGTATAAATTAAGTATACACAGTTGAATATAGTTTCCAATCTAGTTAGTTTGTTGATTAGGGTAATTTTCCTTATTATGTTATGATTGAGCCGGATGGATCTAAGCGTAATTCTTAGTCGGTTAAGACTACGGAACCGACCCTCTCACCATATAAAAGGAGGTGAGGGGGTGATGCTCAAATTACACCGATCTTTTATTCTTTCTTGTACGATCTAATTATAGTTTAGATCAACTTAACTTGAAAGTATTTTCAATGATGTTTTAATATAAGCTTTGCTTTTCCAAAAAACTTAACCCGAAAGTATCTAAGATAATTTCTTTAGTTGATAAAGTCAAACAGAATCGAAAATCTATTTTGAAAAAAAATAAACCGAAAATTAAAGCAAAAGTGAACCGAGCATAACCAAAATACGAATTGAACTGAGAAAATCAAACCAAAAAAATAGTTTGGACGTATTTTTTGGGTTTTAACCCGAAACCAAACCGAACCGAGTAAAACCGAAACTAAAAACTATAAATATACAACACTGAAACCGAACCAAAAATGATCGGTTCGATTTCAACCAGTTCGACTCAGCTCGGTTTGTCAGTTTGGTTTGGTTTTTGATTGGTTTTACTCAGCCCAAGTCGTGTGTGTACATTGTAGACGGAGAAATGCGTGCGTGAAGAAAAAACGGTGATGGCGGTGTTTGACATAAATGTAACTAGAAGTCTAAAAATTGGTCGGAAAAGATATGATAATGGTGACTTGCAACGTAAAGGTAACAAATTCTCATAATCACATCCGGTAGAAATTTGGATACACTAAATCAAGAAAGAAAAAGTTTTGTACCTTAAATTAAAATCAGATATAGGTTAGTACCCTTATGTTTGATTCGCCTAATTAAAAATTGAGCATTGATTGACATACCTAATTGATATGTTTAAATGTATATCTAATCCTAGGTGTCAACATCTTCTTGGTGATAGATTAAGGACCCACTTTTTCACAAACCAATAAACAACGTCCACATCCATTTAGTCATAAACTTAGTCACACATTTAGGCTTCTCAATCATTTTCCTTAAAAATGATCTAAAGGGCATATTAGATCAATTTTTATAAAGTTTTAGCTTGAGTTACATATTTTATTGATCAATTAAACCTATATAAACCCTTCATTTCTAGAAGTTTTTAGCTTTTTTAATAATATGAACACTGTTATGAAATGTAAAGAATGAGAAATTAAAGAAGAAGGAGATTGATGACGTATAGTCCCTAGTTGGGCTAGATAGCCCGACCCACGGGTACTACCCGCATCCATCAAGGATGGATTAAAGGCTTGTGCGATACGCGCGCGTAAGCCCAGTGGGTCCGGTAAGCCGCTGTCGCACATAAGGTTAATTACTTAACCAGCTCCTTGACGCAGTGCGGCAAGATCAGTCAGGAGTATAATCTATCATATAGATATATTCGCCTAGAGTGAAGAGATATACATTTGCCTTGGTTATACGATAAAGATCAAGCTAATTTAGGTCATTATCTCTTCCTTTGGCCGCAAGAGTAGGAGAAACCAGCCAGGACTCTCTCAGGGATAAAAGGAACCCCATACACAAAGGTACGATACACACAATACCCTAAACACTACATACTCGAATCGATTACTTACTCTCACGCCGGAGTCTAATCGTGGGTCACAAACCCACGGTAAGCCTAACGGTGTCTGTTTAGTGCGCAGGATCCTTAAAGCAAGTTTCACTTGGTGCAAGAACCGGAGTCCACGAGACCCCAAATTAAGCCTAATTTGGGTCAAGCTCGGTCTACCAACTTTTGTATCAACAAGTTGGCGCCATCCGTGGGACCTACACTAAGCTCTAGCTAATGACGAAAAGCGGTAAGAATGAAGGCTGTCAAGGATCCTCGACGGTAGATGGCCGTATCACATCCGTGAATGCTACCCCTGGATCTGCCAGTGAAGCAAACAATCAGGATGTAAACAATCCCCCAATCATAAGAACAGGAGGACTGTTCTCAACTCCCCTACCCGCCGCGGGGGAAAAATGCATCGAACGAGAGTCAACTCAGCCTTCCCCCAATAAGCAAAAAAGAAAGATGCTCCAAGAGGAGGAAGGGGAAGTCGTTGCTACGGAGGCACGCATGATGGAGGAGTACGTAGCTAATAACCTACAAACCCTCATCCCTTTGGTTGCTAAACATGAGAAGATGGTAGAAGAAGCAAAGCGCGCGAAGCACGCCGCATCCTCAGAAAGCAATCTGTCAGGATCAAGTGATAACCCGCCAGAAAAACATATACGCGCAAGTTATTCCTCGGATGACCAAAGCTTCTCGCAACCTTGGAGAAGAGCCAGAAAAAACGCTTTTACGAGGCGCATACAGTATTATGGAGACACAAGAAAGCGCCGCATGCCATCAAACGTAAAAACTTATGATGGCACATCAGATCCAGAAGACCACTTGAAAGTCTTTGAATCCCAGTCAGGTATCGAACAGTGGCCAGAACCCGTATGGTGCAATATGTTTAACTCTACACTCGTAGGTAACGCGCGGATGGTTCAATAGGCTCCCGCCCCGAACAATCAACGGGTATGAAGTGTTGTAGAAAGCGTTCAAAAGAAACTATGTACAATAGAAAAGACATGATAGGAGTGCTGTATCACTTGCCAGGGTAAAGCAGAACCAGGGCGAATACCTGGAAGACTTTCTGGAGCGTTTCAAAAACGAGTGTCTTCAAATAAAAGACTGCACAAAAATTTTGAAAGTATCTTGCTTCATGGCGGGTATACGAAACAGTGATCTAATAAAAAAGCTGAATGAAAGAACGCCCGAAACCTTTGATGGAGTGCTAAGGTGGGTAAGGTCTTTCATACAAGGAGAATCAGTTGCTTCAGAAGTAGCACGAAACGCTTATGATCACAGATCTATCCGCGCGCCCAGTGAAGGGCCCAACAAGCAAAGCAGACCTCTAGCCCTTGATATTAGGAAGGAGAAGAGAGGGGCGAACTTATAACTCTAGGTTTACCCCCTTATGTTAACCCCAAGAGAAATCCTCATATCAGAAGGTGCGAGTTTCCCAAGGCCAACGCCAATGACCACCCCGGTCGAAAAACGCGTCGGTAATAGATACTGTGAATACCACGATGAGAGGCGGCATGCTACGAATGAATGTATTCAGTTGCAAAAATATATCGAGAATAGGGTAAAGAAAGGCGAGCTAAAACACCTTGTCAAGGAAACCACGAAGGACGATAGACAAAAGGTCGCTAGTGCAAATATTTACATGGTGGAATCATGGCAACATAGGACCAGACAGAAAGTGAGCCCAAAATTCTCGAAGGGAAAAGACATTTCCTTCCCCCCCCCCCCCCACTCAATGCGAGGAACATTGCAGATGACCCGCTAGTTATTGACATAAGCATTGGTCAGCACAACATACATTGCATGTATGTGGATGGAGGTTCATCAGCAGAAATAAAGTATGAGCACTGCTTCCTGAAACTTAGTGCAGAATTACAGAGCCAAATGATACCTGCAACCTCCCCGCTCATCGGTTTCAGTGGAGAAGCGGTGTGGTCTTTGGTCCAACTAAAGCTAGTAGTGAAGGTAGGAAACGATGAGCACTCAACAAACGTCTCCATAAGTTTCTTGATCATACGGTCGCCATCGCAATATAACGGAATTATAGGGCGACCAGCTATATTATCAATGAGAGCGGTACCTTCCACAACTCATGGCATGATCAAGTTCCCAGTGGATGGAGGAATCGTAACGATCTTCAATACAGCGATAACTCCCCCGGAGTGTAACGCGGTCACATAACCTCCACGGGTCACAATGGAACCTAAGGTAAACTCACCGCCAAATCTAAAAATAGCAGTACATCCGCGGTATCCGGATCAAGAGATCACAATCGGAGGAACATTGTCTGAGAAAGGAAAGACAGACTTGTGTCGCCTTTTAAATGACAACTTAGACATCTTTGAGTGGGAACCCAAAGATATGACAGGGGTACCAAGGTCAATAGCCGAGCACAAGCTCCAGATCCGCGAAGGGTACTGATAGGTGTGTAAACACCCATCCTTTTACCACTTAATTCGGGCTAAAACGAGACCAAAACACGTATTTAATATCATTTGTTTGGAATTATGCGTGGTTTTTGTGTTTATTGTGTTTTCAGAGCCAACCGGATAAATATTGAAGAAAACATGGGATTGCACGGGTTTTACTTAAGAAAAAGACTCAAGATAAAGTCTATTGTCCAAGAGATGCAAAAGATTTGAAGTCACTGGACCTATTCGAAGATTTATCGAAGAAAAGGACCAAAGATGGAAGATTTACATAAGTCGAAGAAACTCAAGTCTATTAAACGAAGAAATTAAAAGACGAGTTGAATTTAATCGACAACGAATCCCGAATCAGAATCGAAAACGGAAACTTTTCTGAAAAGACGAAAAGACAAGAAGAACGGGAGAAAGCCCACTCACCAACCAAAGGACAAGGCTATAAATAGCCTTCCCCTCACACATTTTAGTTAGCTTTTCATTTTTTTTCTTGCTTCCCATTTTTTCTTCCTGGTTCGTAGCTTCACCATCACCACTAGGGTGATTGGTGATTTTCATCTTTAATTCTTTAATCTTGTAATTTTAATCTTTGTTTTATCTTGTCAAAACATTAATCATTCAATACAAGTTCTTGTTTAATCTTTCATTTCATCTTGTTCATCATCATCTTTATCTTCAAGTTTTTAAGTTTTTATTTTCTTGATTTGATCTTCAAAAGTTGTTTGGATTTGTGTTTTTATTAGTGGGATTCGTTGCTTATGGTGTCTAAATGATTTGTGTTTAAATTGGTAAAACCTTTTTAAGTATTTGGTTTGATTTTGATTAAAATCCTTGTTCCGTGTTCTTCGTTACCTGCTACTGTATCTGGGTATCATAACTTCCGAATCAGCTAAAAGTTCCGAATGAAGCTTTCATTCGGAAGGTTCCGAATCAAGCATTAAGTTCCGAATAAGTTTTTTAGTTCCGAATCAAGACACCTTCATTCGGAAGTCTCAAACTTCTGAATCAAGAAGAAGTTCCGAACGAAGAAAAGTTCCGGATCAAATCAAAACTTCCGAACCAAGCCTTCATCCGGAAGTTTCCGAATCAACCTCTTCATCCGGAAGGTTCCGAATCAAGAAAAACTTCCGAATCAATTGTAAGACTTCCGAATCATTGAGTTCCGGATGAGTGAATAGTACCTTCCGAATCAGAAAGTTCCGAACCAAGGTTAAAGTTCCGAATCAGTTATCTTTGGGTATTTTAAAGTTGCTGTTTTACTGTTGTTGTTTTACTGTTTCTTTACTCATATTTCACAATTTAGGTTTTAACTTTAATTTTAATTTGAACTTTAAATTTTAATTTTAATTGTTATTTTGATTTTAATTTCAAACCAAGTCTTAGTTAATTATAATTAAAGTAATTGTTTTTGATTTAAACTTTCATTTCCACTTTTTATTAGACTAGAAAACCAAACCCTTTGTTTAGTAACCAAGAACAATCATTCCACTTAAGACCGAGATCAATTCGAGAGGATATCGAGAGAAAATTGAACCCCTAGCAAAACCGTTTATCAAATGGCGCCGCTGCCGGCTCTTCTCGTTAAGATCAAAAGTTTTTTGTGAGAATTTGGATTTTGGGATCCGTTCCCCGTGAACGTTACTTTTTCAAAAAATTTCAAAAACAACTAAAAAAATATAAAATTTTCAAAAATCCTAAAAATTAAAAAACAATAAAAAACCAAAAATATTTTTGCTTTGTTTTTCTTTGTTCGTTCTTTTGCAGGTGTATGCGCACTCGATCCACGTCTTATCAAGAGCCCGAGCCTCTCGATAACTTAGACATGGCTGGTGTACAAAACAACAATAACATACCACCTCCGAACAACAATAATAACAACAACAATCCGCCTTTCAACAACATGAACAATAACAACAACAATGAGCACCTTCCGGATAATCGCCCAATGATTGAATTGCTGCAAGCTCATGTCGATTGCAATACGGATCCAATTGTTATACCACCAATTGCCGCCAACAATTTCGAGCTAAAGTCAGGCTTTATCCAGATGGTATCCGCTCAACCGTTCTTGGGACGCACCATTGATGACCCACACGACCATATCAAGAGATTTCTACAACTCACCAACACGGTCAAGTTCAATGGAGTTCCATAGGAAGTTATAAGGTTACAACTTTTTCCCTTTTCTTTAGAGGGACAAGCCCGGCATTGGCTTGCTAAGGAACCGCCACAGAGTATTCTCTCGTGGACGGATTTGGAAACAAAGTTTATCAAATACTTTTTTCCACCCTCTCGTACTACCGCTTTGCGGAATGAGATTATAAACTTTGAACAAAAGTACGATGAGTCATTCAGTGAATCTTGGGATCGCTTTAAAGATCTTTTAAGAAAATGCCCACAACATGGTTTTACCAAAGTACATCAAATCAATACTTTTTACAATGGTTTAAGCATGAGTGACCAAGATTCACTGAATAGTGCCTCGGGGGGTAATTTATTGGCTAAGACTTCCAATGCTGCTTGGGACATCATTGAGAACAAATCTCGTGTTCAAACCAAGAGTGTTAGGACCAATGTTGCTAGTGCTAGCACTAATGACAGCGACAAGCGACTTGACAAAATTACCACGCTTCTTGAATCGCTTGTCACCCACACCGTCAGCAACAACAATAGCAACAACGCCAAAAACGCACAAGTAAACGCTGTCAGCCAACCTTGTGAGATATGCGGTGGTCCCCACTCTTACACAACTTGTACTGCCACCCAAGATTACCCTGCTGAGAATGTGAATGCGGCATATGGCACCTACCAACAACCTGCTTATCAAGCTAGACCTCAAGGTGACCGTAACTTGCTTAGCTATCGATCAAACAACTATCTTTCACCACCTGGCTTTCCTCCTACCAACCCAAACCAACAACAAAACCTTAACCGCCCTCCTCAACAACAACAACAACCTCGACAACCATACATCCCACCTCACAAGCAGCAACAACCACCTCAACGTAATAATCAAATCTACCAACAACCTGCTTACCAACCACCTGCATACAATGCTCCTCCCAACCAAGCCACCACTGCATTACACCAAGAGGTCGCAACCTACATGAGAACCAATGATGTGATAGTGGGAAATGTCCAAGAGGAAGTGCGCAATTTGAAGGCAGACTTGGTCAAGCAAGGAAATGATTTGAGAGCTGACATGAGAAACACGTTGGATAGCCAGACTAATGATCTGAGGAACATGATGGCTAGTTTTTTCCAAAGTAGTCAACCCTCTTCTTCGGGTACTCTTCCGAGTAACACCGTTGCGAACCCAAGAGGGGAGATGAAAGCAATCACTACTCGAAGTGGCAAAGGTACTACGGAACCCGAGCTTCCTAGACCTCCACCGGTGGTTGTGACTAAGGAGAACGAGTCGCCTGCTCCTATTCCTCCTCCTTCTCCTTCCCCAATTTCTCCACCTCTTCATTCTACCCCTCCTCCACCCGTGGTTGTGAGTGATCCTATACTCCCAAAGCCTTCCTCTTCTTCCAATATACCTTATCCTTCTAGGTTGAGGAAAGAGAAGCAAAAGAGCAAGGATGATATTCAGGTTTCTAACTTTCTTAAAATGTTTAAACAACTGAATTTCAATATCTCCTTCGCTGAGGCTCTCGCTCACATGCCCAAATACGCCAAAATGTTTAAAGACCTTCTGAGCGACAAGGAAAAGCTCCTCGACATTTCCAACACCCAACTTAATGAGAACTGCTCTGCAGTGCTCTTAAGGAAATTGCCAATCAAGCTTGGTGATCCGGGTCGTTTTCTTATCCCTTGCAATTTCCCGGGAGTAGAGAATTGCATGGCCCTAGCCGATCTAGGTGCCAGTATTAATCTCATGCCTCTAAGTGTTTGGAAGCAATTATCTCTCCCAGAGCTAGTCCCCACTAAAATGACTTTGGAATTGGCCAACCGTACGGTTGCTTATCCAGTGGGGATAGCCGAAGATGTCATTGTAGGAGTCGACAAATTCACCTTCCCTGCTGATTTTGTTGTCGTCGACTACGAGATGGACACTCGTGTACCACTGATTGTTGGTCGTCCATTCCTTAAGACCGGTCGCACTCTTATTGATGTTGAAGCCGGAGAGCTTATCATGAGAGTGGGTGACGACAAAGTAGTCTTCAACATGGGAAAGTTGTCTAAACAACCTTATTCATATGAGAGCGTTAATTGTATTGACGTTCTTGATGAGGCTTGTGAAGAACACTTTAATGATGCTTGCAAAAGTATTCCTACCTCTCTTCCCACTGTTGAGACCGTGTCCTCCATTGATTCATCGTTGTCTCTATTTGGAGATAGTGATTTATTCTGGAACAATCTTGAAGATACCATGGGAAATGTGAATTTAGCTACTAATGATTCTCCCACCGAGGGAGATGAAGATATGAGTTTCTTTGACAATCTTCTCACCGAAGACAATCCTTCGCCTCCATCTCCCACGGTCATTGCTATCGATACTCCGACTTTGAAAACGCCTCCCGTCGAAAATCCTCCGGATTTGGAACTTAAGGAGTTGCCGCCACATCTCGAGTACGTGTTCCTTGACGACAACAAGAAGTCGCCCGTCATTATTGCAACGGATTTGAAAGATGAAGAGAAGACTCGCCTCGTTGCCGTGCTGAAAGCTCATAAGAAGGCTATTGCTTGGAAAATCTCGGATATTCGTGGAATTGATCCTCACTTCTGCACGCACAAAATTCTCATGGAGGACGACTATAAGCCCACTATTCAAAGCCAACGAAGGGTGAATCCAAAAATCCATGAAGTCATCAAAACAGAGGTTATCAAACTTCTTGATGCGGGTATGATTTACCCTATTTCGGATTCACCGTGGGTTAGTCCAATCCATTGTGTGCCCAAGAAGGGCGGAATAACCGTTGTTCCCAATGAACACAACGAGTTGATTCCCACTCGTCTCGTTACTGGGTGGAGAGTTTGTATAGACTACCGCAAACTCAATGATGCCACGAGAAAGGATCATTTCCCTCTACCTTTCATGGACCAAATGCTTGAACGATTAGTCGGTAATGAATATTACTGCTTTCTTGATGGTTTCTCGGGTTATTTTCAAATACCCATCGATCCCCAAGATCAAGAGAAGACTACATTCACTTGTCCCTATGGCACTTTCGCTTACAAAAGAATGCCTTTTGGCTTATGTAATGCGCCCGGGACTTTCCAAAGGTGCATGTTAGAACAAACCATGGACGTCTTCATGGATGATTTCTCGGTCTTCGGGGATTCCTTCTCTGCTTGCCTTGCCAATTTAGAACGTATGCTAAAGCGGTGCGAAGACACTCGCCTTGTTCTAAATTGGGAAAAATGCCATTTTATGGTAAAAGAAGGCGTCGTGCTTGGACATAAGATCTCGAAAGCCGGTCTTGAAGTTGACCGTGCTAAAGTCGATGTTATCGCAAAGTTGCCTCCACCTTCAACCGTGAAGGGTGTGAGAAGTTTCTTGGGTCATGCGGGCTTCTATCGTCGATTCATCAAAGATTTTTCTCAAATCGCTCGCCCGATGACCCACCTCTTGGAAAAAGATACTCCTTTTATCCTCTCCAAAGAGTGCCTTGAAGCCTTCAACTCGCTTAAGGATAAGCTAACTAAGGCACCCGTCTTGGTTACCCCTAATTGGGAGCTTCCTTTTGAGTTGATGTGCGATGCTAGTGATTTTGCTATTGGAGCGGTTCTTGGACAAAGAGTGAACAAACACTCCCAACCGATCCATTACGCTAGCAAGACAATGACTGGGGCACAATTGCATTATACGACAACCGAAAAAGAGCTTTTAGCTGTTGTCTATGCTTTTGAAAAATTCCGCCCCTATCTTGTCCTTTCCACCACCATTGTGTACACCGATCATTCCGCGTTGGAGTACTTGTTGACAAAGCAAGATTCCAAACCAAGACTTCTTCGCTGGGTTTTACTGCTCCAGGAATTTAAAATCGACATCCGCGATAAAAAAAGAGCAGAAAACCTAGCCGCGGACCATCTTAGTAGACTTGAGGATCCTTACCAAGGGGATCATCCGACCAAAGAAATCAATGATTCTTTTCCCTTGGAGACCTTAATGTCTATAAACTCGAAGCCGAATGAAACCCCGTGGTTTGCGGACTTTGCAAACTACTTGGCGGGTGGAATTCTCAAGGAAGGGTTGACGTCCCAGCAAAAGAAGAAGTTCTTTACCGACATCAAGACTTACTTTTGGGACGACCCTTACCTATTCAAACAATGTGCTGATCTGATAATTCGCCGATGTGTTGATGGACCGGCAGCGTCTGAAATCCTTGATGCTTGCCATAAAGGACCCACTGGTGGTCACTTTGGTCCCAACTACACCGCTAAAAAAGTGTTTGATTCGGGATTTTATTGGCCCTCCATATACCGTGACGCTCACGATATGGTCAAACGATGTGATGTTTGCCAAAAGCAAGGCAAAATCACACATAAAGACGAGATGCCTCAGAATTTCATTCAAGAGTGTGAAATTTTTGATGTTTGGGGTATCGACTTTATGGGGCCTTTCCCTTCGTCTAAAGGAAACAAATACATCCTTGTCGCCGTTGACTACGTTTCAAAGTGGGTTGAAGCCAAAGCTTTGCCTACTAATGACGCAAGGGTGGTTTGTAACTTTTTGAAAGCTCTTTTCGCTAGATTCGGTGTGCCTCGCGCCATTATTAGTGATCGTAAGACTCATTTCTGCAATGACCAATTTGCTCGAGTCATGGCTAAGTACGGTGTAAATCATCGACTTTCCACAGCCTACCACCCACAAACTAATGGCCAGGCTGAAATATCCAACCGAGGGCTGAAGCGAATTCTTGAAAGGACTGTGGGAGAGCATCGTGCCTCATGGGCTGATAAACTGGACGATGCTTTGTGGGCTTTCCATACTGCTTACAAGACCCCAATCGGCTGTACGCCTTATCGTCTTGTGTACGGGAAAGCGTGCCACCTCCCCATTGAGTTGGAGCACAAGGCTTATTGGGCCTTGAAGTGGGCCAATTTTGGTATAAACAAAGCCGGTGACCTACGCAAGATCCAACTCAATGAGCTGAATGAACTCCGTAATGAGGCTTATGAAAATTCTTTGATCTATAAGGAAAGAACTAAGCTCATTCACGATTCTAAGATTAAAAACCGAGAGTTCCATGTTGGAGACAAAGTCTTACTTTTTAACTCTCGGTTGAAAATCTTTTCGGGAAAGCTCAAATCTCGTTGGTCCGGCCCATTCACCATTGCCCAAATTTTTCCATATGGTACTCTCGAGCTCGCTCAACCTGATGGACCAAATTTTAAGGTGAATGGCCAACGAGTGAAGTTGTACTTTGGTGAGGACACCTCTCAGGAGGTGATTCCATCCCTCACCACGTTCCCCATGAACTAATTTTGGGTCGAGTCAGGCTCGTGACTCGGTTATCAAAAACAAGCGCTCCTCGGGAGGCAGCCCGAGTATCTATCCTTTTATATTTTAATCCCCTAAGTGTAGGGGGGGACTTCTATATGTGTTTGTCTTTGTATGGTGTGATTACAGGGATAAGTGCACTCTTGGAATCTTTGAAGAACCGTGCTCCCGTGTTATCCGAAATCCGGTTCAATCTCTCAACTATCGTGATTCAATTTTCTTCATACTCACATTTGAAATTGATCACTTTAGTCGTCTCTTCCTTAACTTGAGTTAACCAACGTGCACAATGTCATAAGTGTAGGGGAAACTTTTCCCACATGCTTAAACATTGAGGACAATGTTTATCTTAAGTGTAGGGGGGACTTCTATCGAAGTTTTAAGTGGACTTTTCCATGAAAATGCCTTCAATTAACCGGAAAATCATATTTTTCAACATTTTTCAAATTTTTTATTAACTTTGGCCAATTAGTTGAAATTTTTAAATTTTTATCGTTGCTTTCATATGTATATATTCCACAATAAAGTCAAAAATAGTAATAAAGTGGTGTAGCTAGTTTAGAAGTCTTTGGCATATTAGGCCCGTTGCGTTTATTTTGACTCAACCCGAATAGACTTATCCAAGTTTATTCTAGCTAGTATCCTTAACCATGTAGACCTTAATTGGTTTATTAGGCTAAGTGTCCACGAGTCTCATTACTTGAGATTTTAAATTGTGGAGGACGAGAAATGATAGAGTCAATTATAAGTCGGTATTCTTGCGCAAGCTCACTTGGTGTAATTACTTGCCTATTCTCCCATCACTTGCTAATAATTTATCTGCAATAAGTAAGGTCGTACAATTTGAAAAGTTACTTAGCTTCTAGCCCAAGATCGTTTAAAAGTTGCTCGGTAATGATAAGAGTTCATAGCCAAGGCATAACTTATGAAGCGGGGCGCGAAAATTGGCGAGTCCGAAAAGGCCCTAACAAGGCATGAGGATTCAATTTTATTGCTGAAGATCCAAAGTGATGTGAAAAGCATTATTCCTAAAGTCAATATGAAGGATCAAGACTCACGACGAAAAGCAATCAACTCCCATAAAGATCATGGAGAAGTCTATCCGAAAAGACCCTAACAAGGTATGAGGATAAATAGATCCAAGTCCGAAAAGGAGGCGGATCGTTGTATCTCAAAATCCCAATTAGAGATTGAAGAAATAATCATGAAGTCGTGGTCAACAAAGTTGGAGTACCCCTCAAAAGTCTCCAAGTGAAGAAACTCTATTATGATGAGAAGACCATTATCTCAAGAACGTCTCTCGAAGATATGAAGTATGAAGTACATGCTAAATATCGGCCCGAGAAAGGTCTCAAATCGTGAACCAAGTTATGCCAAGATATGAACTTTTTGATATCCCGAGAAGCAGTTTTAAGAGATTTTGTCCTTTAGCTAACTATTGATCAAATCGTCCTACTTTGCTTTCAGCCCTAATAAACTATCGAAATAAGTCCAAAAATGCATCTTCATGATCATTCTAAGACAAAAAAATAAAATATAAGAGATACACCTAGGAATAAGGGAGTTTAAGCATTTAATTAAGCCATGTGTGTAAGTGTTTGAATTGCTAACTTATAATAACAATGATCTCGTTTTTAAGCTTAGTTTGGGGAACGTGAAACTTGAGGGTGATAAATCTTCGCAGCACCAAAGCCCTAATGTAAGTCATCGATTTCTTTGCCAGTTATTTCCATATAGCTATTTTCAAGTGAAAATGGTTTTCTATCCTTTTGTTTCCTTCAAAGTCTTAATTCCCTTTAGTACTTTAATTTTTGTTTAGTAGTATTTTAAATAAGGCCAAGGTTGATTAATTATTAGAAAAGTGTAAGCTTGCTTTATCACTAAGCATTGCATGAGGGCATGGCAATGGTTAAGTGTAGGGGATTTGATAGGTGTGTAAACACCCATCCTTTTACCACTTAATTCGGGCTAAAACGAGACCAAAACACGTATTTAATATCATTTGTTTGGAATTATGCGTGGTTTTTGTGTTTATTGTGTTTTCAGAGCCAACCGGATAAATATTGAAGAAAACATGGGATTGCACGGGTTTTACTGAAGAAAAAGACTCAAGATAAAGTCTATTGTCCAAGAGATGCAAAAGATTTGAAGTCACTGGACCTATTCGAAGATTTATCGAAGAAAAGGACCAAAGATGGAAGATTTACATAAGTCGAAGAAACTCAAGTCTATTAAACGAAGAAATTAAAAGACGAGTTGAATTTAATCGACAACGAATCCCGAATCAGAATCGAAAACGGAAACTTTTCTGAAAAGACGAAAAGACAAGAAGAACGGGAGAAAGCCCACTCACCAACCAAAGGACAAGGCTATAAATAGCCTTCCCCTCACACATTTTAGTTAGCTTTTCATTTTTTTTCTTCCTTCCCATTTTTTCTTCCTGGTTCGTAGCTTCACCATCACCACTAGGGTGATTGGTGATTTTCATCTTTAATTCTTTAATCTTGTAATTTTAATCTTTGTTTTATCTTGTCAAAACATTAATCATTCAATACAAGTTCTTGTTTAATCTTTCATTTCATCTTGTTCATCATCATCTTTATCTTCAAGTTTTTAAGTTTTTATTTTCTTGATTTGATCTTCAAAAGTTGTTTGGATTTGTGTTTTTATTAGTGGGATTCGTTGCTTATGGTGTCTAAATGATTTGTGTTTAAATTGGTAAAACCTTTTTAAGTATTTGGTTTGATTTTGATTAAAATCCTTGTTCCGTGTTCTTCGTTACCTGCTACTGTATCTGGGTATCATAACTTCCGAATCAGCTAAAAGTTCCGAATGAAGCTTTCATTCGGAAGGTTCCGAATCAAGCATTAAGTTCCGAATAAGTTTTTTAGTTCCGAATCAAGACACCTTCATTCGGAAGTCTCAGACTTCCGAATCAAGAAGAAGTTCCGAACGAAGAAAAGTTCCGGATCAAATCAAAACTTCCGAACCAAGCCTTCATCCGGAAGTTTCCGAAACAACCTCTTCATCCGGAAGGTTCCGAATCAAGAAAAACTTCCGAATCAATTGTAAGACTCCCGAATCATTGAGTTCCGGATGAGTGAATAGTACCTTCCGAATCAGAAAGTTCCGAACCAAGGTTAAAGTTCCGAATCAGTTATCTTTGGGTATTTTAAAGTTGCTGTTTTACTGTTGTTGTTTTACTATTTCTTTACTCATATTTCACAATTTAGGTTTTAACTTTAATTTTAATTTGAACTTTAAATTTTAATTTTAATTGTTATTTTGATTTTAATTTCAAACCAAGTCTTAGTTAATTATAATTAAAGTAATTGTTTTTGATTTAAACTTTCATTTCCACTTTTTATTAGACTAGAAAACCAAACCCTTTGTTTAGTAACCAAGAACAATCATTCCACTTAAGACCGAGATCAATTCGAGAGGATATCGAGAGAAAATTGAACCCATAGCAAAACCAGAATATCTGGTACCCCCGATTAGGCAAAAGAAAAGAGGACAGGCTCCAGAACGCAATAAAGTGATACTCGAGGAAGTGAAAAAGCCAGTAGACGCAGGAATCATGAGGGAATTTTACTATCTTGACTGGCTCGCTAACCCTGTAATGGTGAAGAAACATGATGGTAGTTGGCGCATGTGCGTTGATTTCACATACCTCAATAAAGCTTGTCCCCAAGATTGCTATCCACTCCCGGAGATAGATTGGAAGGTGGAATCGTTGTACGGATACCCCTTCAAATGTTTCCTGGATGCGTACAAGGGATACCACCAAATACAAATGGCAGAAGAGGACGAGGAAAAAACAGCATTCCATACCAGCCAGGGAGTGTACTACTACACAAAAATGCCATTTGGACTCAAGAATGCAGGGGCCACGTATCATCGGCTGGTTGATAAAGCGTTTGAAAGCCAAATAGGGCGAAATTTAGAGCTATATGTCGACGAATTGGTAATCAAAAGTCACACAGAGAGCGAGCTTATCTGGGATATAGAGGAAACATTCTCGACACTAAGGAGAATAAACATGAAGTTAAATCCCAAAAAGTGCACTTTTGGGGCAACGAAAGGCATGTTCCTATGATACATGATTGACCCCAACGGCATCAAACCATGTCAGGAAAAAACAGATGCGTTCATCCAACTCTAAAGCCCAAAGACAAAAAAGGAAGTACAGTCACTGAATGGTAAACTCGTAGGGCTGAACTGATTCTTGTCTAAGTCAGCGGAAAAGTCACTCCCCTTATTTAAAACGCTCAAAAGGTGCATTAAGAAAGGGGACTTCAATTGGACTAAGGAAGCAGAAAAGGCCTTCGAGGAATTAAAAACACATTTGGCTTCGCTCCCTATGCTAGTCGCACCACGACCTAACGAGGAACTGATAATGTATTTGTCTGCTACACACGGAGCGATCAGCGCAGGGCTAATGACGGATAGAGAAAATGTGCAAACTCCAGTATACTTCATTAGTAGAGCGTTGCAAAGCTCGGAGCTAAATTACACCCCAATGGAAAAATTAATACTCGCGTTGGTGTTTGCGGCAAAGAGGTTGCGTTGATACTTCCAAGCGCACCCAATAGTGGTGATAACTGACCAGCCCATAAAGCAGGTAATATCAAAACCGGAGGTCGCAGGTAGGTTCCAAAAATGGAGTGTTCTATTAGGGGAACACAACATCACTTACAGGCCGCGCAATGCCGTAAAGGGGCAGATTTTGGCAGATTTCATCATTGAAAAACCAGAAGAGGGAGTTCAAGAGCTAGATCAAAAGGAAGAAGACCCAACCCCGTGGGTCTTGTTCACTGATGGGTCCTCTTGCACCGACGGATCAGGCGCAGGTCTCATACTTACCAACCCTGAAGGAATGGAATTCACATACGCATTACGTTTTGAGTTCACAGCCACAAATAATGAGGCACTCATAGCGGGGCCAAGGATCGCAGCGCGGACGGGTGTGCGCAATCTCGAAGCAAACGTAGATTCTCGATTGGTAGCAAACCATATACTTGGCGAATACGAGGCGAAAGAAGATAACATGCTGAAATACTTACAAAAAGCCAAAGCATTAATTGAAGGGTTCGATAAGTTCCGAATACGCCAAGTACCCAGGGGGGAGAACAAGAAAGCAGATGCGCTTAGTAAAATAACATCTACCAGCTTCGCACACCTATCAAAACAAGTCCTGGTGGAAATTCTCAAGGACAAGTCAATTAAAGAACAAGAGGTCACGTCGTTCGTAGAGGAAGAAGGCCCTACATGGATGACGCCGATTGTAGATTATTTGACGAATGATTCACTCCCGCATGAAGAAAACGAGTCACGACGAGTACGAAGACGTTCGAGGCAATTTGAAGTCAGAGATGGGGTCCTTTACAAGCGATCATTCCTTCAGCCATGGTTAAGATGTGCAAGGACACTCCAGGCACAGTACATCATTAGCGAAATCCACGAGGGGTCATGCGGCATGCACGCAGGACCAAGGTCCGTGGTAGCAACAACGTTGCGCAGCGGGTACTACTGGCCAACTATGCATACAAACGCGCGAACGCTCATTAATAAATGCAATGACTGCCAGGTGCACAGACCAGTACCTCGACAGCCCCAGGAGGAGCTCACGCCGATCACCTCCCCTTGGCCATTCTTTAAATGGGGAATAGATATTGCGGGACCTTTTCCCGTAGCCGCGGGGGGAGTTAAGTTCCTCATAGTCGCGATGGATTACTTTAAAAGATGGATTGAGGCGAAGGCAGTCGCAACGATCACGGGGAACCAGGTAAAAAGGTTCGTATGGGACAACATAGTATGTCGTTTCGGATTGCCCGGTGAAATAGTCTCTGATAATGGAAAGCAGTTCACAGAGAACCCATTCAAGGATTGGTGCGCGAAGAATGGAATACATCAACGGTTCGCATCGGTCGCCCATCCACAAACGAACGGACTTGTGGAAAGGGCAAACAGGAGTTTGGGGGATGGCATAAAAGCACGATTGGGGGAACATAATAGGAAGTGGGTCAATGATTTGTCGCATGTTTTGTGGACACATCGCACGATGATCAAGACAGCCACGGGTGATACCCCTTTCGCCCTAATATATGGTACAGAGGCAGTCATTCCGGCTGAGATCGGATTGCAAACACTCTGCACAGCGGAGGTAGACATGGTTACTAACGACGATGAGCTACGATTGAACTTAGACATAATCGAGGAGCGACGAGAGTTAGCAGCAATCCGTGAAGCTAAGTTAAAAGCAAAGATGAAAGGCTATTATGATGCTAGGGTGCGCAAGACCTCCTTCAGACCAGGTGACTTTGTGTATCGCTCAAACGCGGCCAGTCGCGCTGAGAATAAGGAAAACTTGGACCTAAGTGAGAGGGACCTTACATAGTGACAGATGCATTATGGAATGGCGCGTATTGGTTGCGTGACATGGATGGCCGCGACCTACAAAGGCCTTGGAACATATGCCATCTAAAGAAGTGCTACCTTTAGCGGCAGATTTCTTGAATAAATGTATTGCTTTTTCTTTTATTTCGTGTATTACAACTTGCAAAGCATTAATAAAACTGTCATGGTACCTAGCTAGTTCCACGACGCATTCTGAAAACATTTCATTTTTGTCATACATATTCTTTTTTATTTATGTCTCATATCTTGCCTCTTGGCGCACGCGTGCACAATGTTTCCAGGCGAAATAAGAGGAATGAGCCTACCCTACTAATTAGACTCGTTGAGTAAGTGGGATGCAACCCCATCGACCATGGATCTTGTATCATTGTTAGGCCCCTTGCTATTTATGACGTCGTAGCAAGTTATGCAGCCAGTAAACTCTGAGACTGTTAAGACACAAACGTGCGCACCTAACAATTGGTCAGTCTCACCTGGCCGTCCTTATGGTAGTAGCGGTATACCGCACGTAATGAGCTTCTCAAACCCATATGGACCATTTATGAGTTTACATTAACTCATTCATCAAAGTCGTGTTACAAACATTAAGCACACTTATCATACATCAAAAAAATATTGTTTGTTACAAGCAAGAGTGAGCATTTGCGCGTCACAAAATAAGCAACACGTTTACAAATCAGCAGAGTGGTTGGTAAGCAAATGGGTCTCGGATAACGACCTCTTCAATTTCAGCAGCGGTGGGAAGTAAGCGGTAGCGTGATGGTCCCTTAAGCTCTTCTCCATTCGGTCCAGTGTGCGAGACTCCCTCTCTAGCAGTGGCAATGGCAGCACACGAATAAAGGGCGCAAGATGGGTTACACCAACAGATGGTGCAGCCTCTATGTTCGAAAGGGCCCCCTTGGCAGCAGCACGACTCTCATGGGCTACGAGCACCTCGGATAGTGGAACTTCCTTCTCAATCATGAATGGATCAAGTACGTCTTTAGGATGCGCAAATATAGGTATTGTCAGCTGCTCTATGGACGGTATAAGATGGAAGTCTGACAATGTTTCTGCGCCCTCCGCTTTATGGTGCGCCAGTGTAAGGCTCTCCATTACCACTTCTAAGGGCACCTCATGGTCCTTATCCTCTAAGCCAAATGATGGCAGTGGGCAGGCTTTCATATCCTGCAAAGTTGTTGTCAGGTTGGAGTTAGCCTTTGGGTCATAAAAGGATACCTCTGCTAGATCTTTCTTCAGCAATTTGGCCTCGTGTGCTTTCACCAAACCCCTGGAAGTACCCTCGTTAATCGTAGCTATCACAACCTTGGAAAAAGAAGTTTGCAAGGAGGTGTCTTCCAGGGCACCCATCGCAGCTATGCGCAATCTATGGCGCATTAACCATCGCTTCTCAGCCACTTCCTTCATCAAGCGGGGATACATGTCTTCATAAAGCTCTAAGCTCAGCCTCTTTAACTGACCGCTGAGGTCACTCATGTCTTCCTTCACCTTGGCGCCCAATGCATCAACATCAGCTACAAATTTGTTTTTTCCTTCTTTGAAGGCCCCCATAGCAACCTGGTTGGAGGCCTTTAGCTGGTTGAGCTGGGCGCGCTCTTCATCTAGAGCGCTGGATAGCTTGTCCCTTTCCTCTGTCAAAGAATAAAGTAGGGTTGCATCCTTTCTACCTCTCTCGATCTCCTGGTTAATCTTTTCTTGCATATCCCCCAACACGATTGACTTTTCTTCAGCGATTTGCCTCAGTCTTTCCTCCGTGGTGCGGACTTGGGCAGAGAGCTCTAGTAATCTCTTTTTAAGATGTGACGTTAGTGTCACATGCTGCGCTGCTAGGTAGTTGGCTTCATCAGCTAGGACAACATCGCTCATTCCTTCCAATTATTCTGCGCGGCCAGGGGCACAATGTTATCCAAGAAGCTTGCGCAGTCAAAGGTGCTTGTCAAGTCAGAAGATGCAGGCAGTTCCTAGTTAGGAGCAAAGACAGGGTCTTGATGGAATGCACTTCCCCCTGCTGATGAAGTTTCCTTGTGGGGGGAAGGCGTGGTCTCATCTTTCGCGAAAGACTTCTCTGGGTCGTCGCTGATACATAGGAATGGTGGTAAGATAAAAGTGACAGAAGACATCATGGGACGTACACTACGAAGGTATGGGAAGAGTGTTACCTTGGGTTGATGGTGACTAGAGGAGTGCGAGGGGGAGTCTTCGCGAGGTTCTCCTCGAACTCTTCTTCGGTTGTGCGAGCCCCCGTCCAGAAGGGACCGGCCCTGGTGCGTGCAGCCTTGCGAGAAGCCGTTGAGGGGCTCCTTTGTCTCTTCCCCAGGGTAGATGTGTCTTCTTCATCAAAACCTTCTTCGCCTTTCTCAGCATCCGAAGACAACGATGAGCTGAGGAAGGGCAGTGGTGGCTGTTGCACTACTGGTGGTTGTTGTGCTACTAGTAGTTGTTGTGGTTTTTGTGCCGCTGGTGGAGGGGGTGGCTGATCCGCGCCTGTGTCATCATCTTCTTGGGCAGCGGATGCCTCTCCAACTTCCAAGTCCATTGTGTTCTTGTGGGCACGGTCTGGGAGGGTTCCTCATTTTCTCTCACAGGACGAGAGTACACCATCAAGTCTTCCGGGAATGCACCATGAACGAGCTCCAAAAGATCCATAACTGCGCAGCACGAAAACAAACAAACAGAAAGATAAAATTTAGTTTCTTGGCACAGGAAGGAACTTACAGAATGCTATGGTGGATGGGAGGAAGAACCACTAACCCTGGCCTTCCTGGGTGCAGAAGACGGGTATCCTGTCCGCGCCACAAATTGGTGCGCGGCTTATTCCAAGGGTGACTAGCACACTCTCTAGATACGGCTGTACGGGGATACGATTGTTGTTTAAAGTCTCCGTGTCTTCAGGATCATAGGAGTGGCGGCCAGGTATGGGGTCCTTCCTCACCATCTCGGGGGTCAGAAAAGGAAAGTGGAAAGGGAAGACGACGTCGTCAAGCCAGAAGAATCAATCGTTCCAGTCTCTTAGGGAGTCTACTTTTCTGTTATAACATTGCATTCCACCTTTCCGTTTAGCGAAAGACACCCATCCATTGGCTAATTACCGCTGGTAGAATACACGAAAGAGGTCTACGGTAGGCTCTATGTCTAAGGTGCGGCCGTTTATTTTGAAATTTGAAATTTTGGCCGCCCCTATGCAATGCAATTGAGAGACATGGGTCTCATAATGCATCAACACGCTAAGAAGGAAGCGTGACATGGGTATGCGCTGGTTTGCATAGTCAAAGAACCGGGTGTACACCCCTATCTTTCCCGCAGGTGCCTCACTTATATTATGTAGAGGGTTAGGAACTTCTCGGTGCAGATAGTTTGGTATATAGAACTCTGTGGTGAATTGGTCTAGTTGCTCTACGGTCAAGGTTGAGGTAATGGCGTATAATTGTTTCACCATGGTGCTATATGTGTCAAATAATGGTCGTGCGGATTACCTTCGCTGAAAGTCTGGTGGTGATGGCATGTGTTGCAGACGTTAATGAAGGATTGAGAGTTTTTTGAATGGTAAACAATCAAAAGGAGGCGTCAAGGGTATATATATACCTACTAAATTGCTGTTCACGGTTAGATATGTGCCACGTGTTTCCCACTTGCTTGATCCAAGGGTAGAAGTGGAAGGGGTAACTATGACGTGGCAGGCGCTTTTTCCGGTTACCGAGGAGGTTAGGTAAAAGGGGGGATGAATGTCTTCTTGGCGGGAATGTTTGAAATCTTTGTTCATATCTGGACTATGCGGGGGGGGTCTTGTTGATTTATAGTCTAGTAGCTGTGGTTGGAACCTGCGACCACTAGACTGGGGGACATGATGATGTATAGTCCCTAGTTGGGCTGGATAGCCCGACCCACGGGTACTACCCGCATCCATCAGGGATGGATTAAAGGCTTGTGCGATATGCGCGCTAATAAATGGTATTTAACTTAGCATTTGTGTACTCGATATCGTTCTCGGTATCTAATCGAATTGATCACGGTTAATGGTGGAATTGTCGGTGTTGGTCACTAAAAAAGGGGGAGCTTGGTTAACTAAGTCTACAAATAACATAAATATAAGAGCTATTAAAAATAAAAGAGAACTTCTAACCTTGATTGCTTTCAGTATGAATGCTGCATAGTAGAACTCGATAAAAATGATTAAAAGGAAATTATCTAGTTTAAAATAAAATAAAATGTAAAAGTCGTTGACTAAAAATGAAAGCTTTAAAACTAAAAATTAAAAGTTTAAAAAGTAAATTTTGAAAACTTAATAAAAGTGAAAACTTTAAAATAAATCTAAGTCAAAACAAATAAAATAACACTTAAGAAAAATGGCGGGAAAAATTAAGATTCAAAACTAAAAAGGAAACTAAAACATAAGTCTGAATATCACAATACAGGACCAAATTCGGAATCTGCTGGTACAAGACCTAGTTCGGAATGATGATCAACAATGTAATTCGGAATAACCCCTTTCTGACCCAATTCGGGATATTTAATCCCTTACGTAGTTTGGAATCTAAGAACACCACCTAGTTCGTAATGCAGAAAGCTGACGTAATTCGGAATAGTATCCAACATGTACTTCGGAATATGACCAAGTTATTAATCCGGAATCACTATCTCAAACGTAGTTCATAATATGAAAAGCTGATGTAATTCGGAATCAAATACTTCACTCAACTCGGAATCCTTGTTCTGTTACTAATTCAGAATGTATGATGATGATGTAGTTCGGAATAGGTTGTCTTGGACCTAACTCGGAATACTCAATCACTTACCTAATCCGGGAAATTAAACCAACAACCAATTCGGGAAACACAATACTTGAAGTAACTCGGAATCCAAGGAAGATAGGTAGTTCGGAATATGGAGCAAACATGTAATTCGGTAAAGTCAGTTAAATACTACACCTAATTCAGATTAAAAGGATTTTAAAACAATCCGAATAAGATTAAAATAAGCAATATTCAAATAAGCACTTACCAAAACTTTTACCAAATCAACTTTAAGAAAAAACTTATAAGACACAATTTAAAAACTTTTAAAAACACTTAATAAGCAAAAATTTAAAATCAACTTTTTTATAAAAATATTAATCTTATCAAAATCAACTTATTTTTAAAAACTATTAAACATAAAAATTAAGCAAATAAGCACCTTAATCTAAAAACTCTAAACACACCAACTCAATAAGCACAACCAAATAAGCAAAACAATCACATCATCAACAAAATTAAACCAACTACATGATTAATTAAGCAAAAACAATAGATTATTAAGAAAGGTAGAATGAGAATTATGAAATAAACTTGATTATATTGAACATTAAGATCAAAGATAACAAGATTAATGAAGGTTTGAAAAGCTTGAAAAACTAGAGAGAAGAAAAATAAAAACACACTTAAAAATAAAACTTGAAAAATTAATTAACTAACACCCTCCTAATGACACATTAGGAGGGTATATATAGGAGGAGGGGGGGGGGGGGGGTCTTGTGTCTTCTCTCTTTCTTCTTGTTTTCTCGACTCGATTTAAATTCTTTGTCTTTCTCGACGTCGTCTTGGGATTTTTCGATATAAATTGAACTCGTCTTATAATTTTCTTCTTCTATTAGATTTGAGTTCTTCGACTTTATTAAACTTCCGTCTTTAGACTTTTTCTTCGATGAATCTTCAGAATAGGCCTTCGGACTTCCGTTCTTTTTGCACTCTTGATCTTTTGACTTCGTCTTTTGTCTTTTTCTTTGATAAAAGCCCGTGATAGCCCGTGTTTTCTCCCTTTTTCATATTTTTATCCTGAAACACAATAAAAACACAAACCACGCATAATTCCGACTTTTACGACATAAAATACAGGTTTTGGTCTTGTTATTATTGGAAAAAGTGGTAAAAGGATAAGTGTTTTCACACTTATTAAATCCCCTACACATGACCATTGCAATGCCCTCATGCAAGGCATTAATTTCAAAGCACGATTTACATTTTTCGTCATAAATAACCCACCTTGGCCTTTATTAAATACTAAACATTAAGGAAACTAAAAAGATAGAAATATATATGCAAAACAAGTAAAGCAATCAAAGATAACATTGGGGTTTTGGTTGTCATGAATATTTATCACCCTCAAGTTTCACGTTCCCCAAACCAAGCTTATAAACGAGATCATTATTATTATAAGTTACCAACTAACACAAACTCATGTGGCCCATTTATTCACTTAGACTCCCTTATTCCTAGGTGTATCTCTTATATTTTATTGTTGTCTTGAATGATCACGAGGATGCATTGTTCGACTTATTTCGATAGTTTATTTAGGCCAAAAAATAAAGTGTGACGATTTAATCAATAGTTAGCTAAAGGACAAAATCTTTTAAAACTGCTTCTCGGGACCTCTTAGAGTTCATATCTTAGCATAACCCGCTTCACGATTTGAGACCTTTCTCGGACCGATATTTGGCAGTGACTTCATACTTCAAATCTTGAGAGACGTTCTTGAAATTATGGTCTTCTCGTCATAATAGGAGTTTCTTCACTTGATCTTTAGGGGAGTATTTGCTTTTCGTAGTGTGTCTCGATCCTTCATATTGATTTTTGATAAATGATTCTTCACATCAATTGGGATCTTTATCAACAAAATGTAGCCCTCATGCCTTGTTAGGGCCTTTTCGGACTCGCCAATCTTCGCATCCCGCTTCAATAAGTTATGCCTTGGCTATGAACTCTAATTAATACCGAGCAACTTTTAAACGATCTTGTGCTAGAAGCTAAGTAACTTTTCAAATCGTACAACCTTATTTATTGTAATTAAATTTATTAGAAAGCGATGGGAGAAAAAGCTTATAATCAACTCACATAAATTCATGAAAGAATACCAAACTTATAATTGACTCTATCATCTCTCGTTCTCCACAGTTTAAAATCTCAAGGAATGAGACTCGTGGATGCTTAGCCAATTAAATCAAAGTTTTGGGTTTTCAAGTCATCTATAGGATCTTGCAACTTCTTAGACTCTTTCAAGTTTAGAATTCGCATTTTAAAGTTCCCTTGATAAACGACTTTCTAGGATCAATTATAGGAACTTGCGAAAAGTTCTTGTTCTTAACCCGTAAGAGTTAAGACTTTCGCGTTTTAAAGTTCCATATATAAAAGCCTAGCAAAACTTGACTTAAACACGTTAAGGATACTAGCTAGAGTAAACTTAGATAAGTAAACTCGGGTTGAGTCAAAAGATTCACAATGTTGAAAAATTAAAACCACTTTATTTAAAATTTTATTTTAGCAAAGAAAGTAAATAACGCTAACAAAGGAAAATACTACTATACAACTAGGCTAAAATGGATTAAAAAATTTGAAAAATGTCGAAAAATTAGATTTTGCGGTTAAAATGAGGACAAATTCATGGAAACGCCCACTTACTTCGATAGAAGTCGTGCTACACTTGATATAAACATTGTCCTCAATGTTTAAGCATGTGGGAGTAAACTCCCCTACACTTAGGACATTGTGCACGTTGTTTAAATCTTGCTAAGGGAAGGACAACTATAGTGAATTCAATGTGAACATATAAGATATGAAATATTGAATCACGACTGATGAGACTGCTTTTATACATAGTCTCATCGTCCAAAAAGGGCTTAAAATGCATTAAATATCATCAAAATACCCATATATATGCTTGTGTTTTTTGCTTGTGTATTTTAGGTACGGATATTGAGAATATGACAAAAGATCACAAGAATCATACAAAAACGAACACGGGAAACGAAGTCGCACAATGAACCAAGCCCTAATGAAGATTTTCCCAAGAAAACCCTTAAAGATTTGAAGAATTAGGAAGAAGGGTCCTCCAATATGGAAGAATTGACACTTTATACCCTTGTATCTTCATAATTACAAGTTTGGTCCCTAAAGTTTGTCAATATTGCAAAAGGGCCCTCCACTTTGAAGAATTGGCAATTTTAGTCCCTCAACAAAACTAAAATGTCAATATTAGTCCTTCTCAAAGTCAAATACACCATGAAGAACTCCAAGATACAAGAATTACAAATTTGGTCCTTTGAAAATATCAAAATTACCAAATGGACCCTTGACTTTGAAGACTTGGCAAAAATGGTCCCTCATCAAACATGATTTGGCAATTTAAGTCCTCCAAAATGCCAATCATACAAGTTTAGACCATTATTCTTAAAGAAAAATAACAAATCAGTCCTTCAAGAATCACAAAATGGCAAGAAATAACCCTGAAAATACTTTGGAAAAGTATTTGGGGCAAAAGTGTGAAAAATGAAACTTCAATAACAAAGGAATTGAAGTTTAGCCGGTTTTATTTGGAAATGACAAGTTGTGAAAGATGGAGGTTTAATGCTGGCCTACATACATTATTACCTAGACCACTCTCCACCTCCCACGTGTTCCACTCACCTCCCTCAGCCAATGAGAACTCTCCTTCCCTCCACCTAAGAAATCCACTCACCCGGTTTAATATTTTCTTAATCCTTGGCACCTTAACAAGGATTTAAATCCTAATTACAAAATCGGATCAAAACACTAAACTATTCACTCAAGAACATAATTGGGGATTTTGTTTTAGCAAAAATTAAACCACCACCTTTTCTAGATTAGTGATTAATGATGTCCTAATCACATCCCAACCTTAACATTGGCCACCTCAACAACCCACATGCTACATGGGACCTCCCCTGCTACACCTTTGAGCAAGAAGACAAGAAGAGGACAGTCATCCAACAACTCACAATCCAGCTTACTTCCTAAGCTTATTTTCCACCCTTTGATCAAGTTTTCACATTGCCAACTCATGCTACAAGCCAAATTCAGTCACATGATCTTCAAAGATGCCAAAGCTCTCAAGGGAATTTTAGGGATTCAATAACATTAGGGTTACGTTCTTTTCAGCTTTCCTAGATAACTTGTAGCATATATAAAGGCCTTAGTGTGCAACATTTGCACTTTGCTTTTGGTTTTTCCTTGTTCACAAACCTGTAAATCCTACTTTCAGTTTAATGAAATTGTGTTTGAGTTTGTTGAAGAAAGACCAAGTGCCATTTAATTTTAACTTGTTTATGTTATATGTTAACTGAAATTGAACCTTAAAACGTGTTTGTAAACCTTGTGTAAGAAATTACACATTGGACTAATATTTGATATTTTGCTAAGTTTCTTGGTACATCTTGGAATTTTTGGGATATAAGCTGATCATAGCACCCTAATTGTGATATTAAGGTGTTGTGAAGCTCATATCTTGGGGATAATCAAGAGTGGGTACAAGAAGTTGCATTAATCAAGTTTATTTTCCAAAAAAGTCACCTTTCTGTTTTGATAATTTGCTTCTAACTCTGTTGAATCTTAGCAGGGTTGTTGTTGGAAGCTTGTGCTTGTTCTTGCTAGCACATAAGCTCTAAAATTCGTGGGTGTGGATGTACATCCATGAGGTTTGTCTTAAAACCTTGAAAATCTGATAAAATTTGGATTTTTGGTGGATTTGTGCTCTACTTGTGTTCTTGTTGTTTTCTTGGCTTGAATCTGCTTAATCTTGCATGTTAATGTTGTTAGTATGCTAGATTACACATTTGGTAAACTGAATCACACTTATACTTGTTTCATTTTTGGATTAAAAAGATAAAGGGGTGTTGTCCCTAATATATGATGATTATATAATACGAATTAAAGAAAGAAAAGATAGAAATGAGAAGAATTCTAGAGAGAGAAAGTAGAGAGAGAAAAGAGAGAGAAGTGTGTGAACTTGGTGAGATTAGATTAAGAAGTGAGAAATTACAAATGACCATTCACCCTCCTAACATGCTAGGAGGGTAGTATATATAGTCCACCCACATGCGGGCTTTAATGGACTATATATTGGGCCGGGCTTGTATTTTGGACTTTAATTAGTTTAAATCCAAGCCCGTGAATCACGACTAAATAACTACTTATTACAACGTTCTAATAAATAATACAATAGAAACCTATGACCGAACATTCTTGTTTGACTCAATATTTTTGAGGCTAACAATCTCCCCCAATGTGAGGTCATTCCTCTTTGATATTTGGATTCCAATGGAGATTTATGAATTTCGTCATAAATGAGTCTTGAACGTGTAACAGTAGTTTTGTTCCTTCATGCTGTGATCTTTGAGCCTTTGTCGTTGTCTTTCGACTTTGTCTTTAAGTCTTGAGATCTTCAAATCATCCTTGACTTGTCATTGCCATCTTGCGATCTTGTGTCTTTATCCACATGCTCACACTATCAATTGTTGGATAAGTCTTTGGGCATGAATATGTGGTTGTGAATCTTTGACTTTGCTGAGTACACCGGGACGCCACCTTCTCGAGACAAAACATAGACACGGACTGAATGGCTTTGACATTCGTCCTAGATCGGTAGCGTTTTACCTCCGGTCGGTGAAGACCGTTATACGATATTAATTATCGTACCTGTGATCAGGTAGATTCAATTAAGAATCTCCTTGACAGGGTTTCGCGACTGTACTAGCCGTTCTCTTTACTCGACCGTCTCAAAGCAAGACTGCGAACATAAAGAATGAATCAATTGGATAAATATCCGCTTGATTAAAGTCGTCAATTCAAATTCCTGGAACAAGTTTGATTCATTAAGAATCTTACCATTGTTGCTTTCCAGTTGACACAAGTTTGATTCATAAGAATCTCACAAGTCACCTACCGTAGCGCTGTTTGATGTTGACGCTAGAAGGATTTCCATTCGTCACTGTGAATATTAATAAATATCACTCTGAATGTTCTGGCAAGACCATAAAGATATTGCGTCGAAACCTGAAACGAGTTTGAATCAATTCAGAATCAAACCACTGTTGCTTTTCAGTTTTACATATGTTCAATTCATAAAGAATCTTGCATATGACCTACCGCAGTGCTGTTTGATGTTAACACTGGAAGGATTTCCACTCATCATTGTGAATACTAAGTAGTATCACTCTGAGTGTTCTAGCAATATCGCAAGGATATAGCGTAGGACTCTCTTGATCTTCATCCGTGTGTCCTAACGAGATTTGATTGATCTCTTGGCTCTAGACTCGATTTGTGCACTTTTAGTGGTCGGAGGCTGGAGCAGATGCCACCTATTCAATATCAACTATCTCGGAGTGAGAAAGTCAATAGAAGTCGTGTTGATCTCCGTGACAATAAAACAAACTTCTTTTGAGAGAAGTCTGAGTAGCTAGGAAAGGGTTGTGCTTCACATCACTGGGTCCATGATGAGTTTGTCTTCATGATGAGTTGACCCGGTTTCTGCCTAAGTTGTATGGAGGGCTTCTTTCTTTACACCCTTTATCCTTACATTTCTTTTTCATTCTTCAACCCCTTCAATGCTTACCAAGACATCATTAATAGCACCTTGTTGTGATTGTTCCAGTGCTATCATCAGTACTTAGTCGGCATTTAGCTACGTTCACATTCTACTCCATCTTTCCTAAGGACTTCTAATAATCTATTGGATTGTCCCTGGGAAGATCCCTCCGGTTCTGGTTGGATCATAGGACTTAAACCTAACCACCCTTTTGACACCAATAACGTCGTGAAATTAAAGATGTTGTGGGTATTTGATCGTAACCATGAAAACCACTTTAAATTCTAACAAAGTGTTTGAAAAACATTTAACACCTTGCTAGTTTTGTCGTTTCAGAAAAGCTCCCCCTTCACATGTGCATCGATAATCGAAAGTGTTTCGCACATGTGGGTAAGAGTTAAAGTGCTTGAGTCTTATATATGATCACATTTTAATCACATTTTCTCCCCCTATCTCTAATATATAAAATCTTTTGATATTAGAGATACCAAATTTGATTAAAATATATTTTGAAAAATAGTCTTGAAAATCTTCGGGAGAAAGATGTGTCAATCTATGCATGAAGTTGAATTGCTCCCCCTCAAAAATTGATCCAATGGAATTGTCATTACGAGGATTTGATCCACATTAAACTTTTGAGGATAGGAGTTGTTGAACACACAATTTTTGAAAGATTTTGAATATCATTGAGAAATTCTTGAAAAAATTGTGTTCAACGCTTTTTGAAAAATCAATTCTTTTTGACGAAAAGGTTTTTCTAAAGCATAAACTTGAGTTCATAGACTTTGAATGTCTTGACGAATCCACTCAAGTGTAAGAAGATTTAACTTCTTTTGCTAAGGGTAAGAGTACAAAAGCGTACACTCCCCCGTGAATTTAGATCCGGGTTGCAATCTGAAAGTGATTACAAGCCATTGTGTTGAGCTCAAAAACGTTGAATGTTTTGTGACAAGCTCAACCCGAGATAGATTGCTCTACCCGTTGTTGGAAATATTGTCCAAAATAGACAATTTCCTTTTGAAAAGATAGAAATGACATGTTTTGAAAAATATTTACAACTTTCATTCGAGCTTTATGTACACACCCGTGTCGTTATTGAGCGACATTTCTAGGCACGTCCATATTATCGATACTGAAAGACATGTCGAGAAGAATATTTTTGGATTTTGAAAGATTTTTTTAATTTTGTGTTTTGCTTTTATGTGTTTTATATTTTTGTATTTTGCTTTTACAAAGATATTTACAAGTTGATGTTTGAAAGATAAATCAAGCATGCACCTTTGCCAGAATCTCCAGGTCTGCTGGAGTCAAACATCTCATACCAATTTGCCTAACGAGGTACTCAAACCTATCTTTCGACAGAGCTTTCGTAAACAAGTCGGCTAATTGGTAATCCGTTCCAACAAAGTATAATTCAACGATACCTCTTTCAACTTGTTCCTTTATGAAGTGATATCGGACATCAATGTGCTTCGTGCGGGAATGCTGTACTGGATTGCAGGAGATGGCTATGGCCGACTTTGAGTCACAGTACATAGGTACTTTATCAAAGTGGAAGCCATAATCCGTGAGTTGTGTTCTCATCCATAGAACTTGGGCACAACACGCAGATAGAGACACATACTCCGCTTCGGCTGATGAAAGTGACGTGCAATCCTGCTTCTTGGAAGACCATCCCACAAGCTTATCTTGACCTAGAAATTGTGCACCACCAGAAGTACTTTTTCGTGTATCAAGACACCCTGCATGATCAGAATCTGAATAGGCCGTTAGAAAGAAACCGGTTTCCCTCGGATACCAGAGTCCCAAATGAATGGTATTCTTAAGGTACCGAAAGATCCGTTTAACCTCCTTGAGGTGCTTTTCAGTGGGTCGTGCTTGATATCGTGCACAATAGCATGTAGCATGATGAATATCTGGTCTGCTTGCTGTCAAGTACATGAGGGACCCGATCATGGAACGATATCTCGTTTGATCTATGGGTAATCCCTCCAAGTCAGCATCTAGCGATGTGGTTGATAATGGTGTCCCAACGGGGTCACATGAAGTCATACCATGCTTTTTGATTATCTCTTGACAATACTTAGCTTGGTTTATAAAGATACCACTTGTGGATTGGTGAACTTGAATTCCTAGAAAGAATTTTAATTCGCCCATCATAGACATTTCAAATTTGCTGTGCATTACTTTTTCAAACCATTTTGAAAGTTTTGGGTTTGTAGACCCGAAAATAATGTCATCAACATAAATTTGCACAAGCAAAATGTCATCCCCATATTTATAAGTGAACAAAGTTAGATCAATAGAACCTTTTGAGAAACCTTTGGATACCAGAAATTTCGAGAGCTCGTCATACCACGCCCTTGGAGCTTGCTTGAGTCCATATAGTGCCTTGTGGAGACGATACACCTTGTCAGGATAATGAGGATTGACGAATCCTTCCGGCTGCGTGACATAGACTTCTTCCTTCAAAGGACCGTTAAGAAATGCTGTCTTGACGTCCATTTGATAGACAGTGAATCCCTTATGTGCAGCATAAGCAAGAAAAATCCTGACTGCTTCCATTCGAGCTACTGGTGCAAATGATTCTTCAAAATCAATTCCCTCTTTCTGGCCATACCCCTTAGCCACTAGCCTAGCTTTGTTCTTGATGATCGTGTTTTCTTCATCCATCTTGTTTTTCCAGATCCAACGAAGATTTAAAGGAGTCACATCGTATGGTCTGTCAACAAGTTCCCAGACTTTAAGTCTTTCAAATTGTTGAAGTTCATCCGTCATCGATTCAATCCAAGCATGATCAGCCATGGCTTCTTTGATGTTTTTCGGTTCAGCAGTACTCACGGCAAGTGCGAACATACAAACATCGCCATCGGTGGCTAGTTGTCGTCTTGTACGAACGGGCTGTGAAGGGTTTCCAATTACGTGAACCAAAGGATGATCTCGGGTCCAATGATGTGTTGAAGGATGTCGTTGATAGAAAGTATGCATATTTGACGGATCAACGTGGCGAGTAGAAGACTCTCCAGTTTCGTGTACCGATGTACCGAATGGGTTGTGAAAATCGTCATCGTCAGATAATGCACCGTCTGCTTGATTTGTGTTCTCTAGAGCAATGACAGTAGTTGTGGATGTTGTAGGATCGATTGTTGAAGTGATATTCTGAGGAGGTAAATCTGCAACAACCCGTGTTGAAGTAGATGAAGTTGTATCCTTTTGTTGATGATGATTGGTATCATCATTTGTATCATGAGTGACAGCGGAAGACTTCGATGCAACTTGTTTCTCCCCCGTGAAATATTCGTCATACATTGGTCCATATAACATTTCCAACTCTTCAAGTGTTGTGTCCACTGTCATATCTGCTCTAGGAACATGTTCAGGAACCAGCTTTGAACTTGACGGTTCATTGCTGTGGTCTTGAGTTTCGAGTTCCGTGCGGTTGTGAACGGAAGTCGTGTGTCGTTGTGGATCGGGACTTAAACTGCTTTGTTCAAGTGCCATTTCTTGAGATTCATCAAATCGGATGTGAATTGTCTCGACAATCAATTTTGTTCTTTTGTTGAACACTCTATATCCCTTAGACTGAGTTGCATATCCCACAAGAATACATGCATCACCTTTCTCTTTCATCTTATCCAAATTTTCACTATCTCGAATAATGTAGCAAGTACATCCAAAAACATGAAGGTGTTTGAGTGAAGGTTTTCGATCATGAATTATGTGATATGGTGTCTTTTCATGTCTTGGGATAATTAAGGAACGGTTTTGTGTATAGCATGCGGTTGACACAGCTTCGGCCCAAAAGTACAGTGGAAGTTTTGAAGCGGATAATAATGTTCGAGCAGCTTCAACCAAAGTACGGTTTCGTCTTTCAACAACACCGTTTTGTTCGGGTGTTCGAGCAATGGATGTTTCATGTTCAATCCCTTCGGCTTCAAAATACTTTCTCAGATTTGAATTCAAAAATTCTGTACCTCTGTCAGTACGAACCACTTTAACTTGAGCCTGAAGACCACGTTGTATCAATTTAAGGAAGTTGATGAGAACGTCGGGTGTTTCATCCTTGGACCTCAAGAAGTGAGTCCATGTGTACCTTGAGTAATCATCGACAATTACTAGAATATATTTCTTTCCATTGATACTCTGAACACGCATGGGACCACATAGATCCATATGAAGAAGATCTAACCGTCCTTTAGAGCTTGGTGTGGTCTTTGTTTTGAAGCTACTTCGTTTAGCTTTACAAAGTTCACAAGAAGAACAAAGATGATCTTTGATGAATTTCAAGCTTGGAAGGCCTCTCACAATATCTTTCTTGGAAAGCAAGTTAATGGTACCAAAGTTGAGATGAGAAAGACGTTGATGCCATAACCATGCCTGAGTCGTTGAAGCTTTAGCCATGAAGCAAATTGGAGTTGATGAAGTTGTGTCTTGAAGTGAAATTGTATAAAGATCAGTACCCCGTGTACCGGTAAGTAAGTCATTCCCATCATAATCACGAACAAAACATGTCTTCTTTCTGAAAGCAACTTCCAAATCCGCATCACAGAATTGACCAACCGAGAAAAGATTGTGATTGAGCCCTTCGACGTAGTATACCCTTTTAATCGTGATATTCCCCTGAACCAAATCTCCATATCCTAGGATCGGTGCAAATTGATCATTTCCGAATCGGACCGTACCTAGGAACTTCTCCACGAAGTTAATTAGAAGCTTGAGATTCCCCGTCATGTGCTTCGTGCATCCGGAGTCCATTATGAAGAGAATTATTTGTATCACCTGCAGAAGAGTTAGAACACGATGGAGCATTTGCTAAATTGGATACCACAGTAGTTGTGATAGTAGAATCATTAGTGTCCTTATCAACATTTAAAGGCAAACTAACACTCGTTTTCACATTTTCTGTCCTAACTTTTGGCATCCATTTATATCCGGGAGGACATTGATTAGCAAACCACCATTTCCAAGACTTACTGGCAGACTCATATAATTCCTTAATTTTGCTTCTAGGATTCTTAGTAGTGGAGTCTGATGCAATACTTTTCTTAGTGGGGGTAGCACCAGAATGGTTCACTTTGCGTTTGGGTTTACTAGCACTAATAGGCATCACAGTTTGCTTCTTAGTTCTAGTTTCTACGCCTTTAACATTATTCATAGCACACATAGAATGATTAGCATTAGCACACTTGCCACATTTGACACAAACAAATTTCACATTCATAGCATTCAAAGTTGAATCATTCAAATCGTCATGACACGCGATTACAGACGTTTTATTCTTAGAAACATTGAAAATCCTAGGGTGTTCTTCTACTTGCTTCATCTTCCCTTGATTCTTGTGTTTCCAGACCTTATCATTCTCTTGAGTGCTCTTAAGCTGAGGCCGGCTAACACTAGTAGTGGAGACTATTCCTGTAGTAGAAGACACACGAATATTAGTGTTTCTAGAAGTCTGAGGCGAGTGAGTATCTTTGTTTGTGGGCTTAGTGGGCATTCTATACATCCCTGGTTTAATCACATTATTGTGCTTAACGCTTGGTGCTACAGGATTCCTTATGGGTTGAGCTTGTAGTAACCTTTCCTTTCCATCCATCTTGGGGGCAAACACAGGTTTTGCAAACGAGGAATTAGATAAAGCAGATGGTTTTCCCAAGATAGAGGATCTATTCTCTTTAGAGGCATTGGGTTGTCTAACAACATTTTTCTTAATGCTAGGTTCCACAATTTTCCCACCCATTTTAGCAATAAGTTTCTGCAACTCAGCTATCGCTCTGTCCCTGTCTTGTAATTGAGCTTTCAACCCTTTAATTTCCAAATTCTGTTCATTCATTTCTCGGAATGTTTGCGAAAGTTTTTCTTGCAATTTATTATCATGTGGAAAACGACCAACATCTTTTTGCAAAGCAAGTTCAAGTGAATGACAATGTTTTTGAAGGAAATCAGTTTTGTGTTGAAGTAACTCAAAAGCCTTTTTGTCAACATTTTCTTTACGTTTCGAAAGCTCAATTTCAAGACGTTCACATTCTTTGAGCTTATCAAGATATTGGCATGCAACTTCAGAATATTCATCAATATCAGCACAAGATGTAAAATAAGCACACATAATATCTTTAGAAACGCATTCTTGCAAGAGTAAATCATATTCATCAGAAAAAACAGACTTGTCCATTTGAAGATCATCAATTGCTTTCTCAAGAGACTCAACATATTGTAAATCATCAAACATTTCAGACCGAATTAAGCTTTCGAATTTAAGAACATTTTCTTTTAGTGTTGCCGCGTTCGGTATTAAGATTTGTTTGACAAGCACAATTATGTCTTGAGGAATTGGTTTCTTCCACTCGTCATTTTGTCGTTGTTTCCAATCATTATCAATAATGGACTTAATATTATCTATGTAATGAGTAAGAAACCCAAATATCTGCCTACTCTTGCTTTTAGAAGCATCTAGGGGCAAGTAGTTGATGAACTTAGAAACGTTTGTTTTCTTAGTGGCAAACGCTTTCTTCCATTGAATTCTCTTTTTCCTGCATTCTAAAAATACTTCCTCACGAGATTTCTGAGTTTGTTTGTGGAACAGACCATAAAGACTATTCTCATAAGCATAATTATATGGTTTCACAAACTCCTTATTAACTGATGGTTGACTATCAGCATCCCAAAGGGCAGTCTCTTCACTATTGGCACTTAGAGGCATGCAATCAAGATCTGTCCTTTCAGTCTCATCAAGATAAAGATGCGGGTTCGAAGCTTGAGCTTTGGCAAGGTACTCAGGACTTGCAAAGCTAGCTTGACCCTTAAACATCGATGGAGGTGCTAGCATTCTTACGGATTGAATAGAATCATGCATTTTATAAACAACGTTCTTCAAAAAGTCGACTTGTGCTTCTAGTTTCGTAACTTTTTCGGTTTCTTTATCATATCTACTTTTGAAGTCTTGTTTTAACGCATCTACCTCTTGTTTCTTATCCTCTAGAATTTTAGCAGAATCAGTAGTGGTCATAGAGAGCTTTTGTTCAAGTTCATTAACTTTGGTATTGGCAAGGTACGTTTTTTGACGTTCATCCATTAAGAAAACATTATATTGACGCTTCTCTTTAGCTAATAACTCAAGAGTGGTATTATATTTGTTTTCAAAATCGTCCTTTTGACTTTTTAACGCACTTCCCTTGTACCCCTCAAGCTCTTTGGTTTTCTGAAGGAGCTCATCTCTATAGCTTTCAGTCATCTCAGTAGATTTGATAAGAGCAGCTTTGCATTCTTCAAAACTTTGAGTGAGCGTAGCGTTTGCCTTCTTTAATTGCTTTTGACTCTTTTTATTTTCAGTGACATCTTTTTGTAAAGTAGCAATTAAATTAGCAAGCGCAATACGTTCCTCTTCATCATATTCATTTGCATGTTGATCATCCTCAGACTCATTATTGCACATGTCTGATGAATCGGGTGTGGTATTACTATCAACCGTTTCCATCATACACGTGTCATTAATGGCATTGGGTAGATCACTATGCTCAGGAATATCACCAAACACATTATATTCATCAGTAGTGTGTACCTTATCGATTGGCTCAGTGTCAAAGATAGGACCATTGTCATCTTCAGTGACTTTGAGAACTTCTTCAACATGTGTCATGTACGAGTAATGTGCTTCTAATTCCTGGTCGGAGGCTTCATCATCAGTGTCATCAAGCATAGCTCCTTCCTCAGCTGACAGTTTGACCCCTGCTTCCATCTTTTTGCATAGCAACATCTTTTCCTTGTGATAACTGGAGTCTCTAACCCTTTTTGGCTTCCTGCATTCCTTTGCCATATGCCCAAAACCTTGGCAATTAAAACATTGAATCCCGCTTTGCTGAACCACTTGACTTCCAACCGTTTCCCTATTCCCAGTAGCAGCAGCAATCCTCTGAGTATCATACTTTGCAGTTTGTCGATCATATCTTGCAGAACCCTCAACATGCGTTGGATTATGTCGATCATACCTAGAAGGACTTTCACCACGTCGACGTGTGTCATACCTTGGAGGACTCGCAACATATCGGTTCTTTGTGTTAGATGATGTTCGAAGATTGTTGTTGGTGGGTTTGTAGATCTTCTGGTAAGTCTTCATAATGAAAGCAATTTGTTGTTTCATCTCACGATTCTTCTGAGCTTGATCTTCATCACTATCTTCTTCAGATGATGACTCAGATGGTGGTGAAGTTGCTCTTGGTGCTTTGCCGCGTGATCTTGTGGATGATGAAGACTTGGATGATGTGGAATATCGTGGTGAGGATGATGGGCTAGAGTATGGCTTAGGAGCACGAGATCGATGATCTTGAACATTTTGAGTGGTAGTTAATAAAGCAAGTGGATTAGCCGTCTTTGCAACTCGTTCAGCTCGAATCTCATTTGCTTCATGCTGAAATTGTTTCAAGATATCAAAGAGAGTGTGATAGTTTACCTTGTCTAACTGCTTCTGTTGTTTCACCAAAGTGACAAAACGTGTCCACTCTGGTTGGAGTTGTTGTAGAAATTGCACATTGACTTGCATGGTGGATACTTCCAAGTTGTTTCTTGTCATATCATTCATCATCTTGTAAAATCTTGAATAATAGGACTCAATTGATTCTCCATCCAATGCAGTAAACTTACCAAAGTTCCAAAACAAGTTTGTTTTGACATCTTGCTTGTTGAGAGACTCTCCTTGTTGCAAGCGTTCAATTGCCGTCCACATTTCTTGTGCTGTAGGACATGCATCGACTGTGGAATAAATATCATCTCCAATTCCACTTAGGATCATATAGATCGCTTCTTTTTCTGCATCATGCCAAGCACGTTTCTCGGGTGTAAGGTCAGATAAAGTTTCCTTTTTCTTTGTTGCAGGTACTTCTGGACATGTGTCTGTGGCTGGTGTATAAGGAACATCAATTTCAGAAAAGACATATGGGCCATGGTTAATACATTGTCTCAAGGCATCACCATTAGGTCTTGTATCAAGATAGCGAAGAAAGCGTGATTGCCATTGAGCATATCGACCAGCCACAAGCATTGGTGGTCTCTCTTTATTACCCGCGACCATGATGTTGTTGTTCGTCACACGATATTCTGCAGTAGAATCCATCTCAAAATTCTCTGAAATGATGAAGTGAATATGGATCTTAAGTAGATTTGTTGTGATTGTTTGGTTGTTGAAATTCCGAAAATTGCGATTTTTCTCAGCCCGACAATAAATTCCTCAGTCCGACAAAACGGTAGACCTAAAAATTTGTAATCACCAAATTTTGAAATTGAGCTAGAAATGTCCTAAAACTAGTATGGAAAAAATTTGATTTTACTTGACCTAAAAATTTTAACTCTTTTTTTTTTTTTTTTTTTTTTTTTTTTTTAATCTTCGTGGAAACGATATTCTGAAACTAGTCTAGATGGTGGCTAAGTCTAAAAATTACTCAAACAAAATTTAGCGAAAACATGTCATCGGAATATCCATCGGAAAGTGCTATCGGAATGAAGGTTGTCGGAATGTTTAGATCGGAATGTCCTTTTGATCGCAATGTACCAATCGAAATCCCAGATCGCAATGTCCTATCGCAATATCCTTCTGTCGCAATATTCTATCGCAATGTACTATCGCAATATCCTATCGCAATATTCTGTCGTAATGTGGCTGTCGCAAAGTGGGCAGAGTAACGTTTCAAGATTGCCTTAACCGTCGCAATCCAGATCGCAATAACGATCGGAATGTCCAGATCGGAATAAGGGGGCTATCGCAATACGGATCGCAAAGTAAAACCCTAGGGTTATTGCGATCGAAACCGTACTTACCTTTCCTAAATTCAAGCTGTCGCAATAATGGTGCTTTTTCTTCCAACTTTTTAGGCAACGGTTTTTGGCAACTTTTAGGCAACAAATTCGTGATTTTTACCAAACCAAAACAACCAAATCTCTACAACAAGTATATAGATGATTTGTAGCAAGATAAAGAACATGAAAACCACAAAAAAATTTGAATTCGAGTTGATTTATGGAAGAAATCACACGAATCAAATATAAGAAGAACAACCAATAACAAATCTACCCCGTGGCGATTGATACCAATTGTTGTCCCTAATATATGATGATTATATAATACGAATTAAAGAAAGAAAAGATAGAAATGAGAAGAATTCTAGAGAGAGAAAGTAGAGAGAGAAAAGAGAGAGAAGTGTGTGAACTTGGTGAGATTAGATTAAGAAGTGAGAAATTACAAATGACCATTCACCCTCCTAACATGCTAGGAGGGTAGTATATATAGTCCACCCACATGCGGGCTTTAATGGACTATATATTGGGCCGGGCTTGTATTTTGGACTTTAATTAGTTTAAATCCAAGCCCGTGAATCACGACTAAATAACTACTTATTACAACGTTCTAATAAATAATACAATAGAAACCTATGACCGAACATTCTTGTTTGACTCAATATTTTTGAGGCTAACAAGGGGTGTTTGAGATTACCTGCTTTGAATCATAACTTGTCATTGTGTGGAAGGAAGTTTGTGTTTGTGTTTTGTATCTGATATATGCTTGTTTGAGTGCATTTTGCTGCAAGTTTTCAGCTTTGAAACACCAAATCATACATTGTGCTATAACTACTTGATTTTAACTGTTTTGACCTAAGATTTTGGGAAAACCTAGAGTTTATGCATGCTTAGGGTTAAAAGTTGTTTAAACATCATTTATATAACATATGTGATAGATTTAGAAGTTTGAATTTGGCTTGTTGGTCAATTGCATCAGCAAAGTATAAAACTGCATGTTTTAGTGTTCATCAGTAACCTTCATCAGCTTGAATCTTGATTTAGGCTTTAAGCCATTGTATGAAAACTGTTTAGACTTGTTCATTTAAGTTTATAATAGCTTGTGTATGCTTTTGGTGCAATTTGGTTGGCTGAATATTGCTAAAATAGCTTATAAGTTCATAACTGCTTAAGTGTTCATGTCTGTGTCAGATCTGGTGATTGATTGAATTAACTGTATCATTTGGCTGTTGCTTGTTGTGATTTCTTTGTTGTGATTGACTCCTTATGATCCACTGATCATTTGGGTGCCTTTGTGTAACCTAAATCTCCAAAAAAGTCACTAAAGACAAAAAAGTCAACAAGTCAAGCAGTGGAAAAAGTTTCCACTGCTCAACACCCAAAACAAGCCTCTGCTAGTGTTAATTCTGATCCAGCTTATCAATAATCCATTTTGGCTTATCCATACCTGCAACAACTTATTTTTTGTGATAGATCTTTATTATTTGACCCATTTGATTGAACTGGAGTTTATTGGACTTTGACTTTGACTTTTTGCTAGAAAACCAACTTATTTGACTTTTTCATAAGTGCTTATTTACTTTTTCCAGCTTATTGAGTCAACTTATTTGAAAACGTTTTGTTGATTAAGCTTAGTTAAGTCATTTAAAAGCTTTTGCAATTTGAATCAGCTCTTGGGATAGCCTAGAACTCAAAAACGACTATTTTGTCGTTTTCTGTAGATTGCTTTTTGCATTTTCAGGCTTATTCCTTTGGCTTATTTCAAATTTCTTTTTACAGAAGTCTTATTTAGGTCAAGAGAAGCTTGTGTGTTTAATTTCAGCTTATGGCATCAACTTATGGCTTAATGGGCCAAAAAGCCCATTAAGAATAACCTGATTGGTATAAGCTAGCTTATTTCACATTTTTAGCTCTTGGGCCTTTGGAAAAAGTTGTTCAGAATCAAATTTTGAGTCAAGTAGTGGTTTTTGGGCCATTTTTACAAACTTTTTCTTATTGGGCTCAATTTGGCCTATTAAGGTGACTGTTTTGGGTTTAGCCCATTAAGGGTATTTAGGTAATTTCAACTTCATTTATGTGTTATTTAGGTTAAAATTAGCTAGTTTACAACTTTTTAGAATTTCTTAGGATTTTTGGATTTTTATTAATATTTTAATATTATTTTATTATTAAAATTAAAATTCTGATTTTATAAGTTTTTATATTTTTCCTGGATTCTAGACACTTAATTAGGAATTTTAAAACTTTCCAAATATTTTTAGGGTCTTTCAGTTATTTTCTAGAATTATTTTAAGTTTTAATAGTTTTTAATTATTTTTAAATAGTTTTAATTAATTTTAAAATTTTCAAAAATAATTTTAAATTAAGTTAGGGTATTTTAGAGGTTTACAAAGTGATAACTCATTTTAGGCTTATTGTTAATTAAATTGAGTTTTAGGGCTTTAATTAGCATTAAAAAATCATTATTTAATTAAATAAAAGGTTTGGGTGATTTTTAACTTTTTTTAAACTCTTAATACATTATTTAGGATTTATTGCAATTTTTTAGGGATTTTTAGAGTAAATTTTTAAATTTGGTGCTTTTACGGTTTTACGTGTATGACCTTTTCGTCTTAGTGTAATCCGTCATCGTAACCGTCATTCTCTTCTTATCCCATTTCTATTTTCTTTCTCATAATCATATAATCACATAATTACTCATTTCATTACACACACACCAAGCCTCCTTGAGAACGATTCCCACTTTGGGTCATAACTCGTGGTTTTCCTAAGTCACTTGTTAATACTTGCCCTAATTACGCTCTTTTTTCTAAAAGACGTAAAAACCACTACATCATTTTGGCGCCGCTGCCGGGGAGGCGTGTTGTGTTTTGATTTGGAAATTGTTGTTTTTATATACTAACCATAATAGTATTTGTATTAGTAGCACTCTACTAATACGTATTATAGGTTTTTCGTTTTTTGTGTGAATACTATTACTATATTTTATACGTAGAACAACAAATTCACAAGTACTCCAAAAGTGAGAAATCACAACCTTGACTTGGGAGGTCATTACCCAATCATTGTATTTGAATCTCAAACCAAAGAAAAAGGCAAAAATAGATAAATACTTTCGTGAGGCTCGATTTTGAAAATACAAACTATAAGGTGGGTATAAGGCGGATATTATAAAATATGTCCTAAGGAAAAAGGATCTTAAGTGCTTCGCGCCGCCTCGTTTCCCCGCTTGCTTGTGAGTATTTGATTTTGAGAGCTAATCGAGGGTTTTGCCGCCCAAAGTATTATTAAGTATTATATATACTTTCTTGGTTTCATTGATTAAACCCTCTTGAACGTTTTGGTGTTCCACCAACGTTCTAAAGTCATCGAAGGCGTTCACTTCACGTGATCGTTTTCATTCCTTGAGGCTTCTTTAATCAAGAGATTTGATTAAGGAGGAGATTTGTAGATTTTGGTCTACTTAATACAATCACAAAAATCCAAAAAAAGTAAAAACAATCAAAAACCACAAAAAAATTGGAAAAATACAAAACACCAAAAAGAATCTTCTTTGCTCATCCCCTCGTTGTACGTGACGTTTATGCAAACTCGCTCTAAAGCAAGACGTGCACGTAAACGTCATCAAAATGAAGGAAACCAAACATCTTCTAGTGAAGAATCTCCCATTGTTGAACCCATTGTAGAGAAGGAACCAACCATGGCGAATCGTACTATGATGGAGTTACTTCAAGCACCCACCGAGGGTTATGGAGAGGCTATTGTGATTCCCGCTATCCTTGCGGAGAATTTTGAGGTGAAAACGGGTTTGTTGTCGATGATCCAAAACAACAAATTCCGTGGTGATGAGAAGGACAATCCACACAACCATATCCGCCAATTCAATCGTCTTACCGCCACTTGCAAGTTTAAGTATGTCTCTAATGACTCGATTAAGATGATGCTTTCTCCGTATTCCTTAGTGGGGCCCGCAAAAATTTGGTTAGAGAAAGAGCCACCCAATTCTATATTGACGTGGAAGGATCTCGTGTCTAAATTTGTGAACCAATTTTTTCCGCCCTCTAAGACTACGCACTTGAAAAACGAGATTTCAAAATTTTCACAAGAGTTTAATGAAAGTTTTTCAACGGCTTGGAATAGGTTTAGGGAAATGTTACATGAGTGTCCTCATCACGGTTTTTCTGATTTGCATCAAATTGACACGTTTTACAATGGACTTAATGATCATGAAAGGGATTATCTTAATGCCGCCGCGGGTGGTAATTTTTTGTGTAAAACGGTCGAGGAAGCTTTGGTGATAATTGAGAATAGATCTAAGGTGTATAGTCCTTGTAGCACGTCTAGTGTTCGTAAGGCTTCGTCTTCGGCTTCACCTTCTTTGTCTACTACCATCGATGCTTGCCAAATTGAGGCAAATTTGGAAAACAAAATCTTTGATAAGCTTAAAGGTCTTTTGATTGAGTTCAAAGTTGGAGAACCAAGTGCTCCCGCTACGGCTAAAGCGGTTGAGGTTTCATGCATGTATTGTGGTGGAGGTCATGATTTCTCCAAGTGCATTACCAACGGTGGTAACACTTCGAGTGCCTACGCGGCCACGGGAACTTACAACCAAAACGGTCAAGTTACCCGCTCTAATCAATTGACTCCACCGGGTTTTGGTTCAAATAAAAATGCTAACAACAACTATCGCAACAATCAAGTTGGTTTAAAAAACAATTACAACAAGGGAAACTATGGTAATCAAGGGGCTAATAATCAAGTTTCAAACAAAAATCAAAATGATTTTCAAAACAACAACAAAAGTTTGCAAACTTTGAAAGATCTTCCAAATGAATTTGTTGAATACGCTAATGGGAACGATGCTAGGTTTGACAACATTCAAAGAGAAATCATTAGCCCAAGATCCGAGTTTAAGAACGACTTGAAGAAAGAGTTGAAAAATGAGTTAGCAAATGAGCTTAAAATCCCTACAAACAAAATGGAAGGAAATGTAACAAGGTTACAACAAAACTAACAAAAAATGGAACAAGGGCAACATGAGATTAAACAAGAAATGATTAAAGCCGAGAAGAGGCAATCCATGTTTGAAGATAAAATTTCATCTATGTTTGAGGAAATTATGTGTAAACCGTCTTCGAGTAGTCTTCCTAGTAACACCATATCAAACCCGAAGGGTGAGATGAAAGTGATTACCACACGTAGTGGTAAGACACTTAAGGAACCGACTCCTCAACCAATTGCTCCTACAGAGGAAGCAATTGAGGAAGAACCCAAGGTGGTGGTCCAAAAGGAGCATGTCCCAATCCCACGAAGTACCGCTCATGCCACACCTACGGTTGACCCATTACCAACATTGGAACCCGAGATTCCAAAGGCTATGCCTATGCCTCAACCCACACCACCTTTTCCCTATCCATCGAGACTTAGAAAGGAGAAACGTCAAGAGCGCGACAATTATCAATTTGAGCTTTTTATGAAAATGTTTCGTGATTTGCACTTTAATATGAGTTTCGCCGATGCTTTGGTCATGATGCCTCGATTTGCCGCTAACTTTAAGAGTATGTTGAACAACAAGGAGAAATTGCATCAATTGTCTAGTTGTTCATCGGTTTATCTTAATCGCATAACTCAAAAAGTCGGTGATCCCGGTAATTTTTTGATCCCTTGTGCAATCCAAGATATGGAAGAATGCTTTGCCTTGGACGATCTTGGTGCTAGCATTAACTTGATGCCACTTGAAATCTTCAAGTCACTCAATCTTCCTAATCTTACTCCTTCACTAATGTCTATCGAGTTGGCCGACCATTCCACGATTCCCACATGTGGATTGGCGGAAGACGTTTTTGTGAAAGTGGGAAAGTTCTACTATCCCGTAGACTTTATCGTTGTCGATATTCCCACGGATCCTTAAGTTCCTCTCATTTTAGGTCGTTCGTTTTTAGATACGTCTATGGCTTTGATCGATGTTCATGCTAGAAAGATCACCTTACGTTTCAACGACGAGGAGCTTGTTATAAACGCAACTCAAAACTCTCAAATTTCTCATGTTTATTCCGTTGCAACCATAAACCTCGTTGATATGATTGACGTGGTTTGCGAGGAATTTTCACAAGAAGTTCTAGGTTTTGGTGATGATGAAACTAGTGGCAATCCCACTATGTTAGATACCATCCTTGATAACTCGACACCAACCTTCACTCCATTTGAAGGTGGTGGTTTTACGTTGGACGAATTCGATGTTCCACGTACTTGTAACGAAGACCTCGACAACGATGAGGGCTTCTCGATTATCAAGGATTTTGTTGGAAACTCACTTTATGTGACAACATTTAAGAATTCCCATTAGTTATCATAGTCACACACGTTTAGACTAGACTAGGTTCTTGTACTGTTAAGCGTATCGTATGTGACTATATATACCCCTCCTTAGCTTCCAAGGAGGGGTGTTGGTTGTGTCACATTTCACTTTTATTCATTTTCTTATTTTCACACACATTCAGCCTCTCTTCTCTCTACCTCTAAGTTTATCAATGGCTTCCACCACCATCTACCACCACATTAGACCACCGGATCCGTCTTAGCATTTCTACATTTGGCATCAGAGCCTCGGTTCCATCCTTGGATCTTGTTTATGTTTTCGATTTAGGTGGTCTAATTTTTTTTTAGTGTCTCGTCATATTATTTCTTTGGTCCATTTGTCTCTTTATTTGTCACGGTTTCATTTTTATGAACACATTGTGGTAAGTGGGTGTTACGTCTTGTTATCATGTCATCCTGGTCAAAGTGTTGTCCTATTGTCCACAACTGACTTTCAGAAACATCCATGGTCAAGTTGCTGGTTACAAGAAGTCAACTGGTTTTCATAATCTATCACTTTTCCTGGTTACAAGAAGTCAAAACTGCCACATTTAGTTAAATCTGGTGGTTTTGGTGACTGGTTTTGATAAAGTTTTTTTTTTTTCTGGTAATTTTTTTTGTATTCACATGATGAAGATGACCCAGAAAACTTAGATCCAGAAAACACGGGAAAAGTACACTCGGATTGCGATGGGGCACCTAGACTACGATGGATTCTTCTTTTTCGGATTATTCCGATGGGGTTTATTTTTGATACATTACGATGGGTCGACTGACTCATTGCGATGGGACCCATTCGATGGGACACATTGCGATGGTGGTTTGACTCATCGCAATGGCATAAGTCATGTCGTCATGCTGCCCATTTTTTCCCAACATTGCGATGGCTGGTAACCATTGCGATGGGTACCATTGCGATGGGTACCATCGCAATGGGTACCATCGTAATGAGACATCAGACTACGATGGACAACATAGTTTTGACTGCGATGGCATAATTTTGACTGCGATGGGTTATAATTTTTGACTCCGATGGGTTAAAAAAAATTTTGACAGTTTAAATCTTTCATGACCAAGATGTGACCAAACCATATCCATCGCAACCGAGTCAACTCGGTAATTACCGAGTTGACTCAGTTCACTCACTGAGTTGACTCGAAATCCAACCTTATATCACCAACATCAACACCAAAACTAACTTATACCCAACGACACCTAAATCCCATCTAGACTCAAACCAAAACAAATCAAACCAGTAACTTAAATTTTTGATCTCAGATTCAGTTTCGGTTTCGGTTACATCTTTTAAGATGAGTCAAGATCTTAGTTCATCCATCCAACTCGAAACAGCAATCATCATAGATATGTGTTGGGTATATCCCATCTTTAATATACGAAATATCATGAGAGATTTATAACAATTATGTTATAATCAACTCATTTTTTTCGATTAAAACAAGATTAAACTAATTACAAACCTACCCGAGACCAATTTCTATTGATCATGATGCATAATCGTCTTCCACCTTTCGTTGATATCATGATTCATCACAGAAACTTTGGTTGTTATACCTAGTTTAATCGATTGTGTAGGGTAGTTCGTAATTACGTTTGGGGATATAAGGATAAAGGATTAATAGAAGAGATGGATTTGTTTTTGAGATGATGATTTTGGGGGGACGGAGGAAACGAGGTGTGAGGAGAGATAATGTGGTGGGCGGATGTATCTAAGTGCGTTTGTTTAGGGTTGACTAAAGGTGAAGTGTGTTATAAATTGATAACTGTGTTTTATTTGTGGATTGTGTATACCTAATTTTTAGGTATAAGAACCTTGGACCGGGTAAAAACAATGCAAAGTGGGCCGAGATGTATTGGTTATGCATTCTAGTTGTGTGTTATTGAAATCATCATGGGCCGTATTCAAATATTTCTATACACTAATTTTTTTCAAAATTATTTATTTTTGAATAAAATTTTGTGTATTAACTTATACTTTGGTCATAATCGAGACGTGACAAAGTAACGTGACGAGACAAACGAAGTGACGACTAAGTGACGAATTTTGTTTTGACGAGACCAAAGAAAAATTAAGTATATTTTTAGAGGCTACGGAATTTTTTTTGGATCGGATATTAATTATTTGAAGACGGAGACGAATTTCTTCGAAGGCGTGTACTTATTTTATCCTTGAACAGATAACTTGCTCGTGCTTAATCTCAGAATGAGGACTTGTTTATCTGGTTTCCGGGTTCGGGGTGGATGGTTGATGACTCGGATAACTATCACTCAAAGGGGTTACTTTGTTGTACTCAGTGTCACGCGCATAGTCGACGTGGATAATTTCAAGAGGGGTTGTGCTTATAGACATCTTTAGTGATGCATTGAGTACTTAAAATTTTATCCACCGTTCTTCATTCAACAATAGTGCAAGCTTAAGTCACAAGATCAAAGGATTCTTATTCAGTTTCATGTTTGATGTATCTGGTTCATTCCATCAGTGGTCACTTCAAATTGCCTTCAAGTGGGTTGGTAAAGATGGCCATGGAGAGTTTATGAGAAGAGATTTTCAATCAACAGCTGATTCTCACCGAATATAATTAAGCTTATTTATTACTCTCTCGAGATTTTCAGGTTTATGTGCTCACGATTTATTGATGGTTCCGAGTTTCGAAACCATCAAGGGGGAAGAAGAAGACACATCGAACGCACAACGAGTACACGTGATGAACTTCATACCTTCTTTTGATTTGAAGACATTCCGGGATGACATTTGTCATAGCCGCAGAGAAAATCAGTGTTTTAACTCGTGGCGTTATCAATCTCTAAACGGTACACTACTGATTTGATGATTAATTTTTTGGTTGTTGCAATTATCCATCATCATTATCCTATATGCACTTCCGGGACTTAATTGACTCTGGTGCATCTCCGGAAGAAGATATGTGCATTTCCGGGACTTAATTGACTCTGGTGTTACGATGTCAACTTCATGAATGGGATAAAGTGTCTACTTCAGTATTTGAGCTTCATGATGGGGATTGATTTACTTTCTTCAACCATGTGGGGGAAGAAATGTCTTGATTCTTTCTGGTATGCATAACTTGAACTCTCAGGAGGAAGAAAAATTCAGAAGAATTATTCAAGCGTGAGAAGAGAAGTTGTTGATCTACTTGGTGTACCCTAAACTTTCAATCTCTCTTAGCAACATTATCATGTTATATGATGGGATTTGCTTGTTAGATTCCGTTGTGCGCTTAATCATTCTAAGCTTTATTGAAAGCTTTGAAGTTGCTTACGAGGATTGTCGATTTAGGGGGAAGCTATTTAAAAAGCTTCAACATCAAGTTTATGTGGCATGAATTAGGGGGAAGCTAATTCAGAAGCTTCTCCTTAACCAGAAGTGTATGGGTTACTTAGCTCGTGCCGTTACAGTATTTCAACTACAAGTTAAAGATGAGTCGTTTTAAAGTCAAAGGCCTCAGAAGACATCATCAGCATTGGACGCTTCATGAAAGCTCTTGTTCTTATCATTATGTACTTGTTAGGAAAAAATATTGTAAGGAATTCTACACGTCGTCCCATGGGGGAAGATTGTTGGAAACTCACTTTATGTGACGACATTTAAGAATTCCCATTAGTTATCATAGTCACACACGTTTAGACTAGACTAGGTTCTTGTACTGTTAAGCGTATCGTGTGTGACTATATATACCCCTCCTTAGCTTCCAAGGAGGGGTGTTGGTTGTGTCACATTTCACTTTTATTCATTTTCTTATTTTCACACACATTCAACCTCTCTTCTCTCTATCTCTAAGTTTATCAATGGCTTCCACCAACATCTACCACCACATTAGACCACCGGATCCGTTTTAGCATTTCTACAGATTTCCTTAATGATTTCCCATTTCCTCCACCCGAGGAGGTTATGAGTATCGAGCCCAAATCTTCAATTGAGGAACCACCTATCCTCGAGTTGAAAGATTTACCTCCTCATCTCGAATATGTCTATTTGGAGGAGGGCGACAAGTTGCTGGTTATTATTGCGAATTAACTTTCGGATGATGAAAAAACCGCACTTGTCGATGTTCTAAAGGATCACAAAGGGGCAACTGCGTGGAAGTTATCCGACATTAAGGGGATCGATCCCAAATTTTGTAACCACAAAATCTTAATGGAGGAGGATTAAAAGCCCGCAATCCAATGTCAAAGGAGGGTGAACCCCAAAATTCACGACGTCATCAAAAAGGAAGTTCATAAACTCCTTGACGCGGGAATGATTTACCCTATTTCCGATAGCCCTTGGGTGAGTCCTATCCATTGTGTCCCTAAAAAGGGAGGAATGACCGTTGTGCCAAACGATGCCAAAGAGTTAATTCCCACTAGACTCGTGACCGGATGGAGAGTGTGCATTGACTATCGTAAGTTGAATGAAGCCACTAGAAAAGACCATTTTCCCTTGCCCTTCATGGACCAAATGTTGGAGCGTCTTGTGGGAAACGATTTCTATTGCTTTTTAGATGGTTTTTCCGGTTACTTCCAAATCCCCGTTGATCCTCGTGATCAAGAAAAAACTATGTTTACGTGTCCATATGGAACGTTTGCCTATCGTAGAATGCCATTCGGACTTTGTAATGCACCGGGAACCTTTCAAAGGTGTATGATGGCTATTTTTCATGATATGATCGAGAAGACGATGGAATTCTTCATGGATGACTTTTCCGTGTTTGGTAATTCGTTCACTTCGTGTTTGTCGAATCTTGAGAGAATGTTGAAACGTTGTGAGGAAACCAACCTTGTGCTCAATTTGGAAAAATGTCATTTTATGGTTAAAAGTGGAATCGTCTTAGGGAACAAGGTCTCGAAAGAGGGGATTAAGGTAGATCAAGCTAAGGTAGACGTCATCGCCAAATTACCTCATCCCAAAACCGTTAAGGGAGTTAGGAGTTTCCTAGGCCACGCGGGCTTTTATCGTCGATTCATCAAGGACTTTTCAAAGATCTCTCGGCCTATTATATATCTTCTTGAAAAAGAGGCACGTTTTGTCTTTGACGAAGATTGTGTACGAGCCTTTGAAATCCTTAAGAGGAAACTTACCGAAGCTCCCATTCTTGTTGCCCCCAATTGGAACCTCCCCTTTGAGCTCATGTGTGATGCTAGTGACTACGCTATTAGGGCCGTATTGGGGCAACGTCATGAAAAGAACTTCTTGCCTATTCACTATGCTAGCAAGACGATGACCGAGGCTCAACTAAAATACACTACAACGGAAAAGTAATTCCTTGCCGTGGTGTATGCATTTGAGAAATTTCGACCTTATCTCGTCTTGACGAAATGCATAGTGTATACGGATCATTCGGCTATCAAGTATCTTATGGCTAAACAAGATGCAAAGCCGAGATTACTTCGTTGGATTCTCCTCCTTCAATAATTTGATCACAAAATTGTTGACAAAAAAAGAGCCGAGAATCTAGTGGCCGATCATCTTTCTCGTTTGGAAGATCCTCACCAAAGTGTTTACGAGCCCAAGGAAATCACCGAAACATTTCCGCTCGAGACACTTGGTGTAGTGAATTCTAAATTCTTCCACCCCATGGTTTGCGGACATCGCAAATTACCATGCGGGAAACTTCATCATCAAGGGTATGACGACTCAAGAAAAACGAAAATTCTTTCGTGACGTCAAGTTCTACTTTTGGAACGACCCTTACTTGTTTCGAACTTGTGCGGATCAAATCATTCGACGTTGCGTCTTTGGTACCGAAGCTTCTAATATCCTTAGAGCTTGTCATGAGGGACCCACGGGTGGTCACCATGGTGCTAATCTCACGGCTAAGAAGGTGTTTGATGCCGGCTTCTTTTGGCCTACTATTTACCGAGATGCACATGAACTTGTGAAGTCGTGTGACTCATGCCAACGACAAGGAAAAGCCTAACAAAAATATGAAATGCCACAAAATACCATCCAAGTGTGTGAGATCTTTCATGTTTGGGGCATCGACTTTATGGGGTCGTTCCCATCATCTCGTGGTAATAGGTACATCCTTGTTGCGGTTGACTACCTATCTAAGTGGGTGGAAGCTAAGGCTTAGCCCACCAATGATGCTCGTGTGGTAGTCAAGTTTTTGAAAAGCTTGTTTTCTCGGTTTGGACCCCTCGTGCGATCATAAGCGATCGTGGAACCCATTTTTGTAACGACCAATTCGAAAGGGTCCAAAGGAAATATGGGGTTACACATCGGCTTTCTACGGCTTATCACCCACAAACGAGTGGGCAAGTCGAGTTTTCAAACCGAGCGTTGAAAGGATCTTGGAAAGATCCGTTGGGGAAAACCGACAATCTTGGTCGGATAAGTTGGACGATGCTTTATGGGCCTTTAGGACCGCTCATAAGATGCCCATTGGGTGCACTCCCTATAAGCTTGTGTATGGGAAAAATTGTCACTTGCCAATCGAATTGGAACACAAGGCTTATTGGGCCCTAAAGCATTGTAATGACGACATGGAGACCGCGGGAAAACATAATAAAATGAAATTAAATGAATAGGATGAATGAAGGGATATTGCTTATGAAAATTCATTGATTTATAAAGAAAAGACTAAAAAGTTGCATGATTCTAAAATTAAAAACCGGGTTTTTAACATTGGGGATCAAGTTTTGCTTTTTAATTCTCGTTTGAAAATCTTTTCCGGTAAGTTGAAATCCCGTTGGTCCGGTCCATTCACCATGACTCAAGTTTTTCCTTATGGGACCATCGAGCTAGCTCAAAATGATGGCCCCAATTTCAAGGTGAATGGACATAGGTTGAAGCACTACTTTGGCGGGGAAGTTCTATCCTTGAACTACCTCGACCAAATCACCTTCCCCAATGATAACTAGTATTGAGGGGATCAAGTCGAGCTCATGACTCGGTAATAAAAAGCGAGGTGCCTCGTGGGGGAGTCCCATGCTTATCCTATGTACATATTATCGCTTTCTAATGTAGTAACGTGTGGGGATTTGTGCCCTTCCAACCTTTGTACCGTGGTTGTTTGTGATATGTGGTTTTTAGATGATCATGATCTTCACGATTGGAGCCTCTCATGTTCGTTTTATGGGAGCACTCGATCGTTTGCTTTGAAGACTTTCTCAATATCCATGATATATCCTTTGATGTTCTAACCTTAGGTTTTTAGCACACTTCATAAATGGCTTTAAATTTAACGGTTACACCCTTTCCATGCTAGATTAGGCATTCGACTACGTCTCTAGTATGGGGGTGTTTGCACCCCTAGACTCGAAACATTGAGGACAATGTTTAACTTTAGTATGGCGGGGTGAATAGATACTTGCCTTGCCAAACCTTCACGCTTTCCAAAGTTTATCTTTTTGTTTATCGTTTTGTTGCAAAATAAGGCTAAAAATGGCCAAATTTTAAAATTTTCTCATGTTTTATAAGTGTTTGAAGACACGAATGTAGGTTTTCCGATGGCGAGAATAAGAGTAATTTTTGACTCGACCGTGCGTGTTGATCACTTAGCTTTAATTCCTTAACTTCACATTAGGCTAAGTCTCTTAAATTAGGACGAGAAATGATAGGGTTAATTATAAGTTACTATGCTAAACGTAGAGTACTCGTATTCTTTCAAAAACTCATGTGTTCTCGTTGTTTGCTTATTCTCCCTTCGCATGTAAATATTTTTTGCTTAATAAATATTGACTTAGCGGTTTAGTTGGGATTGTTGGGTTTCTAGTCTTTTCTAGTAGCTTCCGTGTAATTAAATTGGGAAGACATTAAGGTATCGCCAGCGTCACGGTTTTGAAGTATTGGCACCCGAATAATCAAAAGCTTCACCCAATAATAAGATTTCAAGTGCTCACCTAAATCAAGCAAACAATTTGAAGCCCCATAAGGCCGAAAAATCTATGCAAAATTGAAAGTGCATCAAGCCTTAATCATTGAAGCTTTAAAGATCCAAAATTCGCCTTAGCGTGAGGATATACGTCTTTGGCTAATAAAACTACCGATGAGGTGGATAATAAAAGGCAAGGCAAGACCGAAGTCATAATAAAAGCTTCATGGCGAAGTTGAATAAAAGATGGAGGTAAACCAAAGATAATAAGGTCCTTCCGTTAGGGGGCGTATAAAAGTCTTGGTAATAAGTCCTATGTTCAAAACCGTTATAAAACCGTGTTTATCGATCCTTCTTGTTAACTTAATTTTTTTACATCGTTGTCTATTGGGAGGGGTTATTGATTTGATGGTCTTGGTTACACCGATAGGACTCTATTTTTAGACCTAAATCTCTATTATCGCATAAGTCAAACAATGTATCCTCGTGAAACATTCAAGACAAAATAAAATATAAGGGATACAACTTAGGAAAATGGGAGGATAAGTACGTGATTAGGGCATATGAGTAGTGTTCGCATTACTAACTTATAATGACAGTGATCTCGTTGCACGCTTGGCATAGAATTGGGGTGAAAATCGAGGACGATGAAATTATTTCTAACGAAGCATTCACGTGTTCTTATTCTATGAACCTAAACGTCCTATTTTGCGATGAAAATCATACATTATGTCTAAAATGCAAGTAGTAGTAATAGTAGTAGTGTAGCTAGTTTATCATTAAATAAAGTGAATAAAAATGAATTTTGGAGATGCTACGATACTTTATTCTAGCATTGCGTGAGGGCACGACAATGGTTTAGTATGGGGGAGTGATGAGACTGCTTTTATACATAGTCTCATCGTCCAAAAAGGGCTTAAAATGCATTAAATATCATCAAAATACCCATATATATGCTTGTGTTTGTTGCTTGTGTATTTTAGGTACGGATATTGAGAAAATGACAAAAGATCACAAGAATCATACAAAAACGAACACGGGAAACGAAGCCGCACAATGAACCAAGCCCTAATGAAGATTTTCCAAAGAAAACCTTGAAGATTTGAAGAATTATGAAGAAGGGTCCTCCAATATGGAAGAATTGACACCTTATACCCTTGTATCTTCATAATTACAAGTTTGGTCCATAAAGTTTGTCAATATTGTAAAAAGGTCCCTCTACTTTGAAGAATTGGCAATTTTAGTCCCTCAACAAAACTAACATGTCAATATTAGTCCTTCTCAAAGTCAAATACACCATGAAGAACTCCAAGATACAAGAATTACAAATTTGGTCCTTTGAAAATATCAAAATTACCAAAAAGACCCTTGACTTTGAAGACTTGGCAAAAATGGTCCCTCATCAAACATGATTTGGCAATTTTAGTCCTCCAAAATGCCAATCATACAAGTTTAGACCATTATCCTTGAAGAAAAATACCAAATCAGTCCTTCAAGAATCACAAAATGGCAAGAAATACCCCTGAAAATACTTTGGAAAAGTATTTGGGGCAAAAGTGTGAAAAATGAAACTTCAATAACAAAGGAATTGAAGTTTAGCCGGTTTTATTTGTAAATGACAAGTTGTGAAAGATGGGGGTTTAATGCTGGCCGACATACATTATTACCTAGACCACTCTCCACTTCCCACGTGTCCCACTCACCTCCCTCAGCCAATGAGAACTCTCCTTCCCTCCACCTAAGCAATCCACTCACCCGGTTTAATATTTTCTTAATCCTTGGCGCCTTAACAAGGATTTAAATCCTAATTAACCCAAAACTGGATCAAAACACTAAACTATTCACTCAAGAACATAATTGGGGATTTTTGTTTTAGCAAAAATTAAACCACCACCTTTTACAGATTAGTGATTAATGATGTCCTAATCACATCCCAACCTTAACATTGGCCACCTCAACAACCCACATGCTACATGGGACCTCCCCTGCTACACCTTTGAGCAAGAAGACAAGAAGAGGACAGTCATCCAACAGCTCATAATCCAGCTTACTTCCTAAGCTTATTTTCCACCCTTTGATCAAGTTTTCACATTGCCAACTCATGCTACAAGCCAAATTCAGTCACATGATCTTCAAAGATGCCAAAGCTCTCAAGGGCATTTCAGGGATTCTATAACATTAGGGTTATGTTTTTTTCAGCTTTCCTAGATAACTTGTAGCCTATATAAAGGCCTTAGTGTGCAACATTTGCACTTTGCTTTTGGTTTTTCCTTGTTCACAAACCTGTAAATCCTACTTTCAGTTTAATAAAATTGTGTTTGAGTTTGTTGAAGAAAGACCAAGTGCTATTTAATTTTAAGCTTGTTTATGTTATATGTTAACAGAAATTGAACCTTAAAACGTGTTTGTAAACCTTGTGTAAGAAATTACACATTGGACTAAAATTTGATATTTTGCTAAGTTTCTTGGTACATCTTGGAATTTTTGGGATATAAGCTGATCATAGAACCCTAATTATGATATTAAGGTGTTGTGAAGCTCATATCTTGGGGATGATCAAGAGTGGGTACAAGAAGTTGCATTAATCAAGTTTATTTTCCAAAAAAGTCACCTTTCTGTTTTGATAATTTGCTTCTAACTCTGTTGAATCTTAGCAGGGTTGTTGTTGGAAGCTTGTGCTTGTGCTTGTTCTTGCTAGCACATAAGCTCTAAAATTCGTGGGTGTGGATGTACATCCATGAGGTTTGTCTTAAAACCTTGAAAATCTGATAAAATTTGGATTTTTGGTGGATTTGTGCTCTACTTGTGTTCTTGTTGTTTTCTTGGCTTGAATCTGCTTAATCTTGCATGTTAATGTTGTTAGTATGCTAGATTAGACATTTGGTAAACTGAATCACACTTATACTTGTTTAATTTTTGGATTAAAAAGATAAAGGGGTGTTTGGGATTACCTGCTTTGAATCATAACTTGTCATTGTGTGGAAGGAAGTTGGTGTTTGTGCTTTGTATCTGATATATGCTTGTTTGAGTGCATTTTGCTGCAAGTTTTCAGCTTTGTAACACCAAATCATACATTATGCTATAACTACTTGATTTTAACTATTTTTGACCTAAGATTTTGGGAAAACCTAGAGTTTATGCATGCTTAGGGTTAAAAGTTGTTTAAACATCATTTATATAACATATGTGATAGATTTGGAGGTTTGAATTTGGCTTGTTGGTCAATTGCATCAACAAAGTATAAAACTGCATGTTTTAGTGTTCATCAGTAACCTTCATCAGCTTGAATCTTGATTTAGGCTTTAAGCCATTGCATGAAAACTGTTTAGACTTGTTCATTTGAGTTTATAATAGCTTGTGTATGCTTTTGGTGCAATTTGGTTGGCTGAATATTGCTAAAACAGCTTATAAGTTCATAACTGCTTAAGTGTTCATGTCTGTGTCAGATCTGGTGATTGATTGAATTAACTGTATCATTTGGCTGTTGCTTGTTGTGATTTCTTTGTTGTGATTGACTCCTTATGATCCACTGATCATTTGGGTGCCTTTGTGTAACCTGAATCTCCAAAAAAGTCACTAAAGACAAAAAAGTCAACAAGTCAAGCAGTGGAAAAAGTTTCCACTACTCAACACCCAAAACTAGCCCCTGCTAGTATTAATTTTGATCCAGCTTATCAATAAGCCATTTTGGCTTATCCAGACCTGCAACAACTTATTTTTTGTGATAGATCTTCATTATTTGACCCATTTGATTGAACTAGAGTTTATTGGACTTTGACTTTGACTTTTTGCTAGAAAACCAACTTATTTGACTTTTTCATAAGTGCTTATTTGATTTTTCCAGCTTATTGAGTCAACTTATTTGAAAACCTTTTGTTGATTAAGCTTAGTTAACTCATTTAAAAGCTTTTGCAATTTGAATCAGCTCTTGGGATAACCTAGAACTCAAAAACGACTATTTTGTCGTTTTCTGTAGATTGCTTTTTGCATTTTCAGGCTTATTCCTTTGGCTTATTTCAAATATCTTTTTACAAAAGTCTTATTTAGGGCAAGAGAAGCTTGTGTGTTTAATTTCAGCTTATGGCATAAACTTATGGCTTAATGGGCCAAAAAGCCCATTAAGAATAAGCTGCTTGGTATAAGCTAGCTTATTTCACATTTTCAGCTCTTGGGCCTTTGGAAAAAGTTGTTCAGAATGAAATTTTGAGTCAAATAGTGGTTTTTGGGCCATTTTTACAAACTTTTTCTTATTGGGCTCAATTTGGCCAATTAAGGTGACTGTTTTGGGTTTAGCCCATTTTCTAGGCCCATTAAGGGTATTTAGGTAAATTCAACTTCATTTATGTGTTAGTTAGGTTAAAATTAGCTAGTTTGCAACTTTATAGATTTTTTTAGGATTTTTGGATTTTTATTAATATTTTAATATTATTTTATTATTAAAATTAAAAGTCTGATTTTCTAAGTTTTTTTATTTTTCCTAGATTCTAGACACTTAATTAGGAATTTTACAACTTTCCAAATATTTTTAGGGTCTTTCAGTTATTTTCTAGAACTATTTTAAGTTTTAATAGTTTTTAATTGTTTTTAAATAGTTTTAATTAATTTTAAAATTTTCAAAAATAGTTTTAAATTAAGTTAGGGTATTTTAGAGGTTTATAAAGTGATAAAACTCATTTTGGGCTTTTTATTAATTAAATTGATTTTTAGGGCTTTAATTAGCATTAAAAAATCATTATTTAATTAAATAAAAGGTTTGGGTGATTTTTGATTTTTTGTAAACTCTTAATACATTATTTAGGATTTATTGCAATTTTTTAGGAATTTTTAGAGTAAATTTTTAAATTTGGTGCTTTTACGGTTTTACGTGTATGACCTTTTCGTCTTAGTGTAATCCGTCATCGTGACTGTCATTCTCTTCTTATCCCATTTCTATTTTCTTTCTCATAATCATATAATCACATAAATAATCATTTCATTACACACACACCAAGCCTCCTTGAGAACGATCCCCACTTTGGGTCATAACTCGTGGTTTTCCTAAGTCACTTGTTAATACTTGCCCTAATTACGCTCTTTTTCCTAAAAGACGTAAAAACCACTACATCAACGACAGTTTAGGATAGAACCGGGAAGACGGGCACACGGGATCACGGGTCGTCAAATGTCATCAAAAGTGCTCTTTGAAGCTTTAATCCCTGCACATCATAAGAAACAAGACAACAAACCCTATGTAGCTCCCCTACACTTATTATGAAAACGGTAAAGGAAAGATCAATGGGTTGCCTCCCGAGAAGCGCTTGTTTTTGTTAACTGAGTCACGAGCCTGACTCGACCCATAACTAATTCAAGGGAAACATGGTGAGGATGGAATCATCTCATGAGAGATGTCCTCACCAAAGTACAGCTTCACACGCTGGCCATTCACTTTAAAATTAGGCCCATTAGGTTGAGAAAGTTCAATGGTGCCATATGGGAAAACTTTGGCGACGGTGAATGGACCAGACCAACGGCTCTTAAGCTTGCCCATCTTGAACCGAGAGTTAAAAAGTAACACTTGATCACCTATGTGAAACTCTAGGTGCTTAAACCTAGAATCATGAATGAGCTTGTTTTTCTCCTTGTAGATCAATGAATTTTCATAAGCTTCATTCCTTAGTTCATTTAGCTCGTTGAGTTGAATCTTCCGAAGATCACCGGCTTTGTTGATATCAAAATTGGCCCACTTCAAGGCCCAATACGCCTTATGCTCCAGCTCAATAGGGAGGTGGCATGCCTTCCCGTACACAAGACGATATGGAGTACAACCAATAGGTGTCTTATATGCGGTACGAAAAGCCCACAAAGCATCATCTAACTTATCGGCCCACGAGGCACGATGCTCTCCTACAATACGTTCTAAGATTCTCTTCAATCCACGGTTAGAAATCTCGGCTTGACCATTTGTTTGGGGATGATAAGCGGTGGAAAGACGGTGATTGACATCATACTTAGCCATGACTCGAGCAAACTGATCATTGCAAAAATGAGTCCCGCGGTCACTGATGATAGCACCAGGAACACCGAATCGAGCAAATAACTGCTTCAAAAAGTTCACAGCCACCCTCGCATCGTTCGTAGGGAGAGCCTTTGCTTCAACCCATTTAGATACGTAGTCGACGACTACGAGGATGTACTTGTTCCTTTTGGATGATGGAAATGGCCCCATAAAGTCGATACCCCATACGTCGAAGATTTCACATTCTTGTATGAAATTTTGAGGCATCTCATCTTTATGTGTGATCTTGCCTTGTCTTTGGCAAGCATCACAATGTTTAACCATTTCATGAGCGTCATGATAAATGGAGGGCCAATAGAATCCAAAGTCGAAAACTTTCTTCGCGGTGTAATTAGGACCAAAGTGACCACCGGTGGGTCCTTTATGGCAAGCTTCAAGGATTAGTAAAGCTGCCGGCACATCAACACACCGACGAATGACAAGATCCGCACATTGTTTGAAAATTTAAGGGTCGTCCCAAAAATAGTGCTTAATGTCCTTAAAGAACTTTTTCTTTTGCTGACACGTTAACCCTTCCATGAGAATTCCACCCGCCAAATAGTTTGCAATGTCCGCAAACCATGGGGTGTCATCAAGATTGGAGTTAATAGACATCAAGGCCTCAAGGGGAAAAGATTCATTAATCTCTTGATTTGGGAGCTCCCCTTGATAAGGATCCTCGAGTCTACTAAGATGATCCGCGGCTAGGTTTTCCACTCCCTTTTTATCACAAATTTCGATTTTAAATTCTTGTAGGAGCAAAAACCAACGAAGAAGTCTTGGCTTGGAATCTTGTTTTGTTAACAAGTACTTCAACGCGGAATGGTCGGTATAGACAATGGTGGTGGAAAGAACAAGATAGGAGCGGAATTTTTCAAAAGCATACACTACAGCTAAAAGTTCTTTTTCGGTAGTGGTATAATGTAATTGAGCCCCCGTCATTGTCTTGCTAGCATAATGGATTGGTTGTAAGTGTTTGTTCACTCTTTGTCCCAAAACCGCTCCAATAGCAAAGTCGCTAGCATCACACATCAGTTCAAAAGGTAACTCCCAATTAGGGGTAACCAAGACCAGTGCCTTAGTTAACTTATCCTTAAGAAGGTTGAAAGAATCAATACACTCTTTAGAAAAGATAAAAGGAGTATCTTTTTCCAAGAGGTGGGTCATCGGGCGAGCGATCTTAGAAAAATCTTGAATGAATCGACGATAGAAGCCCGCATGACCAAAGAAACTTCTCACACCCTTCACGGTTGAAGGTGGAGGTAATTTAGCAATCACTTCAACTTTAGCACGGTCTAATTCAAGACCGGCTTTGGAGATTTTATGACCAAGAACAATGCCTTCTTTTACCATGAAATGGCATTTTTCCCAATTGAGAACAAGACGAGTGTCTTCACACCGTTTGAGCATACGTTCTAAATTGGCAAGGCAAGTAGAGAAAGAATCACCATAGACCGAGAAATCATCCATGAAGACTTCCATAGTTTCTTCAACCATGTCATGGAAGATAACCATCATACACCTTTGGAAAGTCCCAGGAGCATTGCATAAGCCGAAAGACATTCTTTTGTAAGCAAATGTTTCGTAAGGACAAGTGAACGTGGTTTTATCTTGTTCTTTAGGATCGATGGGAATTTGAAAATACCCGTAGAAACCGTCTAAGAAGCAATAATAATCATTACCCGCTAAACGCTCGAGCATTTAATCCATGAAAGGAAGAGGAAAATGATCCTTGCCAGTGACATCATTGAGCTTGCGATAGTCTATGCAAACTCGCCAACCCGTGACAAGTCGAGTAGGAATCAACTCGTTGTTTTAATTGGGAACAACGGTTATTCCGCCTTTTTTAGGCACACAATGGACGAGACTAACCCATGGCGAATACGAAATAGGGTAAATCATTCCGGCATCTAGAAGTTTGATAACGTCTTTCTTGATGACGTCATGAATTTTAGGATTAACCCTTATTTGGATTTGGATTGCGGGTTAAAAGTCATCTTCCATGAGAATTTTATGAGTACAAAAGTTCGGATCAATTCCGCGGATATCGGAAATTTTCCAAGCAATTGCTTTCTTATGATTCTTCAGCACGTTGATAAGTCGAGATTTTTCTTCTTCTTTCAAGTCCTTTGTGATGATGACGGGTAACTTCTTATTGTCTTCAAGGAAAACGTATTCGAGATGAGACGGTAAATCCTTAAGCTCTAAATCCGGAGGATTTTCGATGGAAGGCGTAGTCAAATTCGGATCATCGATAGAGATTTCCTTAGGAGATTGTGGAGAAATATGGTTCTCATTAAGAAGTTTCTCAATGGTACGAATGTCTTCTTCCCAATCGGTGGGAGAATCGTCATATTGTAAATCCAAATCTCCCAAAGTTGCTTCAAATTCTTTCAAAAGTAAATCACTTTCTCCAAATGGAGTTAGTGATGGAGCAATAGAGGCAACGGTCTCAACAATGGGTAGAGAAGAAGAACCACTTTTACAAGCGTCTTTGAAATGCTCTTCACAAGCCTCATCAAGAACGTCAATGAAATTAACGCTCTCGTTTTCATAAGGTTGCTTAGAAAGTTTACCCATGTTGAAGACGATTTTATCGTCACCAACTCTCATGATTAATTATCCCGCGGCTACATCAATGAGAGTGCGACCGGTCCTTAAGAATGGACGTCCAACGATTAATGGAACACGAGGGTCCATCTCGTAGTCAACGACAACAAAATCCGTCGGAAAGGTGAATTTGTCGACACCGACGAAGACATTTTCGGCTATCCCCACCGGATAAGCAACCGTACGGTTAGCTAATTCCAATGTCATTCGTGTGGGGACTAGCTCGGGTAGAGATAAGTGTTTCCAAACACTTAATGGCATTAAGTTTATACTAGCACCTAGATCGGCTAGGGCCATACAATTCTCTACCCCGGGGAAGTTGCAAGGAATGAGAAAATGACCCGGATCACCAAGTTTGGTTGGTAATTTCCTTAAGAGCACTGCGGAGCAATTCTCATTAAGTTGGGTCTGAGCGATATCATGGAGTTTCTCCTTATCACTGAGAAGATCTTTAAACATTTTAGCATACTTCAGCATGTGAGCGAGAGTCTCGGCAAAGGAGATGTTGAAATTTAGTTGTTTAAACATTTTAAGAAAGTTAGAAACCTGAATATCATCCTTGTTCTTCAACTTCTCTTTCCTCAACCTTGAGGGATAAGGTATATTGGGTTGATATGAAGGCTTTGGAATGGAATTCTCACTCACATCCTTATGTGGTGGAGGGGTGGGGTTGGAAGGTAAAGGAGTTGGGGAAAGTTGTTCTTTTTCCTTAATCACAATCACGGGAGTAGGTGTAGGAATCTAGGGTTCCTTATAACCTTTTCCACTTCGAGTGGTGATTGCTTTCATCTCCCCTCTTGGGTTAGCAACGGTGTTACTCGGAAGAGAACTCGAAGTAGAGGGTTGATTACTTTGGAAAAACGAAGCCATCATATCTCTTAAGTCGTTCGTTTGATTGCTCAACGAAGTTCACATGTCGTTCCTTAGCTCGGCTCGAATATCGTTCCCTTGTTTCGCCATGTCACCCTTCAAGTTAATGAATTGGCTTTGAAGATTCGTCACCATCTCTCTATTGGTCCTCATGTAAGTTTCGAGGTCTTGGTTCAATGCCGTAGGTTGATTGAGAGGTGGGGCTTGGTAAGCTTGATTATTTCCTTGAGGTGGATATGGGTTTCTTTGGGATTGATATTGATTGGCAGCTCGAGGTTGGCTTTGATTGTTTCTATTGAAGTTTTGTTGATTTTAGTTTTGAGGAGGAAAACCAGGTGGAGATAGAAAGTTGTTGGAACGATAACTTAGCAAGTTACGGTCTCCTTGAGGGCGAGCCTGATAGCCTCCCGTGGAATAGTTACCGTATGCCGCGTTAATGTTTTCACAAAGATTGCCTTGGGTAGAGGGGCAATCATTATAAGAATGAGGAACACCTCACGTTTAACAAGAAATAGCAACAACTTTAGCTTGCTGATTTTGGTGAGTAACCAAAAGTTGCATATTTTTGCTCATTTCGACCATTGCGCGGGTCATTTCGGTCATATCAGGGTTGGAAGAAGTAGAATAAACATTGACTCTCAGGTTTGATCTTGAGGATGCGGATGAATCCTAATTCTTGTGGTGAGTAATCATGTTTTCAATTAACTCTCTACACTCCTCCGGTCTCCTTTTCATAAAAGTACCACCGGCGGCGGCATTAATCGTATCACGATCACGAAAAGTGAGGCCGTTGTAGAAAGTATCAATGAGAGTGACGGGGAGCATGTTATGATTTGGACAACGGTCGATCAAAACATTGTAGCATTCCCAAGCATCGAAAAGTGATTCATCATTTTCTTGAGTGAATCCAGTAATTTGGTTCCGAAGGCTAGTGACCATGGAGGGTGGAAAGAAGCGCGACAAAAAACCTTGAGTCATCTCATCCCATGTGTGAATAGAATCTTTAGGGAGACGGTCAAACCATTTCTCGGCATGGTGGGATAAAGTGTGTGGGAAGAGATGTACGCGAAGGAAATCCATAGTAACACCGGGAAGTTTCATGCTTTAGGTGACGGTAATGAACTTGTCGAGGTGTTTGTTGGGATCATCATCCGGTAATCCGCGAAAAGGACAAGCGTTTTGAACTTGCTGGATCATGTGATGCTTCAGTGAAAATTCAGGAGCCGTGATTTGCATTGGCGCAATCGGTCCTCCGCGTCCGTTCATGGTTGGTTGACAAATCTCCTCCATTGTTCGAAGGTCGGGTTGTGGGCCATTGTTGTTATTATTATTCATGTTGGGGTGGGGTGGGTTGTTATTATTATTGTTATGCACACCGGCCATATCTATGTCTCTAAGAGTCTCGGGATCAGAATAAGACGTAAATCGAGTACGCATACTGATGCGTGGTGTTGGTAACAAGTTTTACATTTATAAACACGAATTACCGGATTGACTAAAAACGTATGGGCAAGTATAACCCTTTCGTTTGTGTATAGCTTTTATGTGGTAATACCGAGATCGTTCACGGGGATTTGGAAAACCTATGATTATTCTAAAATGAAACTATAATCGTTGATTGTAGCAATTGTTGACAAACAAACAATAAGTAAAAATGATGAGATTTGATAATATGATTAAAGGTACACTTGGTAAAGACTAGTTTGAGCATTCGTAATGGTATGATTGTGATGACACGTTAACAAATATGATTATGATAATTATATGGATAATCCAATCTATTGTTTTCAAAAGCTTCAATCTTCGTCAAGACCTTGGTTAAAGAAAACAAGCATTAGACTCAATCACTCAATTAAAGACTTAATCCAATTTCAACACATTCAATTCACGGTCGTTTCACGAATTTGCTAACACTTATAATTATGTTTCTTGATAATCAAAACTTCTTAAGAAATGATCAATACAAAAGATAGCCAATCATAGACAAATCAGCTATGACTTGTTGATAGAAAATAACCCTTTCAACCTATGAAATCTTTACCAACAAATTAAGTTTTGATAGCAATTGTCACATGAAACATAAATATCAATGGATAATAGGAAAGCTTGACATTGAATTAAACATAAATCACAATCACAACCATCACTTCATACTACAAATATCATCCTACCAAGTGTAGAATGAAACTTAGCTACTCATAACAAATGATGAAATAAACTCAGAAATAAAAGTATTATAAGTCATAATCAAGAGTCTTACAAAGTGGAAAAATGTTACTAATGATTAAGGTAATGATCCCTAAGAGTTTTGTGATGATAACTTTGCTTATCGGACTCAAAAACTGACTTTTCTAGCAACACCTTGTTCAAATCCGGGAATGGGAGTTTGGAAAAGGATGAGAGAGTTTATTTGATGTAATAATGAGAAGATGATTAAAAAGATATAGTTACATGACCCCAAGGGTCTTATTTATAAGCTAGTTGATGGCATGGAGTGAATGCATGGCTTGGAGCCAAAGACAAATACTTGGAGCCAAAACATGTCTAGAAACTTCTTGTGTGATCTTGCATGTATGTAGACACATTTTTGCCTAGACAAATGTTGGAGGCAACTTCACTCATGATGGAGGCAAATCAACTCCCATTTGATGGTGGAGGCAAATCAGCTCCCATGTGATGGTGGCAACTTCACTCTTGCCAGTGGCAAGTTGGATGTATGTTAATGGTGGCAACTTTCATGCTGAATATCTTTATTTGCTCCTTGGAAATACTTGTTCTTGTACCCGAAATTGATCTTCAAAGGCTTGTAACTTGTACACGGGTCTTGAACTTGACTAGGATTCTTCGTACTCGTACAATTCTTCATTTTTATGTTGTTTTATACTCCATTCCTACAATTGGCTACACAAAGACTTGCAAACACAATTGGGCACAAATATGCACAAAAGTATCATATAATTAACCAATATACATGTACAAAAGTACGGATAACGCTCCTAAAAACATGTTGGATTTAGGCGTTATCAAATCCCCTAACACTTAAGTTTTACTTGCCCTTAAGAAAGAAGAAAATAAAATTAAATCCAAAGGTACATGTATCTTTACAAAAATTCGATGCAAGTCTACCAAGTACAAGTACAAGATAAAACTCATCGTCTTAAGTTTTTAAGGTTGAAAAATTGAGATATAAAGTCAATGCCCATAAAAATCTTGAAAGTCTTTTATTTCTAACTATATTACACTAATAACATATGAATTGAAGCAACATGTGTTACGACTTAGCACATTGACTAATCGATACCTTTTATTTCTTCTTCTTCCTTCAACTTCATAACATTATAGCTCATTGGCTATTTATTTGTCTTTTTGACTTTTTTCTTTCTTTTTCTCTTTTTTTTTCTTGGCTAAAACTCCTAGCCATGGATCAACATACTTACAAAGTTCATGTTGTATTGACAAACATGGAACTTGCAACTTTCTCCTATTTTTTATATGAGACTTTGACTTGGGTAATGTTGACACAAAAATACATCTCAAATTTTCAAAAATTACCGATTGAGTAATTTCTTAATTATTTATATATATTGCTTGAAACTTTTAATTTAAGAGGGCAAAACAAGTACAAAAGTTTTTAAAATAGCCCAAAAATATGAATTAAGCATCTTTTTCTCGATTTCCCTACAACCCCCTCATACTTAAGTTTAGCATTGTCCTCAATGTGATAAAACTGAACAAAAGCAAGGGAATAAGAGAAAAAACAGAATCACGGGCATATCATGCATCATACAAGAGTCTTGTCTTCGCCTTCAACTTGCGGTACCTATAAAAATATAAAACACACAAAAATACGGAAAAACACTCTATTTTTTGGTTTTTATAGGTTTTTATAAAAGCGACACATGCTACACCCCCTCACACTTAAGCAAAACATTGGTTAAAAATGTGGGGTGTAAGCATGAATTTATTTTAAAAAAGAAAATCACACTTAAAAAATTAAAATTAAGAACACACGGGTTGCCTCCCAAGAAGCGCTTATTTTATTATTGAGTCATCAGCCTGACTCGTACTTCTTTTTATTTTTCTTTATTTTCTTTGAGCGGAAAATGTTCACTCCACTCCTCATGGTATAGTTTAACACGGTGTCCCTTAACAATGAAGCTTCCTCCATTCTTGTCATACAATTCAACATAACCAGACGGATATCCATGTTAAACTATAAAAGGACCGTACCACATTTGTTTAAGCTTGGGAGCTTTGAATTTATAGCGCATATTAAACAAGAGAACTTTATCTCCTTTCTTGAGTTCTTTTTAGATTCGAAGTTTCTTGTCGTGATAAGCTTTGGTACGTGCTTTGTACAATTTCGAATTCTCATAAGCTTGGAGTCTTAATTCATCGATTTTATGCAGTTGCAAGAATCGATTTTCTCCAGCGATTTTGAGATTGGGATTACAGCTTCTCAATGCCCAATAAGCACGGTGCTCGATTTCGAAGGGCAAATGGCACGTTTTACCGTACAATAAACGACAAGGTGTTGTGCCAATTGGTGTCTTATAAGCTGTTCGGAAAGCCCATAGAGCATCGTCAAGTTTCCTTGACCAAACGGAAGGATTGTCCTTAACCATTTTTTCGAGTATTCGTTTTAAAGCTCTATTGGTATTTTCAACTTGTCCACTCGTTTGTGGATGATACGCGGTTGCAAAGCGATGGGTGACTCCATAACGCTTTAAGATTTTCTCCATTTGTTTGTTGCAAAAATGGGAACTTCGATCACTAATTAAAGCTTTCGGCATTCCATAGCGAGAGAAAAGCTTTTTCAGAAAGTTGATTACGGCTTGTGAATCGTTTGTGGGTAAAGCTTCAGCTTCGGCCCATTTGGACACGTAATCAATAGCTACTAAGATATATTCGAACTTATGGGATGTGGGAAAGGGTCCCATGAAATCAATTCCCCATACGTCAAATATTTCGCAAACTTGAATGCTGTTTTGAGGCATTTCGTCTCTTCTTGAGAGGCTACCAGTACGTTGGCAAGCATCACAATTTTCGACTAGAGTATGGCCTCTTTAAAAACTGTTGGCCAATAAAAACCAGCATCGAAGACTTTTTTCGCGGTGGTTGAAGGACCATAATGTCCCCCCAGTAGGGCCATGATGACATTCATCAAGGATCTTCCTTGTTTCCGTGCCATAAACACATCTCCTAATCATGCCATCGGGGCATACTTTGAAAAGATAGCGATCTTCCCATAAATAGTGTTTTAGGTCGGAAAAGAATTTACATCGTTGGTGATAGGTTAAACCTTTTCTTAGAATTCTCCCAACGAGGTAATTTGCAAAATCTGCAAACCACGGAGATACGTCCGTAGAGATTTTCATAAGAGTTTCATCGGGAAAATAATCGTCGATATCTTCATCCCTTAACTCTTCTATGTTTGGATTTTCAAGTCGCGACAAATGATCGGCTGCGACGTTTTCAGCTCCTTTCTTGTTTTGGATTTCGATGTCAAATTCTTGGAGTACTAAAATCCATCTAATAAGACGCGGCTTAGCATCTTGTTTTGAGAATAGATATTTCAACGCGGAATGATCGGTCAATACAATCGTTTTCGACAACACGAGATAGGATCGAAATTTGTCGAAAGCAAAGACTACGGCAAGTAGTTCTTTCTCGATGATGGTGTAGTTGAGATGCGCGCTATTTAGAGTTTTGCTCGCAAAGTGTATAGGACGGAAATGTTTTCCTTCACGTTGTCCTAATACGGCTCCTACAGCGAAATCGCTTGCATCACACATAAGTTCAAACGGTCGCGACCAATCCGGTGAAACCATGATCGGTGCATTCGTTAACTTGTCTTTAAGCTTGTCAAATGCCTTTATGCATTCTTCATTGAAATCAAAGACTATGTCTTTTTCAAGGAGTTTAGTCATCGGTCTAGCGATTTTGAAAAAATCTTTTATGAATCGACGGTAGAATCCCGCATGACCTGGAAAACTTCTAACGGCTTTAACGTTAGTGGGTGGTGGTAATTTGGATATCACTTCGATCTTGGCTTTGTCTACTTCCAATCCGGCTCCGGAGACTTTGTGTCCAAGCACAATTCCTTCAGTCACCATGAAGTGACATTTCTCCCAATTGAGCACGAGATGAGCTTGTTTGCATCGGATGAGCATGCGTTCTAGATTAAAAAGGCAAGACTCGAATGAGTTTCCGAAGACTGAGAAATCATCCATTAAAACTTCCATGGATACTTCGATCATGTCTTGAAAGATTGCGATCATACACCTTTGAAAAGTCGCAGGTGCATTGCAAGACCAAAAGGCATACGCTTATAAGCGAACGTTCCAAAAGGACACGTAAAAGTGGGCTTGTCTTGATCGGATGGTTCGATAGGTATTTGAAAATATCCGGAAAAGTCATCGAGAAAAAATAGAATTTGTTCCCCGCTAGTCTTTCCAACATTTGGTCCATGAATGGTAGAGGAAAATGATCTTTTCGTGTGGCATCATTCAATTTGCGGTAATCAATACACACACGCCAACCGGTAACGGTTCTTGTATGAACAAGTTCGTTATTTTCGTTGGTCACAACAGTCATTCCTCCTTTTTTTGGAACACAATGAATAGGACTAACCCAAGGACTATCCTCTATGGCATAGATGATTCCTGCCTCAAGGAGTTTGATGATTTTGGCTTTTACTATCTCCTTCATGTTTGGGTTAAGTCGACATTGCCTCTCAATAACGGGCTTGGCATCATCTTTGAGATTGATCTTGTGTTTCCAAAAATTTGGGCTAATACCCAGTATATCGGATGTTTTCCAAGCAAACGCTTCTTTCTAGTTTTTGAGCATAGAAACGAGACATTTCTTTTGATCTTCCTCGAGCTTGGCTGAGATAATCACTGGAAGGAGTGAGTCCTTCTCTAGATAAGCGTACTCGAGATGTTCGGGAAGAGGTTTCAACTCAAGATCCATCGGTGGATCATGAATAAATTTGTGAATTATAAAGTTCAATTTCGAAGGCAAAACTTCAAACGACTTGTTTTACTCTTCTTCGAGAGTTACTTCGGAATCAAGGGCCATGAATTCTTCGAATTCACGATCACGATCGGTATCGCTAATCTTTTCCAAAGTTGTTTGGAATGGTGCATTGTCATCAAGTGATGCGTCCAACTCTTCTTCCGTTACTTCATCGATAACATCCACACGGAAGCATGTGTCATCATTGGAATGGGAGTGTTGCATATCTTTATCGACTAAGAATGTGACTCGATCGTCACCAACTCCAAGGTTGAGTTCTTTATTCTTCACACGAATGATAGCATCGGCGGTGTGCAAGAATGGTCGTCCTAAAATGAGAGGGACTTGATGGTCTTCCTCCATCTCAAGTATTACGAAGTCGGCGGGAAATATGAATTTGCCAACTTGAACAAGCATGTTCTCGGATATCCCAATGGGATATTGGTAGGTGTGGTTAGCCAAACGCATACTCATACTCGTAGGTTTCAAAGTATTGTTTGAAAGATTCTTGTATAATGAGTATGGCATAAGATTGATACTTGCGCCTAGATCGGCCAAGGCGTGACATTCGATATTGTTGTTTAGGGTGCATGGTAATAGAAAGCTTCCCGGATCTCCGAGCTTTGGTGGAAGTTTGCTTTGCAAGGCTGCAGAAAATTCTTCATTTAGAAACACAGCAGAGATTTGCTCCGTCTTACTATGGTTGCTCACAAGATCTTTGAGGAATTTCCCATAGTTGGGCATGCCGATTAAGATATCAACAAGTGGAACGTTGATCTTAACTTCCTTGATCATCTTAAGGAATTTGGCATTACGAGCCTCCATCTTTTCTTTTCGTAGGCATTGAGGATACGGAATTTTTGGTTCATACGCCTTCGGTGTTGGTATTGGAGTGGGTGTGGTTTGTTTTGGTTTGGGGTTGGAAGGAGGAACGGTTTCTTCCTTCTCAGGCTCATCGGCCTCGACATCACTTTCATCGGCGAAAGTGGGAGCATTGGTGTTCGGGTTTTGTGGTGGATCACAACTCAGCCCACTTCTTGTGAATACGGCATTCAAATGTTCATTACAGGCGGGTGGTGGGCGGTACGGTTTGTCCGTAGATGGTTTTGGGAATGTTTGAGTGTTGATTGGTAGCGAACCACTTGGTCAATTGGCTAATTGATCGGTGATTCGACCGAGTTTGGTTTCGAGATCATTATGGTTGCGGTGTGATGTCTTTGTCCTCTTTCAACGTTGGCTTTGAGATCGAAGAATTGGTTCTCAATGAACGTGTTTGTCGATTTTTGAGATTCTATGAAAGCTAACAACGTTTTCTCAAGGGTCGAATCTTCGGGTTTCTTTTCGTTTGATGGACCGGAATTATCGTTCTCACGGGGTTGTGAGCTACGATTTTCGTTTTTGGGATACTCACGCCATATGCCGGGTTTTCTACCGTAGTAGTTACCTCGATAACCACTTCCTCGGTATCCTCCTTGGGCGTAGTTTGCTTCTTGTGGCGGTTCTCTTATTGGTGTATCATCACACGCCGTGGATGGGTGTGGTCCTCCGCAAAGAGTACATTCACCTCGCATCTCCTTCATTACGTCTTTGATGGTTTTGAATTGCGAGTCGAATTTAGATGTGAGAGCGTCCATCTTTTCCATGAGTTTGGAATTTTCGTTACTTTCAACGAAAGCAACGGTTTTCTTGAAAGGTTTGGTTCGGTTATCTGTGGACCAATCGAGTTTTAAGAGAACTTGGTCCTCGAGCAATTGATATGCTTCGTTGGGAGTCTTATAGAGAAAGAGTCCACCGGTGTCAAGGATTGCTTGCGTCGGTTCATTGAGACCATGATAAAAGATTTGGATGATGGTTCCTTTTAGTAAACCATGTCCATGACAACTACGAAGTAGGTCTTTCATTCGGTTCCATGCATCAATGAGTGTTTCTTGTGGAAGTTGGGCGAAACCTCGGATTTCTCCCATGAGTCTTTCGTACATGGCGGGTGGAAAGAAACGGCTAACAAAAGCGATTCTCATTTGTTCCCATGTTTCAATGGTATCGGGCTTCAACTCGTTGTACCAAACTCTTGCATCTCCGGATAGAGATGATGGAAAGAGTTTGAGTTTTATGGCGTCTCCATCGACGTCGGCCCCATAACGGAACATGCCACATATTTCTATGAATTCGGATATGTGCTTATGCGGATCGGCCCGCGTACAGCCGTCAAATTGGCGGTCTTTGATCATTGAAAGGTGATGACCTTTCACGGTAAAGTTTTCTCCAAGCTCAACTTGAACAATAGCAGCCTCGAGGGTAGGTGCTACTACTCGGTTGGCTGCCCACATTGATGGATCGTCGGCCATTGGAAATGGTAGATCGTTAAATGGGTTATAGACGACAAATGCGTCTAAGAGATTATCAAATGGTGGGTTTTTGGTTTTTGAGATTCGTTTCAAGAGAAACAAAGGGGTGTTTCTTGCGGTTTTTCTTTCGAGATTGGTGAATATAACGTTCGGGATCGGTGTATGGACTAAGCAATTCTTGACCGGAAGAACGTGTGTTCATTCAAGTCTTGAATGAATTTTGAAAAGGATTACAAGTAATAAAAACAAAATCAAACAAAATATAACTAATAAGAAAATAAGTAAATAGGAAATTAAATAAACTAAAAAAATAAAAACATATAATTTTTTTATTTTTTTTTTATTTTTCAGGTTTTGGAAGCTTGCCGGCGGCAAACAGGGGTTGTCGGACGGCAAGTTACCTTCTGTTTGTCGTTGCCGGCGGCAGGACTACCTTGTCGGACGGCAAAGGTGGTTCTGTTTGATGGTTGCCGGCGGCAGAAGAGTGTTGCCGGCGGCAATGCTCTCTTGTTAGAATTTTTTTTGTTTTTTTTTAATTTGGGTTCGTTTTCAATGAGGACACTACAATGGGTTTGATTATAGGATGATTTTGGAACTGAGAACACAATCAATTCCCCGGCAGCGGCGCCAAAAACTTGATGCGTGGTGTTGGTAACAAGTTTTAAATTTATAAACACGAATTACCGGATTGACTAAAAACGTACGGGCAAGTATAACCCTTTTGTTTGTGTATAGCTTTTATGTGGTAATACCAAGATTGTTCACGGGGATTTGGAAAACCTATGATTATTCTAAAATGAAACTATAATCGTTGATTGTAGCAATTGTTGACAAACAAACAATAAGTAAAAATGATGTGAATTAATAATATGATTAAAGGTACACTTGATAAATACTAGTTTGAGCATTCGTAATGGTATGATTGTGATGACACGTTAACAAATATGATTATGATAATTAGATGGATAATCCAATCTATTATTTTCAAAAGCTTTAATCTTCGTCAAGACCTTGGTTAAAGAAAACAAGCATTAGACTCAATCACTCAATTCAAGACTTAATCAAATTTCAACACATTCGATTCACGGTCGTTTCACGAATTTGCTAACACTTATAATTATGTTTCTTGATAATCAAAACTTCTTAAGAAATGATCAATACAAAAGATAGCCAATCATAGACAAATCGGCTATGAGTTGTTGATAGAAAATAACCCTTTCAACCTATGAAATCTTTACCAACAAATTAAGTTTTGATAGCAATTGTCACATGAAACATAAATATCAATGGATCATAGGAAAGCTTGACATTGAATTAAACATAAATCACTATCACAACCATCACTTCATACTACAAACATCATCCTACCAAGTGTAGAATGAAAGTTAGCTATTCATAACAAATGATGAAATAAACTCAGAAATAAAAGTATTATAAGTCATAATCAAGAGTCTTACAAAGTGGAAAAATGTTACTAATGATTAGGGTAATGATCCCTAAGAGTTTCGTGATGATAACTTTGCTTATCGGACTCAAAAACTGACTTTTCTAGTACCACCTTGTTCAAATCCGGGAATGGGAGTTTGGACAAGGAAGAGAGAGTTTATTTGATGTAATAATGAGAAGATGATTAAAAAGATATAGTTACATGACCCCAAGGGTCTTATTTATAAGCTAGTTGATGGCATGGAGTGAATGCATGGCTTGGAGCCAAAGCATGTCTAGAAACTTCTTGTGTGATCTTGCATGTATGTAGACACATTTTTGCCTAGAATGTTGGAGGCAACTTCACTCATGATGGAGGCAAATCAACTCACATTTGATGGTGGAGGCAAATCAGCTCCCATGTGATGGTCGCAACTTCACTCTTGCCAGTGGCAAGTTGGATGTATGTTGATGGTGACAACTTTCATGCTGAATATCTTTATTTGCTCCTTGGAAATACTTGTTCTTGTACCCAAAATTGATCTTCAAAGGCTTGTAACTTGTACACGGGTCTTGAACGTGACTAGGATTCTTCATACTCATACAATTCTTCATTTTTATGTTGTTTTATACTCCATTCCTGCAATTGGCTACACAAAGACTTGCAAACACAATTGGGCACAAATATGCACAAAAGTATCATATAATTAACCAATATACATGTACAAAAGTACGGATAACGCTCCTAAAAACATGTTGGATTTAGGCGTTATCACATACACTAAAATGAAATAAAATATTTTTGGTTTTTTATCTTTTTTATTGTTTTTGGATTTTTTGAAAATTTTATATTTTTTTTAGTATTTTTGAAAGTTTTTGTGCTTGAAAATAACGTTCCCAAAAGAACGGATCCCAAAATCCAATTTCACACTAAAAACCGTTAATCTTTACGAAAAGAGCCGCCAGCGGCGCCATTTTAATAAATGGTATTTTGCTTAGCATTTATGTACTCGATATCGTTCTCGGTATCTAATCGAATTGATCACGGTTAATGGTGGAATAGTCGGTGTTGGTCACTAAAAAAGGGGGATCTTGGTTAACTAAGTCTATAAATAACATAAATATAAGAGCTATTAAAAATAAAAGAGAACTTCTAACCTTGATTGCTTTCAGTATGAATGCTGCACAGTAGAACTCGGTAAAAATAATTAAAAGGAAATTATCTAGTTTAAAATAAAATAAAATGTAAAAGTCGTTGACTAAAAATGAAAGCTTTAAAACTAAAAATTAAAAGTTTAAAAAGTAAATTTTGAAAACTTAATAAAAGTGAAAACTTTAAAATAAATCTAAGTCAAAACAAATAAAATAACACATAAGAAAAATGGCGGGAAAAATTAAGATTCAAAACTAAATAGGAAACTAAAACATAAGTCTAAATATCACAATACAGGACCTAATTCGGAATCTGCTGGTACAAGACCTAGTTCAGAATGATGATCAACAATGTAATTCGGAATAACCCCTTTCTGACCCAATTCGGGATATTCAATCCCTTACCTAGTTTGGAATCTAAGAACACCACCTAGTTCGGAATGCAGAAAGCTGATGTAATTCGGAATAGTATCCAACATGTACTTCGGAATATGACCAAGTTATTAATCCGGAATCTCTATCTCAAACGTAGTTCGGAATATGAAAAGCTGATGTAATTCGGAATCAAATACTTCACTCAACTCGGAATCCTTGTTCTGTTACTAATTCGGAATGTATGATGATGATGTAGTTTGGAATAGGCTATCTTGGACCTAACTCGGAATACTCAATCACTTACCTAATCTGGAATAGATGATGATGATGTAATTCGGTAAATTAAACCAGCAACCAATTCGGGAAACACAATACTTGAAGTAACTCGGAATCCAAGGAAGATAGGTAGTTCGGAATATGGAGCAAACATGTAATTCGGTAAAGTCAGTTAAATACTACACCTAATTCAGATTAACAGGGTTCTAAAAGAATCCGAATAAGATTAAAATAAGCAATATTCAAATAAGCACTCACCAAAACTTTTACCAAATCAACTTTAAGAAAAAACTTATAAGACACAATTTAAAAACTTTTAAAAACACTTAATAAGCAAAAATTTAAAATCAACTTTTTTATAAAAATATTAAACTTATCAAAATCAACTTATTTTTAAAAACTATTAAACATAAAAATAAAGCAAATAAGCACCTTAATCTAAAAACTCTAAACACACCAACTCAATAAGCACAACCAAATAAGCAAAACAATCACATCATCAACAAAATTAAACCAACTACATGATTAATTAAGCAAAAACAATAGATTATTAAGAAAGGTAGTATGAGAATTATGAAATAAACTTGATTATATTGAAGATTAAGATCAAAGATTACAAGATTAATGAAGATTTGATAAGCTTGAAAAACTAGAGAGAAGAAAAATAAAAACACACTTAAAAATAAAACTTGAAAAATTAATTAACTAACACCCTCCTAATGACACATTAGGAGGGTATATATAGGAGGGGGGAGGGTCTTGTGTCTTCTCTCTTTCTTCTTGTTTTCTCGACTCGATTTAAATTCTTTGTCTTTCTCGACGTCGTCTTGGGATTTTTCGATATAAATTGAACTCGTCTTATAATTTTCTTCTTCTATTAGATTTGAGTTCTTCGACTTCATTAAACTTCCGTCTTTAGACTTTTTATTTGATAAATCTTCAGAATAGGCCTTCAGACTTCCGTTCTTTTTGCACTCTTGATCTTTTGACTTCATCTTTTGTCTTTTTCTTCGATAAAAGCCCATGATAGCCCGTGTTTTCTCCTTTTTTCATATTTTTATACTAAAACACAATAAAAACACAAACCACGCATAATTCCGACTTTTACGACATAAAATACACGTTTTGGTCTTGTTATTATTGGAAATAAGTTGTAAAAGGATAAGTGTTTTCACACTTATTACGCGCGTAAGCCCAGTGGGCCCGGTAAGCCGCTGTCACACATAAGGTTAATTACTTAACCAGCTCCTTGACGCAGTGCGGCAAGATCAGACAGGAGTATAATCTATCATATAGATATATTCGCCTAGAGTGAAGAGATATACACTTGCCTTGGTTATACGATAAAGACCAAGCTAATTTAGGTCACTATCTCTTCCTTTGGCCGCAAGAGTAGGAGAGCCCAGCCAGGACTCTCTCGGGTATAAAAGGAGCCCCATAGGTTCTACAAAGGTACGATACACACAATACCTTAAAAACTACATACTCAAATCGATTACTTACTCTCACGCCGGAGTCTAATCGTGGGTCACAACCCCACGGTAAGCCTAACGGTGTCTGTTTAGTGCGCAGGGTCGAAAGTTTCACTTAGAGCAAGAGCTGGAGTCCACGAGACCCCAAATTAAGCCTAATTTTGGTCAAGCTCAGTCTACCCCAACTTTTGTATCAACTAAGATGATTGTTATTAAGTAGTCTCCAAATGAGTACAATGTGTCTCTTATTTATAAGGGACTAAAGTGTGAACTCTCTAACTAATTAACTAGTAATTCAAAGATAATTACTATACATTCAATGGTGAATAGCATATGTTGATCAATTGTGATCTTGTTAATCTTAGCTTGAAGACTTAGACTACACAAGATAAATCCTATATAGACTTAGTAGAAACTTTGAATGATATCACAGAGTATGCAGAATCTATTCTTTGATATTTTGAAGATTATGTAAAGTGTATTAACAAGAGACGTACACCAAATACGTCAATATTATTACTGCTAATATTAACTCTAAATCAGAGTATTAAGGAGTATGAAGTAAAACGTATGTAAAGATGTAAACTACAATCAACCTAGAACCTCCTTTTATAGTACAGGGAGTTCTTTATAAGATAAAGGTCTAAATAAAATAATTTAAACTTTAAGAGATATACTCACAATATCTCCTAAATATACTCTCACATATCTTTAATCTTTATCTTCAATCAACATAAACATAGTAAACATCATTAGTCTACTTCTGTCTTCTTTGTTCAATTCTGGCCATGCACTACTAGTTTAGGAATACCACTATTAACATTAAACAATCTTAATACTGGTAGTACAAAACAAAACCAGTACTAAAATTATTCCTAACAATCCTCCCCTAAACTTGTGATTCCTCTTTCAAATCCACAAGTTTCAAAACTATAGAAATAACTCAAAACTGCATGAAAGTAATCTTGGTAGATCTCTACATTAGTTCTGCTGAAGCTTTCTGGCACTGGTCAAAGAACCTTTTTACAACCTCTAGGGCCATATCTGAAACTCCATTAGGTACTGTAAGTTTCTCAGAAATCATAGTCACCAAAGTTCTAACACTCAAAGGATACTCCTTATCTGTAAGCATATAAATGAGTGTTCCTATAGTTGAACAAATATGATGTACTCCACAAGACTCAAACAATGTCCAAACCAGTCTGTGAAGTCCCCTTCTATGCTCCTTCCATAATTCATCAGACTCATCAGGTTCAAACAACCTCTTTAATTCTACCCAAAGTTCTTTATCCTTGTTATGAGTAGGTTATTCTGCTGAGAAATGTTTTTGACCAAATTACACAGGCTTATCAAATCACACCTATCAAATCCTGGGAGAAGATCCTCAAAGTGAAAATATTTTTCATGATCTTCAAAAACACCTACTCTGAGAATCTTCCAGTGCGACTTGGTGCATGCATCTTTTTCATCATCCATAATTTCACAGCCATAGATTAGATGTTTGACTAATAAAGGTCCAGCGATAACTGCATCAGAAACTATCGCCTTCATGATACTCTCAAAATCTTCTTTAACTAGATCTTCTAATCTTTTAGTTGTCTTTAACTTTTCAGATAACCTTTTGACTCTTTTATCTATTGCTTCTTCATTCTTTGTCTCTGCTACTTTTTCTTCAGTTTCAAATTTGTATTCCCTAAAGTTGTTCATAGTGTTACTAACTATTAAGGCCCACTTAAGCAGTTCATCAATATTTTTGAAGATCCTTCTTTGATGTTATTGTAAGATCATGAATAAATATTATCATGATCTGACTCTTCTTATTTGTAGACAAATCATTATTCCTTTCTCTGGCATAGCTTTCCATGAATAACCTTTACCTTTCCTCATTATTTATTTCACTTGACACCTGGGCTATCTCCATATTTTCTCTCCACTCACACCATCTATTTACAGCATCTTCTCTTTCTTGTTCCTTCTTTTTCTTTGCGCATCATCCAATTCCTTGTGAACCTCCTGAATAGATCGCAAGATCATTGCTTGTTCTGGGAAATCAACATCTATGACATTCCTCTTTCTCTTCTTTTGTTTGGGCTTTTCCACTATAATAGCATTCCCTTTGTCTTTTGGATCTACACTTGGCCCAGTAAAATATGTATGAGCTTCTGAGCCTCTAATTACTAAGGGAGGAAAAATTACTCTTGAAGATGTCTGGGTGACTCTAAGAATGTACTGAGATCTATCATCCTCGGTCTCTTCTGAGCTCTGCTTCCCAAGATCCCCCTTTTCTAGCTTTCCCATACCAATAGTTACTAACTCTCAAACAAGACCGTAATACTTCATACCAACACCAACACTTTAACATGTTTATCCCAAACTCAGATCTTAAACCTTAGCTTGTTTAAGGGTTGTGATAGTGAGAATATATTCAATCTAACACTAGAGAAACTTTGCAATACAAAGTAACTAAACAAGATACGGAATGTAGTGTTTAGCACAAGAACAAATGTACAAAGCAAATGTTAAACTTTAATATATCATAGCTATACGAATACCCAATAGTGGTATTAGGGTTACAAAAACCTTAAAGTATGAAATGAAAACTAACAGAGAAAGACACACTTTGCATGATAACCTAGTGGGTCCTTTTATAGGGCAAGGACTCACGTACAAGATCACTACTAACAAACTAGGAAAGTATCTCGGAGTAGTAATTGAAACGCATTATAATCTCTTCCAAGTTTATCATTAGCAGCCGGGTCTTTGACTTCCGTAGGGGAACCAATCCCCCTGCCTTTGTTATTTAGCAGGGGGAACTTACTCTAGCAGGGGAAACTCTGACCAACTAGCAGGGGTAACTAATACACTTATATTTATTCCCAACATAACAATCAATACCAGTACTAAAACTTTGAGTACCAGTATTAAGATTCTCAATACCAGCATTAAGAATTTCAAAACAAGCATTAAGTCCTACACCACCAGTATTAAAGTTTCTTATTTCCTCCCCTGATACTTTGACTGAACTAAGACCAAGAACAGTCACATCAACTATCCTATCTTCATCCTGAAACTCCTCATCAATTCTTTTATCACATTCCTCCCTTGAATTGATAGTAGTTGCAGGAGTACCAAAGACATCTTCTGAAGAAGAAGAAACCAGAAACTTTTTTGAAGAGGATGGCTGGCCACTCTTGATTTTAGTAAGCAACGCATTCAATGCATTGATTTCCCATGCTTGAGAAGTAATTATGGCTGCTTGACTTGCCTTATCCTACTCCAAAGTCACCACCTTTCTACCAAGACATGTAACCATCAATTCTAGTTGTGTCAATCTATCCTCGCCACTACGAAGAGAAGTAACCCTTGTTGATGGATCATTGGACCTAGTTGGGGTCTTATGAATGTTATTCTTGTCATGTGCTACTTCAGCCACAGTAGGAGTAGCCCCACTAGCTCTATTAGGCCCACCAACACTAATAGTCTCATCTACATCTAGGTGTAAAGTAAATATCCAAAGCTGAGATACCTTAGACATATGTCTGCTTTTTCTCTTACATGTTTGGGAGACTGGTGGAGAGGTATTAAAGATTAAATTTTCCCTGGATGATGTGAGTCGGGACACAACTAGGTCTGTTGTTCCTTCATCAATACCAACTACAACAAACTCCAACATAGGAGTTGTTAGAGGAACCGCCACATTATCCCATTTATTATTAGTTCTCTTCATCTGTCCAAACATCATGTGTGTAAGAACAAGATTCTTGTATTCCATCTTATGACTTCCCAATGAGTAACCCATCCCAATAAGTATTTCCATCAAAAATCTTGGATACATAAGAAACTTATTCCTGCTAGAAATATTCTTAAGCATACTAGTAAAGTTAAGATGACCGAAGTTGTAAAACCTGTTGGTTGAAAGACAAACCATGGCAGTAGCTACATTGCTTCCAAACTGATCCCATGGCACTCTTTGGACTCAAGAAATAAATGAGAACATGAGCTAAATACTTCCATTGAGGATAGAATGATGCATTGTAAAAGGAGAAAGAACCATCACTCTTGTATCCAATGGAATTTACTCTATCTATGATCTCGGTGTTAAGCATAGTAAAGATCCCATCAGCATCTCTCAACATTAAATGCTCCCTGACTAACTCCTCTGTTAGCATGACTTTTAAACTATTCACTTAAACTTTGATTACTTGGTGCCCATTATCTGTTTCTTCTGCATAGTTCTTTCCCAAAATTGATGAATAACAGTTTTGAGTAGCTTGGGGTAATGGTGAGGGAATGATGAATGTGACTCTGGTTTAAGAAGTTGATAATCTCATGAAATTCTGGAAGATGGTGATGCTTAGTTGTAACACCCCCAAATTTGTCAGAATGCAGCGGAGGAGTACTTGGGGTGTTACTTGGTGGATCGATAGCAAATAGTATACAAAGCATGATCATAAAGTATTATTTAAACATATTACATGAATCAAATGTGCAGATTAAATAAATTGTCTGAAAATCAACATTTATTATTGTCCAAAGTAGTAACCCAGCCCCAATGGTAAATATGATGCTTCCTATATGATGTTGGAAGTCCAAATGCATGTAAACCTTCTTAGTTACCTGAGAAAACATGTTTAAATATGGTCAACATAAAGTTGGTGAATTCATAGATTTTAGTTCAAAAAGTAAAAGTATTGATATGCCAAACACCACGAAAGTAGTAGAGCTCCAAGCTCAATACTATAGTAGTTCCTATTACCCTGTAATAGAAGTTAGGCACGTGATCAGGAGCCTATGTGGATCGTTCCTGATAAGTTCCTCTAAAGTCCGACAATGTATATAAGTCTGGTGGCCTTGGCCGAGGCTAGGTGAGAGCTACTCACGCAGACTGGGATTGTCAATACCCAAATAGATCTATTTATAACATTTCGCGCTACACAATTAACTATTACGGTCCACGAAAATGGGGCAAACAAATAGACAGTAAATAAGTTGCGGACCCGTAAAATGTTTGCATATACAATAAGTAGTATGTTTTCTCCCTCAGTTATAAAAAGCTGTAAAATATGGAGCTATGAACTCACCTCAGTAGTAATGAAGTAGTGATGAAGTCACTGAATAAACTGGCACAGTATAATCATGAATCAGTTGAATTACCTAAGTTATTAAGTAGGTCTCAGTATATGCACAAATAAAATGCACAAATGATTATAGTTGATGAAAATGCATGATCATATGTTTATTATAGGTTTCGTTATCGTACCGCTTTAGTTTGAACTGAGTTATCGAAATAATATACATTTCATTTTATTAAAGTATAATTAGCTTTGTTCGAATACGAAGGGTAGAGTAAATTAAATAAAATGATTTTTATTTAATTAGGACTTGTATAAATTTAATGTTTCATAACAGTCTTTTGAGTTTCGATTGAACACAATTAGTCCTTCACGTTTCACGAATTACAACATAACCCTTATAGTTTATCAAATTAAATAATATTAATAAAACTTAAGTTAAACTGCACATAAGTCCTTGATTTTACAATAGTTACAAAACAGCCCTTAGGCTTGTATTACTTACAGAAAATGGCAAGATTAGTCTTTGTGTTTCAAGTGTTTTATGACATTTTACATGATAAACATTAATTTTTGAAAATCATTTCCGGGTTCGTTATTTAACCATAATACGAACCGAAAACATATTTGTATTCTCGGACATGGTGTCTACAAGTTTCGTTCTTTAAGTTTTGCATGAGAATGGGTCTAAAGTGGGTAAAAACGCGTGTAAAGTCAGCGGGTCAGAATTCTTAATTTCATCAGCTTTTTAAAGTGTGCGAGGCAGATTTTCAAATGGCTGTAACTTATTAGTTATTGGTCCGTTTTTAGTGTTCTTGGTGTCTACGGAAAGGTAGCAAGGAGATCTATAATATCCTAGTTAGTGTCGGGTTCTAGTTCTAACTCTAACTCGCTAAAAAACGCAGCCAAATTCGGCTGGTCAGCCTACTTGTAGATGCTATCAGCTTTTTATACAAATGCTGACGGCTTTTAATGTTCAAACGTAGATTTTCTAATTCAGTATCTCGCTTCGTTATAGCTCCGTTTTAGGTGATTCAAAAGGCTACAATTTCTTTGTTAGCATTGAAGATTGTTCCTTGCTTATCATCAAACTAAACGATGTACTTAGCATCACTTAGTTGGCTGATACTGATGAGACTATACTTCTGACCATTTACAAACGCCACTTTCGAGAAAACTACTCCACCACATTTAAGTGAACCATATCCCTCACTAACACAAGATGAGTTATCACCGAATACTACCTTAGGACCTGGTTGCTCCACGTATTTGTGCAGATAACTTTTGACCCTTGTCATACTTCTTGAACACCCATTGTCTAAGTACCAGACAGGCTCCTTGAAGTGTTTCTGCACAAATAACGAGGTGGATTAGTTTCTCCTGTGAGCCCACTTTTTAGTAGGCTCTTTGGCTCGAAGAGCCTGACGTCTTTCACCTCGTTTGAAGTACTCAAACTCAGCATGGTCTGAGGTAGAATGAACATTGCTTCCACAAGTGTTGCAGCTTAGTCCGACTGAGGATTCAGTACTTTGAGATGACTCAGCTTGCATTCCCCTTCTGACCATGATTATTCTATTGTGCCCTGAGGAAGTATGATCATTGCTTCCTGTTATAACTAATATATTTGTTTAGACATCAAACCGAAAAAAAAGAAAAAAAATTGATATCAAAATAGTGTGTCAAGCCAAATCAACACAGTATATTAGGTTGTTTTTTGCTTTAAATACTTTAAATATAAACTCTCAAAGGTTGGATAATTTTTGTAATATTTCCTGTTATAACTAATATATTTTTTTAGACATCAAACCGAAAAAAAAGAAAAAAAAAATTGATATCAAATAGTGTGTCAAGCCAAATCAACCCAGTATATTGGGCTTTTTTTTGCTTTTCAAATATTGGGTTGTTTCTTACTTTTCAAATATACTAAACAAATTAGTACTACTAGATGGGTACCCGCGCGTTGCGGCTGCGGGTACCTTGACATTAAAATTTATGGCATGTAATGTTTTACGATATACATATTTTGTTGTGACAATTTCAAAATGTCGCACTTCAATAGTTTTCGCTTTGGGGTATCCGCTACCGCAATACACGGTTATCTTATTGGCTTGTTGTATAAGGGTGAATTCCAATACCAATCTTGACAATAAAAGATAACTTTATAAGTTATTCACTTTATAATTAGAAAGCACCGTGTTTATCATACACCGGTAAGCAAAATATTCGCTTGTATCTTAGAAAGCATGGATACGTTTTTTTGTATACACCGTTTATCACTCTAAAATAATTTATTTAAATGGTTTATAATATGTGGTTAAACAAAATACATTATGTGAAAAAAATACACCGTCTATTCTTTTGATGTTAGATGTTTAGTGCATATATAGTAAAACATTGTACAATATTGGGAACATTGAATATTTAATAAAAAATACGGAGCAACTGTTTTAGATATATATTACAAGCTGTATCAACTCTTTTCTGGAGCAACTGAGTTGCAGAATCTTTCACCACCGGCGTTGTCTTTGCCGAGTTATCATTTTGCGTCGATGCCCACTCCAAAGCGTCAATGAGAGCTGGATCATTGTTGGAATATATCTTTCACCAACACTATTGTTGCTCACTTTCAACCACCACTTTTATTTTTTTAATTGAGTTTTTCTTTTACAAATGGGTTAAACAATAGGCTGGAATGGTGTTCGCACAATGTGTTATTTTGTTTGTAAATTGTGATGATGGATTTTTTTAATTATAGAATTAATTACGTTTGTTTTTGTTGTACACAATGCATATATTATATTAAGTTAGAATTTCAAGTTCTTAAGGTCAATAGCATTGTGGGCTTTAAAGTTGTACATTAGAATTCATAGGTTGTATTAATTAAAACTTATTTTGTTATTTGCAACATTAAGTTGTACATTAGGCTTTATTTATTGGATTACTTAAAATTTTAGTATTTAATAAGAGAGTGTCTAATATGCTTTATAAGATAGTATGATATAGATATAGATAAACCATTTTTCAATTAGACTTCTCATTTGATGCTAATAACTGGATTTTTTTCTAAGTGAAAATGTTCTTTGAATTGGTCTAATCGAATTGATCAGGTTAAATGTGAGACTCAGTAGTCTTTGGTGAATAAAAGAAATGGTTGTCGTTGAGCATCTATCAAAAATAAAATAAAAATGAAAGCTTGAAAATATAAAACTAAAAATTAAAGACTTTAAAATTTAAATGACTAAAAATTAAAACTTTAATAAAAATAAAACTGAAAATAAAATAAAATAAAATAAAACAGTTAAATAGAAAACAAATTATTTCGAAAAAATAATAATCTTCGGAATAAACACATAATTTCAGAAAAATAATACTATTTCGGAATAATAAAGAGTTTCGGAAAAAGTAATATTTTCGGATAAAAACTATATATTCGGATAAATGAAGAATTTCGGAAAAACTATATATCTTCGGATAAATGCAAGGATTTCGGAATAAAAGGATTATTTCGGAATAATGAAGATTCTTCGGAATACACTGATTTTCAGAATAAAGTACAATCTTCGGAAAAATGAACTTTTTTCGGAATATGAGGATTTTCGGAAAAATGGTTCTTCGGAATATCACTATCTTCGGAATTAGTGCCTATTTTCGGAAAAGCCAAGATTTTCGGAAAAATGAAATCTTCGGAAAAACTGATTTTCAGAAAAACATAAGAATTTCGGATAAAATGAAAAGAAGAGAAAATTTCGGAAAAATTAATTCGGAATAAGGGGCAAAGTTCGGAATTTATAAACCCTTTTGCGAAGATCTGTAAAAGGGGAAGAACAGAAAAAGTAATGTCTAAAAACTAGAAAATAAGCTACGCATAAGCACAAATCAAATAAGCAATTAACCAAAACTTAATCTAAACAATTTTTAAGAAAAACTAATTAAACCACAAATCAAAAACTTTAAAAACACTTAATTAAAATTAAAACAAGCACAGAATAAGCTATAAGATTATTAAGCTAAAACAATCAAACACATAAGAACATAAAGATCAATCAATTAAGCATAACAATAATCAAATAAGCATAAAGATTAAACAAACAAGAAAGGTAGGATGAGATTAATGAAAAGCTTGATTAAAGATTAAGATTCAACAACAAAATTAAAGACTTACTTGGAATAATCTTGAAATTATAGACAAGTATTTAAATGACAATATGAAAAGTGCATAACAAAATAAAGTGTAGAACTAATTGTCAATTAGCTAACACCAAAAAAATGAGGCTAAGGTCTTCTATTTATAGGGGAGAGTTGGTAGGTGGTTGTGCTTCTTTCTTTCTTTCTTTCTTTCTTTCTTTCTTTCTTTCTTTCTTTCTTTTTTCTTCTCGTCTTTCGTCTTTGACAATAAACTCGTCATTCTCGACTTTGTCTCCAGATTTGTCGATAAATAAAATAAACTCGTCTTCTAATTTCTTCATTAATTAGATTTGGTTCTTCGACTTCGTTAAACTTCCGTCTTTGGTCTTTTTCTTCGATAAATCTTCAGAATAGGCCTTTGACTTCCGTTCTTTTTGCACTCTTGATATTTTGACTTAGTCTTTTGTCTTTTTCTTCGATAAAAGCCCGTAAAGCCCGTGTTTTCTTCCCTTTTCATATTTTTGATCCTAAAACACAACAAAACACAAACCGCGCATAATTCTGACATTTACGACATAAAATACACGTTTTGGCTTGGTTTATCCTTGTTATAAGTGGTAAAAGGATAAGTGTTTTCACACTTATTAAATCCCATATACTTGATCATTGTCATGCCCTCATGCAATGCATTAATTACAAAGCAAGATTTACATTTTCCATCATAATTAACCCACCTCGGCCTTTATTAAATACTAGACAATAAGGAAACCAAAAAGATTAGAAAATTACAAAATATTTAAAGGACGAAACAAGTAAAGAAATCAAAGACTTACATTAGGGCTTTGGTTGTCATGAATGTTTATCATCCTCAAGTTTCACATTCCCCGGACCAAGCTTAAAAACGAGATCATTGTTATTATAAGTCAGTAAAGCTAACACTCACTCATGTGGCTCAATTATTCACTTAGACTCCCTTATTTCTAGGTGTATCTCTTATATTTTATTGTTGTCTTGAATGATCACGAGGATGCATTGTTGACTTATTTCGATAGTTTATTTAGGCTGTAAATAAAGTAGGACGATTTAATCAATAGTTAGCTAAAGGACAAAATCTTTTAAATCTGCTTCTCGAAACCTCATAAAGTTCATATCTTGGCATAACTCGTTTCATGATTTGAGACCTTTCTCGGACCGATATTTGGCATTGACTTCATACTTCGAATCTTGAGAGACGTTCTTAAAATAATGGTCTTCTCTTCATAATAGGAATTTCTTTACTTGAACTTTTTGAGAGATTCTTCATACTTGGACCACGACTTCTTCATTTTTCTCCAATCTTTATTTGGGATTTTGATATACAACGATCCGCCTCTTTTTAGGACTTGGATCTATATATCCTCATACCTTGTTAGGGCCTTTTTGGATAGACTTCTCCATGATCTTTAGGGGAGTATTTGCTTTTCGTCGTGTGTGTTGATCCTTCATATTGATTTTTGATAAATGATTCTTCACATCACTTTGGATCTTTAGCAACAAAATGTAGCCCTCATGCCTTGTTAGGGCCTTTTCAGAATCGCCAATCTTTGCATCCCACTTCAATAAGTTATGCCTTGGCTATGAACTCTAATTAATATCGAGAAACTTTTAAACGATCTTGTGCTAGAAGCTAAGTAACTTTTCAAATCGTACGAACTTACTTATTGCAATTAAATTTATTAACAAGCGATGGAAGAAAAAGCTCATAATTAACTCACATAAATTCATGAAAGAATACCAAACTTATAATTGACTCTATCATCTCTCATTCTCCACAATTTAAAATCTCAAGGAATGAGACTCGTGGATGCTTAGCCTATTAAATCAAAGTTTTGGGTTTTCAAGTCATCTATAGGATCTTGCATCTTCTTAGACTTTTTAATGTTTAGAATCTGCGTTTTAAAGTTCCCTTGATAAACGACTTTCTAGGATAAATTATAGGAACTTGCGAAAAGTTCTTGTTCTTAACCGACTTTCGCGTTTTAAAGTTCCCTATATAAAAGCCTAGCAAAACTCGATTTAAACACGTTAAGGATACTAGCTAGAGTAAACTTAGATCAGTAAACTCGGGTTGAGTCAAAAGATTCATGACGGGCCTAATATA